>OZ059804.1:977382-2177382 GCA_964057025.1 Standfussiana lucernea | reverse complement strand
CATCACACATCAAAATTCATAATACCACCACAGCCTAAATATATCCAGCAGAACAACTTACATATAAATATACAAGCCACAGCGTATCAGTATTCAGTGCGAACAGACAGCTAAAGTAACGGCCATGTGAGAACGAATTGGCTTATTTATTTTATTAGCGTTCCGTATTGGGATACGAAAACGAATTTCGCCAAGAGCCGTTTCGAGTTTGGCCAAGACTAATTTTATTTTGTACATAGATATTCCGTTGGTACCTACAGTTTTATGTTTTCGGCTAAATGGGAAGATGTTTTGGGTGACTGCCCTTTGTTAGGTTTGCAGGTCAGGCAAAGTGTTTGTTGTGTGTGTTGTTTGTGTGTGTGTGTGTGTATTGGATTTCTCATCAGGAATATTCAGAAGCCTGGATTTGTACCCGATTGTCGACAATAGGTTCGCCCCGTGTTACATGGGACTTATCTTAACATAACTGGTGAAATGTGTGTATTATTGGTCTGCCTTGCATCTGCATCATCTCACATCTGCCTTACCCTTCGTGAAAAACAGGGATGATATTATTTTTGGGTGGAAACACAGAAATATTTCAAATACCCGTAGGTGTAGGCGGAAACAATAATTAGGCGTAGGATGTTAGATAATTGGATTTAATAAGTAAACATAGTTTATGTTTTTCATTTTGTATTATTATTTTAGATCTATTTGTAGTTTGTAACTTTGTACATAGTAATTGATAATATTAAAATACAAAATGATATTTCAATATTAAAAGGTATGTTCCTGATATATCTTTCTCGAGTCCGTTTTGTAATCATCATTATTTTCTCATCTTAAATCCGTAAAATATTTATGATCCGAACACGACGAGGGTTTTAATTGTACCTACTGGAAATAGATGATCATTTAAACTTAAATTATGATGTTCATCGCACACTTCAGCACTACACCGAATCTACATTACCTCACTTTATTTTAATTACACTATTGAAAAGTGCAGCCTTCAGGAATGTATTATGCTAGTAATACTAGTCAATGTGTCTGGGAGATGAAAACTACGTGACAAAAATGCATGGTCACTTCCATTCACAAATTGTCTCTTGTTTTTTTTTAGCAGTGAGAGCCTACCTACCTAGCTACGAGCCCACCTAGTGGTGTGACCGTCGGCCTGCCAAGTCATAGGTCTCAAGAACCCAAGACACGCACTTCAAATTTTTCGGATTCATGTGCGTATTGTTTAGCTACCACTTGCTTCGCTGAAGGAAAACCTCGTGAAGAAAGCAGCATGCCACGGAGATATTTCTTGACGTCATGTAAAGCCAAATCAGAAGCGAGCAAGCCACGGGCGGCATAAAAACTCTGACATCAGGTTAGGCACTAACACAATAAAGAATTTATCTATTAATTTATATAGGCATAACCTCCAACGTCTTTTGGCCTGTTGTGTACTCTGGTAATGAATAGGTAATAATAACTTTATGGGGTTTTCTGCTAAAGGTGATAAGAGATTTAGTACTGTCATGCATACGTAATAGGTGCTATTAAAACCTTGTGCTTTTAACAGCTCGAAACAGCGTAGTTATGAAGACTATTCTTTATAACTACGCAGTTACGGCGACCAACTGAGGTAAGACTGCCTTTTATGAGAGGCATACATATGGACACCGACGCTGAGATGGTTACCACGTATATAGTACATCATTCTGAACCCCCTCACACATAGAAATTTATCGTCTTCAAAAAACAGCTGTTTTCTACAAAGCTGAAATACCTACATGATCAAAATCTATAGAACAGATGATTTTAAAAAAAAATATTAAATTACCGATGAAAAATTTCTATGTGGGGGATTCAGAAACCTGTGCTGAATACGTGGTAATCGTTTTAGCGTCAGTATCCCTTCCACCATGTAGATGCAGTGTCTTTAGTCGAGTAACAAGCCCAAAAACTATAACCAGACTTGGATGCAAGATGCAGTACCGCCCTACGCCCGCAAAAAATATACGCGTGCGGAAGGTACGATAATTGTAATGAAGTTTTCAAAACATTATAAAGTTTTCAAAATATTATGAAAGTTCAACGTGTTGAAAACCCTAGCGTGATCCTACTGCCCTTAGTACACATACTTTAGAACTCATTTCAGCACTTACTCCATCTAATTTTCTTTAATACAAAGCTTTTACTATTACAGAAATAAGATGAAAAAAAAACTCTATAAACCATCTCAATCCAACGTGATGATACAAAACTTGAAAGAAAAAAATATATAATTCACGAAAAAAACCTCCAAAAGTATCCAGTACTTTCCAGCCAAATCTGGTTTTAATTACTTCGAGCCGGTAATTTGAAGCGTCTAGACCGAATGAAACCCTAATAATCGCCTTTTTAGCTAATAAAAAGTAGATTTTACAGAGATATACAAAAGTTACACTCAATCTAATTTAGAACTTAAATGTTTTTAAGATAGAAAAATAGAGTAAATGTTCTTAGAAAAAGTGATTATTTGGATCCTGGAAAATACTAAGACCACTCCCCCACAAATGTCTTGTTTTTTAAGTTCGGGTACAAAAACACAACACTGCGCGCCAGTACCAAAGTAATAGACATTACCCAGAAAGCCTCTAGCAAGCTTAAATGGGATCGGACCGGACATGTCTGGTGTATATCTGACGAGAAATTGACTGAAATGAACCACCGAGTTGTTCCCATTAACGTGGCCACTTACTGGACCCAAACTGAATAAAGCGGATGTAACTTCGATACAAAAAATATAACCGACTTCCAAAAAAAACACAAAAAGTGGAAAATAACTTTACCTACTTTCGGAAGTCGGTGCCAAAAAAGTCAATGAAACAAACAATAGTCACCGACTTTCGAAAGTAAAGTTATTTTCCACTTTTCTAGTATTTTTTCCGGAAGTCGGTTATTTTTTTGCAAAAAAGTTTTTATTTTACCCTTTTTAGCTATAGTATCACACACAAATCCTTGTCAAGTATCAATTTCGCAATTTCTTTTACTTGGATGACATATTTTTTCCAGCTATTTAGATTTAAAACCAAACTACTGAACCGATTTTGATGAAATTTCTATGGGACTGATCGGGAAGTATATCCTTTCAAATAAAAGAAGAATTTTTCAAATCGGTTCATAAATAACGTAGATATGAGGTAACAAACACATAAAAAAGTACAACCGTATTGCGAACCTCCTTTTTTTGAAGTCGGTTAAAAAAGAAGAATAACGGTAGACTGCGGCAGAAGGAATAAATGACGGTACAAGTTCGACTCTTACCGTAAGAAAGAGAGAAAAAAGGTTTATTTGGCACGTCATGCCACAAGTGCAGACAACATTAAACAAAACGTCCTGCAAGAAATACGTCGAGTTACCAGTAACCCTGTATACCTCTACTCCGGAGGAGCTATAACTGAACCTTCTTTGAATGAGAAATGCATTTACCATACCGTGGGACACTTACAGGTGGGTTGGTATTTTTGTCATAATTTCTCCAATCAACCCATCCCTACATGTGGTTGATGATTTAATCAGAATATATTGAATTGAATTTCATATTTTATTTCTTTTCTATTACCGTATCCGAACGCTGGAGGAAATTTACAAATTTTTAAGCGTATGCGCAGCAATGAAATGCTGGGGAATCCAGCACGTACATCTAGCAATTTAGTGTAGCTTACGTTATCGTGTCGCTATAGTCAATGTTTAGTAGTTTTAACAGGAAGCGTGGGTGGTAAGTATCGTCATCTGATGGAAAATTATAGTTGAAATAAAATGCTTATTACATCAAGAGCGTTTACGCCGTACGGCATTTCATGCAAGCAAAATTTTCATTAACTTTTTAGACCTATGTATCCTGCTTATGTGTGTGAGGTTCCATTAAAATCGGTTCAGTCGTTTCGAAAAATAAGGACTTGATAATTTTCATGAAATGCCGTACGGCGTACACGCTCTTAAACGCTGATTTAAAAAACAAAACTCGTCATGATAACGATACGTCAGCGACTTAAACAAGGATTAATTTCTGAATCTCATAATCTGTCCAGCCTTTCCTCTAGGTACTTATTATGCTGGCTTCAACTTCCAGTGTAACCGAAGACAGTAGAATACCAGTATGTTTCATGAAACCCCCGGAAAGAATGGTTATCAGACTCTCTGTCAGAAGACAGAGAGCATTTCTAGAACATTGACAATCACTACGGGTAGAAACCCGTAATGTTCTAGAAATGCCAGCAGGGCCCAACGGTCTAACGAGTTTTTTGAAGCACGGCAGGGTCTCGATAACTTAAAGATGGTCACACATCCACGGAACAACTTCAGCAAGCAATACCTACTTAACTTTGACGATCGACCTGTGGTCATTATGATGTAGCCACGAGCCCTTTCTACTTGACCCTACTAAAAGGTACGTATATATGATAAAAGCAATTAGTTATATTTCTGCCCTGACTACGGCATTCCAAAAAAGGCCAATATTTAATGCCTTTTATCATAAAAGCCATGTCACAGACCTTAATACGCACACAAATTAATAATAAGGATCTCCAAAGTAAGCAGTGTCGTATGAAACCCATTACGTCATAAAGTCGCAAACAAGACTCTTAACCCTTCTAATGTGTGGTCAAATTAATTTAACGGGTTCATTCCCTACCTTTTTATTAAAGGGTTGAAAGTGCACGGTGTTTTTTTTGAGGTTGTGTTTCTGACATTAATAATTGTAAAATGTTGTTTTTTATACAAGGTCAAATTAGATTAGCTAGCGATACGTCGAAAGCGCAATAGAACCAAAAATTATTAGTTTGATGAAATTTTCTTTTTTGGGGTCAACAGTCGCATGGTTTGTAATTAGTAAAAATCATCATCTGCCTAGCCTTTTCCCAGCTGTGTTGGGGTCGGCCTCTAGTCTAACCGGATGCAGCTGAATATCAGTATTTTACATGGAGCGACTGCCTATCTTGTTATTTAGGAACGAAAAAATCAAAACAAAGACAGATGGATGTTGAATAAAGAAATTGTTTGTATATAAAGAACCAACGGATTAAAAATTTCCTTCAAAACCCTTGGGATTATGATACAGGGAGATGAATAAATACGACGAAAAAAATTGGGATATTTTCAGCCAATAAGCCCCAAACTTTCCTTACTATTATTAAATAATCTTCTCACCACGTCATAAGCTATTATTTTCTTATATATCTGGCTGATAAGAAGGAAAAACACAGCTTAGATAAGAAAGTCAAAGTACAAAAACAGTCTTATCTCACTCGACATTTTTTCGCCATTTCCAAAACTAGCAAAAAAAGCTTACGCCTAACTTATACCAGAAAATCCAATTTATTACTACGACGATGAAAACATAAACAGTCATATTTTCTCCCCAAACCAAAAAAACTCTCGGTGAAAATATCTGTCTTTATGAGTCAAAATTTCTCAGTTCAGTGGCCCAGAAATCATTTACTAAATAGTCCTGAGATTGCTTCGGAAACTTGTTTTTAGATTCAAATAGACAAGATAGTTAGACTGTATTGTATGTAACTGTTGATATCGGTAAAGTGGGTTTTATTTATTAGATAGGTTATCGAATGAATAATGTCCTTCCGTGCAAAATGACTATTACCTTTTATAGAAACTTTGATTTTGGCTACGAATATTGACAAAGTAAGTAATATTGTTAAAATACTTCCTAATTTAGCACGAGTCAGTGTTACTAATTTTAATAGTTGTGTAATTTTATTTGTAAAAGCTACTGGAATTAAACGGCTTTTTTGCTTTTATATGATATCGTAAGTACAAACTCCCTCGACTTCCTCGTTGATCTAGCGCAAGTGCGACTGCTGTGCATGACGTCTTGGGTTCGACTCCCAAGTCGGGCAAAGAGTTATTGGGTTTTTCTATTAGGAATTTCTCAGTAGCAGCCACGGAGTCTGGATTTGTGCCCCGTTGATGGCTATAGGCTCGCCCCCTATTACATAGGACTTAAACATAACTGGAGAAATCTGGGTGTACTATTAGGTACACCTCTGCCTAACACTTCGGGGATTACAGGCGTGCTGTTATGTTATCACTACATGTATGCTTAGATCTTTAAAACTACGGAACAGATTTTGACGCGGTTTTTTTTTAATAGATAGAGTGATTAAAGAGGAAGGTTTAAATGTATAATATAATATAGTAGAGAAAACATTAGTATCTACATTGCACCCGTGCGAAGCCGGGGCGGGTCGCTAGATTTAAATAAGTATAAAAGTCGCAACAGGCACGAGCAGGAGCTATTGTAGGTCGGAAACCAATATAGCTAATAAATACATAATGTGTTTTAGAGAACTAATCTTGAAAGATGGACTATCAAAAGCAAGAAGCCTTTTGAAGTATCGAATTGGATGCGGAATGGGCTCCACAGGAAATTTTATTCGAAGTAATTTCCTTGAATTCTTGGGATCAGTAGGTACCACGGGGTAGTGATGGACGATACTCGATATTGGTTTCGGCTATTAGCGTTTTTTGGAATTGGTTTCGGTTTTGATACCCATTTGTTTATTGCTGGGTAAACGATTGTTACCCAAGGACCGATTGGATAAAGGTCATGAATTCCTATCCTACCTGCGGTTTTGTTGACTTGAATCCACTTTTTGTATTCGAGTTTTGCTTTACACTGATCTTGATTTAGAACTTACCTATCGTAAGCTATAAGGTTGGTAATCATAATTCCATGGGTTGAATCACTGTCAAAGTTAACGCTAGTTGGATAACAATTATTCCTGTTACTGTCACACAACTGTCACAATACAAGCTAAGTGACATTTATAGAACTTGGCCTCAGTGTTGGCTTTGGCATTTCTTATCAATCAACTAAAATTTTATTCTCCTTTCATTAAGGTTGCTGTTTTAGTTGCTGTCTGAAGCTAAATAACTGTAAAAATACTGTAGTCGAATCCTTCTACGAAAACACGTACACAGTTATTCCAAAAACCATTGCGTCCCATTGCAATATTTTTTTTTCCATCTGCTGTAAGTATATACTATTCTTCTTCTCCGTCGTGTAGATGATTCCCTTTCTTTGTACGTAAGTTGCGATAAGAATTCGATACGGTCGATTTTTTCTTGCCTCACTTTCAAACAGTCGAAATCAGACCAAATTGTACGTATTCACTCACAAAGCGGACAAAGTCTGTTACAGAATCGTACTTGCAATGGTTGCAATGTAGAAAGAAAATGAAACAACAAAATGTAGAGATTGCAGCCATTGAAGCAGTTTTATGTGAGACGCGCTAGCTTTTAGTTTACACAATAGTTTTATAGTCCAAGTACCTAAGTAAGTAATGTGAATGTTGAAATTGATATTTATTGTTCAAACAATAAAGTTAGCTTTTTATTGAATTCTGAATAGTAAACCAGCATAAATGACGTGGATGATTCTACTCTTTTATCTTCATATTTTAGTATTTTTCTTTATAAAGTGTATTGTGTGTACATAATTTAACAGTTATATGTCCTTCAAATGTTCTTTCTTTGGTCAAAGGTCCTTTCTTTGGTATTGTTCGTCGTTTCGTTGAGCTCCTTGAGTTATGAGTCGAGCTACACTCAAATCTATGTGGTTCTTACTTCCAAAGACTAGGTCAGACACTCATCTGCATAGTCCTCATGTGAGTTTATCAAGATTATGTCTGGACCTTAGAAGAGACTATGACCTCTGAGTTTGTTTCGGCTGTTTCTTCGAGAGTAGTCAGGTACAAAACACCGGTCTCAACTAGTTATAAAAAACAAACTAATGTTCTACGCAAAAAGCCCTATCCCATGGCATATCGAAGGGTAAACCCAGGACTCATACATTTGTTTCCTATTCTCCTTTATCGAACACGTCAGACTATATTCGCAAAAAAAAATACTACACCAAAACTGTCATTAGTTTGGCCGAAACCAAAAATTCCTGGTATCGGCCGATACCAATACCATCAAACATTATGATCATTCACCGTTATCCCTGTATTAAAAACGCAAAAATCCTTTGAACAGAAACGTTCTCAGTGGTCGTATGTAAATACGGAGTTTCCTGTACCTACGCTTGGATTGCAAAAAATCGAAATTGGTTTTAAACGAAAAAACTCCTTTGTGTATAACAAAACTAGGTTTGTATTTGTTTGTAACCTTTTTTTATGATTGGATGATTTGAGTTTTGATTTTATAAGAGTGTGGAAGATACATGGTTGCGTAGGTGGAAAATATTCATATATATGCCGTAGGTGTTTGGGTAAATATGAATGCTTTTATGTTTCATACATACATTTCTCGTTTATTCTGGAACTGCCCATGATTTTTTTTACGAAAAATATACCAGTGATTCAAATGAACATTGGTAGCCAATAGCTACGGTAGTGAATATATCTGAAACATCGCGCTTGTATCACCCGAAGGATAGACAGAGGCGTTCCTAACTAAGGTAGGCACATGTTTTTTTCGGCGTAAGTGGTATGTGAAACTCTTCATGTTTGAGTCCGTCTCGCACTTAACCGTATTTTTCAACAATCGGTAACACTTACGATCGACGATATAGAAACCCAGGAAACTACCATAGCAAAAGCTACTTACAACAAGGGTATACCAACAAAACACTCCATCAGCATCCAGCCATCAAGCAAAACAACAAATCCTCGAAGATCCGGGTGTAATTTATGCAAACTCACCATACAACGGCGCGAAGATAATATTCGTGTCCGCCCGGACGGACGGACGGACAAAGCCTCATTAACATAATACCGCCTTTCCAAATGTTGGTAAAAGATACCTAGGAGTAGGCGCTTGGCAGCTCATTAGAGGATTTCAAGTGGTCAAGCTTAATTCTGAGTGTATTAAGGGGTTTGTTGTGGTCGGCGTTGAGAGTGATAATTACGAACTAGAATCGAGAAACTAGATTATGTCAGCGTAAAATCAGGACTGCATAGTTGTTCTAAAGGTCGCAAGCACGATTACTGAGCATAGGTCTCGGGTTCGAATCCCAGGTAGGGCAAAGTGTTATTGTATTTTACCATCAAGAAATTCTCAGTAGTAGCTACGAAGCAGTTTTATGCCCGATTGATTGCAGTAGGCTCGCCCCCTATAACATGGGACTTAAAAAATTACTGGCGAAATGTGGGTATACTATTAGGTACACCTCTGCTCGACCTGATGTCATGGTATTCCCGAAGGTGCTCCAATATCTCACCAGTTATGAGCCTTTTGCCACTAACTGGTCAAAATTACAAGCTCCAGGCTGCTGCAATTATCAAACTAAAGCCCCACTCTCAGCAGCACTTTACATAAAACCTAATATGACGCCTGTAATCCTCGAAGTATTAGACAGAGGTGTATCTATAATCATCTCACATTTCGCCAGTTATGTTTAAGTCCCATGTAACAGAGGGCGAGCCTATTGCCTCCACTCCAATCGGTCACAAATTTAAGATCAGAGGCTGTAACAGAAATCCGATGGAAGAAGTCAATAACACTTTGCACGACCTGGTAACGGGGTCTGTTACCAGGTCGTCCAAAGTGTCTCCCAGTGGAACTTCTGATAGCTAAACCGACAAAAAAATCTCAACGTAAATAAATCAACAAATAAAATAAATCACTAACCCACCACGACACATTACCAGAATCTACTGCCAAAAAATAAGACATAAAATACTACCGCACTTAAGAAAAAGAATACCAAAGAAATATTCCATAATACATTTCTATATATTACCACATTATCACAAATACTGGCTGTCTACAGGCGTAGGCAATACAAATCCCAGTGATAAAACACCTAGAGATTACGAATAACGGGCTTTGAGTAACCCGAAAAAAACTGTAATCAAAAAAGAAATGTCTCTACCTTCGTCACGGGGTGAGTATGTAGTGGAGACTGGACGTTTGGGGATTCGTCAGACAAATTCTTTGGTCCCCTAGCCGCATACAGCGAACATTGAATACCAATAGAATAATTCGACGGGATCTTGTGTACAGTATTATTCGTTGGCTTCTGAGTTAAGGTTTGAGTAGACGAGCTACTTTTTACTTTTGGAAATTATCATGGAGCTATAGTAAAAGATTGAAAGAGAAATAATTCCTTTATTTTGCACTAGCTTATGCCCGCGGCTTCGTCCGCGTGGAGTTCGGTAATTATCCCACGGGATCGTACTACCGGATAAATGTATTAATCAAGGTTATAAACTATCTGTGTGCTAAATTTCATCAAAATCCGTTCAGTAGTTTTTGCGTGAAAGAGTAACAAACATCCATACATACAAACTTTCGCGTTTATAATATTATAAGTAAGGAAGTAAGAATGGCTACTAGCAAAATCTCATTTAGAACATAATTAACGTCGAGCCTAATACCCAAAAAAATTGGCGGAAGTGTTCACCAAAAAATTGAAATTGTACCTGTGTAAAATCCCATTACCTTTGCTCCACCTAGGAACAGGAACCAAGACCGTAAAAGTAGTGCACTTAGTAAAAGTAGCCTGTGACCACAAGAACGAGGCACCGCAATTTACAATAATTAATAAATAATAATTTATAAATTGATAACAAAAAAAAATATAATTATTAAAAATTATTTATTCATTTATGATCTCATATCCTATTATAACATTTATATATACCAGCATTTATGTAAGTATAACAATAATTATTAAAATCACGAAAGTATTAAATCTAGTCTTGCCATGGCGTGTTGCCCAATATCTGTGTTGTGGACCTCCACGTGATGTGGAGTATTTTCTATAAAAAAATACTGGTTTTACTAAAGAGTCTTTATTTTTTTTATCCATAGAGAAAACTAAATAAAAATACCTGATTATTCATCATTTAAAACCTTAAACAAACCTGACAATACCACTATTATTCTGTACTTTAGTCTCATTTTCAAAAGTTTCCGCGGCTATTAATGGCAGGTACAACGACTAGTTATTAAAATTACGATATATGAGGAAACTTTGTTTGTGCTGCAGTTTCGATACAACACTACAATATACCAACTTTGGCAACACTGAATATTTAATTAAACTAGGGACAGTTTCTGAATAAAATACTGCACATTTAAAACTTTAGTGGGACATATTTTTCAGTGAAAATTAGTATTGAATACGGTACGGGGTGTATTATTTTAATTTTAAATGAACGCCGGAAACGTGTTCGATTTTCGGTGTTTAAATAATGATTTACAAATCGAATCATGCATTAATATGGATAAATTTAATAATCGAGTCAATAATTTCGGGGTTTTAATAAATGGGTTTTACTTATGTATTTACAAACAATAAATTCATTCGCTTTTATACTTAGGTATGCAACACGCAATCAAGGCATAATACATATCATATCACTAGCTGACCTGCGCAACTTCGTCTGCGTAACATTTTTGATGGATGCTCCGCACCTTTTTGTCGCAGCGTGATGTTATGTAGCCTATAGCCTTCCTTGATATCCAACACTAAAAGAATTTTTCAATTCGAACCAGAAGTTCCTGAGATAAGCGCGTTCAACCAAACAAACAAACTCATCGGCTTTATAATATTAGTTTAGATAATACATTTGTTCTATAAGGGGTGTAAAAACACCCTTAAGAGCGTGTACGCCGTACGGCATTTCATACAAATTTTCAAGTCCTTATTTTTCGATATGACTGAACCGATTTTAATGAAACTTCATACCCATAATCAAAATACATAGGTCTACAAAGTTAGTGAAAAACATTTTCGAAATGTCTTATTTAAAAAAAGATAGTTTCTGTTTCTATGGAAAATTTAAAATCGGTCTAATTTAACTGTAACACAAATTTGCGAAAATGTTTTTCACTAACTTTTTAGACCTATGTATCCTGCTTATGGGTATGAAGTTTCATTAAAATCGGTTCAGTCATATCGAAAAATAAGGACTTGAAAATTTGTATGAAATGCCGTACGGCGTACACGCTCTTAAGAAAGCCGAGACGAGTCATTGCGGTATTTTTTGTACCGGATCATCCCTGGGAAACTTCTAGTTACGGAGATAGTGTAGGACAAAGTTCCTCACACGTTTTGTTTTTTTTTTTTTTAATACAAATTTTAAAAGCCTTTAGACTTTACTTTCAGTACCTCCATGACCCTCCATACCTCCTCCCTCGTCTATCGTCAATGCATTCATCAGCACAATGTTTCGAGTGCGTTACATAGAGCTCTGCCGTGAACCGTGATTTTTCTCAACAAAATAAAAGGCGTTTCAAAAACATTTTTTAACCGACTCCAAAAAAAGGAGGAGGTTCTCAATTCGGTTGTGTTTTTTTTTTGTGTTTGTTACCTCATATCTCCGTCATTTATGAACCGAGAATAAAGGAAATTGCGAAATTGATACTTGACAAGGATTTGTGTGTGATAACTAAAAAGGGTAAAATAAAAACTTTTTTTTTGGCAAAAAAGTCAATGAAACAAACAATAGTCACCGACTTCCGAAAGTAAAGTTATTTTCCACTTTTTTTGTGTTTTATTTTTTGGAAGTCGGTTTTTTTTTTGCAAAAAAGTTTTTTTTTTGCGCAGTGATACTTAATTTGATGTACAGAGTCCTTGGTTGACAGCTTGGCCTTGTGATAGATCATTTTAGACCCTGTATATAACCATTTATTTATTTTTACATTAAATAAACACAAAAACCACTAGACAGTCAACATTTTCATTATTTAACTAAGTAATTATTTCGGTAACTTTTCATCGCACTCTTGTGTTTTAAAAGTTGTTCGTTTGCCTACAGGTGTCAAAAGAAATGAGATGTTCTCATGTCCAACAGTTGTTATAACTTATGGTGACTTCATGAGAATCCCAATTACGTAGGTGAAGTTTCTAGACTACGGATTATTCAGAGAAGTCTCTACGAGTCCGACCAGTTCTTAGACTTAGGTGTTGTAAGTACTTTGAAGTTTTCCATAACTTATACTGCTAATCAGTCTCAATATCAGCAAAGGCAAGAGATATTGGTTGAACGCTGACTGGTAGAGTAAACTCAAAATACTAATATAGTGAAGTGGTTCGTTGGTCCAGTGGTGGCAAGCGTGACTGCTAAGCATGAGGCTCTGGGTTTGATTCCCAGGTCGGGCAAAATGTTATTGGGTTTTTCCATCAGGAATTTCTCAGTAACAGCCACGAAGTCTGCATTTGTGCCCGTTGGTGGCAGTAGGCTCGCCCAGTATTACTTGGGACCTAAAAAAACATAGCTGGTGAAATGTGGGTGTACTATTAGGTACACCTCTGCCTAACCCTTCGGAGATTACAGGCGTGATGTTAAGTTATGTATGTATTAAGAGGTGAAGTTTTTAAGTTTGGATTTAAGAAGCAATCTCTGAAACTACTAGTACGATTTCAAAATTACTTTTAACGATGGAAGGCTACTGCCTTCCATCGTTAAAAGTGTTGTACTGCCGAGTGCCACAGAATGTGTTTTTCACGCAGGTGAAGTCGCGTGTAGAAGCTAGTTCACAATTAACATCGAGCTTGCGCGATCCATTTTCTTTGACAAAAACACTTTTCTTTTAAACACTTGAAACACATTTCTCACAATTTCATTACACCAAATAACAAGCAACTTTTCCATCGCCTCCTGTTTCCTCCAAATCGCCCGCCTACCCAAATCCCAAGAGGTGTTAGAAATTCGCAGTATGTTCTCACACCCCGCAATGAATACTAACAGCGGCTTTCAAAAGAATACCGATACAGATTAAACCGGTGTCTGCACGTTTTGTATTGAGATATCAGTTGGAGAAAAGTTTGAGGACGTGCCTATAGGCTCAGCTGCAATTATCGTGTGAACTGTAACAATATTTGTGTTAGTTATTGAGTATTGTTTTGTATCGTGAAGTTTCTTGAATATTTTGTTTGGAGTGTTGATTATGCTCGAAGACTTCTTTTCACCCGACTACGGCAAAGCGAAAAGAAAGAAATATGATTTAGAATGTAACAACTTTGTAAGGGGACTCAAAAGTGTGCTTGGAATCCGAGTCGGTACAAAATTGCAGGTCTAATTGAGAGATGTACCATTAGTAATATAATGTCTTGTTGTTTACTTAGAACACCATACGTAGATAATGGAAAAGTAAAAAATATCCAACATTATATCTGGATAATAATTGGTAGTAATGAGAAGAGATTTTTTGAATACATAATAGACAAGTATTTTTTTCAATCTTGCAATGATTAGGTAAGTACACACGGCGACACATCAAGCTATACATTTCCAGTATAACATGGTCTCCTTTTATATAGATTACCTATATAATGACAGATCCGTGCGTACATAACAAAGGTTTTTTCAAAAGAATACTGACACAGATTAAACCGGTGTCTGCAGGTTTTGTATCGAGATATCAGTTGGAGAAAAGTTCTGGTACGTGCCCATAGGCGCAGCTACAATTATCGTATGAACTGTAACAATATTTGTGTTAGCTATTGAGTATTGTTTTGTATTGTGAAGTTTCTTGAATATTTGTTTGGAGTGTTGATTATGCTGAAAGACTTTTCAAGGTGACAATTTGTTAGATGGCTCAAAATTGCGACTACGTGTTAAGATTTCAAGTACAAAGTTGCAGATTCCGTTTGGGGATGTAAGAACAAATCTTAAAGTTTAAGAAACGAGTCTACATATGTATCCTTCAAGGAGCCATAGCCTCAAGACAAGTTCACAAGTTATGTTCATTTCTTTTACAATTTATTCATAGCTAGGGATTTGAACGTGTGCTCGAGGAACCTACTCTACGTTTAGCTCCGGAACCGCAGTAAGAACGATACAATAATGTTTGCCAAAGTTTAAATACGCGACCTGACCAAAGCGATCAGCCGCGCGGATACTCTATCACAAGACTTGCGTCAAGCGAAATGCGTGTTCGCCATTATTTCCTTCGCTTGAGAACAGATGCGTCGTGGTGTATCGTGGTATGCTCTATACTTTTTGGGTTCTCACAACACACCGCTGGTCCGCGCGGTCGGGCGGTGTCGGCGAAGCGGATGTACATATGTATAGGTAGTAAGCCGCGCGAAGAGGCGGCGAGCGCCGCTCGTACACCGCGCGGGTTTACTTTTGTTACGCATCAACGGATTTTATACAAGCCAATGCCACGTGAGATCCGCTGCGCCCAGCGGTGTATAAGCAACTTATTTTATTGGTGTCCGGTGCAGCCAGAAGGCGACGTGGTAGACCCTGTAGAAGATGGCGGGACGAGCTGGACAGAACCAACGACCAGTGGCCCACATTAGCCTTGTTTTGAAGGATTTGGAAGTCATGGGGAAGAGGCCTTCGCCACGCAGTGGGATGACAAAGGCTAACAGTAACAGTTCGCTGCAGTCACTGTCGTTATACGAGTGTCGCTTATGCGCGTAATCAAGCGGTTCGGGTTGGCCGAACAAAATAAACGCGATATTCAAGTGCTCGTGCGACGGTCGCTTTGGTTAGAACGTAGCTTGTAACGTAATACCTTAATGCGTGATTTTACAAAGGTGTATGTTTCCGGGGTGTCGTGTCGTACACACACATTTCGCCTGTGGCGTTAACCGCTCCATGTAAAAGGGTTTAACTCTATAGCTACGGACTTATGTGGGGCAATTCTACCCAGAAGATAAACACACAATTGCACTACCCGACTAAGGCATTGAGCGTATTTCGCAGATAGTAGTTCAAACCATTATTTTGATAAGTTAGGAATAGTTTAGGTGCAGGAAATCATAGCAGATATTTGTGTATGATCACCTCTTTCTGGTCAAATTTAGTTGTAACTATAATCCTCTGCCTAACCCTACACTATATACAGGCGTGATGTTTTGTTATTTATTTGAGATTATGAAACGCCCCTGTGTTGTAGCCCTATTCTGAAATATTCATTTGTCCATTTCGAAGTGCACAATAATAATCGAAAACGAACTCACTTGTTTTTAAATTGACAATCATTTCGAATTCACACCCACACTCATTGAATGCGAAGTTTGTTTAAAGAATAACTTTACAGGTACATTTCAAAAATTCCAAGTGAATGTCAGGGGGTTACCATGATCAGAGAGCAGAGATACCATGAAGAAGAGAGTGGGAAAGTGACAGCGCTAGACAGCTGTCTAGCGTCATCTCTTGTATTGTATTGTATAGCGGGCCGGTGTCCGCAACTCCACGACCAACGCGCGTATTTTGCGTACGGTTGGGAACTTTATTCGATCCACCCCAGTTCCCCGAGAAAGGCCAACAAAGCCTTGATGTTGCTGGCTATCTCGCGGAGAGTACCTGGGTTACCGAAGTACTTTGCCCTGTATGAGTCAACCCCTGGGCAATGCAGAAGCAATGCAATGCAGGAGCAATGGGCTGCTGTTTCGTCTTCCCCCATGCGTCATCTCTTACCCACTGTCGGAATAGTCCTAAAACATTCCTGCACTAACAGATCATGGTAACCCACCTGGCCTGGACAAATTGACTATCTTTTAGCGATAACAATTATTGAGTTGAAAAGTCAAAAATGTATATTGCTGTATGTATAGCTTGTTGGTCAAGTGGTTGCATCCGCAATTGCTGAGTGTGAGGTCCTGGGTCGGGCAAAGTGCTATTGGGTTTTTCCTTCAGGAATTACTCAGTAGCAGCTACGGAGTGGATTTATGCCCGGTTGATGCCAATAGGCTCGCCCCCTTCCATAACTGGCGAAATGTGGGCGTACTATTAGATACGCCTCTGCCTAACGGCGTGATGTTATGTCATGTGTGGGTAGAGATCGAATATTCGGATGCATGTTCACCTAAAATTTGAGTGTTGACTAGGATGGAGCGCGCGGCATTACGTGAAAAGTCTCAGTTTGAATGAATAGTTATTTTTTCATTTTAGTATTTTAATTCAAACGAAATCAGTCAGTCATATTTACCATTTTGTCCTAATCGATATTTCAGCAGCAAAATTTGAATTCAAATAGTTTATAGTTTGGTATTTTTTTACTTGTTATATTCAACAAATTTCTGGCCTGATTTCAAACAGATTACTTATAAAATATTCATTATACTTTTAAGTACTACTTTTTATAGACACTAGAAAAATATGAAATTCCGCGATACTGTGATAAAATTGGGAAGCCGCTTCCATACTTTTCTACCCTTTGCCGGGAAAAAACGTACTTTAAGTAAATATGCATCCGAATATCCGATCTCTAGTCATTTATGTTGCTGTTGTTGTTTCAAAGCGTTCCGTATTTTTACAACCACTTTCAAGTATTCAACAGAATTGACTCAAGCTTGTGCGACAGCTTATACGGACTAGTCCGATACTTGATTGACTATTACCTACATCGTCGTTAATTATCACATTGTCGAGGCCTTCTGTTGATTTTCGTTTTTTTTTTCTTAGAAATCAGACGACATAATTCCCTCATACTTATTTCCACAACTGGCCAATTAAACCAAAAAAAAAAACTAGGTACCTAATAAAATAAACATGTAAAAACACAATTCATACTAATTATTAAGCCGGCGAAGTTGAAATAATCCGGTATACTTTATGAAATTAACCTAGTGGGAACAATATTTCGATATAATTGCGGCGGCCATATTGTAAACTGTTTACGGTTTTACACCCGCTACACACGGCCGGGTAGAACGGCCAGCGAGGCAGTTAAATTGGTAGTTATGATCACGAATGCAGATATGAGGATTTGTTTGGAATCTAATTTAATTTTGGCGAAGTAATCCGATGAATTATCGTGGGTTATTGTTTTATTGCGCTGGAATTTTGGAATGAGTTGTTGTTCTTGTGACCTTGTCGTAATTTATAAATTTAGGCTTGGCGCAGTACGTCCTTTGCTTGCTGACATTTTTTTAGCCGTCTTTGCTGTCGTCTTCTCCGTTCCCTGATAATTATAATCTTGATCCATACAAAGTTCGAGTGAATCGGTTTCTTCTAGGCGAGCGTGCTCTAGCCTAGGCCGCATCATCGCTTCATATCAGGCGTCCAAACGTAAGAATATTTAGTATTTAAAAAAAAGCCTTTGTGGTACCCCCTTTCCAGCAACGCCATCTATCGAACAATCCATAAATCTTTTCCGTGCTCAGCTTAACGTGCAAACTGAGCAAGGAAAAGAACATAGCAACACACAAATAATAATTCTCTACACTACTCACACTTTACTTACACTTTTCTTGTTAACAGCTTCTCATTATTTGGGAAGAACGAGTGATCGGTCAAAAACAAAACCGCCGAAAAGAAAGAAATAATAAACGGTTCCACCTGGTTAAAAATATTTACGACTGCACAGTATTGATTTTATCGACAGCTAAATAAGTTTCTATTTCATAATAATTTTCAAAGAAACTGTTGGTCTTTCTAGATCACTGACAAGTCTGTGTGATGTACAAGGTCTAAACGGACCTTTCCCGGAGCCGTCAACCAAGCATTCTGTACGTCAAACTAAGAAACTCCGCAAAATTATTGCTAAGTTTTCTTTTTAGGTGAAAAATCAGTTTCTACAGTAGAACTCAATGTAACGCAAACAAAACATAATTTTTTCTATGCACTTAGATTATGTATGTACATATTCCCTACTTAGGTAACATAACTTAAACTTTGTATACAGGATTCGACGTAACTTAAACATTGACATAGCACATAAAAACTCATTTACCTAACCCAATATACTTCTTTTGCTTATTCATATAAATCACTTATGTACTTATTCCATACTTTTCAAACTCACTTTATTTAATTTTCCTGGCAAATCAGCGCCAAAAGAAATGAAACTTTACGTGTTTGTAATGAAATAAATCACAGCGATAAGATGGATTCATTACCTAGTTGCTACAACTTTATTACGTTCAAATGTGTTGTTGTCTGTCTCTTGTATACTTTTTATTTGTACTTTCATAGCTTTTAAATTGTAAATTAGTATTTTAAGAGGACTTTAACCTCATCAAAGTAATAACTTTTTTATTTACTGCTATAATTAAAGTACTAGTACTTTTGAAAGTGCCCATGTTAATTGTATGTTGTTAGTGAAATAATGGGTGTAAAAAGCCCGTTAATGAAGCCGAAAGGCACGTGTTGCCCCCGTCAGTGGGATAATTGTAATGTACTGGTCTAGGTCCTGGGAACCTTTTAGTTACGGAAATATTGGAGGTAAAAGTTTAAAAGAAATACTCGTTGCAACTTTACTTTAAATAACTCCATGAGCCGTTTACTATTCAATGCATGCAGCTTTCCATTTATGCATTTTCATACATATTACATACATTTTTAAAATATTAATAATAAGAAACTTAAAATAATAATACAAATATGTACCTAAAGCAAAGAAGAAAAGTATTAATACAATAATACGGTAATACAATGGTACGGGCCAGCTCCAACACCGTTTTGGCAATGATTGGGGGAAGGCTGGACTGTCCTTTCATCCAGCATTGTTCCGGCAGACATGTAGCTGTACCGGAGCGAAAATTGTAATTTATTTAATTTTTTGATTTATTTTATTTTATGGTTTTATTTTATTTCCTTTTGATAATTTTGAATTTTTACTATAATTTTATTGTATTGTATTTTATTTTAATTATTTGTAATGTGATTGTTTGCAATTTAATTATTTTTAATTTAATAGTTTGTAATTTAATTATTTGTAATTTAATTTAAGGTCACTGTTATTTTTTTGTATATGAGTTTAGCAATCATCGCCTACTATAGGGAATTGAACAGTTACATAATGTTATCGGTTGCAAAATCAGAAAAATAAAACCCTCGGGTGTGAAAAATGAAAAAAATCCACGAGTGTGAAATACATTGCATGTTGAACCTAATCGTAGTGCGATAAGAGCCAGTTCTCGAGGAAAGGTATTGAAAAAATATGAACTGATTACGTGGTAACCGCATATTATGTGCGTCGCTGTGCCTTTTAACCTGTATAAAATCCTAGTAAAAAAATGCCAATGAAAAATGCTATTATTACATAATAAAATATATAGATATGATTATATAATTATTATTATATAATTTTTCGTCGGTTATTAAAAAAACAGGTGTTTCCAATACCTACACGGTTAAAATATATGAAACTGCTGTTATTTTTTTACATTACCTTGTTTTGAAATTACGAAACTTTTCACTAAAATATAAGATACAAGATTAAAAAGAAAACTCAGTCATTATGTCATTTTATTTTCCCTGGTCGGGGATCGAGTTAAAAGCTTGCGTTTGGAGAGGCATATGTAACAAAATACTCCTAAATGCCGATGATAACTTTTTAGAAGAAACTCTGTCTTTGATCATTTTACTCAAAACTTCCTTTTTTTATATAAAATCGGCCTACTCTTGACCTCAATCTTGTCCTGAGAACAGAGATGAAGTCGACAATGGAACGAGCTAACCCAAAAGAAGTCTATTAACTCGCGACTTGACTAGATTAACTTAGTAGTTCTTAAAAAAGTTCTCAATTTCCTATAACGCTAGATAACTTCAATATCCAGTTGCAAGCGTCTTCAGACCGTTGGCCAAACCGAATGGCCAGCTATGCCATTCATGTGTCGCCATTGTATTAGCGCCCAGCATTCATGCTTCGGTTGTTTGTGCCATAGAATATGTATGGTCCTATTGGTTGCTGCTGGACTGATGGATAGGCAGTCGCGTTCTTCTGTCTAGTAATTTGGAAATGTGTGTGGGCAGCCAAGTCGAGAGATTAATCCTGCTCAGTGTACTGTCGATGCGATCCAAAGTATTTTTGACCATGTTTTATACGATTTAATAAAAAAATTGTTGTGGAGTTTTACATTACAATAGTTAACTACGAACCACCATGAACCCGAACAAAGCGCTATGCTAATATATTAATTATGTGAACCACCTGTCTGTGGAATTCACTGTTTCCCGATCACTATTATCTAGATCTCTTCAAAGTTCGAGTGAATCGGTTTCTTCTAGGCAAGCGTGCTCCACCCTAGGCCGCGTCATCGCTCTACATCAGGCGAGTTGCAGCCAAAAGCAAGCCTATCACTATCACTACATAGTATAAAACAAAGTCGCTTCCCGCTGTCTGTCTGTCTGCCCCTATGTATGCTTAGATCTTTAAAACTGCGCAACGAATTTTGATGCGGTTTTTTAATAGATAGAGTTATTCAAGAGGAAGGTTTATATGTATAATACATGCATATTACTCGTATAGTAGAAAAAACATAAGTATCTACATTGCACCCGTGCGAAGCCAGGGCGGGTCGCTAGTTTAGTATAAAAAACAGACTAGATGGTTTGGTATTCTTAATTTCATAAAGGTGACGATAATCCGAGCGAACTGGACATGGAACTTTGACAGATAATGTAAGTACTGAAATATCCGTCAGAGTCCGGTGTCTGCAGCTAGTCTGCAGTCTGGTCCGCTCGGTGTGACCACACCTTAAGAGAAAAGTGACAAAAAAAACAAATGAACAATGTTTCTTAAAGGTATTTATGGGTACATCCCGTTTGGTACCCCACCACTAAGGTTTGATACGAGAAAACTCAATTTAGAATTTTAACAGAAAGTAAGAAGTAAGAACAGAATTATAAAGGAGATGTTGGTGCCACCGTCTTCAATAATACCGTAAAAATTTACTTTGGCCTTTTATTTTTTTATTTGTGTGTATACCTACCTTGTTTGGGTATAAACGGTAAGTTAAAAATAAATAAAAGTGTACAGAATATTAATTGAGGTATTTCTTAGTAGTTTTCCTGGGTCCTAACTGTACATGCCGAACAAAAAGTTTACCAAACGGGAATGAACACACGCATACTCAAAAGTTTACCAAATGAGACTCAATGTATGAAGATCAAAATAGTTACGAAACGGCACTTTTGTGATGGTATTTTGTTTAGTTGTCCAAACGGGAAGTTACCAAACGGGATGTAGCCGTATATATCACGGTCATGTAACTTAGGTAGAAAATACAAAAACAAGACATTTTTACAATTAAGTATATAATAATATTTCTGCTAAGCGATGAAGATATAATTATGATGAGAGAAGAAAAGATAATAGATGACCTTTTTAGAGACAAATCACGTGGGCATAATGGCATTTTTATGGAAGTGCAATTTAAACACACATAAAAATTATTTATGTCCGCGTGGGAAGATCAATGACTTGATAAGATATTTTAAGCCCCCACATTTTCAACACTGTCATGTTGATTCAGTGGTTGCAGGCGCTACTGCTGTCCATGAGGTCTTCGAGCTTCGGTTCTAATCCCAGATTGGACTAAATGATATTGGGTTTTTTCTATCAGGCATTTCTCAGTAATATAATATAATAATATAATAATAATTGTTTATTTATCCAAGTAATACACACAGACACAGTTCAAAACAAGGTAGCAGAAATACAATAAGCATAATACTATAGTTTTGTGCACCAAAGATGTGTGTCTACAAAAAAGTCTATGCATACAAAAATAATAATGAACCCTGTCTCTTAAACTAGGAGACCTGTATCTTAAGAGACAGTGATCGGCCAAAAATGGAATTTAATAAAAACTGAAGTTTACAAGAGTGAAAGTGTGTCGATGTACCATTTTAAATTCATATTAGTATTAATCAAATATGTGTGAGTGTAGATGTGTGTAATATGAGTGTGCGTGTGTGAAGGGAGTGGGAGTATGTATCGATGTATGTATGTGTAATTGTGTATGTATGTGTGTGTGTGTGTGTAGGAGTATTTGTGGTGTTATTGGTTTAAGAAGATGTTTATTGTGTCAAGCGATGTTTGATAGCAAGGATTCTGTTTTGATATAGTCCTGCAGTATCAGCCAGTTAGAGGTTTTTAATTTGACATTAAATTTATTTAGGTCTATTATGTCTAGTTCTTTCTGTATTTTTTTAAAAACTTGATGGCTTAAGACATAGAATTGACGTCTTGCAAATGAGGTTTTGTACTGTACACCAGGGGGAACATATGTGCGCTTCCTTGGATCAGATGGAGGTAATCGGGCATGTATCCTCAGGACAGACTGAAGAATAAAGAGCTGTCGAACCGTCAATACTTTGCAATCAGCGTAAAGTTGCGCTGTAGGGTATCGGTAGGGTTTCCTTAACATAACTTTAAGTACAGCCCTTTGAGACCTTTCTGCGCGCAAAAGATAAGTCTTTGCTGCTCCACCCCATACAGTTATACAGTAGCCAATAATCGATTGGCATAATGTGTAGTACACCATTTTGAGAATGTCAACACTGGCGGATTCTCGGAGAGATTTGAAGATGTGGATTAGACGTAGTGTTCGAGTAGTTAGTGTATCGAGCTGTTTGTCCCATTTTAGTCCATCGTCTATATGCACTCCCAAGTATTTTACACTAACAGCTCTAGCAATAGAAGGGCATGAGCACGACATTAACTGATTCCGACATGAGTGAGCCGTTATCGTGAAACTATTTGTAGGTTTGGAGTTGCACCGGATTGCAAAAGGTAAGTAGTAGGTTTTTTTTAGATTTAAAGTGAGCAAGTTTAGATCAAGCCAGTTCATCATTGAGGACAGTGCAAATTCCGCCTTTCGTTTCACATCTTCCCAGGAGGGCCCATCAACCAGAATCGCTGTGTCATCTGCATATGCATAGATCTTACAAGCAGGTATTGACATTCTACAAAGGTCATCTATGTAGATTTGAAAAAGTGTGGGGCCTAGGATGCTGCCTTGGGGGACACCATACAGCACAACCTCTTCATCACTGTAGCTAGAGCCAATCTTTACCAGCTGGGTGCGATTTCTCAGGTAATCTTTGAAAATTTCAAGAACTATGCCACGTACACCCAAACTCTCCAGCTTGGAAATTAGTTTAGGGACAGAAACTGTGTCGAAGGCCTTTGATAGGTCCAAGAATATACCAAGGCACTTTGATCTACTGTCCAGGGTCTTGGCAATAGATTGCGTTAGATCCAATACTGCGTCTTCAGTGGAGACTCCTGACCGGAAGCCGTACTGATTATCCGCTATAAGTTTGTATTTATCGAGGAAGCTTCTAAGATTTTGGTTAAGAATCTTCTCGAGGATTTTTGAGAGCGACGACAGTACTGATATAGGCCTATAATTGTCGACACAGCCTCTGTTCCCGCCCTTAAAAATTGGATGTACTATGGCCCTCTTCAAGGAATCTGGGAAAACTCCAGTCTCAATGCAAAGATTGCAGATATATGTTATCGGCGATACCAAAATGTGACGACATGTCTTAAGGAGCGAGGAAGATATTCCATCCCAGCCCACGGCACAGTCCTGGCGCATCTGCAATATAATAGTGTCTATGTCACATTCGTCAACTTTTTGTATAGCAAGTGAATTGACAGGCGGCCTCAGTGTCTTGTTATTGTCAGCATTAATGGTCTCGCAGTTTGAGGGCGCTTTATTTGGATCGTTTATTATTTTTGCAGCCATGTTTTTACCTATATTGCTGAAGAAAGAACAGACATTGTTAAGGGAGGCTGCGGGACTGTCGCATATTTTGAGCAGTTCAACAGGACTAGAGCATATTTTACCAGTATTGGTTATATCCTTAATGGTTTTCCACAAAGCTTTAGGGTTATTCCTAGATTTTTCAAGCTCACTCTTCTCATAAGACCTCTTTAATTTTCGCAGTAGCATATTGCAGAAATTCCGATAACGTGTGTAGGTTACTTGTAGTATTAAATTGTCTGGTGACTTCTTAGATTTTACGTGGAGTTTATCTCGGTGCTTGATACATTTTAGAAGCCCTGGAGTTATCCACGGTTTCAAGGTTCTTTGTTTTCTAGGAACATTGATATGTTTTGTATGTTTGGTTATTGCTGTTGATATCTTTGAAATCAGTGTAGTCATAGCAATATTTGCGTCTTTAATATTGTAGATATCTGAGAAGTCTGTGTTTTCTAACTCTGTCTTAATGGCTTCGTGATTTAATCGGGTTATAGTGAAACTTTTGTTCCGTGTCGGGTTTGTATTTGAGATCGAGAGAATAATTGGTTTATGGTCAGTAATATGCGATTCCAATACCAACGTGGTGGCCATTGTCTTTGTTTTTAATAAGATGTGATCAAGGCAGTTTTCCATCCTAGTTGGTAGGAGATGGGTTGGTAGTAGTCCATGGGACGCGTTTAGGACTAGATATTCCAGTGCCCGATCATTCCTACTGTCCAATTTTATGTCAATATTCAGATCTCCCACAGTTGAGATACTGGGTGAGTACGATATTTCATCATAAATATTATTTAAACTAGTCAGAAAGCTATCGAAGTGATCCTTGGTATTATTCGATGGGGAGCGATATATTGCTACTACCGCGAACTTATTATCAATTTGACATACAAGACAGTTTGCATAATTTATGTTTGGCTCCCATACCTTGACGTTTAGCCCAATTTTGGTGTAGATTATAACCCCATCGTTTTGGTTTGTAATGTTTTTTGTTGAGTGCGATTGGTATCCATTAAGAACTGGGAGGTTAATCACTTTACTCAGCCAACACTCAGTCAAAACAATTAGATCAAAGTCGATATTAATTAAACCCAACAATGTTAGGAGACTATCAAAATTTTTATTAACGCTACGAATATTTATGTGCAATAATTTTATACTACTGTCAGCTCTATTTATATAATTAATACACTCATGCGGGTCACAGGAGAAAGAGTTTTCAAGGTTAAGATTATCTAGGTCTTGATTTATATTATTTATGTTAGCCATTTATATTTTTAATTACCAACAAAAGAGAAACATAGAGAGTAATATTCTTGATATGACAATAACATCGCTTTTCTATAGAATATAATGTAGTGGCGGGTGGAAGTATGTATTGTGTGTTTTATATTCATTTTTAGTGAGTAAGTAGTGTATATTCTGTGTGGGATGTGTTTATTAGTTAGTGAATTGTAAAAAAGTGTTAAGTTTACAGTCGAAGTTAACACGGTAATTAAAAAGTGAAAGAGATATAATAAATAGCCTAAGGTTTCCAAGTAATGCTTGGGCGCAGGTACAACTAGTCACTTGCTGGTGAGATCCTGAAGACATTTCTCTGAATTTATCAGCAGTTGTTTATCGCCCGCTTGCTTGCGAAGGAAGATGTTTCCATTGCTTACCCAACAGAAGGAATAGGCATTTGTCTTCGCAAATTCCCGAGCTAGGTAAAATAGCTTTTTGGAGGCAGAAGGCAGCTGCTCAGCAACATATACCATTATACCGCTTGACGTTTCCCCGGTATACCAATCAGCTCAGTGTTTAATTTGTTCTCTTTAGACTTGTTGTTGTTGTAAGAACGGATGGCAGACAATACCTTGTGTTTTGTTTGCACTGTTGTGAACTCAGCAATGATAGGGCGTGTGGTGGGGGCCGCCGTACCCTTAGTATTTTTCCCCGGGAGGCGGTATATATCACGAACTTCAGTTTCAGATATAGACATTCCAGCTAGTTGGCCTATGTTGCAGACGGTTTTAATTAGGCCGGCCGTGGTCTCGCCGTCAGTTTGTGGAACATTTCTAATTTCTATTCCCGACGACCTTGACTTATATTGGAGATCCATAATCTTCCTCTCAAGACCTTCTATATAGCCACGTTGTTCCTGCCGCTCTTTCTTAAGCTCTTCAACCTCTTTCTTTAAGTCTTCGAATTGTTGGTTCATGAAGGACATCGAGCGCTCAATCTCTGCATTGGTTTTGCAGATCTCGGCGTTAGACGCCTGAATTTTTACGTTTTGGGCCTTAATCTCACTTATGTCAGTTACTAATTTTGACATGAAAGTGGTTTGCTCTTCTAGCATCTTGGTGATACGGGTGTCTTGGTCTCTTTTCCAATTAGCAAGTAAGTCCTCCACATCCTCCACATCCTGCTGGCCTCGAGACGAATGTTCATGTCTTGGTCGTAGAACCTTGGAGTCTTTAAATGTGACTGTTTGATGGCAATAGCAATTACCATTAACCGGGTGCATGAGACATATGCTATCGTCTGCGTAGCCTTTTCCCAACTATGTTAGGGTCGGCTTCCAGTCTAACCGGATGCAGCTGAATACCAGTATATTACATGGAGCGATTGCCTATCTGATCTCCGCAACCCAGTTAGTGCTGGGTAATACGAGACACCTTGGTAGGCCTGGTTGTCAAGCTTTTGGGACACTGACTACCTGTATCGACTGTTAAAGATCTACAAATCACAGCCGGGACCAACGACATAACGTGCCTTTCGAGGCACGGAGGAAACTGGGTATGTAATGGGTGGTCACCCATCCCCGGAACGACCTAGGCAAGCGCGGCTCAACTTGAAGATCGACCCATAGGTACACCTATTCCTCACTTCGGGTATTACAAGCATTATAATATTATATTTGTAACATTTCGCACCCCAAATAGGCGTCTTCTACCAAAATTCTTTCTATACCTCATTAAATTCCCAAAAATGTCTATATTCATCGGGAAATGTGTGTTCGTATTGATATATGTACATGATACCAAACACTGTGATTGCGTTTTCGCTGATATTTAAAATTGTTATCATAAAACCAATTCATGTCAAACGTCACCCTTTCTTTCCCGAAAGGGGAAGACAAGACCTTTGTCGTATCTACATGGGGCTGAAAATGATTCCCCTGTTATCAGATGCGAGAGGCGGCTGCGCGTGTAGCGGCACTACAACGCCATCTATGACACAAATGAAGAACTAACTTCAAATTCCTAAATCGCACAGTTAAAGTTATCCGCGACTTAAGACCATATAGAAAAACCTGACAACAATTTTCGGGCAGTAGCCCACCAGACAACACCTGTCTAGTCGGGGGATCCTCGATTTTCTAAGGTGGATGAAGAGCTTTACACCCTGTTTTTCACACTATAGTACTAAAAAAATTCGTGGCCCCGAAAATGCGTTGAGCACACAACTTCAGTCACCGACCGCCATTCAAACCCCGGAAACACACAATGAAAACAAACGCTAAAAACTAACTTCATAGTAAATAGTCTGAGCAACGGCTCAATCTTAATACCCGAATAAAACATAATGTCATTCGTGTCACAGTGCGAGTAAACGGCGACACGCCATTTGCTATTTATCGGGCTGTCCAAAACTTCGAACTTCTCACTATAGAATACATCTTCAGGCGGTCATTACTGGAGAGTTTGAAACAGTCATGACTGATTACCAGTGGCGGACAATGACACAACTTTTTAATATTATGCCCACTGACCAATACTTTAACTTCTTCTTAGCGCGGCAAATTTTCATTAAATATATTTAGCCCAAAATTCAGCTATTCAAACTCCGCTCGCTGATGCTGTCATAAGATCATCAAGCTCGCAGATGTCTGGGCACGCAGCGCAAGATGGAAGGTGGGTCATTTTCTGTGAAGACACATCGCATTCACATGAACAACATTCTCATTCACCACCACCACCATTTCATTCATTCGCATTTACCCATTTACCATGAAAAACAGAAATAGATAAAGGAAACTGGTGGAAAGCAATTTTTTTTTAATCTTGTCATTGTCCACCAGTGGTGGACATTGGTAATCATCAGTCAAAGTCATGTCAAATTCAGGTGATCGCAGTCCGATCGGCTCTATCTTTACCTTTTCTGTTGACCCCATAATCAATTAAGCATTTTAACTGACTTTGGACTCGAACTCAAGATCACACAGTCAACAACCTCGCTTTCGGAAAATAATCTAAAATTAACCTTTACATTGTTTACTCTTTAATATTTCATATTTACATCGCAAATAAACAACTGTAGGTAATAGAATTTGCGATGCTTTTTATCACAATTACGATTAATCTATTGAATTTGTGAACCAAAAAGCAACAATGCCGAAATTCCACTAACTTTATTATGAGACTTCTGTAACATTTTTAGAGATTGTGCATTTTTGGAACTTCTACTGAATTGGGCTTACTGTTGTTGCGTTGTAACCAACTGCAGATATTATGTGGCAACGTCAACTATGATTGTCTCATCGTCATCTGCCTAGCCTTTGCCCAACTATGTTGGGGTCGGCTTCCAGTCTTACCGGTTGCAGCTAAAATGGGGCGGCTGCCCATTCGATCTCCACCAGACAGCTATTGTATAGGTAACACGATACCACTTTTTAAGACTGGTTGTCTTGCCTTGTTTGCCCGACCCAGGAATCGAACCCAGGTTCTCCGGCTCAGCAGCCACGATTGAGATCACTGGACCAGCGAGACAAATGATAATTAAATTTATTTATTTTCTCACCACAATATAACTTATACATTAGAAAGGTATCAATACAAAGTACGTAACATCACTTTTTATACTGTGGGAGACTGGTGCCTAAACTAGACGTGAGGTCTGTATTTCAGGACACCAGGTCTCCACCCCTTGGGTAGTGCTTACATTTTAAAGTTATGTACAATAAATTAGTGCGGTAAGAATTTACAAGAAGCATAAGCTTTTGTGATTAAATATAAAAATAAACTAAAGAACAAGAGAAACGGAAAATAGTTACAAATTATTCACAATTATTGGTGCACGGTGTTAGATGTTTAGTAGGTAATTGCATGATTCTGTGTCTGTGAGTGAGCGAGCAGTATGTGTGAGTGTATGTGTGGGTGTATGTGTGGATGGATGTGTTGGGGAGGGGAGGGGGGTGAATAGAATGGGTTAAATAGGCTATTTTGGGACAGCAAGCAGTTTTTCTGTTTCTTCATAATTTAACTCCCGGAGCCAATTTCTTAGTTTAATTTTGCATTGGGTTTTGGAGAGGTTTTAAATTGGGAGTATCCTGTTTATTTTATTATAAAGAAAGCAACCAAGGTAGGAAAGGTAAATGGGCTTTCATAACATAAATCGTAGCTTCAACTACCTAAGTAGACGTTTACGACAGATGTAATAAAAAATGACCATCTGCAAATTTCCTGTGCATGCTCGCCAACTAACCAACCTGTGTGTCGACAACCGAAGCTAAGAGCGAAATATCCAACATTTTGTTTACTGCCTCACAAAGAACATAAAATTTCAATCCAAGAAAGGCTTTTATACTAATTAATATGCAAGTGGCGTTTTTTTTTAGCTTTTCGCGATATTTATTGCAGACAGAATTGGACGGATTAACGGGTTTCCTCGTTTGTTTTTTGGTTCAAATGTTTTTATTCATTTTATCGGCTCGTCGGGTTAATGGAGGAAGCAATCTGAATTGCTAGTGTTATTTTTGATTTTTGAGGAGTTGAGTTGTGAATGGCTCTTCAGGTTGGAAGATTATTAAGCCTTGATGTATTTTAAATTATTCTATGTTTATAAACTTGGTTAATCTTGATTTATGAACTTGTCATATCTCATGTCAGCTGATTATTTGAGCTGGACCCGTGCATAGGCGATTGCAAATCAGTTGGCAGTATTCGTTAAGTTAAATAGTTGGGACATTTGACTATTTATTTATTCATATGGCACTTCAACGACTTACTCACTACAACATACATAAACAGAAATCCACTCGCAGAATAATAAAAAGGCAAGTAAGATACCATTACAGAATTAAAGTTATACAACAAACGGATAAGACCAAATCGTTAAATGTTGATCTGCCATTATAGTCCATGGCAATCTCCTTGTTGCTGTTTCAGTTGTAAAACAACAGTTTTTACATTACGATATGAGTTTTACCCGATTTGCAGACCGCTGTTTCTGGCATTTCATGCTTAATTGTATAACAATATGTAACTTCAAAAAACATAACACCAAAAATCGGATAAACAAAAAAAACACAAAAAAAAGTGGAAAATAACTTTACTTTCGGAAGTCGGTGACTATTGTTTGTTTCATTGACTTTTTTGGCACCGACTTCTGAAAGTAAAGTTATTTTCCACTTTTTTTAGTGTTTTTTTGGAAGTCGGTTTTTTTTGCAAAAAAGTTATTATTTTACCCTTTTTAGTTATCGTATCACACACAAATCCTTTTCAAGTATCAATTTCGCAATTTCTTTTACTTGGATGACATTTTTTCCAGCTATTTTGATTTCAAAACCAATCTGCTGAACCGATTTTGATGAAATTTCTATGGGACCAATCGGGAAGTGTATCCTTTCAGATAAAAGAAGAATTTTTCAAATCGGTTCATAAATGACGAAGATATGAGGCAACAAAAACAAAGCAAAAAATCTCCTCCGTTTTTTGAAGTCGGTTAAAAACATAGGACGCTCTTTACCGAATTCATCCCGTTCGAGCAAGGGATGAAAAGGGGTTCAGTAGTGATTAGGTGTAACAGATCCCGAGGGACCTCCGTGCTCAACCATCCTGAACACGTTTCACTGCTGATAAATGTTATTTTAAACACGTTCTCTTATATCCTTGTGATATCACGGGGTATTATTTCGATTTAAAAAACCTACGTATATAACATCACGCCTGAATTTAGAAGTGTTCGCCGGAGGTGCACTGTACGCATATTTTCCCAGTGAGCTGAGCTTGAGGTTCGATTCCCGGGATGGGCAAAGTGCTATTGCACTTGAACCCTGATATTCCTTCGACTATGTACTGGCACAATTAAGAATGAAAATGACAATTGGAAAAGGTGTGTTCCGCCGGTCATGTAAAAAGGAATGTGTTTTTAAAAATTTCCCAACGTTCTCTGCTTGACCGCAAAATCAAACTTCTGACTTCCTCATTCAGTATACCACTTCACTTTCCTATTATTGTTACAGCGAGAGCCTTTTGACATGTTTATCAAGGTTCTTGGCATACAACAAAAAAGACAGGTCATCTCTTCACTACAAGACACAGAGAATTAACTCCCCACAAAGGCGTAAAATAATGAAAATTCTAAAGTGTTTCACCACAAAGGTTTTTCCTGTCTGTGCAACGTTTCTGTATAAAAAGGACATCTCCTTTGCAATACACTTACGTCCTTTGAAAATTCAATTCAATTCAATTCAATTCAATTTATTCAAAGTTAATTTTTTACAATACAACATAAGTCTTAGAAATAATGTAGGTAAAACAGAGTTAGATGCCTGTACTAGGATAAACCTGTATCACAGGCGATGTGTTCTAATACTAAGTACATATTTGGACAACAAATTTTTAAACAATATTTAACATACGATGTTTTTTTTTTTAAATTAGTGAAAAAAATAGTTAATTTATTATGATAATAATATACCTAATTTACTTTAACTCTATTATTTATTAGATGAGAACAAAATGACAATGAAAAACAAAAAAAGAAGAAAGGTCTTAAACATGTAGATAAAAGCTATGTACAATTGTGCGGCGCTTGTCATTTGTTTTTTAAAAACGAAACACTCGAGATAAGCAGTGATAGCCTAGTGGTGTGACCGTTGGACTGCCAAGTCATAGGTCTCGAGTTCGAACCTAGGACACGCACCTCTGGATTTTCGGAATCATGTGCGTATTGAATAATTATCACTTGCTTCGGTGAAGGAAAACATCGTGAGGAAACCAGCATACCTGAGAGATATTTCTCGACGATACCGTCGACGAGCGTCGTAAAGCCAAGTCAGAGGCCCATGGGCGGCATAAAAACTCTGACACCAGGTTAGGCACTAACCACACGATAAAGAAAGAAAGAAACTAGGAAGAAAGAAACTCGAGATTTTTGCCTGTACCGTGGGTAAGTTTACAGCGTAGATTTCTAGATAAAAGTCTGACATAATCATAATAATATCATCTTATTTCCATGATAATCAGCTCACAGCTAGCCACTGATGGAAATAAGACTCCAATTTCACGCCATTCAACTCGACTCTCAGCAACTCTCATCCAGCTGCTACTGGCTATCCTGCGAAGACCGTCGCTCCACCTAGCCTGAGGGCGTGTCATCTTACGCTCGCCCGAATCGTGGTCTCCACTCAAGAACACCCCATCGGTCCTCGGTTCTACGCCAAATATGAAAAGATCATTGCCATTTCGGCTTGCTCATTCGTCGAGCTATAAAACCCGATTCGTACACCTATGTAGGTGTCCTTACCTATCCATCTTAAATATGTATATGAGGGAAAAAAATAAGCCTTAGACAATAAACAATAATTCTAAATAGCAATTTTTTCACCATTTTAATTTTTTAAATGTGCCTGTTTTACTAGTATTACAGTAATGCCTAACAAAAATATATTCACTATACGAACATCAACATTCTCAACCGTAAAAATGTAATTCAATCAAGCCTGTCTGCATAATTTATATTATTGAAGGTTATCCTACCATTAATAATACTTAATAACCCCGGAACCGGAAGTCCAAGAAACACACCAAGCGAGCCGTCAAATAATAATGTAAAGTAGTTTTTCCCCTTTTTCATCAACACGGAAATCTTATAAGAGATATTTAATCGAAATTTTTCTTGCTACACAATACAAGGTGTTGCTTTGCATCCTCTTCAAATTCAAGGAGGTAACTATGCTAATGATTCTCGACCCGAATCAATAATAAAATGGGAAGGTAATTTTTTTTTTTTGTTTTCTTAATATCGGTAATCGATAAGTATACACCACCCGTATCAAAACGCGGCCTGTCTAATACTAGCCTTATAACCGCGCTTTCACACACACAAACAAACGCAGACGTTTATTCGAAAAACGGGTGATTCTCCTCTTTTGAAAAGGGCTTCATTCTGAAATAGTGACAAATTAAAACAACAAAAAAAAGCAACGTTTATCATTATCGACCAGGTACCGTAATTTATATTGATTATTTACGTCTTCTATGACAACCTCCTGAATTTTAACGAGGATGCAAAACTACACCTTGTATATGAAAGTATTCATATAAGCAAGTCTTATTTTAAGTACTTACTTACAATATGACTTAAATATAACGAATTATATTTAGCTGGTTATTTGCGGGTGTACTTGGTACACCATATCATATGACTAGCCTTCAAATCTAACCGGATATAGCTGAATATTTTACATGGAGCGACTGCGTATCTTACCTCCAACCCCAGTTACTGGGCAACATAATACACCTCTGCCTAGCCCTTATCAGGCGTGACTTAATGTACGCATGTATGTAAGTTAGTAACACTCTCGAATAGAAAAGCTCTCACTAAGCAAATATAATGAGAATTCCCTCACAGGTTACCACCGCCAAACTGACAAAGCTATCGATTATAACTCAATGGAGGCCTAGGCCTCCCAAGGCCACGTCACGAGTCTTCAAATAATTCAATGCCCCAGAAGATTGCCTAAGTTTAGGGGCTGTGGTTTTGAGTGAGAATTACCCCCGTAGCCCTTAACCTTCCCCGGTGTAAGAAAAGGGGATTGAAATTGATTTTCGATTGTTTCCAGTCTTCCAGCCAATGGGCCTTGGCAATTTTGGTTACATAAAAACATCAATGGAGTAAGCGTTTGTTTACCGGTTCGACTAAAATTAGAATGAAGTAACGCTCTAATCTATACTTTATAATATTAATATATTATATATTATCTATACTAATATTATAAAGCTGAAGACTTTGTTTGTTTGGTTGAACGCGCTAATCTCAAGAACTACTGGTTCGAATTGAAAAATTATTTTAGTATTGGATAGCCCATTTATCGAGAAAGGCTATAGTCTATCTAGTATATAACATCACGCTGCGACCAATAGGAGCGGAGCATCAATCAAAAATGTTAAGCAGGCGAAGTTGTGCGAGTCTAGAGAGCTAGTTTTAGTATAAAACTGTTTTAGTAACTGACTGTGCTAAAATCGACATGGTAATTAGCGTTAGTCAATCTAGTTTACGTCTGTTTGGACTGAAGTGTTTTGGACTGTACGTACGTTCTGGCGTTGAGTGTGTTAACTTGCATCGAAAGATAGGTCAAGATAGATGTGAACTACACCAGTATTGCAACCAGTTTGTTAATAGTCTCGTACAGTGATAGAGAAGCAACCTATGGCCTTAATTGTTGAATTTACTTCGAGCTGCTGGAATCTCTCAAGCTGAAATCACGTCGATGAAGTCTGTGGAATTCATAGCCGGCTTCTCTGTTCCCTGATCATTATAATCTTGATCTAGTCAAGGTTCAAGTGAATCGGTTTCTTCTAGGCAAGCGTGCCCCACCCTAGGCCGCATCATCACTTCACATCAGGCAAGCTGCGGCCAAACGCAAGACTATTTAGTTTAAAAAACTGGTATTAAGAATTCCACCAAGCCAAAATCAGACGTTTAACTTGATATAATAATGTATATTTTTGTCTACCCTAAGTGATGAGTCTGATAGTCTATAGACATCCCAATAATACTTCAAGATACTAGGATCGCTCTCAGGACGTCACGGTCAGTGGTCACACAACCACTCAACTAAAGAGGCATCTTATCTCATCGTATTTTTTTCTTACGGTACTCCATTGTCGCCTCGAATTTAAACTACAACAAAAACTACGCGTCGACATTATGCAATCATTGATCACAACCCTACCCAGCTTATAAAGGGAACACGTTCAATCTTCCGTGATGTGTGAATAAACACAATGTTTGGACCTTATTCTACTTTATAGAGCAAACACTTGCTGTTTTACTATGATTTGTTTTGCTTCTCAAGATCCTTTTTTGAATTAAGGGCGCGAGAGTAAACAAGTTTGAGTAAGACTTTTGGGTGACTCTCACAGTTTTTTCGGAAGCGTATAGGTGTTTTACCTGTGTAGGTGTTTGTGTGACAACCTTTGTGATGCTGTTTATAATCTTTTTTTGTTTGTTCATGATTTTCTTGTCTAAAAAAAAAGAAAAAAACAGGGTGGTATACAGGGCAAAAGTTCGTAAGCTTAGCAAAGATTTTAGAAAATATTTACACCAAATGAACAGTTTGCCTAAATTGCCAATGGTTGACAGGTAGGAAATGCCTAAGGCATTAATTAACTCCACATCTTGTTCGACCTTGTAAAATATGCCTGAAACTCTTGTTAATTTATTAAATTGAACAATTTATAACACGTTTACTGACATGACATACTTTTAACCCAAAAAATTAAAACTTTTCACGCGGTTTTTCATCCCGTGTTGATAAATAATTCAAAAGCCATCACATACATTGAAAAAAGCTTGATAACACACGGAATAACAAATTATTAATAATCCTTTCAAATATGTTTAAAATATTATATTATAAATTGACAAACGCGTTGAATACGGAACAATTTGTGAGCATCCGTAATGAAATAATAAATAATTACGAAACTAGTGACAATAAATTAATATTTGCGGTGGATTGTGTTCATAAAGTATATTTAATACTATTGATTTAGTAATGTATTGCGAAGTTCAGTGAATATTTAGTAGGAGGTGTTTACGGTGGGTTTATGAGAGGACGTACGGTCTTGGGATGGGCCGTATTTGGTGACGCAGCCCGTTAGGCATGGCGGGCCGATACACGTCAGGGTACGTGGGGGGAATGTACTAAGTCCCTCCTGGGCTTTGCCTCATGGTTGTGGTAGGAACCGTGGGGTTTTAGTCGGTGGGAAGACGGAGGTTATCCATAAGGATTTCCCCAGTGAAAAAAATAAATAGGTAATATATAGGCCCGCGTGGAGTTCGGTTATTGTCCCACGGGATCGTACTACCGGGATAAAAAGTAGCCTATGTATTAATTCAGGTTATGAACTATCTATGTATATGCCAAGTTTCATCCAAATCTGTTCAGTATTTTTTTGCGTGAAATAGTTATAAAAATCCATTAATCCATACATAGAAACTTTCGCGTTTATAATATTACTAGCTAATGCCAGCGGCTTCGCTCGCCTGGTGTTCGATAATTGCCCCACGGGATCGTCTTGCCGAGATAAAAAGTAGCCTATGTGCTATTCCAAACTATAAACCATCTCTACGCCAAATTTCATCCAGATCTGTTCAGCCGTTCTGGCGTGATTGAGTAACAAACATCCATCCATCCAAACTTTCGCATTTATAATATTATAAGTAAGGATTTAGGATTTTTATTCATGTGTGGAGCTCGTGGCTAAATAATAACAGCCGCCCGGGTCGATCTACAGGTTGAGCCGCACTTGCCTGGTTTGGTCCGTGGATGGGTGACCACTACATACCGAGTTTCTTCCGTGTCTCGGGAAGCACGTTAAGCCGTTGGTCCCTGTTGTCATTTGTAGATCTTTAACAGTCGTGTAGCTGCAAGTCAAGTCATACATCCGTCCGCTGCCGCCGCCAACCGTGTACTGGAGCCCCGCGCACAGAGAGGGGATATTTATACTCGGCGCAGCTTAGAGCGCGCTAGGACAGCGACCTACAACCGCGACCCGCGCGCCACCACACGTATTATTTAGGAACTACATTTTGTAAACACATCATAAGCAAGCCACTACTTGTGCCCATGTATTATATTATAAGACCTGTACACATTTCTGTTAAGCTAAGCTATCCTAGTCTTGATTATACCTCTTTTCGTAACCACATCTGGAGTATCATTCTACACTACCTAAGCGCTACAGTGGTGACCCCGACGTGATAGTCATTTTTGTGAAGACCTCCAGATCAAGTCATCAAGTATTCACCATGCCTAACGAAGGAGAACCAGAAGTATCAGGTGTGTCGACGTCGCTGCGCATTCCACCCATCTGGCGTGACAGAATACGCTTGTGGTTTGCGCAATTCGAAGCCATCATGTCTCCGCAGAAGAAGGGTGATCAAGCCATGTACGAGCTCGTGATCGGACAGCTTGAGAGGCAAGACTTGGACGAAATATCAGACATCATTCTCCATCCACCGGAAACCGAAAGGTATGTCGCACTGAAGAGTCGGTTGTTCCAAGTGTACGAAGAATCTGAGCAGCGGCAAGTACAAAGATTGTTGTCTGAGATGGAACTCGGCGACATGAAACCTTCACAGCTGCTACGTCGAATGAAGAACCTCGCTGCGGACAACATCTCCGACTCAGCGCTGCGAATCATGTGGACCAACCACTTGCCACAATCCGTTCGAGCCGTCCTCGCTGTGAGCGATAATATCGCCAAGAAATCAGACATCCACGAGCTGGCGATGATGGCTGACAAGATCCTCGAACAGTCGCAACCATACGGCAGTGTCGCAGCAGTTAGCTCCACTCCCACCACCTCGCATGCATCTACGTCACTGGAAGAGAAGATCGACGCTCTCACACGAGAAATTGCTGAGTTGAAGGCAAAACAATCGCAACAACACAGCTATAGACGCAGATCGTATAACAGGCGACCCTCACGATCGCGTTCGTCGAGCCGGACCAATCACGATCGCGCGCGAAACGACCAATCAGTGATCTGTTTTTACCATCGCAAGTTCGGCAAAGAAGCGAGAAGGTGCACGCGGCCGTGTAGCTATGAAGACAGCAGCGCCCGCTCGGAAAACTAACACCTGCGTTGGCCGAGGCGGGAACCGGCGCAAGCAACTCATCCTACCGCCTATTCATAACAGATAAAAACTCACGTTTATCTTTCCTGATTGATACTGGCGCCAACGTATCCGTGATACCGAAGAGAAAAGGCGGGAACGCAACGCCAACCGATTTCTGTTTGTATGCCGCGAACAACACAGTGATTCCAACGTATGGTGAGAAGACACTACAACTGGATCTCAACCTACGTAGACCTTACACGTGGAAGTTCATCATCGCCGCAGTCAGCAAGCCCATCATTGGTGCCGATTTTTTAACTCATCATCAACTTCTTGTCGACGTAGCCGGCCGATGTCTCGTCGACAAAGTTACCAAACTCACCGCCAGAGCACCAATCACCTACTCAGCCGAGCCTACAGTGAGAAGTATCGATGTTGGTCAGCCGTATCACCAGCTACTCAGCAAGTACCCCGACATCCTTCGACCGTCATGTATGAAGGACACTCCAAAACACCGGGTGGAACACCACATTGAAACTACCGGTCCACCAGTGTACAGCAAGACCAGACCATTACCACCACATCGATACCTGCCCGTGAAGAAGGAGTTCGAGACGATGATGCAGCAGGGGATATGTCGTCCCAGCAAAAGTCCATGGTCCAGCCCGTTACACGTCGTACCAAAGAGAAACGGTGACATTCGCGTATGTGGCGACTACCGCAGACTCAATGACGTCACTAAACCTGACCGCTATCCAGTACCACGACTCAAAGACTTCACCTACCTACTTCACGGCAAGAAGATATTCACTACGCTTGACCTGAATCGTGCGTATCAACAGCTGCCTGTATATGAACCGGACATCGAGAAGACCGCCATCACCACTCCATTCGGTCTATTCGAATTCCCTCGAATGTGTCCAGGACTCAGAAACGCCGGACAGACATTCCAGAGGTTCATTAATGAAGTACTCACCGGGTTAGACTACGCATTCCCATTCATTGATGACGTCATCATCGCTTCAGATAATGAAACATGCCACATCGAAGACCTACAAAAAGTGTTACGCAGATTAGACGACTATGGAATAACAATAAATCCATCGAAATGTGTCTTCAGCAAAGAAAGTGTCAAGTTCCTGGGCTACGAAGTGTCAAGTAACGGAATTAAGCCACCACAAGAAAAGGTCACTGCAATCACTGCCTACCCCCAACCAGAAACAATTCATGACTTACGTCGATTCATCGGAATGGTAAACTTTTATCGCGACAGCATTCCAAATGCCGCACACATACAAGCACCACTCAACGCGTACCTACATAATTCCAAGAAACGCGACAAAACCAAAATCGAGTGGAACACAGAAGCTATACAAGCATTCGAGTTGTGCAAAGCCGGCATACAAAACGCAGCTTTGCTCGCTCATCCATCCCCATCGCCGAACGACGCCATCTCCCTAATGTGTGACGCATCGAATACCTGCGCAGGAGCCGTACTACAACAACTTGTAAACAAGAAATGGATACCACTGGGCTATTTTTCAAAGAAGTTCTCCGACACGCAACAACGATACAGTACATTCGACAGAGAATTACTATCCATCTATATGGCGATCAAACACTTCAGGAAAATGTTCGAAGGAAGAGAACTCATTGTTTACACCGACCACAAGCCGCTGACCTACGCTATTCGCAAGCCGCCGTCAGATAACGACACACAAAGACGCACCCGGCAGTTGTTATTCATCAGCGAGTTCACTACGGACATTCGTCATGTGAGTGGAGTAAACAATGTTGTCGCCGACGCACTCTCACGCATCGAAACCGTCGACTTACCATCGCCAATTAACTACGATGACGTATCTCAAGCACAAGAAAGGGACAGCGATATACCCAATTTATTGCAACAAACAAATATTCAACTTAAGAAAATCGTCATGCCCGCTACAAACAAGCCAATATTCTGCGAAACGTCTACGTCACATGTTCGACCGTACCTACCAACTGACTTTCGTCGCATCGCATTCAACGCCGTGCACAATCCAAGTCATCCCGGGTTACGAACTACACGCAAGCTCATGCAACAACGCTATTTCTGGCCCGCAATGAACACTGACATTGGCAATTGGGCGAAAACGTGCATATCGTGTCAACGCTCGAAAGTTCTACGTCACAACCACAGTGAAGTTGCAGCTTTCCCACCAAGCGAACGATTCCAACACGTACACATCGACATCGTTGGTCCGCTATCCACTTCATCGTCTGGACATCGCTACCTGTTGACTATGATCGACCGCTGCACACGATGGCCCGAAGCAGTACCATTACGGGAAATCACTGCCGATATCGTCGCCAAAAAGCTATATGAAACGTGGATATCTCGTTACGGGTGCCCTACAAGAATAACGACTGACCAAGGACGACAGTTCGAAAGCTGTCTATTTCGAGACCTCGCACAACTACTGGGAGTCGAACGAACCCGTACCACTGCCTACCACCCGCAGAGCAACGGCATTGTCGAACGCTGGCACCGAACACTGAAGACTGCACTTATGACTCGCCTACAAAATAGCAACAAATGGATCGCCGAGCTACCGACAGTGCTAATGGGATTACGAGCCGCCGTGCGTACGGACACCGACACCAGCGCCGCGCAGCTCACCTACGGCCAAGCATTGCGACTGCCTGGTGATTTCATAGCACCATCACCAGCAGCGAAGTCAATGGATCACAACTTCGTCGACCAACTACATGACGTCATCACGAAGTTAACACCAACATACAAATCGCATTCCAACAAGCGATGTATGTTTGTGCACAATGATCTACAAACATGTAGCCACGTGTTGATACGCGACGACACCGTCCGCAAACCGCTACAACAGCCATACAAAGGTCCGTACAAGGTCATCCAGCGCAACGAGAAGTTCTTCACCATCCAACTACCGGGAAGATCCAGCACAATATCGATCGATAGACTCAAACCGGCATACACTATCGACACTGAAGAACACGACCACACGAGTAGTGAGACACCCCAGTCACCTGCAGCTACCAGCGAAGATCACACCAGCCTACTCCCGGCCAACACCAACGAGTACCGCACCAGATCAGGCCGATCAGTGAAGAGGCCTGTACGTTTTCACTAAGGGGGGAGTACTGTAGCTGCAAGTCAAGTCATACATCCGTCCGCTGCCGCCGCCAACCGTGTACTGGAGCCCCGCGCACAGAGAGGGGATATTTATACTCGGCGCAGCTTAGAGCGCGCTAGGACAGCGACCTACAACCGCGACCCGCGCGCCACCACACGTATTATTTAGGAACTACATTTTGTAAACACATCATAAGCAAGCCACTACTTGTGCCCATGTATTATATTATAAGACCTGTACACATTTCTGTTAAGCTAAGCTATCCTAGTCTTGATTATACCTCTTTTCGTAACCACATCTGGAGTATCATTCTACACTACCTAAGCGCTACAGTCGTATAAGGTAGTCAGTGGCCCGAAAGTTAAACACACAGTCTTACCAAGGGGTATCGTATTACCCAATACTAACCGTGGAGGAGGTCAGATAGGCGGTCTATGTAAAATACTGGTATTCAGCTGCATCCAGCGCAAAAGCTAGCGGTGAAGAAGTGCGTTCATTGACAGAGGTATTGTCTTCAAGTGGGGTGATTAAAATCTGGTTGTTTTTAACGCCACTAAAACACAAGTGTGTCTGTTCACCTCCAAAAGGAACTCGTTCAATCTGGCTCATACTTTCTGAGGTACATCAGTCCTAGTTACCGACAGCCTCGAGCTTCTTGGCGCGAAGTTAAGTGCTAATCTGAACTACTGTGCCTACATTGAGTAGAAAGCACAAACTGCGGCAAAAAAGCTGGGTATCCTAAATAAGGTTAAGCGTTAGTTCAAGCCTGAACAGCTTTCAAGTCCGGTCCGGCAGGGCGTATTGCTGTCACCTTTGGGATGACTCAGCTAAATACCAACTAGCCACCCTCGACTCTGTTCATTGGTGGTAAGCTGGTGGGTACCATGCTTCATAACCTGGCCCATCGCCGCAAAGTTGCATGCTTGTCGGACTTTTACAGACTTTACTTCGGTGAGTGTGCCCAAGAGTTCTACGGGCTCATTTCACCGTCTCCCTTCTTCCATCGGGAGTCCAGACGTACTGCAGGCTATCACCCATACCTCGTCGATGTTCCACGCATTCGCACGAAGCGCTTTGCTTCGTCATTTATTATGCGCGCTGCCAAGGAGTGGAATCTCCAGCCTGCGTTGGTGTACCCGAGTTCATATGACCCCAATATATTTAAGTCGCGAGTTAATAGGCTTCTTTTGGGTTGGCTCGTTCCATCGTCGACTTCATCTCTGTTCTCAGGACAAGGTGAGGTCAAGAGTAAGCCCATCAGATATTTAAAAAAAAAACGATTAGACTGGAAGCCAACTTAGTTGGGAAAATGCTAAGCAGATGATGTAAGAAAAGGATTGTTTTAGGGGTCTATTGGACCATTGTTTTAGGGGTCACAAAGGGATTATGTCAAGATTATAGATGGCAACGTCTTTTTAAATGCTTATTACAACTGTGGTCACCGATCGCTTAGCCTAGGTTAGTAGTTAACGTAATTTTCTTCATATTCTGGTGCTTAACTACAGATTGGATACGAGAGCACCTGTTTTAAATGTAACTTAGTGTAAGGAGTGTTGAGTTTAGTTGACCGAAAGGCGGCCGCTTTGGGAGACTGGCTCATGTAACTTTGACGTTTAAAAAGTTCTGAATATCAGACTTTAGATTTTACACATAAACATAATAAACTGTTATCCCCGAAGGGTTTGGCAGCGGTGTACCAGTACATTTCGCCAGTTATGTTCAAGTCCCATGTAATAGGAGGTGAGCTTATTATCAACAACCGGGCACAAATACAGACTTCGTGGCTGCTACTGAGAACTTCCAGATTGAAAAACCCAATAACACTTTGCCAGACCTGGGAAGCAAACCCGTGTCCTTATGCTCAGCAGTCCATTAGACCAACGTGACTCTCTATTGATTTTGTTGCAATTTAAGCAAAGTAGTCCATAATAAACGCAACCACGGAATCTAGATTTGTGCCCGGTTGATGGCAATAGGGTCGCCCCCTATTATATGGGACTTAAACATAACTGGCGAAATTTGTGGGTACTATTAACCTAACCCCTCGAAGATTACAAGCGTGATGTTATGTGTTAAAGACAAAAATGAAAATAATTTACTCGCTTTTATATGTATAATATTTACTTATACATACATATACTTCTAATATTCAACCCTTGCTAAAAATATAGACCTTTTAAAAACATACATCAATTTAATTGACTATGAAAACATTATATCTCTTTTATCAATAAAAATCAGCAAAAAGGTAAATCTACTTCAGTATTTGCCTACCTTTTTAGTAACAGAATTATTCCAAGCACTTGACTTATTGAACTTTTTCAGCCAGTCAGCTTTGTAAATTGATGGAGCCTGATAAATGGTACGGAATGTAGGCGTATGTAAAAATATATTGCTTTCTGTAGTTTTTTAGGGTTCCGTTGGCAAATGGCAAAAACGGAACCCCTCATAGATCCGTCCTGTCCGTCCGAATGTCACAGCCGTTTTACTCCGAGACTGTTAACACCACACAGTTGAATTAGACAGTAGGTGTCTTCTATGAACTACTACTAAAAAGTCTAACTTTTAAAATGAGAAGAAGAAAATTCAGAAAAAAATGTGGGTTCTTAGAACGTAAAAAGAACATTCAACGAAAATTAGTTTGGATAAGACTTGATTTTTAGTTTGTGAGATATGGAACTTTTCCGTGAAACTTAACCCTGGTGGTACGGAACCCTGAGTGTACGAGTACGACTCGCACTTAGCTGGTTTTTTATTCACAGGTACTTTTACATTACTGTACCTTTTCAGCATGAATTCATTCTGCAGGAGCTACATATATTCCCATAGAAGGTAGTCTGCATTGAACGAGAACGACGACCTAAATTACAATATAAAAATTGGGTTTGGCAATTTTAATTGAATCATTTAAACCGAGGTTTCCTATTTTTCTACGGCCTAAGCAACGGAAGCTTATGTCTAAGTTTTAACAACTAAAACCGTATAACATGGTGCTTTACCCTTATGACAGATTCTCGCGCGTTTTTTTATCTATGATACATGACACACAACCAATTAAAAAAAAAACTGGCAACCATGAAGACAAGGTTAAAAAGGTAATGTAAGTTCTCTTAATGAGCATGGCTACTAATGCTTACCAACTAAAACTAAATGTACGCATAATTAGCACTTAAACATGGGTCACAAAAATCTGTAACCACCTCCAAATGCGGCTTAGCAACAACTCTAAGAAAGAAAAGTCAAAATATAAAGGATCAGGATCACTTCAGGGATAAAATTGAATAATTTTCGGGTGACCTTTCACGGAAGGTACTCCAGAATACACTCATGTTGCCATGTCTGTAATTACTCTCTTCGTTACTGAACACATTTTAATTATAAAACAGGTGTTAATGGAGGTTTCAATGAACAAATTTTAGGATGAAGTTGGTAGATTATTTATAAAATATTGTCCGCAACGATGCTTTAATTTAGTACCCTACTTCATAGAAGAAGTCTCGTTCATGTTTTCGTAAGTCAATGTACCTGTATAATTATTCATGAATACCTGAAAAGCGATATTATTTCAGGAAACAGTTAAAATTAAATAGAGTCCATAAGACTTTCAACACGTGTAACACAGGGTGTGGTAAGGACCATCAAAATGAAGAAATTTATTAACATGGACCAACCTGGTAGTCGTGAAAAAAACCGCCGCCGCTAAAACGATCCACTCACCAAATAGTCAGCTGTCGCATACCTTTCGGCCAAGTAGGTATGTACTTGAACTTTTATGTGGGACAGATTATTGTTTCGCGATTTCGATTACCTTCACGAACGAATGTCAGTTTATTCAGGTCTTTATCGTTTGACCGCCTACCATGACATCACATGGCTCAAGTGGCTACACACACCAGGTTCTATTTATCTACGCAATATTCGACATGAACCCCTTTATACCCCTTAGAACCCCCTAGTTTTTTGGTATACATACAAGTAAATGATCACCGTATTTCATAATGTTTTCAAAAGTAGCGTTAAGTTAATGTTTCCTTCTCACGTGTCCAACGAAAATCAGTCATTAATTGACAGTAAGTAGTAGTGCCTGCTATATTGTACTAACGCGTGGCCGTAACATGAGCATCAGGCACGAATGAAGGCTGATTTCAGACCATACAACGCCCACTATTTATCGCTGATGGTATGGTAGGCGTTGCTTCATAATGTGTGGGTTGATATTGTGCTTACAATGCTTGCAATGGGTTAAGGCCGTAGCGGTATCCATCACGCCACATACGAAATACGCATCACCTCATGTCACACTACAATGCTACAGCCAGTGTTGCCAAATCGGATTTTAAAATGCGTAGGCCCGATGAGAAAATTACGTAGAATTAGTAAAATTTGCATATGAGTAGTTCGAAGGTCTACGCATTTTTTTTTCTGAGTGAATTGAAGAAGTTAGTGTAGGTGAAACTGAATAAAACTAGTATTTTGTTATACAATTTATTTAAAAAAGAGAGATAGAACATAGAGTTCTTGGAGGATACGCTGCATTGGCAGCATTTACCATGCTGCGGTAGACATTTAGGTACCATCAGAAAATGCAAGCGTATGCTTCTTTGCCACCTTCGTGAAATATTTTTAGGTTACATACATTTATTTTTACACACACATAAGTCACAATTCACTATGAGATTGACAATGACAGCGACAGTACCTGTCAGAAATTACATGGACACCATCGCCCCCGTCGGCGGGACTTCTTATGTGGCGTGTGGCGTGGACTCTAGTATGAAACGGAACGTTTGTTGGAGTCCGCGCCACATAATTATAGTCATAATTAGTCCCGCAGATGGGGGCGCCACTGTCTTTAAGGAAAGTAACGGAAAATATGCTTCTTCAGTCGGGTGAGTTATGTTATTTTTCAAATTTGTAGAAATTAAAAGAAAATACGTAGATTCTGGGACTGAAGTTCGTAGGTTTGTAGAAAAGGCCTAAAATACGTAGATCTACGTAAAAAGACGTAGAGTTGGCAACACTCAACGTGAAAGATGACAGAGAAGTGTTTCATATTTAAGGACATGTTATAGGCCATTAAACTAAAAAACTTTCTTCATGGGACCATATTTCAATGCTTACTCGACCCAAATGAATGGGATAGTTGATATTTTTTGTGATTATCATGTTGGCCCCATGTAGAAAGTTTTTCAGTTTGTTGGACTATACTACATCGTTAAATATGAGCAAACTGTAGCGGCACCACAATAAATACTTCAACAACATAGAACAAAAAGTACTACAGCGCCATCTATGACAAACATGAGGAACTAACATTCAATTCCTACATCTCGCAAGCAAGACTATCCGCGACTTAAGACTATATAGAAAAACCCGACAACAACTGTCGGGCAGTAGCCCACCAGACACAACACCCGTCTGGTCGGAGGATCCCCCCTTTTTAATGGGGGATAAAGAACTTTACATCGTGTTCCTCATACCCCTACAATCCTTTCTGTTAAATACTGTTCAATAGCCTGACCAGTACCGTCGAGGTCATCACACACAAACCCCAAAAATATGAACGATCCCTTTTCAAGGAGGACGTGGAACTTCGCCGTCTTTTCCACATACCTCTCCTCTCCTCAGGCGTTTAATTTTATTTGTCTCAACTGTTTTTAATTGCCTTCTAAAAAAGTTTCAATATTCGATATGTGGGACTTCGAATGTAGCGCTAAAACAAAGCGAACTCACCCAAATCTTCATTTGTCGTTTCAGTCCAGCCAATTTGACAGATCACGTTGTCCAAGAACACTGCAAACAGAAGCGCGCGCCACGCCACTTTCGCGCCAATTCCACCCGCCATCTTGCGTTCAATGGTGAACTGTCATTTTGACGTAACGTTCTACATTGTCTTTTGTCGCTCTATGAAGGTTTGTGTACCTGAAAGGAAGAATTAATTTATTTATATTTTGTATTTTTTTCATAATGTACCGGAAATGAGAATGTTGAGATGGATTTGTGGAGTGACAAGAATGGATAAAGTAAGGAATGAGTTTATGAGAGGAAATTTGAAAGTGATGCCAATAACAGAGAAGGTGAAAGGGAATCGTCTGTCTTGACAGTGATGAGGAGGGATAAAACACATGAATATAATAATACTGATGGTTAGAGAGGGAGAGGAAGACCAAAGAAAAGATGGAACGATTGTGCGCAAACCGAAAAAGGAGTAAATGATGCCGTGACGGCTCACAGAATTGAAGAAGAAAAGGTGTTGCGCCGACCCCAAGTATAATGGGACGAAGGTAGTAAGGTAATGTTTTTTTCATGAGTAATTCGAAAGATACAACAGTCTAGTTCTCGCGAATATTCCACGAAGAAGATATGGTCATTTTTGAATAATCGAAATTGTTTCTGTATCTACTTTATCTATGTAATTGTACAAAACAGTAGATGTGCTCACAAAATAGTGTGAACCCCTTGAAACTAAATGCCTTCTCGGTATGAGGCCTTTGTCCACTATTGAGACGGTAACAGATCGGTATTGTTATTTGATATTATATCTTCCAAGCCTTTTCCCGATTGTGTTGGGGTCGAGTTCCAGTCAAACCGGATGCAGCTAGATTGCCAGTATTTTACATGGAGCGACTGCGTGTCCGTTCTCCATAACGAAATTACTGGATAACACGATATCCCTTCCCACATAAAGTACTATTCTATATTCTCGTCGGTCTAGTGGTCATAGTCGCGACTGCTGAGCATGAGGTACTGGGTTCGAATCCCGGATCGGGCAAATGACTATTGAGTTTATCCATCAGGAATTTCTCAGTATCAGGCTGGATCTGTGCTCGGTTGATGGCAATCGGCTCGCCCCCTGTTATAATATGGGACTTTAACATAGCTGGCGAAATGTGGGTGTATTATTAGGTACACTTCTGCCTCACCCTTCGGGGCTTACATGCGTGATATTATGTTATGATATAAAATGAAAAGTAGCTCATAAAACTTATTTTCTAAGGGTTAAAACGTAATTTCTTTTCTAAGTACCTAATAAAGTTGATAAAAAATGGGTTTAGCAAACACTAAACAAAAGTTAGGTTTCGACAAACAAACAAGAACCAAGTTCAAGCTTTTGATACCTAGAACAATTACGCTAAAATTTAAACCCTCAGACTAAACCCAAGTTAGAGTGCACTTAGAACACGATTATTAATATAGTTTACATTTTGATGTAAACTATATTAATAAACGTAACTTATAAAATGTTTAAGTTACGACTCGCGAAAATTGTTGATCTAGCGAAATTTTTAACTGTTATAATATATTTTTAATCCTCTATTAGTAGGCAGTTGCATTGCAAATATCTTAGATACAAAATACAAGAATGACGCGAATTCTCACTTTACCTGGGAAATGCGTAGGTCGAATATACTAACAATAGGCGACCACCCATAGTAAGCGCCTGATAAACGTGCAATAAAGTTCATTGACCCACATATATTTATTAACATTCTTTATTCCGAAAACAATAATAATGATATAAAGCTGCCCTGAATCGACATCTATCGTGATCCTTTCTTTTTTTTTGTAATGAAAAACGGTTCATAATTTATTGGCCGCGTACCTACGCAGAGAAATTAAGTGAAGGGCAATGAACTTTATTGCACGTTTATATGGTGCTTACTATAATTGGATCTACATTGAGAGAGATTATAATGAGGTAAAATTTGGATCGAGGTAATCTTCAAAACTACTGATCCGATACCAGAAAATTCTTTTAATAATGGGGTAAGCATACTGCAGCTTATCCATTATTAAAAGAATTTTCCGGTGCCAAAGGGTATTTTTTTAAATGACGTTCGCCTGGCTTAATTTCCGACTATAACGTGAGAGAAGCCGAGGGCATTTGTTAGTGTATAAATAAAAACGTGTTCTTGGATTTTCAACTTTAATCGACGGGCGAGCGTAGACAATACAAAATCAATGCATGGAACTGGTATACGGTTCAACATTCAATATTCAGTAACTTGTAGACTACGTCGATCTGTGGCCCTACAATGACGTCTTAATGCAGGATTGTTTTAATTATAATTCAGTGTGGGAATGAAATGGCGCTAGACACACTGTCTAGCTCTGTCTGTTTCTCACACTGGAATAGATCTTAAAACATTCCTGCCCCTGAGAGATTTGGACGTGAATATCTCAATACCCAACAGTCACCAAGACAGAAGACAAGCAAACACAATGCTTTCCACAGTTTTTACGCAATATGTAAACTTTAATTTACCGTTGTTGTACGACCAGATGTATGAACGTGAACGAGGCGAAAGAAGTACTTATGTAAGGATCGTAGCAGTTTGCGTTCTGTAGTTCCTGCTTACCTCAAAAGACGTGCGTTTATATATGTATATAAACCTTACATCTTATGATTGATAACATCGCGCAGCCCCAAGCAACAATAAATTATAAATTACTAGCGACCCGCCCCGGCTTTGCACGGGTGCAATGTAGATACTAATGTTTTCTCTACTATAATATGCATGTATTATACATATAAACCTTCCTCTTGAATCACTCTATCTATTAAAAAAACCGCATCAAAATCCGTTGCGCAGTTTTAAAGATCTCAGCATACATAGGGACAGACAGACTGCGGGAGGCGACTTTGTTTTATACTATGTAGAGATTAATTAATTTATCTAAATAGAAGGTAAATGAAGTTGAACTTGACACGTGAAAATACCTCATGATAAAGCGTTTCAACAGAATTGACACGAAATTTTCGGTAGCTTATGTCAATTCGATAAATTTACTTTTCTATCGTCTCTTTAGCTATATCTCTTAAATTTTCCAAGTGATGTGTCAAGTTTTTCGGTGGCTTATGTCAAGCCAATACATTCTTAACTATTCCATTGTCGCTGTCACTAATACAAGGTGTAGTTTCGCAACCTCGTCAAAATTCAGGAGGTTGTCGTAGAAGACGTAAATAATCGATATAAATTACGGTATCTGGTTAATAATAATAAACGCTGCTTTTTTAGTTGTTTTAATTTGATACTATTTCAGAATGAAGCCGTTTTCAAAAGAGGAGAATCACCCGTTTATCGAATAAACATCTGCGTTTTTTTGTGTGTATGAAAGCGCGGTTATAGGGCTAGTATTAGACGGGCCGCGTTTTATTACGGGTGGTGTACACATATCGAGTTCCGATATTAAGAAAAAAATATAAAAATTACCTACCCATTTTATTATTGATTCGGGTCGAGAATCATTAGCATAGTTACCTCCTTGAATTTGACGAGGATGCAAAGCAACACCTTGTATAATGTCAAGGCCTAATGATTTATTATTTTTCATAATACCTCATTCATGATTATGTGACTTAATCAAGCTTCAACTCCAGGTCAAAGCAGCCATTGAACTTGAAATCCTAAATGTTAGTTAACATGCAGACCCATAAGCTTAGGTAAAGGTTAATATGGCCATAAAATTAAAAATAACGCGCCCTTGGCCGGCTGTGTAATAATAATTTGTTGGCGAGAAACAAAAGGCGAATTAAAATATTTTGCCGTGATATCTTGGTGTTAGTTGGTTATAAGTATAGTTAGTTATAAGCTCGTGGGTAAATAATAACAACCGCACGGGTCGATCTTCAAGTTAAGCCGCACTTGCTTAGGTAGGTTTGTGGATGGGTGACCACGAATTACATACCAAGTTTCCTTCGTGCCTCGGAAAGCACGTTATGCCGTTGGTCCTGGCTGTCCTTTATAGATATTTAACAGTCGTTACAAGTAGTCAGTGTTCCGAAACTATGACAGCCAGTATTTCCAAGGGGTTTTGTATTACCCAGTATTACTGGGCTGTGGAGGTCAGATAGGCAGTCGCTCCAAGTAAAATACTGGTATTCAGATCCATCCGGTTAGACTGGAAGTCGACCTCAACATAGTTGGGAAAAAGCTATTCAGATGATAATGATGATCTGAAAAAAAAATTGAGGAAATATGGAACCACAACCTAGGATGCCGACCACGTAACGGGAAGCGCCAGGTTGGAAAACCACCCACAAGGTGGATCGATGACCATGTCATCTATAAAATGTTTACGATTCCTAACAGGCTGGCTATAATACATAAATCCAGAAATACATTACTACCTAACCCTTTCATACCCATACCGTTCCCAAATATAATAAACTTCCCAAGATTCTAGCGCCACGAGCCACGGCCATAAGCATAAAATAATTCCTCTAAAATCAAATTAACCCTATTTTATAACATAACAATGTTTTCATCATAATTTAGTCGAAAACACGATGTAATAATAGCGTCGTTGTCAGAACTAAATCACACTTCTAACATGAAACCAAGATAGGATCTCTTAAACCAGGCCTGCTGATATGCCATAATGGTAAAACTTAGGGTTCAGCTTGCCTGTCCAGTGGCGCATAGAACTGCTATAATAAAATGGAAAGCAGCGATTTCTTTCTTTATCGTGTGGTTAGTGCCTAACGACCTGGTGTCTGAGTTTTTATGCCGCCCATGGGCCTCTGACTTGGCTTTACATGCCGTCGAGACATATCTCTCAAGCATGCTGGTTTCCTCACGATGTTTTCCTTCACTAAAGCAAGTGATAATTATACAATACGCTCATGATTGCGCAAAAACCAGATTCGCGTGTCTTGGGTTCGAACTAGCGATGCGCGATGGCGAGAGGTTTTATTCGATTGTTCGAACATCTCGATAGTTTTCGATTGTTTCGACTTGGACTCGAGTCCGACTCGGTCTGTTTGATTGCGACTGACGCATGGCGCGTTCATTCTGCTGCTGGCTACATATTAGCAATCTGTGTACTGAACCCGGTGATCGAGCGAGGCTCGGTGAGTGAGAGTGACTGATTCGACCAATCGAAAACTAACGGTTGATTCCGCTGACTCGAAAAAATCGAAAAACATCTCGATTGTTTGTAGAACGGCGAGTCGATGGTTGATTCGATGGTTTATTTTAACGACTCGAATCGTCGACATCTCGGAATCGCCCATCGCTAGTTCGAACTCGTGACCTATGGACTTGGCAGTCCAACAGACACACCACTAGACTATCAGTGCTTGAATGGTAAAACTTAGGGTTTAGGCTGCCAGTCCACACGCACAGGGCTGCTAGAATATAGCGAAGGAAGAGCGCTCGAAGGAGCGATGAGGAGCAGAGACACACAGAAAAAGGTACAGTTTGGAGGTAGGGGGGAATCTTCCGAAACTACTTTTAGATTAGGTTTAAAGATATTTATTCTCAAAAAAGACACAAAGTCACTTACATGAGAACAATGCTTAAAATAAATTATAATTAAAGTTCGTCACAGACGTCATGCACGGTAGCAATTATGATACATATGTATTAGGCATATTAGATATATTAGACACACCCATCCAATGCATTCAGATGTTATGAAGGGTGTTAGTTGTCATCAAATATTCAGTTAATAGAGTTTTGAATGCATTGAATGAGTGTACTTTTTTAATACATGATGGTATTTTATTGTATAATTGTGCTCCTTCAAATGTTAACATTTTTTTGCCGAACTTAGTTCTCATCTTCGGTAGAATCAGAAAACTAGCTCGACGAGTGCTACGTTGGATTACTTGTTTCACTTTAGTAAACGATAAATTAGTCTGTATACTTTTGTTGAGTGCCTTACGAATGAAAATACATGTATTGTAAATATATAACTGACCAATGAGAAGCCACTTTATCCTCAAGTGTCATCAGCTATATGATCGAATTCTGCCTGAGAGATAATTCCCGACGGCATGTAAAGCCAAGTCAGAGGCCCATGGGCGGCATAAAAACTCTGACACCAGGTTAGGCACTAACCACATGAAAAATAATCAGCTATATTTCAAACAAAACAGGACTTTCCCGAGGGAATATTTCCGAACAAAACGCAAGCAAAGCCGCGGGCAAAGACAAGTCAATCAATAAAATCGAGTCCCACTCGTTTTATTGGACAGTTAACACAGGGACACCCTGCAACACAGTGCCGCATTGTCCCCTCGTTCGCCGGCGCTAGCTGGAATTTAGAAATAACTCAACTATCAATTGAATGACAGCCTAGAGTCCGGTTTCGATCAAAGCGGAGAAGTGAGGAGATGTGCGGTTGTAAGCGACGTAACTACAGGATGTTCTAAAAATACGGAGTGGAGATTTAAGACGACTTGAGTGAAGTAGTGTTGTGAAACAGGAGAACAGTTATACTGCCTCAACCACCACATTGGTCCAGTTGTCGCAAGCGCGACTGCTAAGCATGAGGCCCCAGGTCGGGCAAAGTGTTATTGGGTTTTTCCTTCAAAAAATTCTCAGTATCAGTCACAGAGTCTGGATTTGTGCTAGGTTGATGGAAATAGGCTCGCCCCTTGTTACATGAGACTTAAACATAACTGGCGAAATGTTGGTGTTATTAGGTACACCTCTGCCTAACCTTTCGGAGATTACAGGTGTGATGGTATGTATGGAGAACAGTAACTCCGCGCACATCTCACGTCTCCACGTGGACTTGGAAAATTTAGATATCTGTTTTCTTCCCAGCTTGAATAAGACACCATTCTATCCAAGCTACGCGGGGAGGAAATAAAGATTTCGAATTGGGAATAATCAAAACACCTCCTGGCCTCTCTGCTTCTCCGTGTTAGGTGAAAACCTAAGGTTCTTAGAACGAGGACTTTCATAGCAAGGAATGTGAGATGACACAGCTCTTAACTCGCGTTTTTTAACTTATCTCCGCTTCGCTCACTGGTAATGTTTACTTTTTAACCGACTTCAAAAAAAGGAGGAGGTTCTCAATTCGGTTGTATGTTTTTTTTTGTGTTTGTTACCTTATATCTCCGTCATTTATGAACCGATTTGAAAAATTCTTAAAAATTCAAGTCAATTCAAGTAAAAGAAATTGCGCAATTGATACTTGACAAGGATTTGTGTGTGATACGATAACTAACAAGGGTAAAATAAAAACTTTTTTGCAAAAAAAAACCGACTTCCGAAAGTAAAGTTATTTTCCACTTTTTTAGTGTTTTTTTTTTGGAAGTCGGTTTTTTTTTGCAAAAAAGTTTTGTCTACACCTCTCAGCTCCAATGGAAAAGTACCCTAACACCGTAATATAAAATAAGTTTTTATTAAATACTCAATCAGCCAGGCGACTGTATTAAGTAACAAAATTTAAGTACATAACTTTATTCCTAATTATGTTACCTGAATAATTCAAGGTCAGAAACTTGATCGACTCTGCCGTAGTGCCGTAGGTAGACTGAATTGCTAACTATTCTACAACATTGTTGTATTAATTGGCGAACTTTATGGACATGCTGGAAATAATTATCAATGTCTAATGATAATAGAATTTTGATGTATCACGTAATCTCCGAAGGGCTAGGCAGAGGTGTACGTACTTGATTGTAATAGGCACCTACATATTTCGCCAGTCTTGTTAAAGTCCCACGAATAGGGACGAGCCTATTGTCATTAACGGGCACTTATCTGATGAAGTATTTCACAAGCAAAGTGAGGCCATTACTCTGCAGAGGGTGAAGTCGAGTTGTGAGTGATGCTAATCAGGAATTTATCAAACTACTGAGAAAAATCCATACCGACGACGTAGGAATCAAAGCCAAGAAATACCTCATACTCAACAGTATCGCTAGCAACCAGTAGATCAACGAGACCTTTGTAGATAGGTTAAATTACTAACTATTCCACAGGCTTGTTGAATTAGTTGGTAAACTTTACAGACATGATAAACATCAATATCTCATCGTAATAATAGAATGGTAGATGGCATACAGGTTGGAAGAGACCGACGCTAAAACTGCCCCGTTTCTGTAGCGCATTGAAGATGTTTGCTCAGAACCGAACTGACGGCATCCATCCAGTGATTCGCAAAAAAGTCGCACCACTGATGCGTAGAATGCGGGTCAGTGACAATAGCATCCTGAAAACAGTGGCGGAGAGTCCTTACACCTCTATTCTGAGGCACTATGTGGGGAGAATGGTCAGATAGCCTATTCCTGGCATTATCGTTCTCTGCACATCCTGCCGCGGACACCTTGCTACCTGCACCTGGTTATTGTTTGTTTTTTATCTTTTCTTTGTACTACTAACACTAGCTATAAGGTATTCTACTAACAAAATGGACTAATGTTGTCCGATGAAAATAAATAAATAAATAAAAGGGTTACCACGTCAGTACTTACATCATTCTGAAGCCCCCCCTCCCAAAACTGCAATACCTACAAGGTCAAAATGTATGGAACAGCCGATTTTTTTTAAATTACCGATGTTCAGTGATGTACTGAATTCGTGGTAACCGTTTTACTGTTGGGGGCCTTCCACCTTGTATATTAATATGCGTTTACTAATAATGATAATCAGAAACCTTTCTAAATAAATTGTCTAAATTATAATGGAAACCGCATCAGAGTTCGTTGCGTAGTTGGGAAGAATAAAAAGATCTCTGCAGTTTTTTTAAATTATCTTTGTTATAGTCGCATAAAGACAATCGCGAAAGCGACTTTCTTATATAATACGCATAGATAAGCATGATACATGGCAAGTATTTCATTAACAACTATTATGTTAAGCAATAAATAAACGCGACGGTTGAACAAGAGATCCTTTTTTTTTTTTTTTTTTTTTTTTTTTCCGGATGGGAAATCATCAAATGACTTCTCCCGCTCTGGGCTGAGCGGGAGGGTGTGTCAGACTTTTACTGACTAAAACCCACCCATGTTCCTTCATCGCCCTTTGTGTTCCGGGGCCGCGGTATCTCTTTCGAACAACCCGCAGCACCCGGCAGGCATCGGCCCTTGCGGGCCCCTTCCCTATGCTGACATCTCTTTGAGGCGCGCGTGGAACACGAACGCGCCGTCGACACGGCCTGTCGTCCTAAGACGGAGGGACGGCGAGCTAGCCCTTAGCTCACCGTCCACAGGCCCGCGTCTACGGTGGCCGGGGGCCACCATGTGGCCCCCGACGCCCGGTGCGTCTCCCGCGGCGGCTGGGACGTGAGGAGGAACGCTCTCTCTCACGTTCCGCCTCCTCCTTTGCTAGCATGACTGCTTCGCAAAAGGAGGTGACGGCTTCCCATTCCGTCTCGCTCCGGACCATGGCTCGAGCCAGGGCCGGACGCGAGAGGTCGCCGCCGCCGATCGCCGCTATGAGGACACGGCGTTGCTCCGCCCAAGCGGGGCAGACCTCCACCGTATGCTCCACCGTGTCCTCCGGTCGATCCTCGCAGTGGAAACACCCGGGCGTCTCCTCCCGCCTGATTCGGTGCAGGAACCTCCCGAAACAACCGTGTCCGGTGAGGACCTGCGTCAGGCGGAAGGTGAGGACGCCGTGGCGTCTCTCAAGCCACTCCTCAAAGAGGGGACTTATCGCCACTATCGTGGCGTGCCCTGCACAGGGTTGCGACAGTCGCTCTCTCCATGTCACCATGAGATCGGCTCGGAGGTTTGTCCGCTGAGCGGCAATTAGCCGCGGCAGCGGAGTAACCCCCGGCGAAGAACCTCCGCGCGCCATTCATGTAGGCGCGCGAGGACTATCGCCTCCAGATCCCATGGTGGCAATCCGGCTAGGAGGCTCGCAGCCTCGCCCGAGATCGTGCGGAACCCACGGACCATCTTTACGGCTACCACCTTTTGGGGCGCGTTCAGATAGTGGGCGGCTAGCCGCCTCAAGGAACGCGCCCACACCGGGGCACCGTAAAGGGCCATGGACCGCACGACCCCCGCATAGAGCCTCCGGCAGGAGGTGTTCGGCCCCCCCAGATTGGGCAAGAGCCGCCTGAAGGCAGCCCCAGTCCGTTCCAGTTTAGGGGCCAAACGTCGGAAGTGCTCCACGAAGTTCCACCGGCTGTCGAGGACAAGTCCCAGGTACTTCAACGTCGACCCGACGCCGATGGAAACCCCTCCTACCGTCAGTGAGGATCCCGATGGTGGCGCATTCCGAGGCCCATGAAAGCACATGGCCTCGGACTTGTGCAATGCCACCTCGAGACCCAGTTGCCGGATCCTCTCAACGACTAATGTAATACCTACCTAAAAGTAAGTTTGTTTACATTTTCATCCTGTCGCCTGCTACAAAAAGATAGGCAAACATTATCTTGTTCTTTACGCTGAATACCATAGATCTGAGACCATAGATCTGAGACCATAGATCTGAGACCATAGATCTGAGACCATAGATCTGAGACCATAGATCTGAGACCATAGATCTGAGACCATAGATCTGAGACCATAGATCTGAGACCATAGATATAAGAATTACATTACCCTCAGCTTCTATACGTTGTTCTACACCTTGATTAGTGAGGTTCGGTTCTTGTAAAAAGTTGTCATCCGTTAAAATTAACTGACCCTGTATATTGACCTATATTTGATTTCCATAAAAGGTCATTAAACAACAACATTAACAAGAGATCCTGGGTTCGATTCTCAGGTCGGGCAAAGTGTTATTGGGTTATCAGGAATTTCTCTGTTGCAGTATGGACCTGTGCCCGGTTGATGGTTGTAGGCTCGCCCCATATGACATGGGACTTTAACATAGCTAGGGAAATATGGTTGTATTATTAGGTGCACCTCTGTCTTACCCTTCGGGGATTACAGGCGTCATGTTAATAAACAAGCATCCTCCAATAATGAGACTACCAAATAATACCCGTGACTTCTAAAATGACAAAACTTAACATCCACGTTACACACGCCTCCCGAATCACATAGAGAGATCCTCCATCCGAATTAAATCCAAGACATCTCCTCAGTAAATTACAAACGAACAAACATTGAAGTAATCAAAAACCAAGTTTGTGACATTAGAAGTCAGGTACCAGAAGTTTAATTAATGGTACACAAGTTGAAATAACTTCTGAGTTAGGTACCTACTAGTAAACAGATAATTTTAGTGTCTTAGGAGGGTCGTAAAACGTCAAGCAATCGTCTTGTTCTTGATTTGAAGTGATGTGGTTGTGACTACCCTGAGTTTTATGAACAACTCACGTCAAGATCATCGTAATCATCTTTCTGCCCTTATCCCATGTTACTTGGGGTCGGCGCAACACGTTTTTTTGTCCCATTCTCCCCTGTCAATCGTCACGCTATCATTTACTGCTTTTTCCTTCATATCATTCCTCACACATCTATCCATCTTTTCTTTAATGTTCCTCTTCCTCTCCAAATTCAAATTAAAAAAAAATCAAATTCAAAATTCGTTTATTTTGTGAACACAGGGTACAATGATCTTATGTATATAAATAGTGTTTGGTCCAACCTATGTTCCGCCGACAGGCATACAAAATAGTGATGCTATGATCAAAATTAAATTAATTGTAAAAATCTCTTGAACTCACAATGCCAACAAATAAAAATTGTCAAAAGCTAATAAAATAGTACAGAAAGATAAAACAATGACAACCATCAACATCAAGGTTAAGAGTAAATAATAGCCTCTTAGGGCGATCTTTTAGGATAAGCAACGCTTGCCGAGGTCAGTTTGAGGATGGGTGACCATTCATTACATACCAAGACCAATTCATACCTCGAAAAGTACGTAAAGCCGTTGGTCCCCCGTTGGTCCCGGCTGTCATTTTTGTAGATCTTTGACAGTCGTTATAGATTCTCAGTGACCCGAAAGTCTGACAACCAGTCTTACCAAGGGGTATCGTATTACCCAGAACTAACTGGGCTGTGGAGGTCAAATAGGCAGTCGCTCCATGTAGAGTACTGGTATTCAGGTGCATCCGGTTATACCGGGAGCCGACCCCAACATAGTTGGGAAAAGGCTAGGCAGATGAAGATGATGTAGTGTCCCACTGCAGTGCAAATAAGGTCGCTACACTCCTAACACTTCACTCTAGGTCTGTTTAAACTTAGTGTGCAACTAAAGCAACAGTAATGTCCACACTATCCAAGTCTAGACAGAATAACACGGGTATCTAGTCAAAAAAAAACCAAACACACAAAGCGCCAACTTTTTTTGCCACGACGTGCACTACCAACTCCTTTAACAACCGAAAAGGCTAACAAACGAATCCATTATACACTGTCGTGCATAAAAACCGTACCACAAACATTCGAAGTGAGCTGTAAAAACAGTTGACCCGTTTTCATAGATTTTTGCGACGGCCCATTCATGGTCAGATTAACTGGGGTATAACACACCCCGCAATGTATGTTAATGCCCCCTATCACTGTCCGACAGCGAAGCGTTATTTGCATTGTATCGAATACGCTTGGGGAATCTGGGGTGTGAGGGTGTGGTGCCAGTGATAGTGGGGTGTTGGGAGCGGATATATTGTTTATTATTTGTAACTAGGTAACAAGGCATAAAACCTTGTGAAAAGTACTGTTTCGTGAAAATCTTTACAAGTGAAGACTTTAAAGATACCTGATAAAAATGGCACTGCAACTGTTAAATAGACTAGAGCATTGTCAGCCTATAGTGTCCTGCTGACGGGACTCAGGCCTGCTCTCGAAGAAGGAATGGTATACATGGTTAAATTTAAGTCGTTTTAATCACCTTAAGGGGTCATTGCACTCATTATAACGAACAACTTTTACTATGGGATCAACCCTGAAATCAAGAAAAAAAATCAGCTGTTCAGTATAATTTGACGATTTAGGCAAACATAAATGTACTGAACAGCTGATTTTTTTTAGTTGTTCGTTATAATAAGTACAATGACCCCTTAAGAGGATTAAAACGACTTAACTTTAACCATGTACAAACTACCACGCGGGCCTTGTGCGGGTTGGTAAACGTCACATGTCTTTGAAATTTCGGTTCTACGACAAGCCAGTTCCCTCACGATGTTTTCCTTCACCGTGTTGAGTGCGGTGACGAAATAAATTACACTAAGTAATGCACCTGTCTGGGTTCAAACCCGGGACCTACAAAGCGTAACTCGGGACCATTACCACTGATCCACTACTGCTTCACATTATACAGTAGTGCTCGAATATTTTAGAAAGAAAAATCAGTCCTAAAAATATTTTGAAGACAACTGTGTTAGACTGCCTTGTTGGTCAAGTGGTCGGTCGCAAGCGCACACCTCACTTCCCCCCGGGACGAGGCCCGCAGGTCAAGCGGGCCGGCACTAGTCCGGGGCAGCGGAAGTCGCATTAGTTCCCGCTGCCCCCCGACGCAAGTGTGCGAGGGAACACCGGTGTGGTTTTAGTCAGTACGAGTCTGACAGACCCCTCCGCTCTCCCCAGGGCGGAGGACATCCATTGAGGATTTCCACATCATGAAAAAAAAAAAAGTGGCCGCAAGCGCAACTGTTGAGCATGAGGTTTGAGGTTCGACTCCCGGATCGGGCAAAGTATTATTGGGTTTGCCCATCAGAAATTTCTCAGTAGCAGCCAAGGAGTCTGGATTTGTGCCCAGTTGAACGCAATTGGCTCGCCCCCTATTACAAGAGACTTAAACATAACTAGCGAAATGTGAGTGTACTATTAGGTATACCTCTGCCTAAACCTTCGGGGATAACAGGCGTGATGTTATGTTCAGTAGATGTCACCTAAGGGAATAAAAAGCAGGATCCATCAAGCTTACCTACCATTCTAGAAAATACTAGAACGTACCACAGAAATACCAATTGGTCAACGAAAAAATATATCACCTCGCTTCAACACTGAACTGAACTTTATTAAAATAAAAAAGAGCACCATATACCCTGCAGTATATAGCTATCCTTGTCACATACGTAGTCCGGTATATTGCCGTCCTTGTCACCAGGTTTTTTCATGACTTAATTAAAGTCATTCGAGTGTTGATATGTAATTGTGTTAGTCCAACATAGATTTTCTATTTTCAGATCATTCCCTAGCCTTTTCCTAGTTATGTTGTGGTCGGCTTCTAGACTAACCGGATGCAGCTACACACCAGAAGTAGATATTCTATTTTAACTCGTAACAGTTATGGGAAACGGCTAGGCAGAAAATGATGAATTAAACCGGCGTTTGATTTGAGAATTTGAAGTTAAGAAAGTACAATTCTTCAAGTATAATTTCACTGCGCTATTCTGAGCGCGCTTGCCGGCGCAGTGCAATATATTGTACTTTTATTTAATTTTCGGAGATATCGGGGCTTGATTCGATGTCTTTTCGGTCAATAATTGAATTAGGTCTATTTTTTTTCTTTACAATAAAGGCATATAGCGAAAATGTATTCAATCATTATTGAAGTTGGGGATATTTGTAAGATGAAATACACCCCTTAAGTTAAATTGTTTGCAACAAGCACAATCAGTATCATCCGTAGATATGAATAAATTCTGTGACACAAGTATTTTCTATTTTGAAATCGGCTTATTTTTTTTTTAAGTTTACACCGCGCGCTCGTGCAAGAGCCTCCAGAACTTACAATTACTATTATAAAACTTATAACAACTATGCACTTCCGTATTTCCCAACACAGTTTATGATCCATCGTAAAATATAGATTGTGTATCAGCAGAAACTGTTTCAGCTTATAAGCTAGCCATAAAATGTTTGATTGGGGCCCGTAAACTCATAAACTGACATTAACTTCAATACGGAAACATGGTGAAACGTTTTCTAATGTTTTTTTTTTAATGAGATTATCATGACATTTTAGAGCAAAAAATACCTTTATAAACCATTAAAGCGAGGTGGTCTGGCTTATATGAAAACCGAAAATGATGATTTTATTAAGAAACCTAAGATTTTTTGCTTAATTTGAGCTACGAAATAAACTACGAAAATTTCCCGTGAACTTCTAAATGTTGTGGTAAAGATCACCGCACTAAATTAAATTAAATGTTTTTTTAAAGATTCGTGTGACAAATAATTCATCCGCTCCGCTACCCGCTCCCAGTCACACCGCCGTCTTATCAGGCAATCCTTTATGAATCCATTCGTCCGGGTTAGTTCCACTTTTGCATATATGCGGTTTTTCTTTCATATTTATGGTCATCACAAGTTTCTGATAGCATTCGTCTCGCTTTTTGTACGCTATTGCCTTTTTTAGTTTTCAGGTCAAAGTTTCGTTACAATTGGCTTTTTGTGTGTTAAAAGGATGTTTTCGGGTGTGAATAAGTGAATGTTTGATTCGGATGGGATTCTCGGGATTTTATAGACGTTGGTATGAGTTTTTTAACATGTGTAGATAGGACTACGTTCACTAAATAATAACAGCCGCTCGGATCGATTTCCAGGTTAAGCCGCGCTTGACTGGGTTCGTCCGTGGATGGGTGACCCATTACTTATACCGAGTTCCCTCCGTGCCTCGGAAAGCACGTTAAGCCGTTGGTCCTGGCTGTCATTTGTAGAACATTGACAGTCGTTACAGGTAGTCAGTGGGCCGATAGTATGACAACCAGTCTTAACGAACGGGTATCACAATACCCGTTGAGGTCAAATGGGCAGTCGCTCCTTGTAAAACACTGGCGCTCGGCTGCATCCGGTTAGACTGGAAAGCCGACCCCAACGTAGTTAGGATAAGCCGGTGATGATGACGTAGAAATATTATTTATGTTGACATTTAGTGGATTCGTTTCTCCTTTTGTTTAGCTTAAACTGAACATGCAAATAAGAAGGGTATTGTGCAAATTCCTGGTATTCAGCTGCGTTCGATTACACTGGAAGCCGTCTTAATCGTTAAGAAAGGATAAAAAAATAATATAAAAAGGAAAAAAAATGCGTGTTTAGATGGTAATGATCTGTTGTCATGATACCCAAAAAAGATAATAATTACGTATAGGCTTGAATGTTTCTCTTCTTAAGTTTTCAGGGCTCAATAAAAAAATAACGATATCTTAAGAAAACTGACGACGTGACGACACACGAAGAGCAAGCGTAGTGATCAATGCATGTACTTTCTAAGAATTAAATCAATGTTGATTAATTTAATTCTACCACTAACTCCCCGTTGGTTTAGTGGTCGGAAGCGCGACTGCTGAGCATGAGGTACTGGGTTCAATTCCCGGGTCGGGCAAAGTGTGATTGGGTTTTTTCATAAGTAATTTCTCAGTAGCAGCCACGGAATCTGGATTTGTGCCCGGTTGATGGCAATGGGCTCGCCCATCATTACATGGGACTTAAACGTAACTGGCGATATGTGGGTTTACTATTAGGTACCTCTGCCCAACTCTTTGGGGATGACAGGCGTGATGTTATGTGAATTCTACCACTAACCAACAGTGCGAGAATTACAGACAGCTCATATGTACAAAAACATCACAATTTTCGTTTTTATTCCAAGTTCTGTATATGGAAATACAAATGTTATCTAAATTGCGTTTCAAGAAGCAGTTTGGAAGCGCCCGTTACTTGGCAGCAGGCGAGTGCGACGCTAATAATGCATATATGCTAGCCAAATGGAATTGCACCGATCTTTTGGCTACTTTCACTACAAGATACTATTTTTGAGTTATTGGTTGGTAAATATTGTTAATATATCATATTTATTTCTGCAAATTGGTTGGTTTTTTAACAACACTTTTACACGTCACATCATGTTATGTTTTAAAGCTAGATGGGGCCGGTGTTTTGTATCTGACTACTCCGAGATGAAACAGCCGAAACAAACTAAGAGGTCAAGGTCTCTTTTAAAGTCGAGACATTGGTCAAATCATATGAGGAACATGCAGATTAGTGTCTGAGGTGGTCTTTTGATGAAAGAATCACACAAATTTGAGTGGACCTGTCCAGTCAGTGCAAGCATTTGTAAGCGATCGTGTAGCTCGACTCATAACCCACTACTAATACTTAGTAGGGTTGCCAGATCTATAAATAACCGACCCCAACATAGTTGGGAAAAGGCTAGGCAGATGATGATGTTAGTTTATTTGTATGGGTCAAATCTTGCAATTCGATTTTAAACCAGTTAACCCCAACCGATTGAGCTCAATTTTGCGCACACCTTTAGTTCTCGGGACAATACGTTTTTATGACAGTCTTGACCGGTTCCTGTAGCCAGGATCATCTCTTCACAAGAGGATTCCTCAACGGATATGTACAACAGTCCGCCAATAACCATTGGGTAGTACACCAGACACTGTTCCTCATAAATCTTGAGGTAAAATAATATAACACAACATCACGCCTGCAATCCCCGAAGGGTTCGGCAGAGGAGTACCTAATAGTTCACCCACTTTTTGCCAGGTATCTTTTAGTCCCATGTAATAAGGAGCGAGCACATTACCATCAGCCGGTCAGCAATCCAAACTACGTGGCTGTTGCTGAGAAACTTCTGAAGTAAAATCCCATAACCGACCTGAAAATTGCCCGACCTGGGAAACGAACCCAGTACCACGTGTTCAGCACTCACGCTTACGACCACAAACCAACCAGGCAGTAAAAAAGTAAAAAGGCGCTGAAAAGTACCCGGTAACATATCCGTCTGTTCAGATACTTGATATTTATCTAAGAGGTTCGAGTGAATCGGTTTCTTCTAGACAAGCGTGCTCCACTCTAGGCCGCGTCATCGCTTCACATCAGGCGAGTTGCGGCCATACGCAAAACTATTTCGTTAAAAAAAAGCCTCTTTTAATGCACTGAATGCAAGAAGCACTTCAGTGCATTAATAGAGCTTAATACCTGTGTTGATACCTAGTAGTACATATTCCGACTGAACCTCCCACCACCACCATATCGTGTTATACCGAAATTCTCAGAAAACTATGCAAATCAGAGATATATCCTGCCAATCAACAGCGGTTTATGCAATTCTAGAAACACGTCATTTGAATTGAGAACATTTATGCATAGGTATCTCTCCAAGGATATGACGAATAGGAAGTTCAGGGGAATCTCTGTATACTGATTCAAGGTAAGTAAACAAATTATCATTAGATACTTCATGTAGCAGTAGTTTCAGCTTATTGGTAGCTACAGTTTTGAGCCGTTTGGGGTCGAAACGCTCGGGTCATGGGGCCCGAGTGCGCGTCTTCTTTTTTTAACCGACTTCAAAAAATAGAGGAGGTTCTCAATTCGGTTGTATGTTTTTTTTTTTGTGTTTGTTACCTCATATCTTCGTCATTTATGAACCGATTTGAAAAAATCTACTTTTATCTGAATGGATCTACTTCCCGATTGGTCCCATAGAAATTTCATCGAAATCGGTTCAGCAGTTTGGTTTTTAAATCAAAATAGCTGGAAAAAATATGTCATCCAAGTTAAAGAAATTGCGAAATTGATACTTGACAAGGATTTGTGTGTGATGCGATAACTAAAAAGGGTAAAATAAAAACGTTTTTGCAAAAAAATAACCAACTTCCAAAAAAAACACCAAAAAAAAGTGGAAAATAATTTTACTTTCGGAAGTCGGTGACAAAAAAGTCAATGAAACAAACAATAGTCACCGGCTTCCGAAAGTAAAGTTATTTTCCACGTTTTTAGTGTTTTTTTTTGGAAGTCGTTTTTTTTTGCAAAAAAGTTTTTTTTTGTGTTTTTTTTGGAAGTAGGTTATTTTTTTGTTTGGCCAAAGAATCAGCATTGCGACGTTGGATGGCAAGCCGGCGGGCGTTCTAATCACTATTCTTGTTGACAGTGACGCGGATGAATTTGTTTACATACTTACTTAGTAGCCTGATGTTCTGAATTGGTTACTGTTGTTGTGAGTTACTATAGTAAATATCTCAAGTCCGTGTGCCTCTTGGCAAAGGCCTCTTCTAGCTGCTTCCATTGAACTCTATCACGAGCTATTCTCCGAGAATCTTTGTTTTTTAATGTCTTCCTTTAATTCTTTTCTGCTTTTATACATGCACTTACATATTTTAGTGTGTAAATTAAGTGTGTAAATTGGATCAACAGTTAATTCCTCTGGCTGTACAGTCAGAGACACACATTCACATGAAGCAGAACACAGAAGGGTACATTAGTACTACTAAGTGCTTGTCAAGAATTCGCAATAAGAGTGTGTTTCCGCTAAACTACAGTACACTACGTAATACCTAGGCTAACGTGAAATACATGCAAATTGCTTGTTCCGGCGAATATACATACATATGTACGTGAGTGTGTGTTATGTATGTATGTGTTACATAGTGTTTCTACGACTATAGGGATGTGTCGCTTTCTGTAGAATACCAGAATTGCTGCTTATAAGGTTTACTTATGATTTACTAGCGACCCGCCCCGGCTTCGCACGGACGCAATGCTGATGCATGTATTATATTATTTTAAATATAAACCTTCCCCTTGAATCACTCTATCTATTAAAAAAAAAACCGCATCAAAATCCGTTGCGTAGTTTTAAAGATCTAAACATACATAGGGACAGACAGACGGAAGCGACTTTATTTTATACTATGTAGTGAAACTTCAACATTAATGTAACATTCCTTTTAGAGGAGACTCGATCTTCAAAGTTAAGTAGCGCTTGTCAAGGTCGGTCTGTAGATGGGTGACCATCATAACATACCGAGTTTCTTCCAGGCCCTGGAAAACACTTTGTGCCGTTGGTCCCGGCTGTCGTTTGAAAATCTTTGACAGTCGTTACAGGTAGTCAGTGGCCCAAAAGTCTGACAACCAGTCTTACCAAGGTATCGTATTACCCACTACTAACTGTGTTGTGGAGGTCATATAGGCAGTCGCTCCATGCAAAATACTGGTATTCAGCTGCATCCGGTAAGACTGGAAGCCGACCACAACATAGTTGGGAAAATGCTAGGCAGTTTAAGTGGAAATAGCATCAACAGAAAATAGATTTGACAAAGTATTTCGACCAACAATGTCAATCGACATAGGCGGGTCTAAATGTGGTTACTATCCATATTTTAGCAGATGGGTGCACGCGAAAATAGACCACAACCCATTTCAAAGAGGTCGAAAATTGGATTAATAGGCGCTTTACATACAACTGTATTTGGAATAAGTTTATAACTATAAGAATGCAATAGTAGTGTTACGTATGTTATTTGGTCTAATGTTTGCAAGCGCTCCTACTAAGCCTGAGGTCTCGGATTCGATTGCCAGGTCTTGAAAAATTATATTGGGTCCTCCCTGCCGGAATTTCTCACAAGCAACCTAGATTTTAAACTTATGCCCGATTGATGCCAATAGGCTCGCCTCGTGTTACATGAAACTTAAACGTAACTGGCTAAATGTTATGTACCATACATACATCTCTGCCTATCCCTTAGCCGACAACCGATTTGATGATGATGCTGTGACAAGTGAAAAGCAGACCACAACCACTTCGATCGACTTCGAATAATGAATTTGTAATCTCTTGGCAAGCCACCATCACTGCCTCACCCTATTTGAAATAGGATAAAGGGTATACATATAACCTATTCCAAATAGCGTGAGTATTTATGAAACTTAGCACTGTTTCTGCATAAGCCTGATAAACACTCCAATTCAGCATCTATGCTTAAGTTACAGCAAATATTCAGATAATACAGACTCACTCTTCTACGAAATAAAGCGAATTACTTCAGTCACAATAAAAACATTCATAAGATCAATGTTTCACTCGTTTCAACACACAATTGATTCCATCTTGTGTACGAAGAAAACAGTGAAAAGTGTATTAGACGATTGTTCTGAGTCGAGAGCCAATCGGATGCTGGATGCTAGCCCACTTGGAAACAAAAGGGATCAAGTGTTCGCCAATCCTAATTGCGAAATACACTCGCTGAAGCATTCCTTCTCACATTTCAGTCTTTATTGTTTAGAATTCATCAGGAATTTCACAGTAGTAGCCTGTTTTATGTTTTTGTGCCCGGTTCATAGCAATACGCTCGCCCCCATTACACGGGACTTAAACATAACTAAAATGATAGTGAAATTTGGGTGTACTATTAGGAACACCTCTGGCGAACTCTTCGGTGATAACAGGCGTGATGTTATGTTGTTATGTTATGTTGGGGAGAAGACAGAATTTTACAAGTTGGAAAAACGCTAAATAGATGACGAATAAAAGTTGAAAGTAACAAGTCTTTTAATAAAAATTGCGAAAACCGTTTTTCTAAAATCTATAAGTTAAGAAGAACAGTTATTTTTACCGTCTAGTCTTTTCTTAAATAATAAAAACGTTTTGCAAAAATAAAACCGACTTCAAAACACAAAAAAAGTTTTTTATTTGTCCATTTTTAGTTGTAATATCTTAAACAAATATTTGCTATGCATTTATTTTTCATTGTTAACAATACATGCCATGGTAATAGGCCTATCCCCAATAAAAGTACTCTTCCAAAAACTACCCAAATCGCTTCAAGTGTGCCTATAAAATTTGAAAAGTTCTCTCTATTTCTCCAGGATCCTATCATCAGATCCTGACTTGATGATTATGGGACCACCTGGGAAGTATAACTTTCAAACAAAAAAAAATCCATATCGGTCCAGCCATCTTCGAGTAATCAGGGTACATACATTAAAAAAATTAAAAATCGAATTGAGAACCTCCTCTTTTTTGAAGTCGGTTAAAAAGAGGTAGGTTGCGATGTAGGAGGTAAACTCTCAAACTACTCCTCCGACTTCAAAAAATCTTCATTTCTTCTTTTAAAAAAAATCATTGCTCCTCACTAGGAATTTCTCCTATCACCCTCACACCTACCTTACATACACAAACAGCCAGACTCGGAACAACTATCTGCAGGCCATACAAATATATTTTCCGTGCGGGGGTCGATCCCGCGACACGCAGCGCAGCAGCCAATCGCTCAGCCACTGCGCCAACCGTGCCGTCAATGCTCGCAATGATACCAAGTACGTTAATACCGAGTGACATAACATAATTATTATGTTTTTTCGACAGGTGCGAATTCGAGGGCAGAAGAAACCAGTATTGGATGTAGCTAATTTATATCAAATTGAAGTTATTAATCTTTTAATAGTTCCAAAATAATTTGAAGAAGCTACATATGAAAATGGTTCAAAAGCTTTTTGCCGCAAGTTTGATTTACCAATAAAAATACAAATGAGTTTCTCTATCTGTTCGTTTTTTAACTATTGCACCGAATTTGGTAAAAGACAGATCATCATCCTAGCCTTTTCCCAACTATGTTGGGGTCGGCTTCCAGTCTAACCGGATGCAGCTGAATACCAGTATTTTACATGGAGCGACTGCCTATCTGACCTCCACAACCCAGTTAGTACTGGGTAATACCGATACCCGTTGGTAAGACTGGTAGACAAACTTTCGGGCTGCTGACTACTTAACGATTGTCAATGACTTACAAATGACAGCCAGAACTAATGACTTAACGTGCTTTCTGAGGCACGGAGGAAACTCGGTATGTAATGGGTGATCGTCCATCCACGAACCAACCTAGGCAAGCCCAGCTTAACCTGAAAATCGACCCGAGCGGCCGTTATTATTAAGCCACGAGCTCCTCAAGTAAACATGGACCAATCAGTAGTAGATACCTGGTTGTTCTGTCGATACAAAAAGAAGCAAAAACAGTCCACTAAAGGGCTAAAAAGCAATCCTTTTCAATAATCTCCAATTTCAGACTACCATGATTAAAGAGTTAAAGTTTGTAAGTTTTGATGTACGAGGTAATCTCAGAAACTACTATCCCGATATCAAAAATCCTTGGCGGATGAAAAGAGCTACACTATTACCGTGTAGGTACCATAAGATATGTTTCTTAGGGATCAAGCGCAGAACTAATAGAAATATTTTTGGTTCGTCATTTTTATATTTTTATAAATCTTATTTGTTGTCCATAGAAGCTAATTTATTAACAACTACAACTCAAAATAACTGGTACATCTTGGGCTTCTTCAATATTCCTAATCAAATAATTTTTCTATTCAAAAGAATTGAAAAAAATAGGTAGGTAAGTAACTTCAAATAACTTGGTTTTTCTTTAAAAATTTCTCAGCACTCAGGAAAATTACATAATTGCTTATAAGTAAGTGGACTTGAAAAAAATATCGTCGTAAAAAAGTACTAGAAGGTTTCGCTGAAACTCAATTAGGTACCATGCCGACATTACCGTGAATCGTATTGAAATCAAAAAGTAACTATTTCTGATTATTTTTAAGTATATTTATTGAATTGGATACAAGAAATTTCTGAAATACGGCTTCGTTTTTTTCTTTAAACTTTCCCCGTATTCATATAATGTTGATAACCATAAATTATAAACCTATTTTGTTTCACAAAAATAAGTTGACGAAATCGAAATTCAATTTCGTGATTTGAAATTTAAAAAAAACTAAGTTTTAACATTTAAAACATCTTGATACTACTTACACTGATATTATATTAGGCTGCAAACAACATCCCTTTGCCAAAACTACAAAAAAACTTAACACTTTCACAGACAAATTCGCAATCACCAAAGTTCACACACGATCGGAAAATCGGGAAAATTCGGGAGCGAAGCGCCCACCCCTACCGACGACTCGTTGCGCACTGATATAAAATATACCAAACGCTTGCACCTTCATGCTGTACCGTAGTATTACCCGACCGAGTTCAAAACCCACCCTTATCGTTCCCACGCAACTTGAGCGACAAACTTTTCGAATTAGTCGGATTATACACACATAGGTGTGTTTGAAAATGGAACTTTTCCGAGACTCGTTAGGTAGCGGAGTAAACACGCTTTGAAAAATGTTTCTAGCTTAGCACACACATAAGAATGGAAATTAAATTCTATGATCGTTGCCATAACGTTGGGTATCATTAGAGGCAAGTCATTTACCGACACGACCGCAGTTTTCACCGCAAATCAGATGCAATGAGATCATTGAGGAGATACAAGCTTTTCGATGTTTTAGAATCGGCAGATATCGATGTACCGTTAAGTTTCAATGATATCTGATATGGCTTTTGTTGAGTGCGGTAATCATCACAATGAATCAAGCATGTTTTGTAGATAACTAGCGGTGCAATGTAGATCGGCTTTTTTCTAGTAAAATATGCATAAATTACACACAAATATAAACCTTCCTTTTGAATCATTCTGTCTATTGATGAAAACCGCATTAAAATCCGTTGCGTAATTTAAAAGATCTAAGCGTACAGCCGGCGGGAAGCGACTTTATTTTATACTATGTAGAGATTTATGTACAAAAGCCAACTTAATGTCTTGGGTATTTTCTATCTGTCAACCTTAGGATGATGCAGGGGCTAAATGCTGCAGGTGGCTAAAGACCAGCTGTTCTTTTTAGACCAAACGTCAACTTTAATTTACGTTTTTGAGCTCCATGGGCACCCATGGAAATGCGGCTACATCCCGTTTCGTAACTTTCCCGTTTGGACAACTAAACAAAATATCATCACAAAAGTGCCGTTTCGTTACTATTTCGATCTTCATACATTAGGTCTCGTTTCGTAAACTTTTGAGTATACGTGTATTCATTTCCCGTTTGGTAAACTTTTTGTTCGTCATGTACAGTTAGGACCCATAAGAACTCCTAAGAAATACCAGAATTAATATTCTGTACCTACCCTCTTATTTATTTTTAACAAATGGTTCCAATATTAAACAAACTACACTTACCGTATTTAAAAAATTATAACATTGAAATAAAAAGCCATAAATTTTAACAGAAGTCTTTTTGGTGAATACCCAACCAAAAGTACTAAGCTTGCATAAATCCAAGGTGGTATTTCAATCTCTGACACTTTCAAACAAAAATACAGATTGTATTTTTAATTGAAATAGTGTGAATTACCTAACCTATCTACTATGAACTATCTTATGACTGAAACCATACACCGTTTGTAAGACTGATAGTCGGGCTTCTGTCTAACCGCAACGACTGTCAAAGATCTACGAATGACAGCCAGAACCAACGATTTATTGGTATCGATATGAAATACTTAGAGTTTAGCCTAACCGCGGTGCGACCTCGACAAACATTGCTCATCTTTTAAGATAAATAGTTATTTTATGACATACAAAGATCTTAGAATTTTTTTACGGTATTATTGAAGACGGTGACACCAACATATCCTTTATAATTCTGTTCTCCTAGTACTTTCTGTTCAAATTGTAAATTGGGTTCTCTCGTAACGAACCTTAGTGTGCCAGAGAGAGACAAAAAATTGCAACATCAACAAGAAGTTTCCTTATAACTTTGGGAGCTGACTAAAAACAGTTGAACTTTGGTTGGCGAAACGGGACTAAATGTATTGAGATTAAAATAGTTACGAAAGCGCACTGTTTTTCACTTGTTTTGCACGTCTTTTGTTTAGTTGTCCAAACGGGAAAGTTACCAGACGGGATGTACCCGGAAATGCGTAGTGGATTTCTCCTCACAAGCCCTCACAGATGTTGATGCTGAAAGTTGCACGATTCGGTTTAGTGGTATCCTATGGAGAAGAACCGGCAAGAAACAACATAGTTCCTCTTTTAAAATTATTTGGTTTTACAATGTTACTATGTTACAGCGTTATTACTTAAGTATGGGAGGACAACGTAGGCATGACGGGCTGCGCAGTCTTCCCATACTTAATAAGTCATTGCTTACTTCACAAAAACGTAAAACAAGATAAAAAGTTAACAAGCTAGTAATCTATAAGGTCTACAATGTTCACACACCAAAGAATCGGTAATAAAAGATACATATATGCAATGAACAGTAAATGTATTTACTGACTAACGAGCCTGAACATACGTCTACTCATAACACTCGTGGGTGCTATTAATTACTTAACTTCAATAAACTTACACCACCCTGTACAACTACTACTCTTACCCCTTGGCCACAATCTGCATGCACGAGCGACACGCGTCTTGCTACTGCGACTGCTAAGAAATCAAATGAAAAGAGTTGAAGGAAGGAGTGGAAGTGAGTGTTTGTTAAATTAAAAGTTCGACCTGCATGGTTACGTATTACAACAAACTGAAAGATTTATGACACGCCAGAGAATAGTCTTCTACTTTTCAACTAACAGTCGTATATGCTCCTATAATATTTGTACCACTCACGACTCTTTCCAGGGAATGGACCCTATTGTATTGTATTGTATTGCATAACGGGCTGGTGTCCGCAACTCCAGGTCCAAAGCGCGTATTTTGCGTACGAGAATGGACCCTATTCCGTAAGAATTCCAAAGTAGCTGTTTACAAAATGAAGTGTACTTACTCGTAAGTGTGTTAGAAAATTGAATTGGTTGCTGATGTGATCAATTTGAGGAGGCTCGTTTATTGTACTCAATCTTACAATCACCCTAATGATAATTATTATCGCCAACTAATCCTTTCTCCACCTACATAGGACTTCTAAACTTACTGGAATGCGACTGTACTTCAAATTCAATTTCAGGTTAAGCCGCGCTTGTCTAGGTTGGTCTGTGGATGGGTGACCACCCGTTACATACCGAGTTTCCTCCGTGCCTCGGAAAGCACGTACGCAGGAAAGGAACTTTGACAGTCATTACAGGTAGTCAGTGGCCTGAAAGTCTGACAACCAGTCTTGCCAAGGGGTATCGTATTACCCAGTGCTTGCTGGGTTGTGGAGGTCCGATAGGCAGTCGGTCCATGTATAATACTGGCATTCAGCTGTATCCAGTTAGACTGGAAGGCGACAACAATATAGTTGGGAAAAGGCTAGGCATATGATGATGAACTGGGTTGTGGATCTTGATTCACCCTTGCGTCCCTATCCACCCAGGACTCATTTCTCCCCCACCACTGCCTGTGGAGCCGACACCTCAAATGAGAACATTGTGAGCCTGGAAGCTGACCCCAACATAGTTGGGAAAAGGCTAGGCAGGGTAAGCTTACGTTAGACTAGTTATCAGACTTTCAGAATCCCGACGATAACTTTAAAATGTCGTTTAATCCACTAGCTCAAAAATCCCACAGTATATCTAAAATTCGAGCTCAATTTACATACGTTGACTACACCAGCGTATCGAATGACAAGCGTTTGACAGAATATATTTTCTTTTAATTCCCCTTTCCGTGAAAAACGTGGCGGTAAAATTTTGCCGCGGTATCGCACGCCCGCCATATTGTTTTTGTTTCGAAATTCGAAATGCATATAACTTTTGACATTGATATTCGGTTCTTTATTTAGACAGTCGTGTTTGTCTATTGGTTTTGTGGGAGATTGGTATAAACTTTTTAATTGATTTATGAAGAGTATTTGTGTTGCAATTTTAACTAGTCCTTTTACAGTTATAACTTCTGATAACAACCATATAGCTGAAAGACTTGGTCGTTTGATGGTATAAAGGTTTTAATTGATATACGGAGGGTTTTAAATATTGTTTGGTGTGTTTATGGGATGCAACCAAAATGGTTTATTGGTCACAGAAACACGTGAGATTTTATCGTAGTATTTGACATTCATAGACAATTTGAAACTTTCAAATTGCATCGTCAGCATCACACCTTAGGTAATCCTCGAATGGTTAGCCACATTTCGGCTGTTGTGTTTAATATAGGGGCGAACCTATTCCCATCAAACGCAGACCTAAGAAATTGCTGAAAGAAAAACCCAATAACACTTTACCCTACCCGAAAATCGAATCCAGAACCCCGTGATCAGCAGTAGCGCTTGCAACCGGCCGTTCAAATCTTTAAATCCACGATAAAGTTTAGATATCGATCGGTACATTTCAAAGTAATCTGAAATTCTCAAGCATACGCTTAGAATTTTCGAAGGAACTTCTTTCCGAAGCATTTTAAAATAAAATTATTTATAGAAATAAATATTATTGGAGCCCGTTTCGAGATGGGAAGCTTTAGAAATCATATCGTAGCCAAACAGATGGTATTTGATTCACTTCTTGGATTTGAAAGGATATCGTAGATTGTTGCATTTAAGCTGCTTATAAGGCCGCGTTTACGGATCGGGTGGCTTTCGGTACCGGGACCGCGGCCACGGATTCCGCGGTCCCGGATTCCTATAAATAAAATAATTATTTTTTGAGTAGTATTTCGGTGAAAACCGGGACCGTGGTCTCGGTCCCGAAAGCCACCACCCCCCACCCAACCGCTGTTTATGTTCTTTCTCCAAAATTAGCTTACTTATAATGTTATCTAACTTCATATATTTATATTTCTTCGTCTGTATACGTAAGTCAAAAATGTATTTGTTTTTTATTTAATTACCCAATCTACTAATTACGATGTTCTTGACGAGTTGGGGCGGACTGTTTCTTGTAAACTTTGTCGTTCAAAAAGTGCTGATTATCAGCCTAATTTGAATAAATGACTTTTGATTTGATTTGAGTTACATCGTGGGCGGTAGGTAATACGCGTACAGGTATCTGTAATATAATTCCTCAAATAAAATTAAACTTGGACCCAGTATCCATTCGAGCCTACTACTATTTCTGAGTACACATACCTGTAGCCTTTGACCTTCAATCATGGACTTGTTTTATTGAAAATTCCATGACGGCCATCCGTGAGATCCCCTCAACACATGATCTATAGGGACAGAAGGTCAGCTCGTATTTATTAATTTATATCGCGACACGTGTAGCTCGAGGCAATATGGTTTGTTTCAAAAGTATTTAATGAAAAGGAAAACAAATGGATTCGATTTTTTTTTACCTTTGAAGTCATGCCTATATGCGGTGCCGATATATTTAGTGCTTAATTTTGGTTACTTGAATACTTAATTAAACTTAAGATTCTAATTTTAAATCACCTAGGTTCAGTTAAATCGGGCGAATTGCGAACGCAGTTCCAGACACATCTATACAAACACTTACAACAGTATCTGTCAGCGTCGCCGGTTCACAACTACAATTTACACGAATCCAAGCTACTACGAGTCCTAATGTTCCTGATGAATAAATCCATGAACACTTTGGCTGACCAGGGAAGCTAACTGCGGACTTCATGCTCATTAGTAGCGCTAGCGACCACTTGAATAGCGAGGCAGTAATATTTTTTGACCTAAAGACAGTGATCTCTGAACAAATGCCTATGGCAGGTATATCGGTTCAAACTTAATGGCGGCTCGGAACATCTAACGTAAAGCTGCGCAGAACACAATTCTAGGGAACAGCGGGGCGCAGAGGACGCATTGTCTTGACTGCATAATGCGCAGACCGTCACTCGCAGCTAACTTCCGAGCCGCCATAAAGTTTGAACAGAACTATAAACTTGCAGTCGCTGTACGCGAAGCGTGTCTATGTTTGTGTGCGTTTTTGCTCTCTGTATGGAGCTGAACTTCTGTACTTACCTATCTATTATCTGATTTAGGCTTGACTAGTTCCACGGCATGTAGTTTCATGGGGTTGACATGATCCGCAAGACCCGTGGCCCGTAACCTTGTTGACAAAAATGGAGCCAATATGTTTCTGTTTGATGTGGTCGTTTTATCTTATGCCCGTTCCATACTAATATTTTAATGCCAAAGTAACCCGGTCTGTTACTTTTTGATGGCTTAACAGCTGAATCGATTTCGATGAAATGCATACGGACATGGGGTTAGAATATTTTGATCGCTGGCGGATCTAGTTTAAGTAATATAAATCGGGTAGCTACGTTTTAAGCAGCCAAGATGAGTTAGTATTTCTAGATTTTTGTTTGATTTGATCTCTGGGTGAAGCGATATTGTATCGAGTTTTTCCAATACAGAATTCTCAGAAGCAGTGTTCGGTTTGATTAATGGTAATAGATCTATTCGCTTATATAACATTACATAACATCACGCCTTTAATCCCCGAATGGTTAGGTAGAGGTGGACCTAATAGTGCGCCCATATTTCGCGAGCTATGAGTAATTCCTATGTTCCATGTAATAGGGGGCGAGCCTATTCCCATCAACCAGGCATAAATCCAGGCTCCGTGGCTGAGAAAAGAAAGGTACTGAGAAATTCCCGATAACACTTTACCTGACCAGGGAGTCGAACCCAGGACCTCATGATAAGTAGTCTCTTTAGCGACCACCAGCTTTTATAACGTGTCGTATTTCTCCAGCAACTACTCGTATCAACAGAATGACCTTGGCTTTTTGGTAGCATAATTATGTCAAAACAATATTTTTTTTACTTTTCTGGCATCACTGTCACTTTGTCTAGAAAGAAAGAAAGCAAATTTAGTTTATTGGCATTAAAAAATAACAGAAACACCTCCGGCTGGTATTACATTGGATTTAGTGGTATCTGAAAATAGGGATGTAGTGACCATGCAACATCTTGTCTACCCTTTGAGAGATTGCAGGCGCAATATTCCAAGCTTATCAATTTCTTCATCTACTCACCCTTGACAGCAACCAATTTAGCCTGAAGTTTTGCCCACCCCTCTAGTGACAAGCGATATGCAACGGAACGCGAAGTGGTCCCAAAATTTGTAACAACTTCTAAGTACGGGTGTTAAATAAATGACTTCCTCTCAAAATGGCGACAATATTGTATTTTATGATAATAACACTGACTTATCATAAGTTTTATATAAATTGGATGTTTTGGTGTATTATGAAGAAATGTTGAATAGAAAGGTTTGTTTTGAAAGCGTATTTACTGGGTATGTTCTTAGGCTTACAGTGAGCGGTACAGATCATTTTTTTTTTCAATAAGCAACGCTTTTTGAGACCAGTACGTGGATGGGTGGCCTATTACATACGGAGTAACCGACTCAGAACGTTAAACGGTTGATAACATCACGCTAGTAATTCCCGCAGAGTTAGGCGTACCTGTTGCGGATTTGTTCGAAAGAGTTACCGTGGCCCTTGGCACCTTGGCACAGGCAAGTGAAGGAACACGGGTGGGTTTTAGTCAGTAAGAGTCTGACACGCCCTCCCGCTCCAACCAGAGCGGGAGAGGTCATTTGATGATTTCCCACCCAAAAAAAAAAACAGTGTTAGGCGTACCTAATAGTGTAAGTAGTGATAGCCTAGTGGTGTGACCGTCGGAATGCCAACTCATAGGTCTCGAGTTCGAACCCAACACGCACCTCTGATTTTACGGATTCATGTGCGTATTGTATCATTATCACTTGCTTCGGTGAACGAAAACATTGTGAGGAAACGAGCATGACTGAGAGGAATTTCTCTATGGTATGTAAAGCCAAGTCAGAGTCCCATGTGCGGCATAAAAACTCTGACGCCAGGTTAGGCACTAACCACACGAAAAAAAGTAATGTTTTTTAAGTCCCATGTAATAGGGAGCAAGCCTATTCCCATCAACTGGGCACAAATCCAGACTCCGTGGCTCCTACTGAAAAAATCCTGATGGAAAACCCAAAAACACTTTGCCTGACCCGGGAATCGAACCCAGTACCTCATGCTCAGCAGTCGCGCTTGCGACCACTCCACCAACGAAGCAGTGAACTGCATATCTGGGGTGTATTCATAAAGGTTCCCTATCCATTTGCATAAAATTTTATGACCTAATATAACTTAGCATAATTTTGTTTGGCATAATTATATTTTCGCATAATATAATTACGCATAACAGCTTACGCATAATTTTTTTAAGCATAATTTCTCTAACCATAATAATGATTAAGCATAATATCCTAAAGCATAAATTTATTTACGCATAATGATATTAAAACATAGCATGCAGCATGCAAGCAATAAGCATACAGCATGCAAGCAAGCATACAGCATGCAAGCAAGCATGCAGCATGCAAGCAAGCATGCAGCATGCAGCATGCAGCATTCAAGCGAGCATGCAACATGCAGCAGGCAGGGTTTCTGTCACGGCTCCGGCGCTGCGGGCCTCCGGCGGCTCCGCGCGTGCTAATCGTAACAGACGGCTTTCGCTCACCACCGCAGCTTCGCCTTGTTGGACGGCTTCGCCGGCCAGCCTCAGCCGCGGCGGCTCGCTCGCAGCCGCCTGCTCCTCAGCCCGCGGGCCGCCTCGCCCCTACGCGCCTACGCGATTTTAAATTACACTCTAGGGGTAGGACAAACAAGACTACGTGGAGTCGGTTTTGCAGCAATTCGGTTCTGTCACTAATTTTTGTTGCACAGCATATTAAATTTTTAAGGCATTAGGCACTAACGTTATGCGAATCAAATTTATGCCAAAACAAATTAGTCTTTAAGATGATTATGCCAACATAAAATGTATGCCTAAAAAAATTATGCCGAAGTATTATTATGCCAAAACAAATTGTGCCAAAATCGTTATGCCGAAGTATATTAGGACAAAGAACATTATGCGAAAAGAAGGACTCGACCGACGCCTAAATTTCAATGAGCACATAAAGACAGTACGTTCGCGTGCTGCTTTCGCTCTTGGTAGGCTCCACTCCATGATAAACTCACGCAGCAAATTGTCACTCAAGTGCAAATTGCGTATTTACACCGCGTGCATCCGCCCCATCATGACCTATGCCTGCCCAGTCTTCGCACACGCCAAGTCCTATCAAACTCATAGAATGCAGACTCTCCAAAACCGTTTTCTCCGAAAGGCCACGGGTTCTCCGTGGTTTGTCAGGAATGAGCGACTCCACGTCGACCTCAAAATTCCCACCATAAAACAGTTCATAAAGCGTATTACCAAACGCTTCTTTGACACTGCCGAAAAACACCGCAACCCGCTAGTGGTTGCGGCTGCCCGATACGTCCCCACCAAAATAGGGAAAATTCGCCGTCCCAGGCACTCTCTAGCTGAGCCCGATGACCCCATCACCCTCCTTCAAGAAAGCCGTAGGGAAACCAGCACTTTAAGGAAAAACAAACACAGACCGCGTTCCGTTTTCCGGCCCCGCCGCCGAGGCCCATCGCGACGCCCCCGTAACACCCCCACCCGACCCTTGCCCAACGAGCCAGCCCGCGTTGCTGAGCAAGTAACGTTAAATTCCCCAATTAATAATAATACGACCCAGCCTGTCCCTACTTGCTGCCCTCCCCAAAATGACGCCCTAAGCCGAGGTCCGAGCCCCACAGGGGGTGCCCTTAGCGAGCGGTCATTAATAGAATAAATTAGCTTGTAAGCCCTGGCTGGGGGCCTTAAATTCATTTGAGGTCACCACAGGATAGTCCGGTTAAGTAGTAAACCAGCCGTAGAGAGCTGGAAAACTGCGAGTGGCCATTATCAAAAAAAAAAAAAAAAAAAAAAAAAAAAAAAAAAAAAAAAAAAAAAAAATGCGAAAAGAAGGGATCCCATTCATAAACACTGCTTAAAATTAAGTACTGATTAACGACTCCTTAACCATTCATTTTTGAACGTCTCCTAACAAAGCAGTGATTATGAATCCTCTACGTCAAATACATTTACTTACGTTTCGGAAATGATTAAAAAGAATCTGTGAACAATATAAACCGATTTCAGGACGGAGTAGATTTTTCTAGAGTAAACTAATTCGTCCCAAACACGCTCCAGCATCAATAACTCCAGGATCAATCATGACCCTAAACCTAACACAGTTTGGCTGAAAAAAGGTTACCCGTCCGGCAGTTTACATCGTAGGTGAAAAGTACCTTGCTGACAGGTTAATCTTTTTATCACCGGAACGAGAATACTTTCCTGTTCCTATTTGTATTTATGTATATCACGATACTTTGTCTAGTAGATGAAACACTTGTGCTTTGAAAATCACCTTTGGTGTTACGACATTTATAGGTGAAAGCGCCATAGGGTTGCCCGCGAAATTCAAATTTTCTTTCGTTTTTAGGATTCCGTACCTCAAAAAGAAAAAAACGGTACCCTTTTAGGATCATTTTGTTGTCCGTCTGCCCGTCTGTCAAGACCCTAGAGTTATCGAGTTCAAATTAAAACCATATATTTTTGAGTGAAAGAGACAACGTTCTACAAAGCCGAACTCATTCTAAAATGCGATGTGTTACATTTACAGCCGGATATTGTAACTCATTATTTCCAAACTTTATCGCTTCGTAAGAAAACTTACATCTGACAAACAGGATACAACATACATTTATAGCTTATTCCCTGCCCAATTGTTTTGCTCACAATTCTATTTTTGTATTATCAGTTATCACGTAGTCACGTATAAACACCCCGAGGGGAAGGTGTTTTTATGGTTGTGTACCCTTGTATGGGTTCTATGCTCGCTTGTTGTGTTTAAACGTCTATCACAAGGCTGTTACTCAGTAACGATAAGAGGTGAGCCGTTGTTTTAGAAAATGTGTGATGTTGTCAAATGTATCTTGAAAAATTATACACAGTGTAACGGTTGCCATGAATTCTAGAGCCCCGGTGTAGAAAGTTTTCGTAGGTTACCAAACAATTTAATTATTTTGATTAATATTTTCACAATGTTTATTATTTCTAAACGTGCATTTCTATTGCAGCCAAACGTTTCTTTTTAATCGTCCACATACGATGCCAACACGGCTGTGTTGCGTTACTTCAGAAATCGATTGATCTAATCTACAAGGAAGCCATTAAAGTTAACAAACTTTTTAAACAAAAGGTAAATTCTTTGACCAAAAAGTTCTTATAACACGGAACACTGACAGATCCCCGCCACACGTTATAATCCACGATAGCTTATTTATCTAAACTGGCAACACCGAGCATTCCCTAGTATAGAGACAACAAAATTTTGTTTATTTTCCGATAGTCAGTTTTATTGTTAACGCTACCGTAAATAGAGGTAGCGATCGCATAAAAAGGATATCCGCGTCCGGATTAAATATTAATTTCATTCGTAGAAATTGTTGGAAGTTTTTGCAAATAATTTATAATAGATTTTGTGATAATTCAGGTGTCAGGAATAGAGATGGTATGAAACAGATGGTTTTATTTCTTTTTTGTGAAGCTCGATGAGTGCGGCTCTTAATTCTGTCGTGCTATCGAGAATAGAATTTTCCGCTTATGAACCTTCCTATTTTTTTTTAGAAATACTGAAACTGATTGAAATCTTCATAGAATTTTATTTTTAAGTAGCGACTCGCCCCGGCTTCGCACGGGTAATACTAATGTTTTCTCTACTACAATATGCATGCATTATACATATAAAACTTTCTCTTGAATCACTCGATCTATTAAAAAAAAGCCGCATCAAAATCCGTTGCGTAGTTTTAATGATCTAAGCATACATAGGGACAGACAGAGGGAAGCGACTTAGTTTTATACTATGTAGTGATGTTTGTCTTTGAAATAGAGCTGTAAAAATTATGCAGCAAAACGTGAGCTTTTATTTAAATTATTGTTAAGAGGAGGTTGCCTAAACTCGAAGGTTTGACATCCACCAACCCGCACTGGGTGGTGGATTACAGCCCACTCCCTCTCGTAGAGGGAGGCCCGAGTCCCAGTTATGGGCACTTTATGGGCTGATTCAGCTATATCCTTAACCGAAGTACATTTAGATAATCAATGATCGCCTTAACACAGAATTTAACACTGTTTCCTCGTGGTCATACTAATTACTATTAATTATTAGTTTGTCATACCAATATGACTACGAGGATATACATGTCCTCGTAGTCAAACTATCGTTTTTGCACCTCCTGTAGAAAAAATAAAAGAAAAAGAACATCTCGAACCATAGTATTCGCTGCCCAAGAAGCCCGAAGACAGATTTGAAATGTAGGTGATTTTTTTATGGGTGGGACTTTCAAAAGTTGCCCTAGGCCGTGTGAGCATCTTTATTACATACATGGAGATATTAGTAAATCACCAATGGAAACCAATGTCGTACCGCTAATTCGACAAAAGACAAGAGACATACAGGGCGTTATTTGAGATGATAAAATCACAAATTACGGGATGGGTACCCAAAAAATGCACCTAAATATTGTAATGGCTGCTTCTAACGCATCATTGCATGTATTTCCAGACGTACAATAAATAAAATATTATCACTTTACAAAATGTCTATGGAAATGGGCAAAAGAACTTAAATTGAATTCAAAAGTTGAAAAAAGAATTGTTGTGCTATGTACGTCGATGCCTTTGTTGGCTGAAATACACATTGATGATGGGAAAGCGTACATAAAGAACAAAATGTCCTGAGACTGAGACACGAACTGGTTTAATACACGTTCCAGGAGACAGTGGTCTGTAAATGGTGAACGCCGTAGGACCAATAATGTGGTAGAAAGTTGGCACTCCCAACTTAGTAAAGAAGTAAAAAGCGATCTCCAGTGCGAATTCTGCGTTTACTTAATGTTTTAAATGAAAAAGAAAACGACGTAAGCGAAGGGGCTAAAAAAAGACGCCAGGAGTACATTGATCGCGATGATTTCATAAAAAAAAAATGCGAAATGAAGCTCATTTGTGTCGGTTTTTTTTCGGAAAAAAATGTGATAAAGGTCTCCTTATTCTTTTCGTTTATTTTTTCTACAGGAGGTATAAAAATGATAGTATGACTACGAGGACATGTATTTCCTCTAAGTCATACTGGTATGACAAACTAGTATGACCACGAGGAAACAGCGGAATTTAATGTTTTAATGAAATAAAACTAATATAATATTTTTTTTTTCGTGTTCTGCGTAACTTTGTAATGTCAGAGGAATTAATTGTTCCACAAATTGACTACCAACTTAACTTTTGTGTAACTTCATTCACTTTATTTAGTAGTTGTATGAAATAACTATAGCCCGGCAAATTGATGCAGTTAATCTGAAACCACATTATTATATTGTAAAACTAGCTGATACCCGCGACCTTTGAACGCGTGAAAATATTCTAAAAATATAATTTCCCTATTTGAATCGGATTTTTTTTGTCAATTTCAAGGGTTTTCATTTTTTTACATAGAATCCCAATCATTTTTTTTATCTGCCAGTAAAAAGCGCGTCAAAATCGGCCCAGGCGTTTCGGAGATTAGCTGGAACAAACAGACAGACAAAATTAAAAAAAAAAAGATTTTTGGTTATAAATATAGTATATACTTTCATATAAACACACACACACACACACACTTTGTCTACATCTCTTTTTTTAGTATCTCCTTTCGCAGGTTTGCTGGAAGAGATTTCATTAGAAATAAGCAATACCTTTGTACTCTCTTTTCTGTTCCTTTCTTGATTTCTGTATTTAGTGTGTACATAAATTGTTAAATAAATAAATAAATTACAAACAGACACTTTTTTTGTATAGATAAATAAATATTTATTAATCACCTACAAACCCCACGCAACACCACACTGCGTTCCAAAAAACTAATTACTGACGTTGCTCAAAAAGCCGCTAAGCTGAAGTGGAACTGAGCTGGCCATGTCTGCCGTATGCCCGACGAGCTGTGGGCCAAAATAACCACGATGCGATGTGGAGCCCTGACACAGCCAGAAGGTGACGGGGTAAACCTCGAAGGAGATGGCGGGACGAGTTGAACAGAACCAACGACCATATTAGCCCTGGATCGAATGATTTAGAAGTCATGGGAAGAGGATGAAGCCTTTGCTCAGCAGTGAGGTGACCCGGGTTAACAGTAACAGTAATCCCAAGGCCAGAATGACAGCGACTTCTTTACCAAAACATTGTAAGATCGAACTATCCAAACATTCCAGTTACCAATTTACGTAAAATTCAAATTAGAAGTAAACTCGAAATTGAACTAAATTCGGGAATTGGAAATCCTTGTTTATGAAGGTCAGACGTAGGCCGAATGTTTACGTAATTAGCTCCATAAACTTCCGAACTGTTATTATTTTCGTACAGATCATTATTATCTTAGAAATGTTGTTCTCGTTTTGGCTATTAATTTTAAATGTTTAATTAAGTCTTTAATAGTGCTAAGGTTGTTTAAATATACCAGAGGTGAAAAAAGAATGAGTCAAATAATAGTTTGCTGTTAGAATTCAACTGCAGTAAAGTGACTTTTATTCTCGTTGCCAGAAGGTATAAGTCAAAGGTTAATAAATGTGGACTATAAACTAAGCAACTCGACGCTGAAATTTTGGTGGGAAACGACTTTTTTTGGGTGGCTAATCTCGTTTTATGGTAGGACTCCAATGTAACTCAAAACATTGTGGTGATGGATGCATTGAATAGTACGGAGGTCGTGGAGGTATTTAAATTTGTGAAAGAATTGGAACTTGATCCATAATATCTCCATAACTAGAAGGTTCCCAGGTAGGGTCAAGAACAACAAAAATATCGCAATGACGCGACGGGGAGAATAAAAGCCTTTCGGCTTCAAGGGTATTTTTCACCCATTATATGTATGTATGTTCCTTTATGATATTTCAGCATCAATGCTTTTCACTCTCAGATAAAACCATTTAATGTAAGTAAAGCAATAAAAGATCAAAATTTTATTACAAATGTCGATAAGGTTTTAAGCATAAAATATGTATGAATTTCTTGATTTCCCGCAATAAAATATGCTGCGGTGTCAAATAAAATATTTATTGTATTCATAATTCGTTTATGGCAACATTTAAATGTTATTAATCGAATAAATTTTATCGTTGAATTTAAAATACGAATCGATGTTATTTTTTATATGTAGATTGAGATTCGTTGTGGGAATTTAAAATGGCGGCCGAGTTACTTCAATATTTATTTTTTCATATAAGAAGACTGTAAAATATAAAATTTCGTGATTATGACTTTTTTATTTTTTTACGAACTGGTTTTTTGGCTATGAAAGATTTTTTCTTTTTCTTTCTTTATATACAATTCACTATTTTTTTTTAATGCGACATATTATACGCAATCGCTTCATGTAAAATAGTGGTATGCAGCTGCATCCGGATAGACTGGAAGCCGACCCCCAACATACTTTCGAACAGGTTAAGCAAATGATGAAGTGCAAGTTATATAATCAATAAAATAAACCATGATGACGGATTAAAACTAAAATAGACATACATACAACGTCTTCGCTGCAGACCGTACAACAGTTGGGCGATATTGTTAGTAGTTGAAACGTAAATATTTACGTTCTGTTAATATACAACTACCGCTGTATTGTTTCTTTGGGTCCGCGGCACCGTGATGTTTCTTTTAATTGTACCTGTTTATTACGCTTCTTATTAACGGAAGGATTAGCAGAGATAGGATCCGTATGTGGTTATAAAAACACAAAAAAAAATGAAAATAACTTAACTTTCGGAAGTCGGTGACAATTGTTTGTTTCATTGACTTTTTTGCCACCAACTTCCGAAGTCAGTAATTTTTTTGCAAAAAAGTTTTTATTTCACCTTTTTTAGTTGTCGTATCAGACACAAATCCTTGTCAAGTATCAATTTCGCAATTTCTTTTACTTGGATGACATATTTTTTCTTTATTTAAAAAAACTACTGAGCCGATTCTGATGAAATTTCTATGGGACCAATCGGGAAATATATTCTTTTAGATAAAAGAAGATTTTTCAAATCGGTTCATAGATGACGAAGATATCAGGTAACAAATACAAAAAAAAAATATGCAACCGAATTGAGAACCTCCTCCTTTTTTAAAAGTCGGTTTGGTCAATCAAAAAAATCAAAATCAAAGCATTTATTTCAAGTAGGCCAATTACAGGCACTTTTGAATTGTCGAAACAAAGACAGCAATAAAAAATGAAGCTACAGTCCCAGTCACAAGACATAATAACTGTGAAAGTACTGTAGTTGCCCATTCCTAAGCGCCAAGCAATATTAGCATTTGCTACTTTTTTGGCTCGAATGAATAAATTCAAATGTTTTTGATCTTAAAATTTGTTGTTTGCTGTTTCACGTTGGGGCTCGCATATGGTTTTTTTTAAAAACCATATGCGAGCCGCATATGGTTTTTTTTGTAAGAATAAATCCGCCTAAAAGAACAGTAAGTGTGATAAGTGTTAATAAAACAATGACTATCCATGTTGCCTGAGATTTTTTTGCAATAAGACGCCCACCCACCTTATAACTTACGTAACTTTATTTCTGGATTTGATTTCTATAGTGTGACTTCCCAAAACACCATATCACCGAATAAAGAATATTATAGGTATCAATATGTACCTTTCCAAGTTAAAGAAAAATGGATTTGATTAAAAAAAAAAACAACAGTACCAACGCGGTACAATCCTTCACAGTAATTCCATCTCTTACGGATGCAACTCAACAGTAAACTTTACGTCAATGAAAATAACAGACTTATCAGTAGAAGCAACCCAACAGCGACCCTATGGCTATGGCGATTCACTGTGATGTGAAGTCAAACTCAAACTCAATTCAAAGCATTTATTTCAATCAGACCATTACAGGCACTTTTGAATGTCAAAACACAAAAAATAAACTAAGCTACAGTCCCAGTCACAGGGCATAATAACTTGTGAAGGTACTGTAGTTGCCCATTCGAAAGCGTAGATCTCTATGGAGAAGAATGGGCAAGAAACTCCATGGACACTCTTTTAAATCATTATGTTGTTACAAAGTCTCGGTTACATCATTCATGTCGAGATTAAACATACATGTGAGAACGATGTAGAAAGACGTGCGAGTAAGAGCGTCCAAAATAAAAAGATAAAATTAACAATTCAAAAATACAAAAATCCATGGTAGCTGCGAGATGACCAGTCACAACTGACAGCGCCCGTTCACGAACATGACGCATGGTTAGAGTAGTGTAGTAAGTTAGAGGTAAAACAAGCGCGACAGGACTGTAGTCAGTGATCGCTGATATTTCCTTCTCTACTTGATCAGAGGTAGACTCTTTATTAGTTCATCATCACCATCTTCATCCAGATCTTCATCCACTTCTGGGTATAAGCCTCTCTTTGCTTGTGCCAAGCTCCACCTTCTTGTGCCAGCCTCGTCCAGGATATTCCCACGATGGCAGCAATGTCGTCTGCCCATCTGGCTGCCAGACGACCAACACTTCTCTTTCCAGTCTTTGGACGCCACTCGGTCACAGCTTTTCTCCACCTGCCATCACCGCGCCTTGCTAAGGTGTTCTGCCGAACTCCATTAGAGGTAACTTAGTAGTAGTAGGTAGTTAAGACCTTTGATACTAACAATTACTTGGTCTGAAATAAATATCTTTTTTTTTTAATTAATTTCCTATTAGTTCAGCTACCTACAACCGATCGCTTTTCCATGTTTTGTATTTAAAAACACCCCAAAACACACAAATTTCTTCTCAAAATTCATTCTCTATTACGAGCTCCCGAATATAAATATCTAAGCCGATGCAAGATTCGAGTCACGTCCAAAAATTTATTGTTGCCGGTAAAAGTTGAAAAGAACCATTGAGATAACGGCGAAAGCAAAAGTTCTTGCGCCGCTCTGTTTTGTGCGTAGTTTTATAAAGCCCCGCGATAGTGATGCCTCTGGGTCACTTGTTAGCTATCGGGCGTGGAGTTTTTATTTGTGAAAATTGGGCATCGGGATAAACTGCTATTTATTTAAAACTAAAAACTTGACAACCTAACGGCTCGTTATTACGACATGCTGCATTTTTTGCGCGTGTTCATTTTTGTGTTTGTTGTTACAAACACAAACATAATGGAAAATAACTTTACTTTCGGATGTGGGTGACTATTGTTTGTTTCCTTGACTTTTTTGCCACCGACTTCCAAAAGTAAAGTTATTTTCCATTATTTTTGTGCTTTTTTTTTGAAGTCGGTTATTTTTTGCAAAAAGTTTTTATTTTACCGTTTTTAGTTTTCGCAACACACATGTAGAGTGTGTGTGTCTATTGGTGGTCTGGAATTGGAACTCTTCACAATAAACACAGCTCTAACTATTTATGAAAGTTTAATAAAATAATATAACACAATATAAAAAATCAAAACAGAAAAACACTAGTTAGCACTATGGCTGGTTTGCGCGGACTGCCAGGGCGACCGCGGGACGCGTCTCGCGCGCGGGGTGGAGGCGGCGGCGTGTCGAGCCGCTAGCCGCGCGACTCGTAAGTCGGCCGAGCGACCAAACTGTAGGTAGGATAATAGCCTACATCACTCCCCCGCTGAGACCGGTTCACGGTCGATAGTGAAATAGGTGTCGCGGGAATCTGACAGTTCTCCCGCTTCTTGTGGTAGTTTCTGGCTGCGATAGTGGCGATGCTGGCGACGAAGCTGACGGCGGTGGTGATGGTGGTTGCGGTAACGGTGGTATTTTCGGGCTATCATTGTTGTTAGCCATGTAGGCTGGTTTTAGCCTATCAATGGTAACAGTTGTGGATTTCCCTTGGACGTCTATTGTGAAGGTTTTTGATCCTCTTTCGATGACTTTGTGTGGACCGGAATAAGGTGATTCTAAAGACTTCTTCAGAGGTCCTTTCCGCAGGAACACGTGACTGGCAGTATTTAGGTCTTTAGGCACGTAAAACGTTTTCTCACCATGGCCGGATGTTGATGCAGGTGACAGTCTCGAAATGTGTCTTCTTAACCGTGCTGCGAAGTCTGCTTCATCTACGATGTTGTGTGTTACTGGTTTAATGAACTCACCAGGTAATCGGAGTGGCTCACCGTACACCAATTCAGCTGAAGAGGTTTGAAGATCATCCTTCCAGGCGCTCCTCATACCCAGGAGAACAAGAGGAAGCACCTCCGACCATTGCGCGTTGTTGTGGCACATTATGGCGGCTTTCAGCTGTCTGTGCATTCTCTCCACTAGGCCGTTGCATTGCGGGTGATAAGCTGTTGTGGGACAATGATAGGCGCCTATGATCGACGACATGCACTGGAACAGCTGCGAGTCAAATTGTTTTCCTCGGTCAGTGGTAATTTTCTCTGGACATCCGAAACGAGCGACCCAGCCAGAAATGAAAGCGCTAGCGCTGGTCTCCGCTGTGATGTCTGCTAGAGGGTAGGCTTCTGGCCATCGAGTATACCTGTCTACAACTGTAAGGCAGTACCTGAAACCAGCAGAAAGTGGCATAGGGCCTATTATGTCAAGGTGGACGTGGGAAAAACGGTTAGAAGGAACAGGGAATAAGGAGAGAGGAGAGTGGGTATGGCGGGTAACTTTGTTGCGTTGGCAATCAGTGCATTGTTGAGCCCATGTTTTGCAGTCACGACGAATCTGAGGCCACACAAATCTTTCTGACACTAGTTTGGCAGTAGCGTTGGGGCCTGGATGACTGAGATTGTGTAGGTTGTTGAAGATTGCTTTTCGAAAAGTTGGTGTGATGAATGGCCTAGGACGTGAAGTAGACTTGTCACAGTAAATGTAGGCATCCATAGTTTTCACTCTCTCTAACTGTAACGCCGTGTTGTTTTGTAGCAAACTCTGTAATTCTTGGTCGTTTTCTTGTTCGTTTTCCAGTTCTTTGTAGTTGATGGTAGTGTCGATGCTTTCCAGTCGTGAAAATGCGTCGGCGACTACGTTGTCATTTCCTGATATGTGGTTGATGTCAGTTGTGAATTGAGAGATATAATCGAGATAGCGGTGTTGACGAGGTGAGCAGTTGTCTCTTCTTGTCGTGAAGGCGAACGTAATGGGTTTATGATCGGTGAACACTTTAAATGTTCTCGCTTCGACCATATACCTAAAGTATTTTATTCCTTCATGTATTGCGAGCAATTCACGATCGTAAGTGCTATGTTTCGTCTGAGCAGGAGATAACTTGCGAGAAAAGAATCCCAGTGGTTGCCAGCTATCATTTATTTCTTGTTGTAAGACCGCTCCGATGGCCACATCCGAAGCGTCGGTAAAAAGTGCTAACTCAGCTTGTGGATCGGGATGTGAGATGAGAGTGGCTTCTAGTAAGTTATTTTTGCATGCGTCGAACGCTTTTTGTATTTCAGGTGTTATAGTGATGAGCGTTGTTCCTTTGATTTTTGGGCCACTTAAAGCTTGATTGAGAGGGCCTTGGATTTGAGCGGCACCAGGGAGAAATTTTCTGTAAAAATTAATCATCCCTAGAAATCTTCGCAACTCTTTAGCATTTTTAGGGAGGGGGTATTCCTGGATCGCCTTTACTTTTTCTGGGAGGGGACGTATACCAGCTGCAGATACGTGATAACCCAAGAAAGTAACTTCACTAGCACCTAAGACACATTTGTTGGTGTTAATTACTACTCCATATTTTTTTAACTGGTTGAATATTTGTGTCAAGTGCCCAACGTGCTCTGTCTCCCCTTTTGAAAACACGAGGATATCGTCTAGATATCCGAACGTGAAGTCTAATCCCTGAAGGATTTCATCTAAAAATCTTTGGAACGTCTGCGCAGCGTTCCTCAAACCGAAAGTCATGGCAGTAAACTCAAAAAGTCCGAATGGTGTTGTGATCGCTGTTTTCTTAATGTCGTCTTCAAAAACCGGTATTTGGTTAAATGCTTTCACAAGATCAATTTTAGAAAATATGGTGGATCCTGATAGCTGATATGCGAAGTCGTGGATGTGCCTCACTGGATACCGATCAGGTATTGTTCGTGAATTTAATTGCCTATAATCGCCACATGGCCTCCAGCCGTCGTCTTTTTTCGGTACGAGATGTAATGGGGACGACCAAGGACTTTCAGAGCGACGAGCTGTTCCATTTTGTAACATTTCCTCAAATTCTTTTTTCGCGATCTTCAGTCTGTCCGGTGCCAAACGACGCGGTCGTGATGTTACCGGTGGGCCAGACGTCGTTCTAATGTGGTGTTTTGTATTGTGAATTGGCACATTTTGTGATCCAGCTGGTCTTGTTATTTCTGGATAACATCGTAATAAGTCGAGATAAGTTGAATGACCTGTAAACATTTTCAACGACAGCAGTTCGTGTGTTATTCCGTGAGATGAAGGCGCGCCGACGGTCATGTTTGTTATTGAGTCGATCAATTTCTGTTGCCTGCAGTCGACTAATAAGTTATAAAAACTTAAAAAATCAACACCTATGATTGGCCTTGAAACATCAGCAATAATAAACTTCCAAGTAAACTCACGACGTAATCCGAGGTTAAGATTTAGCTGATAAGTACCGTATGTAGGTATCGGAGTGCCATTTGCAGCGACAAGTTCGTAGTTACATTTGTTACTATGTTGCAGCTGATTACGTAAGTACGATTTAGGGTAGGCACACACGTCTGAACCTGTATCTACGAGAAACTGTATGCCAGTGCGTTTATCTGTGATAAATAGGCGGCCTTTACATGCAGAGCAGTCGTCAGCCGCCATTACTGACTGCTTGTGCAGTTTTCCGGCTGAAAATCACACGGCTGAACACATTTGGTGGCCTTAGTACCAAACTTGTAATGATACCAACAAGTTGGATGTTTACTACGTGACTGAGATCGGTTTTGGCGGGATTTCGAGCGGTCTTCGCGTCTATTTGATCGGCTTGGGCGGGAAAGGTCATTGACCTTTTGCATTAATGACTGGACTTGCTTCGTTAATTCGGTAATTTGTTTACACATAGTATCCATTTCACTCACCCCTTGTGTTGATGTCGCCGCAACTTGATGACCTCTCGGCACGACATCATGTATTCTGTCAGCAAGATCAGCTAGCACATCGAGACGCGCGGATGCCTGAGATGCGATTATAGATTGTATGTTGCTCGGCAGGCGGCTCGACCATATCGTTCTTAAAAACTCTTCTGGAACTTTTGGACCAGCGAGGTGCTGCAGGTGTCGGAGGAACTGCGACGGCTTCCTGTCGCCAAGCTCTTCGTGTGTCAGCAGTTGGTGCACTTTTTTCTCGCGGGATTCTGAGAGTCGCTTTATGAGCTCCGCCTTCAATATTACGTATTTATCGGTCGCTGGTGGATTCACAATGATATCTTCGACCTCTGTTGCGTACCGTGGATCGAGATGACTGACGACGTAATAAAATTTGGTTGTGTCCGCCGTAATATTGGATATCGCGAACTGTCCTTCTATTTGTGCGAACCAAATCGCGGGCTTCTCCGGCCAAAATGGCGGGACGCGCACACCTACTCGAAAAACATCTTGAGACTTTTCTGCATCATCCACGTTCACCTGCACGGTATTATTCATTTTGTTTGTCACTAAAGTTATCCTTTATTATAACAGTTTATGAGTCCGCGTATTTTTCACTATATTAGGTAGGTAGCACTTGCACGTGTTAACTTCTCGGGGTCACCACTGTGGAGTGTGTGTGTCTATTGGTGGTCTGGAATTGGAACTCTTCACAATAAACACAGCTCTAACTATTTATGAAAGTTTAATAAAATAATATAACACAATATAAAAAATCAAAACAGAAAAACACTAGTTAGCACTATGGCTGGTTTGCGCGGACTGCCAGGGCGACCGCGGGACGCGTCTCGCGCGCGGTGTGGAGGCGGCGGCGTGTCGAGCCGCTAGCCGCGCGACTCGTAAGTCGGCCGAGCGACCAAACTGTAGGTAGGATAATAGCCTACACACACAAAGCCTTGTCAAGTATCAATTTCGCAATTTCTTTTACTTGGATAACGTATTTTTACCAGATATTTTGATTTAAAAACCAAACTACTGAACCGATTTTGATAAAATTTCAATGGGGCCAATCAATCCTTTCAGATAAAAAAAGAATTTTTCAAATCGGTTCATAAATGACGAAGATATGAGGTAACAAACACAAAAAAAAATTAAAACAACAACCGAATTGAGAACCTCCTCCTTTTTTGAAGTCGGTTAAAAAAGAACATGAGCAAAAAAGAAATTAATAGAACAATGAAAAGTATGATTATTTACAAGTGTTATCTTTCTTATAGTCCCGATGTCCTAATGGCTACAAGATTTCTTCTTAAGACTTATGTACCTCCATGATTTAGTGGTCACAAGCGCGGTACTGATCATGTCGTCTTGGATTCGATTCCCAGGTTGGGCAAAGAGTTTGGTTATTCGACAGGAATTTCTCAGCAGACGAGAGACGGATTTATTCTCGGTGGACGACAATACGCTCGCCCTTTATAACATGAGTTTTAATGTTTTATGTATTCCACGCCTCTGCCTAACCCTTCGCGTATTAAAAGTGTCATGTTATGTTCATCATCATCTGCTTAGCCTTTTCCCAACTATGTGGGGGTCGGCTTCCAGGATTTTATATGGAGCGACTGCCTATCTGACCGCCACAACCCAGTTCATACTGGGTAATACGATACCCCTTGGTAAGACTGGTTATCAGACTTCGGGCCAATAACTACTTAACGACTGTCAAAGATCTACAGATGACAGCCGGGACTAACGGCTTAACGCTTATGGTGTGGGGTTACGGATGATTTTAAATACTTACTTTATCATATTGAGCATCTTTTCCTAACATTCCGTTCACGACCTCACGTGGTCCGATTTTCAACGCATCACGCGTCAAATGCCACGCGCGTGTCACTTGTTTGGTTCGTGTGAGTACCGGCGCGTCTCAAGTGACTTATCGGTGACACGTGGCGTACCCACTCTAAAAGCAATTTCTTTCATTTCATTTCTCCGCAGTCGCTGTTTGAACACGCGTATCGCTTACTCGTGTAGCTTGTGGACAAGGAGTAAGAACACTGTTTTAAGCTTTCACGGTTTATAACTGATCTTACACTATCACTTACGGGATATCTTCCGCGATTAATGTTTATATTGAGCTCCCGATATATCGACGCTGTTGCAAGCGCCATGATGACATCATCATCATCTCCATCATCATCTCATGTGTGTTATGTCATCTCGTGATCATGGCGCTTGCAACAACGTCGAAATATCGGGAGCTCAATGTAAACATTAATCGCGGAAGATATCCCGTAATTAGTGATGGTGTAAGTTAAGGAGTAAGAACTCTATTTAAATAGGTACCTACGAATATGGACAGTTACAATAAAGAAATAATAGTAAACATGGTAAATATCCCGTTTTCTGTGTTAATGGTAGGTTTAATGTGGATAGCTACATACATATGAGGAGGGAAGATGAAATCTAAGAAACGATGGATGGACTTTCTGAAGTACCCCTGCCCTTACCCCAATTTATTTGGGGTCAGTGCAGCATGTCTTCTTATTCCATACGTCTCTATTACTCGTCATTTCAAGAGTTACGTCCTTTCTAGCCATATCGTCCTTCACACAGGCCATCCACCGTTTCTTTGGTCTCCCACTACTCTTATAGCCATCGAAATTCATACTCAAAACTTCTCTCACGACATTTTCGCCATTACACCGCATCACATTCCACGATACCCGATTACCGCAAACTTTTGAGTCACCTCCTTACTATTGCTATCGTCATTATTAAAAACACCGAAATGCCAGCTATTTCGCGGTCGAAAATTCACAAATAGCACATTTGATCCACAAAGCGGGTCCGAGTCCGACATATATGTATAACCAAAATCAACGTCCAAACGAGCTGGACGTTTGAGCTAATGTATAGCTTAAAACTGTTGAGCTTTGTAATTTAAAACTCCCTTTGTCCAGTCGTGGGATGTTACGAGCCAATTGTATTTAAATAACATAACATCACGCCTGTAATCCCTGAAGAGTTAGGCAGAGGTGCACCTCACCTAACCTAACCCATCCACTTTTCACCAGTTAAAAGTCTCATGTAATAGGGACCGAGCCTATTGCCATCAACCGGGAACAAATCCAGACTTCGTGGCTGCTACTGACCATTTTCCTGATGGTAAAGCCCAATAACATTTTATCCGACCTGGGAAACAAACCCAGGACCCGTCGAACTCAACAATCGCGCTTGCAAATATTAGACCAACGAGCCAGTATTTTGCACGCAAAACATTTTAAAATCAACGTTTTGAAACCATTAAAATAATATATTGAAACTATTAAATCACCCAATCCGTTAACATCAATAATTAAATTAATGTTGCACCGAATAATAACACGATCAACAACGCAAAATTATTTAAAATGGCCGCCAAGTTACATATTAAATGTCGTAGTCTAAACTGTAAATCAGTCGAAACTACATTTCACCGGTTAAAATTACTGTAGCAATTACTCACATAATGGTTGTTTTTTTTTTCAGGCGGAGAACCAGTGGCTTGGCCAATCTTAGTATGGCCCTGTATCATCCCATCGAAATTTTTTGGGGGCCCTTTGAACTCGAGAGCGGCGCAGCCCAAAACGAGGAGAAAATCTAGTTCGTTAGTATGCCTTGTGGCATTAAGTCCGCCTATGTACCACTCTTGTACATGAAGTTTAAATAAATATTAAACAAATAATGTTTTGTGATGTTTTTCCGCAACACATCATTACCTTGGCCTTTGTTACTCTGGGGCTCCGTAGCCCATTGATACGGCTGATACGGCGGTAGCTACGCCCCTGCGGAAAACTTTACAAGTGAAATAAAACACAGAAAAATGGTATTAATTAATATCCTCTTGTAAAAATGCCCATTATGTTACATCCATCACTTCAGGTCATTTCTTTTTTGGGGTTGTTTGGTAGAAACCTCTGACGTCGTCAACGTCTATTATAAACCAATTACCTTAGTCTTGATGTTTATTTCAAAATCATCACACGGTATCGGTCCACTTATAAATGAGCTCAAGGCTAGGCAGATGTGATAATTAGAACTAAAGTTATCCATAGAACATATTTTTAATATACATAGAAAACACGTTTTAACCTTTTATAAGGCTTATGTTTGTAACCAGTCAAAACTGCTTTTGACCGCTTACCAGTTTTAATTGTAACGTATATGTGTATTAAAACAATTAGGCGATGATTTTCAGTACATCGGCGCGTATCCACAGGGGGATGGTAAATGATCGATGAGCTCAACGGTACAGTTGATGGCGTGTGGAGTAGAGTGTAAGCGGAAGCGGGGCGATTAAGTGTATTGAGCATATTATTTAATCTTTCTTTATCGTGTGGTTAGAGCCTAACCTGGTGTCAGAGTTTTTATGCCGCCCATGGACATCTGACTTGGCTTCACGTGCCGTCAAGAAATATCTCTCAGGCATGTTGGTCTACACATAGTTTACTCACAATGTTTTGTTATTATTTAAAATTTAAGACATGAAGACTTTTCGAGATAGACGATGACATAACATTACGCACTGGTCCATACCGATGGATTAGGCTGAAGTGTAACTGCAGCACCTTTTTTTTTTTTTTTTTTTTTTCCGGATGGGAAATCATCAAATGACTTCTCCCGCTCTGGGCTGAGCGGGAGGGTGTGTCAGACTTTTACTGACTAAAACCCACCCATGTTCCTTCATCGCCCTTTGTGTTCCGGGGCCGCGGTATCTCTTTCGAACAACCCGCAGCACCCGGCAGGCATCGGCCCTTGCGGGCCCCTTCCCTATGCTGACATCTCTTTGAGGCGCGCGTGGAACACGAACGCGCCGTCGACACGGCCTGTCGTCCTAAGACGGAGGGACGGCGAGCTAGCCCTTAGCTCACCGTCCACAGGCCCGCGTAACTGCAGCACCTGCTATTCACATTTCGCCAGATAGCGATGATGGCGTTTTCACGTGTAACGTTTTTTTTCGAACCCAAACGCACAATTTTCACTGGCTTTGTTTTGGACCTAAGCATTAATTAGCCCTGGAGAATATATAATTATTGCTGACTTTTACTTAACCGTATGTCGTTCGTTTCAATAAAAGTAGTTGAGACATTGATAAATACACTAATAAAAATACTCTTGGACCACTTTCATGTGGCTTTATTTTAACAAATGAACAGCAAGCTTAAATAAGGTAGAGCATTCTTTTGTTTTCATTTAATGTGGGCCGAGTGAGACACTGCAGTATCGTTCGAAACAACTTTAATTTCTACGTTTTATGTGATTGACTCGATCTTTTAAGCGTTCGTTAAGCCTGAGGACTATGCAGATAAGTATCTGAGATGGTCTTTTAAAGAAAGAACCATACAGATTTGAGACATGTCTAGCTAATGCAAGCAATTGCCAATTATCGTGTGGCTCGACTCATTCGAGGAGTCAGTATTCAGCTAACGGCTGAATGAAGCGTAAAGTCAGTCAAAAACAGACAGTCAGATCTGGATGGATAACTTTAATTTATATCCATTAGGTATGTGATTCGCTAACTAATTGGACTGAAAATAATAATAAATGATGTACATAATACTTGTTTTTTATTTATGAATTTAAGTGGGAATATTAAGGCAAACGCCAGAGCGTCGGCTGCGCTAGTCAAACGATGCAGTTGGGACACGCTGTATATACACAAAGGCAATTCATATCCGCATTTGTTTGATATATTTTATAGATGGGTTTCAATACAAGTCTTCTAGATAAAGGTTACAGCAAATGTATCTTAATGGTGGAAATTACATATGTACCCTACGATAGTATTAGTTAATTAAAAACAAATCAGTAATGGCTCAGAGGGCAAGCAGATATGGGACTGTCGCTAACAAAAGTGTTTCTTGTTTTTACAACGACTTTAAACAGGTTGAACATAAGCTTTCTGGTAGCTTATGTCACTCTTCACCATTAGCGATGCCTGATGTAACATTTCTAATTACATCATTAGCAATTTCTCATTGTTTTTCGCCCAACCGGATATGCCAACCCCGTTCGTACCTTATTAACTATTTACATATGCAAGGTGTTGCTTTGCATCCTCGTCAAATTCATGGAGGTAACTATGCTAATGATTCTCGACCCGAATCAATAATAAAATGGTTAGGTTTTTTTTATTTTTTTCTTAATATCGGAAATTGATAAGTGTTCACCGCCCGTATTAAAACGCGGACCGTCTAATACTAGCCCTATAACCGCGCTTTCACACATTTAATCTATAAAAGGGTGATTCTCCTCTTTTTAATGGGCTTCATCATTTTCCCATCACTAAATAGTGCTCGTGACGTCATAATAGGTAGTCAAAAAATGGCACGCTTGGTTTTCATATAGATCGTGATACTTGCGTTATCTAGGTCTATCTATATCTGTGGGCTTCATTCTGAAATATGTATTGTCAAATTAAAACAACAACAAAAAGCAGCATTTATTATTATTGACCAGGTACCGTAATTTATAGTGCTTATTTACATCTGCTATGACAACCTCCTGAATTTTGACGAGGATGCAAAACTACACCTTGTATGTGGAATATTTACTTTCTATGTACCTAATGTATGGAGAATCATTGAGCAATGTCTCGTACTTTTTACTTACATCATTAGATATGTCTGATACATTTTTACTTACATCGTCAGTATTTTTTCATCATCAACATCGCTACCTTGTTACTTAACATCTGTAGGTACACTTACATTGTCACATACCCCAACGTAAATAAATATCACTAAAACAGTAAGTACACAGAACACTACAGTCTTTCAAAGTAGGTACATCAATTTGACAAAAGTGGTAAACCTCTTTTGTTTTCCGTTGTTTTAAAAAAAAAACTTTACCGCTATGTAAATCACCCGGTGTTGTTTTGCTGAACAAGTAAAAAACGTGAAGTAAAAAATAAGTAAATTACTCGTTGAACTCGCTTTCTTTGTCTTTGGTTTCCTGGTCGAAGTTTAAGTTAAAGAAGACTGTTGTTTGCTTAGGTTCTAGTTTATTTAATTGCTATGGCAACCCGCCCAGCTTTGCTCGAGTAGCAGTATTTGGGTTATAGCTGGATGACTTCTGGTGGATGGATGGGGGTGGTCGTGTGATGATATTTTAGGAGGATAGATACAGTGGGCAGCTCATCAGACACGAATATCATACTACTGCAATCACCATCATCTGCCTAGCCTCTTCCCAACTACATATGTTTGTGTCGGTTTTCAGTCTAACCGGATGCAGCTGAATACCAGTATTTTACATGGAACGACTGCCTATCTGACCTCCAAAGCCCAGTTAGTACTGGATAATACGATACCTCTTGGTAAGAGTGGTTGTCAGACTTTCGAGCCACTGACGAGTTAGTCAATGACTGGTGTAACGACTGTCAAAGGTCTATAAATGACAGCCGAAACCAACGGCTTAACGTGCTTTCCGAGTCACGGAAGAAAACTCGAGATGTAATTTTTGCAGGTCACCTATCCACAGACCAACCCAGGCAAGCGCTGCTTAACCTTAAAAATCGACCTCTGCAGCTGTTATTATTTGGCCATGAGCTTTTCAATAAACTTCTGCGATATCAACCTTTATTTCGAACTGCATAAACGTGAGGTCAACAAACGGAAGCGCTTGTGCGACAAAACTGTACTGCGATTCACAGAGTGCGAGTGCGAGTGTCTTAATGTGTTTACGTTAAGAATATTATTCCATGAGCGAGAATCTTACCTTGCCGTAACTCAGTCCTTGACTAGCACGGGAGGTAAAGAACTTTTCTCTGTATACCGTCATTGGCATTTATAAATTTTATCAAGTATGGGAACCTTTGCTTTACTTGTGATAGCAATATATAATTTAATTCTTCATCTACACCCCTTGCTACTTGTTATAGATAAGTTTTAACTAGTTACTAAGTTGGTGTAGTTGAACGTAAGTGAGTGTGCCCTATACCTACTATGTAAATATGTATTACCGGTGTACTGTAACCACGGAGTAAATACAAAGAGGAGATGGCCTAAGCAACTGTGCACTGTGATTCTCAACTAGGTCCTGACGTTATCATGTGGGCGTGGCCTTAGTCAGTGTATTGTTGGCGTTCGTCCTGTGCACAACTTTGTGAACGTTCCCATTTTACAGCATTGTTCGCGCTAGACGAATAAAAGAATGAAGTGTTGTGTTTTGTCTTGTAAAAATTACTCGGATAGACGTTCTGATGCTATGGATGGCATCACATTTCATTTGTTAGTAATTTTATGCGTAATTTATTAAAATAGTTCTAGAAAAATCTCCTAGCGTCGGCGTTTCCAAACATAATTCTACCCGACACTAGATGGCGACACTCGGTGTCATGGAAACTAAAAATATTTAGGTATGTAGAGCTCAGAACTAACATATTTTAATAACATTAATGCTGAAATTTGTTCAACATTCATTCCTAAAGACCCTTTAATGGCCAAAATGTTATTTTTGTAGTTTTCATATCATTTTGTGAACAGGCCGCCATCTATCGTCAACTATGAACAACAAACATAAACAACAAAAAGACAGGGCCGTAATTAGAAATCAATTATTTTACTGAATGTCCCGCGGCTGCGGCTGTCTCATTATAAATGGATAGTACTTAAAACATTAAATACGCTGGACATAAAAATACAATCTCCTATAAATTAAATATTCTATCTACAATTATTTTATTTATTTAAAGTACTTAAAGCCCACCTAGTTTATTTAGTTAAATTTTAAATGATGTATGTCTTAGATTTCCATCCGAAGATAATCTAAGACAGCAATGGATTACAAAAATTAATAGACAAGACTGGTCTCCGACTAAATATACGAAGATTTGTTCTTGCCATTTTAATGATGAAGACTTCATAGTGAAAAAAAAGGCCTTAGAAAATTAAAGAAGGGAACTTTGCCTTGTTTAAAACTGGATATATCGGTTCGTTTCAATGCAGTTAGTATTTACCAGTTTCAATTCATTTGGGAAATCTAATAATCTTCATTCGTCATTCATCAGAAACCTTTTTTTTTTCATAATAAAATCACAATTTAAATTAAAAAAATACGCATCAAGATGGTTCGCAAAATTAGTTTAAAATAAAACAGTACTCCCCGGTACGAAAATTCTGAGTACGACCCTGTTGTATCCTGCACTTAGTGACATCTAGTGTGAGATAGTTACGTAACTACAAAACAAAATCGACAGAACGAGCGAATAGTTTTGCTATTGACCGGTAGATGGAAAATAGAGAAGTGGGCGGGATCTAGCACCCCCCTCACCCCGTAAAGTGTCACGCGTTGTTTCCTAAGGAAATCTAATTACAACATCTCCTCTTTGTATTTACTCCGTGACTGTAACCTAAACTTATGGTCAATAAACTATTAAACTAAACTATAGTTCGAATGCACGCTTGTGCGACAAACTGAAAATCGACGTCACGCCAGTGCGACCAATACTTGAGCGACACTAGTTCGACACTACTCAAGTGCGACAAACGCTTATGCGACACTGCTTCGTGCGTTATAAGGGTGTTCTAAAGGTAAATATGTAGGGGTCGCGTTTCTGCTACATATAACAGCAGAGAGTTGAGTAATATGTATGTTTTAATGCGCTGACTTCAACAACCAACTGCCTCGTTTTTGTAGTGGTCGCAAGCACTACTGCTCAGCATGAAGTCACGGGTTCGATTTTCGTGTCGGGCAAAGCGTTATCGTGTTTTCTGCCAGGAGTCACTCAGTAGCAGCCCGGAATCGGAATATGTTGACAGTTGATGGCAATAGGCTCGCCCCTATTACGTGGGACTTAAACATAACTGGCGAAATTTAGGTGTACTATAGGTACACTTCTGCCTATCCCTTCGGGGATAACAGGCGTGATGTTATGTTAAGTAGATGTCACCTAAGGGAATAGAAAGCAGTATCCATCAAGCTTACCTACCATTCTAGAAAATACTAGAACGTACCACAGAAATACTAATTGGTCAACGAAAAAATATATCACCTCGCTTCAACACTGAACTGAACTTTATTAAAATTAAAAAAGAGCACCGTATACCGTGCAGTATATAGCTGTCCTTGTCACATACGTAGTCCAGTATATTGCCGTCCTTGTCACCAGGTTTTTGTCATGACTTAATTAAAGTCATTCGGTTGGTTTATACCAGCTACATACTTTGTGCTGCAGTGGTTATTGGTACATTCATTGTGGGAAAAATGTATTATTTAAAGGGTTATCCTCAGGGGTCGTTGGTGTTTGTGGGGAATTACTGGTGTGAATTTGTTACTGTACATGTCACTCTGTGAAATGGATAATATAACGTCAAGGGCTGTTTTTAAGCAAAAGAGAACCTTATGAAACAGCTCTGCCAACATATTGGCAGGGTCCTGTAGAATAGGGGGCGAGCCTATTGCCAACATCATCATCGTCTACCTAGTCTTTTCTAAGCTATGTTTGGGTCGGATTCCAGTCTAACCGGATGCAACTGAATACCAGTATTTTACATAGAGCGACTGTTTATCTGATCTGCACAACCCAGTTAGTACTGGGTAGGGAATGCAATCTCGTTCTCGCAAGATCTCGTTTTAGCGAGATCTCGGCCTTTTTTAGCGAGTTTGATCTCGACCGAAAAATGGGCGAGATCTCGCGAGCTTAACGAGATTGCACTCGAGCATTAAAACGTCTTATTTAGCTTAGTTAATGAGTTTCATTTTAGTTTTTGACTTCTTGTTGTTTTGTTATAAAATAACTGTTTTATTAATAAAAGACTTTTCTTTGATACTAGAAGAGAAGACTGGTTGTTTATTTCATTTCTTATTTGATTAGATTCGTCAATGTCAAAGAATGTTAAATACATCAAAGTTAATTGAAAAAAAAAATGTTTATTTCATAATACCTATAATTCTTATTATTTTTTTTCCTTATTTATTCAAATATTTTGATTATTTGCAAGAATAAACACAAAACTGCCAATCTCGCGAGATCTCGGAATTGGCGAGATCTCGCGGTATTGTTATTCATAAACTCGCGAGATCTCGCCTGAGCCCTAATCTCGCGAGGTTGCATTCGCTAGTACTGGGTAATACGGTACGCCTTGATAAGACTGGTAGTCAGAATTTCGGGCCGCTAATTACCTGTAACGACTGTAAAAGATCTACAATTGTCATTCGGATCCAACGGCATAACGTGCTTTCCGAGGCACGGAGGAAACTCGGTATGTAATGGGTGATCACCCATCCCCTGACCAACCTAGACAAGCGCGGCTTGACCTAAAGATCGACCCGAGCGACTGTTATTATTAGGCCACACGCTCCTATTTACCATCAGTGAGTGCAATGGTATCTATAATAAACTATCTATAATAAAGTACCTAATGAATTTGAAAAAGTAATTAATAATAATAATTAAAAATGCGAAAAAAAAGAAGGAAAAATAAATAAAGGAAATAATAATAATTCATTTATTCTCAGGTAAATAACACCCATTGCCACATACAAATTAATATAAAACATAATAAATATGTCGGAGAAGCTTTGTTCTCGACGACATCGTCGTCAGTGGTTGCGGGCTTAGTGGGCGTCATCAGGGTAAAATGCAAGCACAAACACAATTATCACTGCTTCACACTATTTTAATTTAGGTTAAACAATGTTTCGTAATACTTCACAATAACGTTAAGACAATATTTAACCGTTAATACCGAGCAGCGGGTTCAGGACACCGATCTTACTTTAAGTTTAGTTTTTACACTCTCAACTCAACGATCCAACTCGATCCGTCGCTATTTCTCAACCGAATGTGTTCAAAAAAACTGTTAACCTCACTAAAGTAAAAGATGGCGCCTCGACCCCGCTCGAGGCACGTGCTCTGCTCTGATTGGTCATTACGTAAATTACCGTTTTCATAATCTTTATTCGATTAGTAAGGTTTTTAAATTATAGAAACATTTAACAAATCAAATTAAATTAAATTAAGAATTTTAAAAGTGATTACAATGTAAACAAGTAATATTGTGCGATAAACATGCAAACAATAATCAACCCGACTCATAGCTTCCTCCAACAAATATATCAAATAAAATCATATAAAAGCCCAAGGCAAATCAAATCAAGTCAAAATTTAGAATAAAATTAAATAAATACCAATTAAATTAAAATGTAAACAAAACGAAATTAAATTAAATCTAAAATCTAATTGGTATGTACTCGTGAGGTAACCTTCAAACCTCGTGCTTAAAAAACGGCCTCTTCACCTCCGGGCCTTCAAGACTCCTATAGAAAATGATATAATCCACCCGACTTCTTACTTTCGGCTAAGTAAAAGTAATTTTGATAAGTAGTAATTCCTCGGTATAATCGGTAGTCGGTACGTTTATTTTTCAGCATAATTTATTAATTGCTTCTTGATAGATCTTGATGGGTCCTTCGCAGAGCTTCATTTTATACTTAATAATATTAAATACTTAATAAAATGTAAGGCATACTCTATCTAAAAATACCGAGGAAAAAGCAATATTTTTTTGGAATATATGAAGACTAACTTTTGTTTGCGGCTTTGCCCACGATCATATCGAAAATGACCTACAGGAACTTACTACTGGGAGTTACACCACCTGATTATACTTTAAAATCAAAGCTCCAACTTTGATTTTATTTATTTATTTTTAAACTTGCACACTATCATTACAGGAAGACCCCAATACAACAGTGGTTTGCAAACAACCAGATGAGAATCAACTTACAGCTAAGCTTTTATAGCCTAGGTTGCAGCAGCTAACGTTCTGTAGTTCCTGACCACCCCTTCATGGCAAAAAGGCGTGAGTTTATAATAAAGGTGTACCTATATAGAGATGCAGAGAGACTGACGAGCTAAGCCTGATAAAATTTGCCAGCTGTATTGTTTCTCATTCACCCTGAAATTCTTCCAAAGGTAATCTGTAATAGATCGGTTTTAACAAGAACACCCTATGTATAATGTTTTTTTTATGTCTGTAATTTGTTTGGTGTATACAGAGTAATCTATTTTTTGATAAAATTCAACATTTTATATTTATCACGTTGGTGCAAAAGATTCCGGCTTACTTATATTCGATTAATTAGAGATATTTATTATAAAATTGATGATGATTTTTAATTACTTTACTTTTATCTATTTACCTACCATGAGAAGTGTATTTTAAAAAAAAGAGCAGATTTTATTGAAAACTAATAATATTGTTAGGATATTTAGCCTTGTTTTTATAGTTCAGGCCGGAAACTTTTGGACCTTACCATGTATGTACCAACTAAACAAAAATCAATCAACATTTTTGCCCCACTGAATCTGCGTGGTCCATAAAATCGGCGAAAGTATTCCAATCTCATGTAGATTCGCTAAATGCCGTACAAGCCGGGCTATGGCCGCGCTATTGAGCGGTCAGCATGGCTGTTTCATTTCCTCTGTACTCATACAAACAAATGCCTGTTTGTGGGGTGCCAGTGGTAGCGAGGCGGAACGGTGCCACAAGAAAAATAAAATCGAGAAATCGTTTTAGTGTGTGCGCATGGAATAAGTTTTTCACTATAATAAAATTAAAAATAAATAAAAATCGTTTCACCTTCAAGTAAAAATAAAATATGATTTATAGTAAAAATAGGCCTTAATGTTAATAAAGTTTTATGTTATAGTTGCAGCCAATACTTAAGCTAAGATAACTTAATATCTTGTAATTATAGGTATCAGCGCCCACCCTCATTATTAAACCAAAGATATTGAGAATAGTTTGTAGAAAAATTATATTAGGACAAATGAAATTAAAAACACTATAAATAATTGATACCGTAGTAAACTGCAATGCTAGGTCGCCACGACCAGACTCGTTTATATGTAACCATGGAAACGCTTGCGCACATGGCGACATTGCCGCAATTTGTGGTTTGCATAGAATTACATAGAAACCAGTCGTGTTAATATTCCACTTGTAAAAGTGCCTACTACCATCACTTCTTCTGTTGCCAAGCACAGTAGCTGTGTCCCGATTACTACAGGCTAATGAGACATTAATTACAGCTTTATCTATGGGATAGCGACCACTACCATCAGCGCTTACTACTTAACCAATACACTACGTACTTATTATTTTTTTCTTTCCTTGATCAGGCTTGCTGTCCGCTTCTTGCCGCCGACTAGCATGCAGTATCCTTGGATGTCCAGCTGTCACTGGCGCCCCACCTTCTCCCGAGGACCTTCAATTTCCTTTTTCCAGTCTATTATATTGAATTGGTTTGCTTCAACCGTTGGATATAATGGAACACTTATATCATGTGTGAAATTGTCATGCTTGTACATATGTATGTGTGTATGTATTAATACTAAATTATTATCATGTATGTGGTGGTTTTATTTCTTGTAATAATCATGTGTTTTAATTCTAAGTTATTAGAGTTTAAGTTAATTAAAATAAGTTTAACACAAATCTACTGTCCTACATATAGCATATTGTTGCAGCCTGTAATACAGGATTATCCTAGTACAGGCTGAAGGGGCTTGATATTAAAGTCCTCTTCTTTTATAAACTTTTATTGATTCTTGCATTTACAAGTATTAGACACGTGTACATTTAAATTGACGTGCCTCGTCGCTTGCGCCGGTTCTCGCCGCAGTTCGAATATTATATTACGGGCGCCGCGCAGTGTTGCCAGATGACGCGGCGCGCAGTGTTGCCAGATGACCGCCGATGTAGTGATGTGCCGCGTGCGGTACGGTTTTAGTGCGGCAGGTGCACATTATGGCGTGCACATACTCCGCGGCGTTGAAGCAATTTCAACAGCTATGGTGTCGTGGGCAACAGACACATTTTGTGGACTGCCCGTTTTATAAGTCCTTTGTTGGTATGGACGTCCGCAACCCGAACAATCCCATCATTTCCAGGGTATGTCTTCATTACGCGCCCCATGCGCCAGTCGAGAGGCATGAGGTTGTCCTCCCGCAGCACAACCATGTCGCCGACCTGAAGTGCTGGCTGCTCTCTCCTCCATTTAGATCTGCTCTGCAGCTCGGCCATGAACTCCCGGTGCCATCTTGCCCAAAACTGCTGCCGGATCTGCTCGATGCGCTGGTATCTATTGAGTCTAACGCAGTTAGCTGGTAACGACGGCACAGACATCAACGGGCGGCCTATAAGGAAGTGCCCAGGAGTCAAGGGATTAATGTCTGCAGGATCAGATGAGAGAGGGGAAATGGGGCGGGAGTTAAGGATAGCTTCTATTTGCGCAAAAAGCGTTGCCAATTCTTCGAATGTAAGGGAGGCACTACCAGCAACTCGTTTCAAATGATGTTTAGCGGATTTAACTCCAGCCTCCCATATTCCACCGAAGTGTGGTGAGTAGGCGGGACAAAACATGAATTTAATTTCCTCATTTGACGCGAAATCTGATACTGATTTACGACTGGCCCTTATAACTCTCCCTAACTCATTGTTGGCCCCTACGAAATTTTTTCCATTGTCGCAATAAATAGCGCAAGGCTTGCCGCGACGTGAAACAAACCTACGCAAACAAGCTATAAAAGCTTCAGTGGTCAGGTCACTGACAACTTCTAGATGTAGAGCCTTCGTGACTAGGCATACAAAAACGCAGAGGTAGGCTTTAGTGACGCGGTTACCTCGACCTTTTTTAGAGGATATCATAAATGGTCCCGCAAAGTCGATCCCACATGTACTGAACGGAAAATCAGGATTAACTCTTACACTAGGCAAGTCCCCCATTAAAGGCTGTATCGGCTGACCTCGAAATCGAGTACAAACCACACAAGTCTTAACAATATTTCGAGCTAAGTTTCTTCCACCCAGCGGCCAAAACCTCTCGCGAACAGAGGACAAAAGTAACTGGGGACCTGCATGAAACAATCTAAAATGTTCACAGTGCATTATTAACCTAGTTAAATGTTGTTTAGAATCTAATAGAATTGGATGTTTCTTATCATATTTACAATCAGACTTATTTATCCTACCTCCTACTCTAATTAAGCCATTATTATCACAAAATGGGTTTAAAGGCAACAATTTGCTTTTATGATGTAAAGCTTTACCATCCTTTATTTTTTTAATCTCCGTTGCAAATGACTCGAGCTGACTAAACTTTAATAGTAATGTTAGTGAGTGATCAAGTTCCTCAATTTGCAAAGGTCCTAACACGTTAACAGTATTCTTTTTACAATTATGTACAAAACGTAGAACATACGCAAAACATCTTTTTATTTTTAAATAACTAGAATATCTATCAAATTGGATGAATGAATTAATGTTATCTAATGTTTCATCAACTGAAACTAGTACCTTTATTTCGGGTAAATTATTAAGGCTAAGCTGTGGCTGGGTAGGCCATTTAGATTTATCTTCCTTTAGGAATGAAGGTCCTTCCCACCACAACGATGCTGCCTGCACATGCTGTGGATCAATACCCCTGGACGCTAAGTCAGCAGGGTTAGATTTTGTCGGAACATGTTTCCATTGAACTTCCTTTGTAAATTGATTTATTTTATTAACACGGTTACGCACAAATGCTTGTAAGGCTTTATTTTGTGTTTTTAACCATCCAAGTACCACCGTGGAGTCAGTCCACATGTATATTTTTCTAACTTTATATGGAACTGACTTTAATACTTTAGCACACAACTCAGCTCCTGTTAAGGCAGCACATAATTCTAATCGTGGAATAGTAAGTGTTTTAATTGGTGCGACTCTTGTTTTAGCGCATAGTAGCCTAACCGTAACTGTATTATCTATATTATTAGTAGAGCACATATATACACATGCTCCATAAGCTTGTTGTGATGCATCAACGAAGCAGTGCATCTCCACAGATTGAACATCTAAACTCTCACCCAAAACATAGCGTGGTAAGACAATATCAGACAACAAATGTAATTTTTTTATAAAACCAAACCATTTTTTAACATAATATTCTGGTACTGGGTCATCCCAATCCAATTTGAGAGCCCATAAATTTTGTAATAATATTTTAGCCTTGATTATACAGCAACTAACCAGTCCCAATGGATCAAATAGCTTACATGTAGTAGAAATGATTATTCTTTTTGTAGCCTTATTAGGGATATCAATGTCACTTGGAAAATGTAAATTGTCTGACAAAGGTGTCCATTTTAACCCTAAAACCATAGAGTATATAACCACTAGAGAGCTTATAGGCCGATTTCTTCTAAGTACACGACTCACTACTGCGGGCCGGGGGACGAGGAAGAACGCGCGCCTGCAATTGGTCAGTTCAAGGTCAACTTGCATAGGTATGCATATAGTTAGGGCTGATCTATTTCATTAGGGGAAAACAGTCGATATCGATAAAATGGATTTTAACATTATGAAAAATACTCAATTAAAATCGTATAAAATAATGATATTTAATCAAAAACAATCGATTACAAAAAACATGTATCCTGTTATTATTGATTTTTAAATGAATTAATTTGGTAAATGTTTTTCGAATTCAAGTTTTAGGGTCCTGAACGTATAAATTGCACCTTCTTTTTAAGTCGGTTAAGAGTAGATAGGTATTTTATTGCAGTATTTGAATTGAATAACATTTTTATTAATTTAAATTGTATTATTGTCGATATCAATTTCGGATAGTAAAGGCAACAGCACGGGTTTCTACTATAAACACACAAAGGGAAAGAAAGGGATAAAAGAATTAGAATTGTCTAATGAAAGAACGAGACATTTCCAAAAGACATCAACGCGGAAATCAAATCGTGTGCTCTTTCACCCAACCACCATTTTAACGAGACCTCTACGGTCGCTCATGATCTGATTAAATCAAAAATAAATTTCTTACTGTTTACTTACCGGTGAAAATTCATGCCATCCTTTTTGTAACTAGATGTTTTGGAATGTTTCCTACACCACTTCACCGCGCATGAAGGCATTTTGATGCGTTATAATTACATAAAATGTTTAAAAAATTGAAATAATTTAGCGTGCACACAGGTCTAATACTTGGTCACAACTAAAATGGTTACTAGTACCGTAGCCTATATATAGGCGACAAAACACAAATAGTTTTCGAGCATCGGGGCACTGTATGCGCAGTCAAGTGGTTATATAGTCTTTGCCTAAAACAGTGGCTTCATCATGAAAAGTTAGGCAATTATTAGACTCTGAATTATCATTGAGGATTTTAGGACAATTTGTTCTAAACTTTCTTAACGGAAAACAAGCCGCATTCAAAGCTTGTGATACACCTAAATATATGTGCTTTAATTCGTCCTCAGAAGAGGCACCAGTTATTACATCATCCATATAAAAATTATTCTTAATTACCTCAGCAATAACCTTATCACTACATTGAGTACCTAGCTCAAACAGACACCTGGTACTCAAAAATGGAGCAGATGCCATTCCATATGTTAAGGTTTTGAGTTGCAGAATTTTAATAGGCTCCGATGATTTGTCTCTCCACAATATCAGCTGTAGATGCCGCTGCGACTCATTTAAGTCGATTTGACGGTACATCTTTTCGACATCAGCTGTTAATACACATTTATGTAATCTAAATTGGATAAGTATTGAAAACAAATCATTTTGCATAACGGGGCCAACTGCCTGGATGTCATTGAGAGATTTGCCTGATCTTGTTTTGGCAGAGGCATCAAAAACCACCCGAAGTTTTGTGGTTTCATGTTGTTCGCGTATAACACAATGGTGCGGTAAGAAACATCCAAACTCTGGCCTATCAATTTCAACCAAGTGTCCTAATTTAGCATATTCATTTATAAAATTGGCATATTGTTCTTTTAATTTTGGATTTTTATTTAATTTACTTTCTAAATTAAGAAAACGCTTAATTGCTAAAGGAAATGAATTGCCAAGAGCCTGCTCAGGAACCTCCATCAACGGCATCATTACTGAGAATCTACCATCAGGTAAGCGACAAGTATTTTTATTAAAATGTGATTCACAAAACTGTTCATCTGCAGAATAAATATTAGCTTCTGAAGGTACATCTTCAACCTCCCAGAATTTAATTAAAGAATCATTTAAATCTTGCTGAATATTTAAACCGTTTTGAACAAAGTTACAATGTATTTTCTTGTTATTGTGACTCCCCCCTGTGGGCCCAGCCACTATCCAACCTAGCATGCTCTCTTGTAAGACAGGTCTGTTGGTGCCTAAACTTATTTTATTTGGTAATATAATATTAAAGAAATGATCTGCACCCAGCAAAATATCTATTTCAGATGGCTTGTAAAACAGAGGATCAGCTAATTGAATATTATTTGGTAAACCTAAACTTTCTACATTAACTTGAATGCTAGGTAAATTACCAGTAATCCTTGGAAGAATAAAACAGCTGACATGTGCACTAAACATACCTATTCTTGAATTTAATTTAATTTTGCACCTTTCTTTAATTTCACATGCTACATTGTTTATGCCTGTTACATTAAAGACATTCAACTTCTCAGTCTGTAGTCCTAGCTTTTCTTTCAGGTTGCCAGTCATAAATGAAGACTGGCTTCCCGTATCCAGCAAAGCACGAGCTAAGTAAGTACAATTTGTTTCAGTATTAACTACTTCAACCTGTGCAGTACACAATAAGACTTGGCCCGGCGAGACTGCAGATAAACTAACAGGGACGCTAGTGGCTGAAGTCTCTACATTTTCAGTAGCTACATTTATAACCGTACTGCTTTTATGTAATAAACTATTGTGTTTCTCTGCACATTTCCTACACAAACCTTTCAAAGTACATTCTGCATGTGTGTGACCACTACGAAGACAGTTGATACACAGCTTTTGTTTATTTACCAAGGAATGCCTATCATTTAACTTCATCCCTTTAAATTTAAAACACTGATGTATGTAATGGTTTTTATCACACACAACACATGCCTTATTATGAGTGTTATCTGTAACGGCAGCAAATGACTTCACACATTTATTTTCTTTGTTATTATTATCCCTAGAAGAGTTTTTACTATCATTATTACCATTACTATGGTAAGCTGTTTGCAAAACGTTAGCTCTTTGTATTAAAAAATCCTGAAATTCTTCAAGTGTAGGACGGGATAACAAACTGGCTTTATGATCTTCCCACTTATTCCTAGTCCTAGGATCTAACTTTGCGGCCACCAAATGTATTACTAATGGATCCCAACCATCTTAGAAATCTCTAAGGTGTTTAGCGCACTTAAATTTTTAAAAATGACATCTGTTATATCCCTTAACGCAGTGAAGGATTCCTTTTGAATGGGAGCAATATTTACTAACGCGTTTAAGTGATAGTTCATAAGGATATTTGGATTATCATATCTCTTACATAAAGCTTGCCATGCGTTTTTATAATCCTTAGCCGCAAAATTTGTTGAACTAATAGCAATCTTAGCGCTACCTACCAAGGAATTTCTCAAATAATGATATTTATTTATTAATGGTATGGAGTCATTGTCATCTATAAGAGATTGGAACGTGTCTCGAAACTCCAACCATTTTACAAAGTTCCCATCAAAACTTGGTAGATTAATAGTAGGCAATTTTATGGAAGCATTTACTCCACAACTGGATTTTATTGAATCATTAACCGAATTTTTGTTTTTAGTTGAATACAATTCTATTATTTCCTGTGCTAACGCAATTTGGGAGCTAAATTCACCTTCAGTGGTATTTCTTTCCGAATATTCTTTCTCTGCATTTACAGAGAGTTCTTCTATTTGAGTTTGAACCTCATCGAATTTTTGAACTAATTCTTGTAACTGTGCTAACTTTACCGATAATTCTCTTATATCTATACTCGTTACGCTATCCAACTTGTCTATTTGAAACTTAGTAATATAGTTTTTAAAAAACGTTACGCGACTGCGTATACCAGCTCGTTTACGGATTAATTTAACCAAAATGGAATTTGAACTATCGTTAACTTGTTCACTGTCCGACATTTTGTTTCGTTTTATGAATTCCACGAATTACACTGTGACTTAACCACCGAAGCCTCCACAGAACGCCTACGCAGGCTTACTTCACTAACTTCAACAATGAGAAAGGTGTAAAGTTAATTAAAATGTTCACTCTAACCGAGGGATCCAGGAGTGCAAACCAGCTCAAACCTCGCAGCAGCTGCCACCGAGCCCGTCAACCGGACGGTCAGCACTCGTAGGGCGCCGCTGCTGGCTCCGTTGCCGAGCACGCGGACAGCACGTTAAGTCCGCCGCGTATCGACGCAGGAACTTCTGGAATGTTCGGCAAATAACTGTTTACAACTAATAAATACAATCTTAGTTTACCTAGGAACCAAAAACGATGAACTATTCTTTATATTTAGAGTATTTTCGTGCCGCGTGCTCACACCTAGCGGAATATGCAAGCGTCTAGCTATCGCCAATCATTAAAACACGCATCCAGGCACCTCCCCCACAGCCTCAAATCAGCACGGCATTTACACGCAACCAAAAGCTGGGAAATAGGGAAAAGGATAGAATAAGGAACGGGCTTACTTCCTTTTTATCGCTGTTGAGACGCCGCCGCCATCTTAGTCACACATTGAATTCTTCCGATCAACGACAGCAGTAATGGGTTTTCTCGTAGCAGCTTCAAATCTTCACGGTCGCCACTTGAAGGGGCTTGATATTAAAGTCCTCTTCTTTTATAAACTTTTATTGATTCTTGCATTTACAAGTATTAGACACGTGTACATTTATATTGACGTGCCTCGTCGCTTGCGCCGGTTCTCGCCGCAGTTCGAATATTATATTACGGGCGCCGCGCAGTGTTGCCAGATGACGCGGCGCGCAGTGTTGCCAGATGACCGCCGATGTAGTGATGTGCCGCGTGCGGTACGGTTTTAGTGCGGCAGGTGCACACTATGGCGTGCACACAGGCATCTAACATTATTATACCTACATTGTAAATTTTTGAATCATATTATATTTTACCTTTTAAGTTTCTGAATAAAGATTGATTGGTTTTTTTATTTGAAGAAACAATGTTTTTGTGTCTGTTTATTTCATTCTGGTAGAAATTTAAATCGTTTGATGCACCCTACTCGCTTGACCATGAGACCTGACGTATCGCGTTGGATCGGGAAAGATGCACACCGCGTCAAAAGATGCCCTTGTTTCTGTTTTATTTTGATAACTCAAATCACTGGAACACACAATATTGAAGTAAATGAACGTAATGTGTGAGTTGACTCTTCTTTAGTTACTTTTCATGCGAAATTAGTTTGGTGAGTGCTAATCTAATAAGTCAAATCTTTGCCGATAGGCACATAAAAACATAAACAAACTATTACAAGAGTTTACGAAAGTAAATAATTAAATGATTGAGAGAGCTTAGACAATAGATTAATAGGTTTTTTTTTCTACGAAACTTTTACTGTAAAAACTTTTTAACATTAATGTAAGCTCATTTTTATAATGGAAAACACAATAACCAATTTCACACCCGAAAAAACCATATCTAATAAAACAAAACATGTCACATTAATATAAGCCCTAATGCGAGATATCTGTATATCACTGTAATTGATTTTTCAAAATCCCTAGGTTTTCGAGTAAGAGCTCAAATATTGCTGTAAATTATTATTATTAAACTTCTGTCTACAGCCTAAGGGCTCATTTATGGCGACGGGGTGCGTTATGCGGCGTGTTGTGCGGCGAGGCCCGCTTTTAATTTAAACATATGGCGATGTATGGGAGCGTTTACAGAGAAGTGACTTTACGCGTCGGGAGGCGCGTTGCGCGGCGCCCTGAGTGGTGCCCACCGCAAAAAAAGTTTGCGATCAGTTTGATCGATTTTTCAAACAGATCGCAAACTTTTTTTGATTCGTGTATGCGCGTCCACCGCCGCTTTGCCCGCGGTGGGCGACGCGGCGGGCACCGCGCTACACACCGCCCGACGCGCCGCGTCTCCGTAAATGAGCACTTAGGGCTACAAACACGTTACTAAAACATGTTTGTAGGCCACGTTAAATTTTTGTGCTTAAAATAAATAATCTAGGTGTTCATCTTATGCTTCTGTCTTACCGGCAAACTGTACATATATACTATCGATTAAATTTTAAACAGCTCTAGGGCATAAAAACATGTACATAGAATAAGAAGTCTTTAGCCATCAACCGGATACAAATTAAACTACAAGGCGTCTACTGAGAAATGCCTGATGGAAAAACCCAATAACTTTGCCCGACTTGGGAATCGAACCCAAAACCTCATACGTCTTCACCAAGGACGTCTACACCAACGACGAAAAATATTCCAATATATATTATGCCTTTTACCTATAAAAAATACGAGAAAAACATCTACAATTTTGAAGCTACAAAGAAACTATGCAGCAAAACAAAACTTCGTAACTAATTGCCATCCCACCACCTTTTGTAGTGTTCTCAATTTTACCGACATTACAAAAAGAGTGTAAAACGTTACGGGGACAATTTTATTGCTTTCTAGAGGACGACTTTGTACAACTCAATTTGTATAATTTGCGACTGAAAGCCTCGATGTCCTAGTTGAAGAGCTAGGCTAACACCAGGCGACGTTTTACTGACATAGGTTTGTAGAAAAATAATGGAGTTTATTTAAGTTGGATGGTATTAATTCAGACAGGTGGATATATTGGATTTTTGGTACTTTCAATAATATTACGGTGAAAAGTATGTACATCGAAACTTGACAGTCTTTTAGTCGTTTAGTAAAAGATAGATAGATACCGGGATGTTTAAATTTTTCGTCGGTTATTAAATGAAAATCAGCTGTTGAATGTGTGGAACTAATAGGTATTGCACTTATGTATAAAGCAGCTGATTTGTATAGTAACTGTTGTAAAAAAAATTAACGCTGGGCTGTCTAGAGCACTGAAAAGTTTGTGCCCGTTTGGGAAAACATGAGTTAATGGGTAAGATATTACACCGGCATTTTTGCAAGACAAATGCAATACAATCTCAATCAAATGTAAGTATAGTTCAGAAACTATTTAACACAGTTATTTGAATGTATTTCACATAAATATTGGCAACAGCAACTTCAGCTTCCAACCGAGCACAAGCAATCTCTTTGATAACACGTATCTCCAAACATATTCTCGTCTTCAGGACGATGGTGTAGATACTGAAATGGAATTTCTAGGTTTACATCCTTTAGTGCAAATTCTCGCATTGTTCTTGCCTGAATTACCTTGACATTGAATTAGTTCAGCTACATGTGAAGGTAAACCTCCTTCGAACTTGCAGATTGTGATGAAATCCATGCTAATATTATTATAAATGCGACAAAAATCTAGTTCGTTTGTCTATGTGCTACTTTTCGTACCTTAGAATTTTGGATAAAAGGCACATATATAGGCCATAACCTAGTACATAGAAGGCTTATATTTTAACCGACACAATTCTGGTAGTACCACGTTCCCGCTGGTTAATTTCCACCATCTATATGGGCGAAGCCGCATGCAAAACGATACATATAAATGCATAACATTTTACTGTGGTCTTTAGATCCATATAGCTATGAGACAATCCACTCTACGCTGGATATTAATTTGACAGAACATACAAGGTGTAAACGGACCCTTCACGAAGCCGTCAATCAAGCATTCAGTACATCAAACCAATTAACTCTACGCAAAAAATATTGATGGAAAACGACTTTGTTTTTGGTGTGAACAATTAAGTTTGACGTCACTCAATGTAACGCACTCAAAACGTGAATGCATTAAGTAGCACACGGAAAGTTAAGTAAAGTTATAACATTAAAACTTGTATTATAAAAGTTCAAACTTTGATCTGGATATCTCCGTTACTAGAAGGTTCCCAGGCATGGTCCAGCACAAAAAAGGGATTGCAATGATGGAAACAATAAAAGATAGTACAAAATATAGCGTAGCCTTCGCCTATCCTACCTGAGGTGGGACACAGACAAACAGCGCAATAGTTAGAAAGGGGTGTATAGGGGGGCGATGTTGGAATTGCATCAGAAGTGCGGTCGTTCGTCACGGCAGGAGTAACTTCACCTACTCCTTTATACAAAGCTACAGAAAATAGTCTTAGATGCGGCCGCTAAATACGTTGAATACCTGAATAAACATAGGCTAAGAAGCTCTTTTGTGTGACAGACACGGACTTTTAGTGTACGATGGACTATTCTTACTGAGGATCTCGCTAGTGGCTAAATAATATTAGCCGCACGGGTCAATCTTCAAGGATAGGTAAGACACGCTTGTCTAGGCTGTTCCGTGGATGTGTGACAAATGTGATCCATAGTATACTGAGACGGCCGTTCTTCGGAAAGTGTTTGTCGTCATCTTTGACAATCGCTACGGGTAATCAAAAGCCCGATAGTCCAACAAACAGTCTGAGTTGTCCGATAAAGAACTGGTATTTATAAGCAGCTGTATCCGGTTTGACTGGAAGCCGACCTCGACATAGTTGGGAAAAAATAGGCAGAAAATGACCTGAAATATACTTGAGAGATTATACACGGACTTTCAAACTTTAAAGTGCTACTTATAATTTATGCTTGCTTAATTATTTGCTTATCCAACGCTAAACTGAAAAGAACTGCATCGATGATCAGCAGGGTCCGTGGTAGCACCAACACTGTCCTCAGAACGTTAGCGTGCAAAATTAATAGTCCGTGTACCGAGTGCTGGGCAGGTGTACATCTGCACAGGAATAGGAAATAGATTAATTAAGTAAATATTGTGTAACTTGTTTTGTTTAAAGTGGTAGCGCCAGGGTAGCGCAAAATTCAAATTTTCTTACGTTTTTTGCAATTAGCCGGTCATTGTCAGGCTGTACATTGAACAAAATATGATACGCGGCTGTAATAGGTATTTAGTTACAGAATTATAATCATTAAAATTATTAATACAACCCTCAATGTTCATACAACCCCATTGAATAACTATTTCATGAAAAAGTCAAGTAAAAAAGTACTAACAATTTACTAACACCTTTTCATTTTGATTTTTGTGTGTTCTACGAGTACTAACAACCCTACTAACGCCTTCTTTGTATCAATGTTTGCACTGTGTTGTGTTTATGGACAGTTGACTGAAATAAGAAAAGTTAAATTAAATTAAACAAGAAAAACCACTACAAATTCACCACCACCATCGCATCTAATGGCCACGCACAAAAATTAAAACTACATTTGTATTCAAGGAGCCTAACATAAAGTTTTACAGCCTTCGTCATTTAAATCAATTCCGAAGAACTATAAAACGGGTTCCGTATGCAAAGGAATTAAATGGGGAAACAGAAGTCGGTAAACGTCAAGGGCGGAATGTCAATCAATAATTTTGACGTCTTTGTTTTTGACAGGCTTTCTATAAGGGTATCACAAGGAACGGTTCCATGAAATATTACTGTTTTGACCAAATCGGAATTATTTAAGGATCGGTTAAATACATTTCCATTCTAATTACGACTCAGAGGACTTAAAGTTCTTGATAGTCCTAGTCTATTTCTACGCAAACGTAGAAATCTATACATAATATATAGAACTGAAGAGTTCGTTTGGTTGAACGCGCTGGGGGGTTACCATGATCTCAGGAACTACTAGTTCGAATTGAAAAATTCCATGTATTGAGGAAGGCTATATATACGCTGCGACCAATAGGAGCGGAACATCAATCAAAAATGTTACGCAGACGAAGTTGCGCGGGTCAGCTAGCAGTAAATAAAACTCATCAACTAAAACAACTCTCTACTCAAACCCTAGTCACAAACTTTCAATACAGCTGTCAGCGTAATTGGAAACCAATCCGAATGATCCAAGCGAATGAAACAATTATGCGTATTAACCGGTAAGTACACTGGGCGGCCGGGCAAACTGCTTAGTGACGCATGAATGGGTATCGTTAATTATCTTGCTTCGGTAAAAGTAGATTGCACATATTAGTGAGAATTAGGTTAGTAGGTGATGTTATGAATAAGTTGCTTTAGGAAACAAAATTATGAACAGGTGGGTTTCAATGATGTCTTAACGCAGGAATGTTTTAATTCTATTCCGAGAGTGGGGAAGAGATGGCGCGGTAACTCCACTTAAGATTCTGTAGCGGACAAAAAAGTACTACAGCGCCAACTATGGTACAAATAAAGAACTAACATCAAAATCCTAAATCGCGCATTAAAAGTTATCCGCGACTTAAGACTATACAAAAAAACTCGACAACAACTGTCGGGCAGTAGCACACCAGACACAACACCCTTCTGTTCGGACGATCCCCCCTTTTCTATGGGGGATGAAGATCTTTACACCCTGTTCTACATAGAACATGCTGTAAGATGCTCTTTTAAAGGGTCCCCTTCCAAGGGGCCGGAAAAATCCTCGCGCACTTTTTTGATGTCACTGCATAATAGACAGTTTCAGTATTGCCTTTAAGTATGAAATTCGACACAGACAAAGCGTCTCTTAGCGCGTGCATGAGCCCTATTTGTGGGAAGACAACCCACTAGGTGGACAGATGATCTAATTAAAGTGGCCGGAAGAAACTGGATAGCCATGATATAAAACCGCCAAAAGAGAAGAAATTCGGAAGAGACTTACACTCAGCATTGGATGGCCAAAGGTTGAAAAAGAGGGACAGAGAAGAGAACGCTTTTATCATCATCTGCCTAGCCTTTTTCCCAACTTTATTGGGGTCGGCGAATTCCAGTATTTTACATGGAGCGACTGCCTATCTGACCTCCACAACCCAGTCACTACTACTAATACGGTACCCCTTGGTAAAGTCCTACCACAGATAATATAATCAGTGGCCCGAAAGTCTGACAACCGACTGGTTACAACCTGTAACGACTGTCAAAGATCGAGAGAAGAGAACGCTTTAAAAGCTTTCAAAGTTGCGTGCGCCATCTGGGCAACTCATTAATGTGTTATTGTTTCTATAGCATCGATAGTTATAGTAACAACAATAAATAATATGAAATTAACGGTATTGGTGCAACTAAGCTTTATTTCGATTGCGAAATACGTCGAATTTGCCCGATACCGTCCCGTGGGCGCTATAAAGCGCGATTATGAGCTTATTTTAGGAGAATTGCGTCCACCTGTACTCCGTATAGGTACTCAATATCACGATATTATTGAGCATGGTAAAGGATGCGATACGAACTAATTGCGGACCGGACCGGACTGAGAAATTTTGACAGATCCTTCAATTCATTATTTACCAAAGTCCGATGTCCGCAGTCCAATCTGCTGCGAACCTTTAAGTAGGACCAACTTCATCTAAAGACGCAGCCATTTTCCCATAGGGGTAGGCAGATACCACAGAACGCCACTTGCTCCGATCCTTACATACTACCTTCGCCTCGTCCACGTTCTTACATCGGTCAGACTCGCACGCCAGTTGCCAGCACTACGCACCTGATCATTCTGAAGAACCTCACCAGTAAGGTCAATGTATGTCCTGTCTTACGTCGTTGCCACTCACATCATAATATTTTAAATCTCTTTGTTACGAACGTATCGGGGCGGCAGCATATCATGGATGTGCGTCGTAAACTTATATTACACCTCTTAGCCCTCTATACCCAAAAACATACCACAGTTAGCATGACCTCTGACCGCTGCACCGACGACGCTGAGGAATTGGTGAAGATTTGGACCACAAATTAAATGACTGTCGTGTCAACCAGTAAGTGGGTCGTGGAAGTCGGATGGGCAGTCGCTCCATGTTAAATACTAGTATTCAGCATCCGGTTAGACTGAAATTCGGCCCCAACTAAGTGTGGGAAAAGGCTAGGCCAAAAAAGGGATGAGTAAAATTAGGTCTTTAAAAAAAAAATTGAAAATTAGAAGGATCCCCACCCAGGTCAAAAATGGTTGTAGCTAAATAAAAAATAATGTTTATTTTGCAAATATTTTACGTTGTATAAAATAAATTCGTTTCCGGATCCCAAAGGTGTAGTAACAATTTGCGATACAAAAAATGCTGCCACACTAGTTTTTGTGTTGCAAATTCTACCCTTTGGGAGTTATGCGAAAAAAAGTGGAAACTATGTAGAGCCATACATGTATTGTTTCACAATAATCATTGGGTTACATGTGAAATATTGAACCACTAACGTTAACTCTTCGTCATTCCTTCTAAACAAGATTAAGTTTCGGAAAATTCTGGAGCTCACCATTACCTCAAGAAAAGTATTACTATGGTATTTACTGATAAAATGCATGAAAGCCAATGTGTTTAAAATCATTCAAATTATTATCAGCTGCAAGATGTCCACTACTTAACAAAGGTCATAATTTAAAACCATAAAAGAAAAATTCAAATAAAATAAGGAATGATACAAAAGAGGGAGTCTGAAAGTGGCGCCGGTGACTGAAAAGTTGTGTGTTAATCGGTTATCGTGGTATGGACAGTGATGTGGGGGAACGAGGAAAATGCAGTGAGAAAAGTTACGAGTATGAACGTGGACGGCTATAACAGTGGAGGAAGACCAAAGAAACGTTGGATGAACTGTGTGAAGGATGATATGGCTAGACAGGAGGTGACTGCTGAGATGACGAGTAATAGAGAAGTATGTAAGAAGGAGGCTCGTCAAATAAATTGGGACAAGGGCTGAATAATATGCAACGACAAACTCCATCAAATAAATCACGTAACATTCAGAACCATATTTTACAAAACACCTAACTCTCTACTTAGCCAACTGTAACCAATAATCTTATCCTTATCAATACATCCTAACCCATATTTACAACGTATACAACGGGCCAACATTACAATACCTGCTTTACATATAAATTGTTCGTCTACAACCTTAGGTAATTACAGTGCAAAGGTGCCTTCATAAATATTCTTTATTGCCCGGCAAATTTGTATAATAGCTGGACCCCACACACAAGAGCTGTTGTGCTGTAAATGTGGGCATTTTCCGTTGATACTTGCCTCTAGGGTGTTTTATTGAAGTGCTTGCTTAATCGCCGGCTGAAATTAGCTGGTTGTTTTATGAAACTTTAGGTTAATTGGGAATGAAATGTGTTTTCAGCTTTGCCTTACTAGTGATCTGTTCTCGCTTCTTCTCTTTCTTCGTGACTAGACAAAACATTGGGATTTCTTTAATATTAAAAGAAACCCAAGAAATGGAAAAAGTGGAGGAGGCCTGTGCCCAGGAGTAGGACAGAGCAGGCCAGAAACAAAAAAAAACTTTTTTGTAATAAAATAACCGACTTAAAAAAAAACACTAAAAGGTAGAAAATAACTTTACTTTCGGAAGTCGGTGACAAATTAATAGTCAATTAAATCAAACTAAAGTCATTTTTTGTGTTTCTTTTGGAAGTCGGTTATTTTCATAAACTTTCGGGAATTAATTCTCTATTTGATGGTGAAAACCAGATTAAAATCCGTTGCGCATTTCAGAATAATTCACAATACAGTCACACAGACATTTAATTTACAATATGTAACAAGTTTTTTGTTAACAAGTGATTATCGACTTCGTTCTTTTTACACTCATTATAGATCAAGACTTACATAAAGCTACTTATTATGATAAAAAGATTAAGTTATTTACTTAAAAGATTTAATTTAATTTGACTTCCTGGAATTCTTGACTGATTAATTTCAGTGGAGGTTGTATGTTTTCTAATTTTCCTATAAAACGTTGGGCTTCATAATTTTGTCGATTTTTCCTCTTGAGCGCCATTTTGGATCTGGATTACCGAACGATTCTGTTGTTGAGAGAAAAAATAAAGTGTTTTTACTAAAAATAACATGTACTAAAAGATATAGGGTGTATCCACGTGTACTTAATTCCTTTTATCAATATAATTATGAATGAAAACAAGCTTAGTTAAAATACGAAAAAAAAATATATAATGCGATTTCGTTCCGTGTCATCATCAGTCCAGCCTTTGCCCAACTGTGTTGGTGTCGAATTTCAGGCCACTGATTACCTGTAACAATCTCGACTGCTGAGCACGAGGTCCTGGCTTAGATTCCCGGGTCGGTCATATTGTTATTGGACTTTTCCATCAGGAATTTCTCAGTAGCAGCCACGGAGTCTGGATTTGTGCCCGGTTGATGACAACAGGCTCGCCCACTATCACATAGGACTTAAACATAACGAGCGAAATGTGGGTGTACTATTAGGTACACCTCTACCTAACCCTTTAGGGATTACAGGCGTGATGTTATGTTAAAATCCAGATAGAGGACGGATAACATACAACAAGCTAAGCAAGGGGAAGGTTTGAAGGGGTTGGGGTGAGACATCAAAGAAGATTTTTAAATGTACCTTTTGACTTACAAGATAATTTACGGATTAGTCTGCTCTATTATCCAATAAATTGTTCCTAATTGTTTTGCAAATATCCCTAATCTATTTGCAAAACCCACATCCCTACGAAAAAGATTACCAATTCCGTGTTATCGACTTTTAAAATAACACGCCACCACCCACGCTTACCCTACACACAAAACTACTCTGACATTTACCCTTCGAAACACAGTGGAAGTTTGTAAGCAAACAAATAAAATGACTTCTATGTATAGCCTCCATTGATTACGAAAAGCAATAAATATGTTAGAGGTTCGCACCTGGGCCGCGAGAGCGAAGAGAGCCGAGCGAGCGAAGCGGAGCGGGTAACGTAGCTTAGAAATAAAGCTTTGTGTAGAATAAAGAGCGTTTTGTGCTGTCGTTTCGATTGTATAGGAAAGCTAAGATATTGTTCTGAGCTCGATTCTGAATGTCAATGACCTGAGTTCGATTGTTTTATTTTTTGCGTTGTTTGTCAGAAAAATAAAAAACTGTTTGATGACGTAATGATTCTGGCTGATTATGGATATCTATAATACCGAAGGGTTTAGTCTTTTAGTAACTTTCAAACGTCTTTGACACTTGTACCCACAGTGTTCTTTTTACAAGCTTTTATTTAAGTTACACGGTTACAGTACGGTTGTATGTTGTTCGATTTAAGGTCAAATCTTAAAACTAAATTTTAAAACAGTTTTCCCAAACAGACTGAGCTGAAATTTTGCATATACGTTTACTTTTGATGACAAAGCATGGTTTGTTAAGAGACGTCATTGTAAATCCAATATGGCGGACTCCCAAAGATGGCGGACTGACATATACCCTTAATATGCACCCCCATGTTAAGGGTATCAATTAAAAGGGTGTGCTGAGAATACGAAAAAAAAGTACCTATACGGGGTGGAAGGTACACCGACGCGAAAACAGAAACCACATACTCAGTACATCATTTTGAACCCCTCCACATAGAAAAAAAAATCAGCTGTTCCATACATTTTGACCGTGTAGGTATTGCACTTTTGTAGGAAACATCTGTTTTTTTTTTAATAACCGAGGAACAATTTCGAAGTTGGGGTGTTTAGAATGATGTACTGTGTCTATGTGGTTTCCGTTTTCGCGGTCGGTGTCCCTTCCACCCCGTATATAAAAGCTCGTTTTTCAAAATGTTTTTTTTTTTTACTGTAAGCTTGTTTGAAGCTAGGTAAGAGAATATACTGGCTTAATATGTTTATTAAATTTATCACTGCCGCCAATAGAAACTGCCCTGTAACGTCAACCTAAATGCTGATGCATTGCGGGGCTTAGAGACAAAGTATCGGTGGTAATTTCTAAACCATACTGCTTCAAAATAATAAATATACAATTTTTTTCAACACCTTTTCACATCTAAAACATGCAGTATTGGGACCTCAGTGAGACCGCTATTTATTTATGTATTTCTTTCTTTATTCACTTATTTATTTATAAGAAGGAGAATCAACAGCTATAACAAATGGATAACAATTGCATATGTAACACAGAGCTAATTACAGGTTCTCACGAGTAAAAACAGCAAAAAGTTGTAGAAATCTTACGATCATTAATGAAGGAACTATGAATTAAAACCATTTGAACCGCTGGACCTGATGGTCCACGGAACGTCTTGATCGACAAGTTGTTATAATGCCTTATTTTTTTTAAGTTTTCTTTTTTAATTCTCCATAAAGTTTTATTCACACGAATCGTTTCTTTTCTCGTAAAACGCGCCATCGGAACAAGTTCTTGCCACTCGCTATGTAAATCGAAGTGCTCCACTTTTCAGAATCCCGCATAAAACAGGAAAACGTTCTTACATACGGAACCCGCATGCAACTTGAGTAGGATTTCAGTCAGCTGATTTATCTTATCGTCTGGCTCAATAGGAAATGTAATGACGGTGGTTTGTAATCATCGGGCTTGGGAAAACGTATCAATCAAGTAATAGGATTTATTTAAGTAATTTTTCGGTATTACGTAAGTTCTGTGTATTTTTACTAACATGATTATGAATGTACCTATAATATGGATCTTGTGATATCTGAATTAAATGAATTTATTTATTTAGCTTGCAAAAAATATTTAAACTATAACATTTCTAAGAAAATTGCGAATATACCCTTTCCTATTGAACCGAATAAGTTAGTTATATTTCACTGCAACCCATACCATACCAACACACAACAGACAATCAACCAAAATACTTGAAACTACCTGAAATACCGTTAACAAACAGACAGATACACACAGGTACGCAACGGAACGCTTAGGGCGCGTCCACACCTAATCGGATCTAGGCACATGAATTCGCGGGAACAGCTCATGTGCAAAGGAATTGTATGGGTGAGCTGAGCTTAATACTGCCTATGTCTATGTTGGAGTGTATTGCCTATAAATGCTATTGTAATGTGATTAGGGGGTAGGTAGAATTGTAAGCGTTTCAGGTAATCTGAAGTAGAAACTCCAATGCACATTCGAATCACTTGCGATTAAAACATCGTCTGTAATTCCCGAAATATTCGGCAGAGTTGGATCTATAGTGCAACCACATTTAAGCAGTTTTGTTTAAACCCCCGCTAAATTGTAATTTTCATACGATTTTTGCAATTTGCTGGTCAGTGTCAGGCTGTGTGTTGAACCATATATGATTCGCGACCGTAACACCGGACCGTATGTATTTATTGAGTAATCATTCACACATCACAGTAGTAATCATTATAATCATCTATACAATCGTCTCAGTTCATTTAATCCTGCAAATTGCAAAATTGCAAACCTACCATACCAGCGCTTTCATCGGAAGTCGTAACTGAGCGAGCCTACTGCCATCTACCGGGTACAAATCGAAGGGATCCGGAGCCAGCCGTGCGGTTGCTGAAAAATTCCTGATCGAAAAATCAAATACGAAGCAACAGACTCTTCTCCATGAGAAAGGATCAATTTGAATCAATGCCCCAACTTCTGAAATTTTATATACGGCTATATTACCTCACGCCTTTTCTACATGGGGGTAGTCAGAAACCGCAGAACGCCACCCGCTACGATCCTTACAAACTGCTTTTGCCTTGTCCCCGTTCATACATCTGGTCATACACGCACGCCGATTGCGAGTACTATGTATCTGACACTTCTGAAGTACCGCTTCAATAAGGAGTGTATGTATGTCCTTTAAGGGAATCCCCCCCCTCCGGCGTTGCCACCCACATCTGCCTTATAAATACTTTTTGTTAGCCGCCTTTCACTCATCTTCTCAACATAACCAAAGCATCTAGGCAGACTGTTCTTAATTTTTAACCGACTTCAAAAAAAGGAGGAGGTTCTCAATTCGGTTGTATGTTTTTTTTTGTGTTTGTTACCTCATATCTCCGTCATTTATGAACCGATTTGAAAAATTCTTCTTTTATCTGAATGGATCTACTTCGCGATTGGTCCCATAGAAATTTCATCAAAATCGGTTCACCAGTTTGGTTTTGAAATCAAAATAACTGGAAAAAATGTCATCCAAGTAAAAGAAATTGCGAAATTGATACTTGACAAGGATTTGTGTGTGATACCATAACTAAAAAGGGTAAAATAAAAACTTTTTTGAAAAAAAAACCGACTTCCAAAGAAAACACTAAAAAAGTGGAAAATAACTTTACTTTCGGAAGTCGGTGGCAAAAAAGTCAATGAAACGCATAATAATCACCGACTTCCGAAAGTAAAGTTATTTTCCACTTTTTTAGTGTTTTCTTTGGAAGTCGGTTTTTTTTTGTCACTATAATGTTTTCATTGTTTTTTTATTGGGGTAGACTGTCTTGTTGTTCAATTGATCACAGGCATGGCTCCGAAAAGTGCCAACGATTCGATTCGATTCGATTCCCTAATCGCACAGTATACGAAAATGTTTTTTTTCCATGACGACATTGTCAATAGCAGCAAATAAACAAATACGTTATTAGTTTTTTTCTTGTTACCAACTTGAGTGTTTTGCCAAATCCTCAATATCAATTTCAGTGAACATTTCAACAGTTTCATAGCAACACGTAGGGGATTTCTTTTTCTTCGAAATAATCCATGATATAAGGATGGTTTCAAGAAATCAGAAATGAGAGCAATCGACTATAACGAAATAATGATTGTGTCTAAAAAATACAGACGATGTTTTGTTCTTCTTCTATATCGTGTGGTTAGTACCTAACCTGGTGTCAGAGTTTTTATGCCGCCCAAGGGCCTCTGACTTGGCTTCTTTTTTACATGCCTTCGAGAAATATCACTCAGGCATGCTGGTTTCCTCACGATGTTTTCCTTCACCGAAGCAAGTGATAATTATAGGTACAATACGCACATAATTCCGAAAAATCAGAGGTGCGTGTCTTGGGTTCGAACTCGAGACCTATAACTTGGCAGTCCAATGGTCACACCACTAGACTATCTCTGCTGCTATGTTTTGTTCAACATAATAAATAGCAAATACAGGCAATAAATTCATGCTGTCGTACAATCCTCTGCTGGACATAGGACTCCCAATCTGCGCCACCCCACACCCTTTGCTCCACTTTCTCCAGTCTGCCCCAGCAAGCTATTCGATGCCATCAGTCCATGGCTGCTGTTTGCTGGGAGCCCCATGCTATGCAAAAAAAACAAACAAACAAAGCAAATATTTTCAAGTATCAAAAACCTCGTTTTTAAACAAAAGAAAATGAAAGGACAATGCCATATAAAACAGGTTGTAGCTGCGACCTTTCCTTTTTATGCATTTTTTTTTCTAACTATGATATATCACGTATTTTTATTTTAGTTTGAAGCAACCGGGGGCTTAGGAGGTAATAAAAAATAACTAGTGTATTGTCTCGAAGCTAAGCATCAACCATCCATTGGCACATTACATTTTTATGTTTTTCCGATGATTCATTCGAGACGCAAGAACAGCCGAACTCTTATACATAATTGAGCATTGTCCTTTCAAATCTTCGGGAAAAAAACGAAATTCAAATAGATGAACTTTAGTAAATACACAACAAACAAAACATCGTTAATAAAACATATCCCATCACTACCCATTCAGACAAACAATACAAAACCTTCACCGACCGACGTAGCTAGTGATGTACATCGATAGGTCAGCCCGACTATCGATAGCTGCTCGACAAGGCATAAATAAACCATGAACAACCGTACACCTGCCAGAGTACACCGCCACGACAAATTGGATCACGGGTTTTAATATTTTTGGTGCCGTTTAAAATTGATAGCTCGGGATATTGAGTATTTTGAAGTCGGTTTTGAAGGTTTTAAGGGATTTTAGTTGTGTTTTCTTTGTTCCCTTTTGGGTTAACAAGAGTGGAATATTTTTAAAATATGTTACATAGTAGCACGTTTTCTTAACAGTATTACTGAAGTTTTTCTTTTAAATAAAATGAGTATACAAGAATGATCTCAAGTTTTAATAATTATCTTCTTACATGACCTAATTATCAAACTGCCGCTTTGTATTTAATATACTTGAATTCTCCGAAATATACGATAGTATTGTGTTCACTGCTTATTAGAAGTCGGTTTTTTTTTTGCAAAAAAGTTTTTATTTTACCCTTTTTAGTTATCGCATCACACACAAATCCTTGTCAAGTATCAATTTCGCAATTTCTTTTACTTGGATGACATATTTTTTCAGCTATTTTGATTTCAAAACCAAACTGCTGAACCGATTTCGATGAAATTTCTTTGGGACCAATCGGAAAGTAGATCCATTCAGATAAAAGAAGAATTTTTCAAATCGGTTCATAAATGACGAAGATATGAGGTAACAAACACAAAAAAAACATACAACCAAATTGAGAACCTCCTCCTTTTTTTGAAGTCGGTTAAAAATTACAACCACAAAATATTACGCTCAATGAAGTTCCAAATTAACCATTTAAGTTAAGTAAACCTAAGGGATGATTCCCTGATGATGATTAATTGATTCATTTTAAGAACGTCTGTAGTCTAATCACAGTCTCAATCGGTCAAAAATATAAGTTTTTAAACTGACCAGGTCGCATCATTAACACTAAAAACGGTATATTTACTATGTTTAACTAATGATAAATATACCGATTTTAGTGTTAATGATAGCGGTCAAAAATACTTTATTTCTTGTTATTACCTATTTTTTTCTTGACATTATTATTTTTATTTGTTTTTGACATTAATTGTCACTAAGATGACATTGCGGCTAGATTTTGATCGCTTTTATTCACCAGAATTGGCCCTTTTTTGTCTAAACTAAAACCAACATGCCGTGTAGGTGTACGCCAATCGATCGGCTGATTACGGACAGATCAGGTAATCGCCGACATTCGTCTATACACACTACTACAGTTGCGCTTAGTTGGGAATGATTATATGCCGCTAGAAATAAATAATGGAGGCCTGTAAAGGAGAATACGTATACGGGGTGGAAGGGACACCGACGCGAAAACGGAAACCACATGCTCAGTACATCATTCTCAACATAAAAAAAAAATCAGCTGTTACCTACAAAAGTGCAATACCTTTTTTTTTTCCGGATGGGAAATCATCAAATGACTTCTCCCGCTCTGGGCTGAGCGGGAGGTTGTGTCAGACTTTTACTGACTAAAACCCACCCATGTTCCTTCATCGCCATTTGTGTTCCGGGGCCGCGGTATCTCTTTCGAACAACCCGCAGCACCCGGCAGGCATCGGCCCTTGCGGGCCCCTTCCCTATGCTGACATCTCTTTGAGGCGCGCGTGGAACACGAACGCGCCGTCGACACGGCCTGTCGTCCTAAGACGGAGGGACGGCGAGCTAGCCCTTAGCTCACCGTCCACAGGCCCGCGTCTACGGTGGCCGGGGGCCACCACGTGGCCCCCGACGCCCGGTGCGTCTCCCGCGGCGGCTGGGTCGTGAGGAGGAACGCTCTCTCTCACGTTCCGCCTCCTCCTTTGCTAGCATGACTGCTTCGCAAAAGGAGGTGACGGCTTCCCATTCCGTCTCGCTCCGGACCATGGCTCGAACCAGGGCCGGACGCGAGAGGTCGCCGCCGCCGATCGCCGCTATGAGGACACGGCGTTGCTCCGCCCAAGCGGGGCAGACCTCCACCGTATGCTCCACCGTGTCCTCCGGTCGATCCTCGCAGTGGAAACACCCGGGCGTCTCCTCCCGCCTGAGTATGGAACAGCAGATTTTCAGAATCACATGTATCGTATGTAGGAAAGGATTTAGCAACTTTACATTACTTTAAGCTCAGTTTTATTTGCCATAGCCTAACATAACATCTATAGAAAGAAATGTCAACCCCGAAGGTTTAGGCAGAGGTGCACCTAATAGTGCTCACATTTCATCAGATAAGTTTAAGTCCCATGTAATACGCCCGCCGGACTGCATATTTTAGTCTTATTCCAGTGTGGGAGATGGCGCTAGACATCACACTGGAATGACATGAAAACATTCCTGCATTAAGACGTCATCTTCATCCTCTTGATCGTTTTTTTTTTATTATTATTTTTTTATTTAAGGGATTTTTGTACACAAATGCGACGATGTCAATCCCATCGTACTTTTACATATATCAACTTACTTCCTAAACTAATTTAGCTTATTAAAATTACACAAAACAGAATGAACTAAATCTAATTACTTTTACTTATCTAATAAAAAGTATATAATATTTTTGCTGCTTCAGAGGTAGGCTTAGCTAAAATACTATGGAAAACTCCAACATCCATTACCGACACATTCATCCTATTGAGAACTGCGTTTCTCTTATTAGTATGTCGGACACATTCCACCAACACATGCTGTGCATCCTCTACCTCTAGATCGTGTGGTTATTACCTACCTGGTGTGAGTTTTTATACCACCCATGGGCCTTAAAACGTCATGGTAACCCCAATGGTGTAAAAAATCCAATACCACTTAGCCCGACCTCGGAATTAAACCCAAAAACCTCATATTCAGCAATAGCGCTTTGCGATAACTAAACAAACCAGGCAAAGACTATTTTAATGCCATAAACAATCTCCACACTTACAATCAAATTCAATCCCACCACAAAAAAATATATATGATGGACAAGTCCTCAAATAAGAACGGAATCGAAAGGAAGACTCTCTGGCTCGTTTTTAGGGACCCGCAAGCTTTGAAGTGAAGGGTTATCGACTCGAAATCGGTTGAGAGCATAATCCCGAACTGAGTTGTTATCATCGTCTTATCTTTGACTTCAGACGTTAGGTAACGTTGCTTGGGAGGAAATACGAGATTTAATGCGGTGGGTTGTGACTTATATTTGATGTAAGATGTGGAGATCGAGTATTTTATAACGTTGAGGATTTTTTCAGAATGGCCGCTTGTCTTGGTATGGGTTCGTCTGCCCGACAACGTAAATATCGTAATAAATGTTGTTGAATTTCTAAAATTAATTGCAGTATCGCTAATTATCGACCATATTGCCTCAACCGGGCACAAATCCAGACTCTATGGCTGCTACTGAGAAATTTATGATCGGAAAAACCCGAGGGCAATTTGCCCAACCCAGAAATCGAGCCCAGGGCCTCGTTGCCACTTGCCACTTGACTAACAAAGCGGCCCTCGTACGTTACTAGATATATTATTATTTTTTATTTGTATTTCCCATTTTAATTTTTGAACATTTTTTCAAATAAAAATATTGACGTTAAACATTGTTTTGATAGTTTTAAATACAATTTAAAATAACATCGATTTTCGCAAAACCTGAGTCAAAGTCACATTTGTCAAAATGCGCCGAGTATTTCAAGAGATAAGAGGGTATAAATGAACATAACATTATAATACATACGCAGGATGTTAAAATCAAGACTGTCTTTTAGCGTTACTGTAGTCGGGTAAACGTACCTATACAACATTAGTTTTAGTATATGCGAAACCCGAAACACGTGTCTAGTATTTTTATGTAAAGAAATAATATACAAAATTTTAAAACTGTGTCATGAAAAATCACAAAGTTATAAACTTGTTATGTTACCTGGTTGTCCGTCCAAAAACATGCTCACCACTCGGCGCCCCACAGTGCGCTCGCGCCTAATGCCTGTGTTGTGCGCGTATGTCCGTATGATTGCGGATAGGTACCAAGTGTCACTCGGTGTCCAACTCGTAACCTTTTTTAAATATTTTTGGGACAAAATATAACATGGTGTAAATTTTTTGGAATCGATTCAGTTAGTTATTCTGAACAAATTATATTCTGGTTTCGCATATACTAAAAATAACGTTGTATAATACCTACCAATACCATTATTTTAATAATCCATCGATAAATGACAACACATATTTAAACAAAATATTGATTCGTAACTCCTTTCTTTGGAACACAAAGCAGGGAGCTGAAAAAATAATAACGCGAAAATTCCTTGAATTTTCTATTCATAATAATCAGACACTGTATAGAAATATGACAACAAAAGACACAAAACATTCGTTTTATTAATTAGAAATTGATTGAAATCACTGAGTAACACCTGTGTTTTCATTTAGCGGGTATTTTAATATTTAGGGGGAAAATATCGTCACCCTTTTTATTGCCCGTTTGAGGTACGAAACGCGGAGTATTGAAAATGGAGTGTTAACACAGACCGTTATACAGCGTGCTTCAGAAAAGTGCAGTCATATTTAAGGGTGTAGAACAGACCATCAAACTGAATAACTTTCTTCATGGGACCGTCATCGTAATCGCGAAAAAAATCATCGTCTTCCTGCAGTTGTGCCATTCTGCTAGGGGTCGGCGCAACACTTTTTCTTCATCCATTTTCCCCTGTCAGACGTCACGGCATCATTTACTCCTTTCTCTTTCATATCATTCCTCACACAATCCATTCATCTTTTCTTTGGCCTTCCTCTCCCTCTCCATCTACCAACATTCATATCCATCACTTTTAGTTACATGCGTTTCATCCCTCCTCTTAACATTAGTTTTGTTACTTCTTCTCACGTCGCATCGAACTGCTATTAGTTTTGAAGTCCTCTCAGCTTACTGTAATGACTCATATTCACAATAGCTCATTTACAGCCATTCAGTTATTTCTTTGTGTCAGTTTCAACGTCCTTTTTATTTCGTACCCATAGAAACTTGAAATGAGCTACTGGTACTTACGTCCGCCATTAACAGTAAAGGCAACCTAAGCTAAATAAACACATAACATCATGCCTATAATCTCCAAAGGGGTAGAAAAAGGTGTACTTAGAAAGAAAGAAAAAGAAAGCAAGAAAAAGTATTTATTAGTCTCGCACTGGACAAAACAAAGTGGTATTTTGACAATAAAACGAAGATTAAAAAAAAGAAAACTTAAGAACAGATTAAAATAAAACTAACTAAACTGGTCCTGTACGAGGCCAAAAGGCGCCTATCTCAGCATGGTGCTGTAACATTAAAAAAGTCACAGCGCTGGTATTCTGATAGGGCCCAAACTTACAACTAACTAACCAACCAACTAACTTAACCAACTAATTTACTTACTTAATGGTACACCCACCTTTCCCCAGTTATGTTTTAAATCTTATGTAATAGGGTGCGACCCCATTGCCATCGACCGGGCACAAATCCAGACTACGTGTTTGTAAAAAGAAATTCTTAATGGAAAAACCCAATAACACTTTGCTCGACCTGGGAATCAAACCCAATACCTCATGCTCAGCAGTCGCGCTTACGAACACTCTACCAACGACGCAGTCATAAAGTGTGTGTGGTATGTGTGTGGTTCGGGGATAGCTGAATATTGTGGCACTATTGGAATTTTAACTCTAAGCGCTACGCCGAGCGTTGAAAATCCAACAGAGCGATTTTGACAAAAAGATGAAGATTTTTCTATTCATCCAACGAAGTGATTTTGAATGAAAATGTATCCCAACGAATTATACAACATATCATTCAATACTGTTTCTATCCCAGAATTGTGACATACATCATCCGACCCTCAATATGGAAATTAATAAAAAATATTACACCTATGGACAGGCCGAATGGATAGGGTTGCCAACCTTCATAACAAGGGGCCATTGCCAGAAAAAAATATATTTTTAAAAGGCATTTATGTCCCACTGCTTCCATATCCTTCCAGGTGCTCTTCACCTGCGCCACCTCGAACCAGCCTTCGTAATGCACGTCGAGGTCATCTCGCCTCTTCGTTCTAGGCCGGCCTCATCCTCAGGCATCCATTGCGTTGAGATCTTTGCCCAGCGGTCGTCATGCATGCGGCTCACGCAAATAAAAATCGGTTGTCTGTAAAGTCGGTTTACTGACGATAGTTGAACTTGACAACGTCATCGATTGTGCCTCTTTGTCGCTCGTTCCGCGCTCTCGCTTGCACTTCAAGCCTTAAATGGAACGCCTCAGAGCGAGGTAACGCCTCAGAGCGAGGTAACGCCTCAGAGCGAGGTAACGGCTCAGAGCGAGGTAACGCCGCATTTTTTCGTGCGTGCAGCCGGCTCCATCGAATTATAAGACGTTGTCACGTCAAAATATATGTTATTTTTATTCACACTTGAAATATTGTAAGAGACCTGTATCGCATTAAAGTGTCAGTAGCTGTTGTTTCGAAATGTTTTAAAATAGGTATAGATAAGAATTATTTATACATAGAAGTTTCGAAAAAAACACTGTAGATATACTTTTTAGCTAAGAAATTAAAATAAGTTTATCAACTGACATGGTCACTAACAGTGTGTAAGCAATTAAAATAGTCTTAGATATTCCCTAATCCAACCTACATGGTCCGAGTAGAAAAAAAAGACATGGCGCGATGTGACAGCTTTTTGAACGGGCGGATTGACAAAGAATAGAATACTGATGGCTTGGCTTGGTTTTCAGATGCAACGGATTCGGTATTCTAAGGACGTTATAATGTTGATTAGGATCGTGTTATATAATTCTGATGTACTTATTAATTACCTATGTGCTTGTTGCTGATTAAAAACAATTTGTAAGAAATATATCTTTCTAGGTTATTTAGTGATTTGTTCTTTAATAGTTTTCGCTTCTGGTCTCTAAGAATAGGATATTATTTTTACACCCACACGCAATAACTTCAAATTGTCTGTAATATCGGGAACTCAAAACAAATGATAAACATGGTAAATATCCCGTTTGAAGTCATCCCAATAATGTTGGATTCGGCCTCCTGCCTAACCGGATGCAGCTGAATATCAGTATTTTACATGGAGCGACAACCTATCTGACCCCCACAACCCAGATAGTATTGGTTAATACGATACGGTTTGGTAAGACTGGTTGTTAGACTTTGACCTGGATGACAGCTGGGACCAACGACGGCTTAACGTGCTTTCCGAGGCACGGAGGAAACTCGGTATGTAATGTGTGGTCACTCATCCACGGACCAAGATAGGCAAGCGCGGCTTAACATGAAGATTGATCCTAGCGGCTGTTATTATTTAGTCACGAGCTCCTACTGTTTGAAGTTCTCATGATAGTTATAGGTATTTTATTTGGTTAAAAGGTGTCCGTTTCTTAAAAAAAAACTAGGATAAGCAGAACTCCTTTTTAACTGACTTTGAATCACTTAAGCTCCAATTTGTTATTTGCCTGAGACCAAGTGCTTCCGTAGCAAAATGTTTTAGGATCATTGCCAAAGATTTGAAGGACTCATGCTCACAAAAACAATCTATAAGACTCGCCAACCATACCATCGACATCCCATAAAATAATACGGCTACCGAGATTTCCCATAAAATTGTATCAAATGCACAGGTAAAGTATTAGACGGGCCGCACACCTGCGACCCACCCGCTGCTTACGTCAGCAGCCAGCCGCGATTTATGAAATCCATTGTGTAACCCGCCTTTTGTGACGCTGTCATACGGTTTAGCTGGAAAATTAAAAGGAATACTTGATTTGTTTCTGGGTTTGTTCGACTGACTTTTTGGTCTAGTGTCCTTGGGTCCTCCTTGGTGTAAACGTATGAGGTTTTGGGTTCGCTTACCAGCTCGGGCAAAATGTTATTCGGTTTTTCCATCAGAAATTGCTCAGTAGCAGCCACGGCGTCTGGATTTGTGTCCGGTTGATGACAATAAGTTCGCCCCCTATTACATGGGACTTAAACATAACTGGCGAAATGTGGGTATATTATTAGGAACATCTCTGCCTAACCCTTCAGGGATTGCAGGCGTGATGATGTTATGTTTGTTAGATTTGGTTGGAAAATGATTGGTTGCTGTCTGTGTGGGTTTCTATTGACTTACAGGCTATTTATTGGTTATTCTATTTCTATACAAATTCTAAAATACAAAATCTTTTCGTGTCTGCCTTTGTCACCACATTGCTTTTCTAAATCATACAACACATTTTTCATCATTTAGATTTTTAAAGAACGTATTCCGGAAGAATTAAGATATCAAATGAATACCTTGTAAATACAGATGAATGTGTTACTTAAGTTAATGATTGCGTAAAAAATAATTTGTACAGGGTTGATTTACTTTGTTAAGTTTAAGAACAGGGTCCTACAATGATTTCTTAATGCAGGAACGTCAATTCAATTCTTATTTTTTTTTGTTTCTTTTTGGTTTTTTTTTTTTCCTATCAACTTGCCTGTTTTTTAAAAGTACCTACTTGCCTATATTGTACTATATTTTATGTTTTATTGTAATATTTTGTCTTTTCTTTTCTGTATGTGTTTTTTTTATTAAGTTATAAGTTTCTATGCCTCAAATATGGATCTATGTGTCCGAAATAATTAAGCATTATTGTGTCCTCTATTTATTTTTCTAACTTATTGATTACATTTTTAAATATTCCTTTATTAAAAAAAAAATATTTTTATTTAGTTCTATTTCAGTGTGGGAAAGAAATGGCGCTAGACAGCTGTCTGTACATATATGGTAGGGCCACAGATGCAAGTAAGTACGTCGAACTAGTTATTCTTTCTCAGCAGTCGGACCGACTCTGACGTGCAAATCCAATACACTGTAACTTCAATCACAGTGTTACGCCATAACAAACCATAAATGTTACTAAATAGAGTGTTTTGTATGTGCTATAATACACTGTAACTCGAGTTACAGTGTCTTGCCTTAATCAAATGAGCGCTTCATTTGATTATTTCGAGGCAGTTACATATCCCTATATAATATTTATTATTTTTTTCATTTTATAGCATGTAGAAGGAGATGATTATGCATTTATATTATACATACAGTGTATTGGATTTTCACATCAGCGTCACAGGTTCAATATTCATGTCTTTTGACAATCAGAGTTAATTATATTCCAAATATACAACTTGTTTACCGGTATCATTAAATTTTATCCGCAAAAAACGGCGGCGGGTCCTTAAGGGAAATTTGAAGAAAAGCGAATACATCTTAATAAGCCTCCATCAGTATTTGTAAGTTGTTTCATAGTCACGTAATCTCGTTTGCGGAGATTAAAACTTGGTCGGCCGCTTAATCTCCGCCATGTTGGTTTCAGCCATGATTTATGGGATGGCGGCTAACAAACGAGCTGACAGCTTATATCTGTTAATTGCTAAGAGATTTTTTTGTAGTTAATATTTTTGAGTGTTCATTTTTTAGGCTTTCGTACGGTGGTTTGTTTCAATTGTTTTTTATTGTCGGCTTTAGTTTTTTTTTTTGGCAACCCCGCCACTCCATTGCCAAACACAGCAACTCTTAAAAGACAAAATCTAAAGTGGCGAGGCAATGAAGTTCGACGAGTCCTGGTGAAAAGATTCAACGGTCTTAGATCCCGCATCAAAATTGATCAGAAAATACTTCCATCAGTAAGAACTACTTTTTTTCTCTGAACGCATGAGATATTTATTGTTTTTCATATAAAAATTGGGACTTCAGCAGAGCAGACATACTGAAAAAACACCCTAGTATTCTGAAAGTCTGATCTTTAACTGTCAAATTACTTTCTCTTGTCAATTTGTAAACAAACAAACACAAACTACAACCACCACAAGAGGGCATAGGCAAAATGTTATTCTATCCGCGACAACGATGATACAAAAGTCAAAGATGCATTAAATTGACATAATGAGGGCTATCATTTTTGAGCTCAACAGATGGCGCCACTGGCGAGTAAGGTACTGTCATTAATTCAAGTAAAGTTAAAGTACCAATCTCCTCATAAAACATTTCTTTATAACGTTTAACAACATAGTGTAAACTTCAGCTACATATTTACAATATTATCCCTAAAATTAGCAAGCATGAAACATTTGAAAATCATTCTTCCTCCACGTACTAACAAATTAGATCCTAACTTGACACTTAAAATCTTCAAGTCATAATTAATCAGGAATTGCTCAATCTTGACCACAATCGTGAATATTAGTGAAAATACGTAATAATAAAAAAACAAGCACGAACACTCTATGACAGGGGTGGCGAACCTTTATTATTATAAATTTATTTATTTTCAGATAATAATAATCCATTATATACACAAAATATTAACATTGTTTTTTATGGCTCAACGTGCAATTTTTCTAAAGAAATATTTAATGAGGCCATAGATATGCCGTTAAATAATGTTGACTTAGTGATTATTGGGAAATTAATGACTCAAAACTTTTATCGTAATTCATGTTTCAATTATACGTGTAACTCAAATTAAAATAACATTAGTGTGACTTCTGTGTTGCAGATTACATGACAAATAACTTAAAATAGAGTTGTAACAGGTTACTTTTAGTAGAATACATGCTGGAGTCATCTGCCAAACGGTTTCTAAGCGAGTCTTATAATGTTAATCACATCTGAAAATAATGACTCTCAGGCCATATGTAGATTAAAATATAGTTAAAATCGTCGGCGTGCCTAAAATATTCTGAAGACCGTACTCTACACGAACGCCCCTAGCGGCGAATTCATGCGCGATAGGACCCAATAAGCTACCAAAAAACTTATGTCAATAATGTAAGAGGTCGTTTTATAAATACACTCGGAAAGCGATTGCCACTACTTGGCTAGAACCTGCAATCAATTTTTCTTCTCACTCCTAACATTCAGCCACAAACAACCCAGAACGGGCCGGTACGGGTCTGAACGGCCCTCAAAGCCTCACTATACAGAGGCAACCCGTAACAGCTCCCCATAACAGTTCCACAGCCTGTTCCAATTAGCAGTTAGCACGTAACATGTTCCGTTGCGAACTGTTATTATTATACGTCAGTGGATCTGGGGGATTGACGAGCTGTGATGGTGGTGTATCATAAGTTCTTGTGTGTATTCCCAAAAGTGTCTACTAGGGTTTATAGTACACCTTTCACATGTTTTGTTTAGGGGCCATCCATAAATTACGTCACACTTAAAGGGGGGAGAGTCGACGATGTGTGACATTGTGTGGTAAGAGTTGGGAGGGGTCCTAAATTGCATCACGTCACGTTTCAAAGTCTATATATCTCAGTATTAAAACACGAAATTTGAACTGTTAACGAAAATCTTTAAAATATTTCAAAATCTGTCTGTATCATCACCTGCCTAGCCTTTTCCCAAACTAAACCAGAAACCAACTCCGTCTGTATGAATATGTAAATTGCAAAATATGTGAGGTCATACTAGGGAGGATTTGTGTGTCATCGTCTCACAAATATGACAAGCTATGACAAGGCAGGGGGGGGTTAAAAAATCATGAAATTCATATGACGTAATTTATGGATGGCCCCTTACGTCCATGCAATAGGGGTGAGGTTATTGCTAGCTACAAATTCAGACCCCTAACTGGTATTCAGAATTTGAAGTAGCTCTAGGGGCAAACCCAGGACCTCGTGCTCTGAAACCGCAAATTTCTAAGTAAGTTAGTGTACTAATCTCAACCATTTAAAATGCTTAATTGGGCACTTGAAACAATGCTTGACCCTATCGTATTTATGTAAAACATGATGAGGCCTTTCAAGGTATATAAATGATTTGCGTTTGTGATTCGATTGGTTAGAGCTTCAAGATAAAAGGTTTAAGCATTCAAATAATCAATTTGAAGCACTCAATTTGTAAATGTCCCCACAAAAATGCTTTCCTTAACAACTAAGGCCTAATGTATATCTATATGACTATTTAGTAACTACACAGTTGTCTAGCTACATTCTGACTGAGGCAAACACAACTTAATCTCCCGTATTGATTGATCCTCGTCCTTGTTACTAACTTGTACGTAATATTTTTTGTATACACTTAATTTACTTTCGTTAAGGATAAAGCCAGGAACGAAGGATCCTTGAAAGGTCAAAAGACGTTCGCAGTTTTTCTTTTTGCAGATATTATATATAATATATTTTTTTGCAAATTTAGTAGAAAGTTACGCATCGTTCTTGAAGGGAAAAAATCTTAGGTAGAATAAGAAGGTTCAAATTCTCAAGAATGGTTTATCTACAACAATAGAGACCTTTGTCTGTAACATAACAAAACAACGCGCCTGTAATCCCCGAAGGGGTAGGCAGAGTTGTGCCTAATACCACACCCATATGTTAAAGTCCCATGGGTGTCAGGACACTTGCGCGAACCCATTTACGCGAAAAGACATTTGCGCGCATGGACACTGGATGACTGACAATGGATTTTTGGATTATTCCTAACCTAACCCTATTCCTACCCTGACCTGACATATCATTCCTAACTTGACCAGAATTGCGATATACAAGGGTGTAGTTTTGCGTCCTCGTCAAATTCAAGGAGGTAACTATGCTAATGATTCTCTATCCGAATCAATATTAAAATGAGTAGGTAATTTTTTTATTGAAATCGGTAAGTGTACACCACCCGTATTAAAACGCGGCCAGTCTAATACTAGCCCTATAACCGCGCTTTCACACACACAAACAAACGCAGATGTTTATTTATTCGACAAACGGTTGATTCTCCTCTTTTGAGAAGGGCTTCATTCTGAAATAGTGTCAAAAAACCGGTCAAGTGCGAGTTGGACTCGCGCACCGAGGGTTCCGTACAAACCTGTGGGTATATAACTTTTTTTTATATGACGAAACTAAAAATTTACGGTTTTCGTAATTTTTCCTATATCTGTACTATAAGACGTGACTTCGTACAAAATTTCAAGATTCTAAGTTCACGGGAAGTACCCTGTAGGTTTTGATTCCCGTGCGAGTTTCGAAAATTTGCGGAAATTTGCGGCCTAAGTGGCTGTATCTTTTGATTGCGTTGACTTAGAAGGTTGATTTTTCTACAGCTTCCAGGGACAGTAGAACTAAGTATCATATAGAAATTTCAGTTTGATACCTCCACGCGTTCCTGAGAAAAACGGTCTTGACAGACGGACGGACGGACGGACAACAAAGTGATCTTATAAGGGTTCCGTTTTTTCCTTTTGAGGTACGGAACCCTAAAAAAGCAACGTTTATTATTATTGACCAGGTATTGTAATTTATATTGATTATTTATGTCTTCTGTGACAACCTCCTGAATTTTGACGAGGTTGCAAAACTACACCTTGTAGTAGTCCACCTATAGCACCCGTCCGAATGGCACCTAGCCTAGTCCACGAAGGGCACCTATCAATATTTTGGGCTGGTGCTCTTCGTGGATTCAAATTTGTTTTACGTTTTTGTCCACGAAAGGCACCTATGACTCAGCAGCCTAGTGCAGGGATGTATTTGTTTTTCAGGACGTTATTAATTGAAAGATATCGATAAAAATCACTAGAACGTACTATCAGCCAAACACAAAAATGACAACAATCAAGACAACAACGTAAACACGAAGGCGTAGATTAGGTTGGGAGTTTTAGCCAGATTTAGGCCCGTTTGCACATCAAATTTTCATTTCGATCTCATTTTCGTCATCAGCGACCTCGAAAATCACGAAAACGACACCCATGAAGGAAAATGTCCGTTCGTGCAAAAGTCCATGAGCGCAAATGGTTTCGCGCAAGTATCCTTCGCGCAAATGTCTTTCGCGCAAATGTCTTAGATCCAGTCTCATGTATAGGGGGCGAGCTTAGTACCATCAACTGGGCACAACTTCAGATGATTACGTTGAAAAAACCCAACAACACTTTGCCGGACCTGGGAATCGAACCCAGAACATTATGCTGAGCAGTCACGCTTGCAACCACTAGACGAATTGTCTGTATTGGGTTGAAAATAATAAAAAAAAACATTAAAACAAGAATTAAAATGTTCTAAGTCAGTCGGATAAAGAGTCATTTAACAAATTTTGACAAACTCAACCTCAAATGTCCGTTACATTTGGATGATGATGAAGAAAATCAAATTAAAATGGTGTTTTCCAATAACAACTGCATCCCGTTCGCAACATTTAGGGTTCTTGGAAGATCATCGGTAAGAAATATAGCAAAGTAAGCCCGTCTTATAATCCACCGATGGGTGTATAAGATACGGGATATATCTTAGGATTTGTGGCCCATAAATACTGTGGCCATGCATTTGGGAAGTTGAGAGACATTCCTGATTTTTAAAGAAGCATGAGAATGCATTGTCCATACGTAACGAGATTGACGCAAAATAGTGAAGCCTTTAAATGTTTTTATTTAGCTAACAGCCGTGTGTGTGTCTGATAGATTATTCCAGCGACAAAAATGAAGGACTTCCATACAAACTTTCATTCCTTATTTAAATCCTATGGGTGCTTAATTTTCAATTATGCCTCCTTGGTGCCCGGTCTAGGCAATCCGTTGTCTGTTAGCGAATTTGCGGAAACAAACCAAAATATGAACGAAATGCGAAACTGTTTTTATGACGCATTACAAAAAGCAGTTAATTCACATATTCGCCAATAGTTCTGTTTGTTTTCACTGCATTGTTAAAGTAAATCACTGACCTTGGCTCAGAAACCAAGCTCTAGGACAGTATTCAAAACTCGATGAAGTAGTTCGAACTCCAAAGTTTCTGACTTATTGAGTGGTCATAAGAGCTGTTTCCTGTTGCACTAATGGATGCAACTGAAGTTAGAACTTAGGCTGAAGGAATAGGGGTTCTTACAGCTTAAAATTTATGAAATACTTATAATAATACCACCCTCTTATGTCCCACTACTGGGCAAGTCCTCTTCTCATACAGAGAAGGCACGAGCATTGATCGCCACGCTTGCTCAAGACGGGTTGGTGATTTCAAACATATGTATATTGATTATAATTTCAGGTTGACTTCACTCACTGTTACTTTACTGTGTACGAAATACTGTTACTGTTAGCCTGTATCATCCCACTGTTGGGCAAAGGCCTCTCCCCATGACTTCCAAATTCTTCGATCCAAGGCTAAGGTGGACCACTGATCGTTGGTTCTGTCCAGCTCGTCTCGTCATGAAATACTATTGAGAAAAAAACGTTTTTGCAAAAAAAATAACCGACTTCCAAAAAAAACACAAAAAAAGTGGAAAATAACTTTACTTTTTATTTTACCCTTTTTAGTTATCGCATCACACACAAATCCTTGTCAAGTATCAATTTCGCAATTTCTTTTACTTGGATGACATATTTTTTACAGCTATTTTGATTTAAAAACCAAACTGCTCAACCGATTTTGATGAAATTTCTATGGGACCAATTGGGAAGCAGATCCATTCAGATAAAAAAGAATTTTTCAAATCGGTTCATAAATGACGAAGATATGAGGTAACAAACACAAAAAAAAAACATACAACCGAATTGAGAACCTCCTCCTTTTTTTGAAGTCGGTTAAAAAAACAGTTGCAAATGCTGATAGTGTGCAACTTCTTATCAACTTTTAAAAACTTAGCAAGAATTACGCAATTTATTTATTAAAGTGCATCAAGTTTTTACACAATTAAAATTACGTGATCGACAAAACACAATATTAAGACTACAACTTGAACACATCATCTAAGTTGACACAAACTTAAACAACCCATTGTACTTCGGCATTTTAAGTACATATTTAATCAAATTCAATACATTAATTATTTATTATTGTCAATGGGTATTTTTGCCTGAAATAAAACACAATTTATTATTTATTTAGCCCAATAATTAATACCGATCCATTAAAGGTACGTTCTGTGCCCTAGTTACCCTCTCTACTAGTGATGTTGAATTCCGCTATAAACTATAGACGCGTTATAGACTATTCAATATATTTTAATAGCGCGCTATTTTATACGCTATCATTATAACGCGTTGTAACAAAACTCGGCAGTAATATTATTCAGCAACACGCTAAACGGGCGCAATGGTGCGCAGTGAATGTTATCTCGCAACGCGTTGTAGGCCGTCCGAGTTCACCCGACGCGCTACGGACGACGCTGCCGCGCTATGTTGCTATACCGTTCTTTCTGGCGCTGCTGTTGGCGTTTTAGTTTGTTGTCGAGTGAGACGCTATATTATAGCGCGAAGGCAGAGCCGATTTAACAAACGCTTTACGTCATGAACAAATAGCGCGCTATTTTTTGGCGCTATACGTTATATTGACCACCACTGCTCTCTACAACCTTGCTACATGGCTTAATATCTTTACTATGGAATAGGCAAAGATTTTATGGATAGAACATCATCTTCATTCTTCTCCTGCCCTTATCTCAATTTATTGGGAGCTGCATGTCTTCTTCTTTCATACTTATCTACTACTCTTATGATTATGATAGAACAAGACTCAAATGGATAAACAAGACAGCCTCTTTCTTGCAATTTTTTTCCTGTCTAGCCTCGCACGACAGAACACCATGGCCACCCCAAACATTAATGTTGTCAGGGACCCCCCGGGACCTCGTATAGACGGGCCCTTACGTTTTATACGTACGTTATTTGGACCCTCAGAGCCGAATTGTGGTCCTTATGAAAAGATGTCGCCCTGCGGTACGAATTCATGTTCGTGTCGAGTTTTTAACTGGGATCTAATAAGATGGGTGTTGGTGATAGGCTGGCGAGTTTGTTCTTGATCGGGAGGTTTTTTTTTTATTTCAAGTCAAAGGGGTAATACGTGGCATCACTTTGAGCCCTATCGGAATACCAGCGCTGCCGCTGTGACATTTTTTTTAACGTTACTGCACCATGCAGAGATAGGGTATTTTGGTCTCGTACAGGCCGTATTTATTTTAATGTGTCTTTTATTTTAATATTTTTATAAAGTTTACTTTTTTCCATAGTGTGTTATTGTGAATTTAATCAATTTGTTGTTATTTTGTTGTCCTGTGCGAAGAAAATAAATACTTCTTCTTTTCATCTCCTTTCAGGATAAAAAGACAAAGACAATGTTACTGCATATTACTCAAGATTTGTTTTTGTGTGAAAGACGACTAAGAAAAGATATTTACAGATCTGATCGCCGAGGTCGCCCTAAAAGGACATACACTTTTTCTTCTTCTTCTTTGCGTGTCGATGAACTCAAATAATACCCAACCAGTATGTAGCCACCTGCACAGCTCTTTCGTTGGCTTCGTTTAAATCCTGGAAGGTGCAGGTGGCTGTGCAGGATGGGCAAGATAGGAGGTGGGGCATATCCTGCAGAGGGGCTCCACACTGGCATTGTACTTGGGGCGGGTCGATGATACCCCATTTGGCCAGATTAATTCTACAGCGGCCAACCTGGGCCCGCAAACGGTTAAGAGATTTCCAGATTGGCCACTGCAGTTCCTCTACTGGAGGGAGATGTTCTGCTGGATTGATGAAGTGGGGAGGAGTTTGTCATCTGTTCCTCCACAATTCACATCTCTCATCTGATCTGTCACTGTCTTCTGAGGGAACCGTATGTCTCACGAAGTTTTTACGGCTTTTTAAGCGCGAAGGTGGTAGTTGATGCCCGTAAAGGGGGTGGCGGGTGTCGCGTTCCTGTTTTCCCTTCTCGATGCGACTAGCTATATCGCGCTGAACGTCTGGTGGAGCTACACCTGCCAACGGGTACAACATCGCAAGAGGGATGGGTTTTAAGCACACTGATCTTATTGGTGAGGTTCTTCAGAAAGGTCAGGTGCTTAGTACCTGTAACTGGCGTGTGTGTATGGCCAGATGTATGACCATGGACGAGGTGAAAGAAGTATGTTTACGATGGTAGCAGGTGGTGTTCTGTGGTTTCTGCCTAACCCCATGGTAAAAAGGCGTAGGTTTATGTATGCATGTTGGTTTTGCACAGACTCAAAATGAGGTTTGTCTACAAAATCTTATGTACAATAGCACAATTTTGAAAATATAATAATGATAAATGATGTTTATTTTGCAAATAGGTTTTTACAAACACTTTTACGCGTCTTCTTTTTTAAAACTAGATGAGGCCGGTGTTTCGTATCTGACTACTCTGAGAAGAAACAGCCTAAACAAACCCAGAGGTCATAGTCTCTTTTAGGGTCCAGACATAATCTTGATAAACTCACATGAGGACTATGCAGATGAGTGTCTGAGATGGTCTTTTGAAGAAAGAACCACACAGATTTGAGTGGACCTGTCCAGCCAGTGCAAGCATTTGACAGTTATCGTGTAGCTCGAGTCATAACTCAAGGAGCTCAACGAAACGACGAACAATACCAAAGAAAGGACATTTGTGAAGGTCGCTTATACTACTCAAACTGCCAGACAATAGTAAAAACAAACAAAAAACATAAAAATAACCCACATTGTCCTCACAAATAAAATTAACAATACAAAATAAATGTTCATAAAAATCCTTACTACATATTATATTGTATTTATATTTTTTATATTATAAACGCGATAGTTTGTATGTATGGATGTATGGATGTTTGTTACTCCTTCACGCAAAAACTACTGAATGGATTTTAATGAAACTTGGCATACAGATAGTTCATAACCTGGATTAACACATAGGCTATTTATCCCGGTAATACGATCCCGTGGGACAATAACCGAACTCTACGCGGGCGAAGTCGCGGGCATAAGATAAGGCTGTTACAAATGAAAGGCATCTGGACATTAATGTATTACAGAAAATGAGCGATCGTTAAATACTCGTCGGATTTTAACAGTTTACTTGTGTTCTTCTTACGAAGTTTTGTTTTACCCTTTTCGCATCAAAAAATATCAGGTTATGTACCCTTACCGTAACCTAATACATATAAGACGTGCTGGGGTCGCCAGAACCTCTGTTTAAATAGTTAGTTGAGAATTTCGCATATGTTCTTGAAAAATCCATTTCTCCTATCTTCCACTATAAATAATTGATAACCATTAATAATTCAAATATTTTTACATTCCAAAACCTTCACATTTGATATATTTATAGAACGTCCCCGAAATATCACAATTCAATACCTTGTAATAAATTATTCTAACCCTAAAATCTGAAAGTTTTTACGTTTTTTTAAGTCGTCACTCCCTAGGCAGTAGAGAGAATATTTCAATTTTTGGGGTTCCGTAAATCTTTACCCATAGATATCTTTGATACGATGGCGTAGGATAGAGGTCTTTGCCGTCTGTTTGGCTATTACAGGGTTTAATTTTTTTTTTATTCTTTATACATAAAACATTTTAAATATTTTTTAAGAAAACATGGAAAAATTTACATTTAAAATATCAAAAATAATTCAAAAATAATTTTATTATTGAGACAATGGTTCACCCGGTACATACATTACTTTAGCATGACGAATAAGAAGACAAAATTATTGTAATTGAAAACTCAAGTAAACAAGAAACCACAAACGAAAACAATTTTTCAACGTTTCCTGTGTCTGCTGAATTTGCAAATCGGTTTTATTTTTCATCAAACTGTCTAATTGCAAAACATACCTAACAACAAATAATTAAATCAAGAGTAACTGTTAAACAATTGGTTGTAGGTACAGACTACAGAACCCTTGCGCAAGTACGACTCGTGCTTGGCCCGTTTTTTTTTTCAGCTTTGCCGATATCTCGATATCTCTGGAGCCGGTGATCGATAGCTATCGGTTAACATTTAAATATTTGTCAACGAAGACAAATTGTAGTCGAGCCGTGGAACGATCACATAACGCTAGTGATGGGACAGACGATAAAAATATATTTAATTAGGCTTTCGTGCACATACTCGGTGAAACAGAGTGACATCATAAAAAAAAATATGCCTCAAGCCCAGGGGCTTAAGAAAATACCCCATGTTTTGGAGTAATAAAGTAGTTTCTTGAAAATTTTACGGGAACCGCTTTAAAAACAATAACTATCTTTATTTTTACATGGCTACACTGCGGAACATTCTATAACGTGAACTAGAGACATTTTCTGATCTCATTAGCATCTGCAACAGGAACAAAAACCCGTCTAAAAATCAATTACTTAAAAGTTGCAAGGTTTAATCTAATATAAAAAAATTACAATTATGTATATATGTATCCAACCATTCGGAGGAATTCAGAATTTAGAAGTAATTACTGCAGTTCAAAAATAAACTATTACTGATCAAATATTTCACGAAATTGAGAACAGTACTACTTTGTGAATGTTCTTTCTTCTTCGCACAGGTTCCACATTAGGTGGCGTACAGTCTCGCTAGCAACAATACTCAGAAGCCTGTTGTCGCATAAATACATCGATATAATTTATCAATACTTATCTCACATCACTAACCCAGCTAAAGCTAATCCATTTGATCTGTTGTTCTCAATATGACCGATTACAATTCCGACTGAACTTTATTTGTTTATTTAGCGAATTGTTTTATATTGAAACGATTGTTTCGTTCGCTCAACGTAAGCCGATTTGCATGGGAAAAGCTTATCCGATACAAATTAGCTGAAAGGTTTTTCTACAAGGTGTTGTTTTGCAACCTCGTCCAAATTCAGGAGGTTGTCATAGAAGACAAAATAAATAATCAATAAATAATCAATATAAATTACGGTACCTGGTCAATAATAATAAACGCAGCTTTTTTTTTGTTGTTTTAATTTGTCACTATTTCAGAATGGAGCCCTTCTAAAAAGAGGAGAATGACCCGTTTATCGAATAAACATTTGCGTTTGTTTGTGTGAGTGAAAGCGCGGTTATAGGGCTAGTATTAGACGGGCCGCGTTGTAATACGGGTGGTGTACACTTATCGATTTTCGATATTAAGAAAAAAATGAAAAAAATTACCTATACATTTTATTGTTGATTCGAGTCGAGGATCATTAGCCTAGTTACCTCCTTGAATTTGACGATAATGCAAAACAACACCTTGTATAACTACCCATAGACGTCTGTTTCCAAGTTTTCTTGAAATAGAAAAAGTGGGGATGCCAAGTTTAATAAAGCTACTCGTAGTCTCGTATCGACAAGGGGAGCACCCAAATACTCCGAAATATTTTATTCCGAATTTCGATGTTCCGAATTTCAAAAGTCCGAATTTCATAATACCTAAGAATTATAATGTCTATCATTCAAATTCACCAAATTTATTTTACCGAAAGCCGTAAATGCGATTTGTTTGTTTTCCGATTTTCATAAGTTCGAAGAATGAAATGCTCGATGGGTTCTCGGTCCGAGAAACGACCTGAACGACTCGGACGGGTTAGGTTAGGTTAGTTAGTCAGTTACTTTAAGAAAGGCAGAAATAGGAGCATTTTAGCAGCATTGGCAGACAGGAATAGGAGCTCCGCGCAGCGGGGCTACGTCGACTTTGCCTTATTATAAAAAAGTATCCTTTAATATTCGTTTCTCTTAGTTTTGGGGCCAAACAAGTAACTATCACATGTAATTTCTACATCCGAAACATTTTTTGCGTAGCTCTAAACAGATTATAATATCGATTTGATTTATTTTATGTCTCAAAGGATGAGGATCAGTCATTAAAAAAGACCTGTTTTTGCAAATTTGTTTGTACCATCTACTGTTATGGAATCCTTTGAGTTAGTTTAGGTTAGAACAGTGGCCAGACCCCCTCTATTGTTGGTGAATCATTTGGGTTAGGTTTGGTCAAAACTGTGACCATTAAAGCGCGAAGGCGAGCGAGCGAGCAGTTTTACAAGGCGTTTTTATTTCGGAATTCTAATTAATCGGTATTTTAATAATCGGAATTCGTATTTTTGATGTTTCGAATTATCGTTACGTCGGATTTTTGTTATTCGACCTAGTGGAACTCGGTATTTTGAGGATAGTAATTATAAACGTTATGAATATAGAAATTTTGGAAATATAAAAATAGGATGAATTGTAAATCGGAGCTGTTATATTAGGATTTTTGAACCATTCGGAATTATGAAAATCGGTATTTTGAAATTTGTATTTGTGACTGACGGAATAAAGTCTTTCGTATTTATGTAGTGTACCCATCGACAAGAAGCATTTAAGCAATACGCATTTATGTGTAAGTTAAATAACCGAGAAAAAAATATTTACAAAAAAAAATATGGTCTTTCAAGTCATGAATGTTGTAGCTACATGAATCTTTGGTGCGTGGCCACTATAGAATCTTCTCACATTAAGCGAATTACTAAGGAGTTAGCAGAATTATACACAAAGCCATCACGCAATGATCCGACTTGACGTTGCATATTTGCGCCCTTTGCCTAACATGGGTATCAACGTACTCGGAATCATTCGAATGGAGTATTTATCACTCATCCAACACCTAGTATGAATACGGTGTCTCTGATCAGACCATGTCCCACTTGCTGGAGTGTCCCGGGTACCAATTTACTTATTTATTTATTTATAAAACCTTAAACTATCATTACAGGTTTTACCCTAATACAACCGCTAAGAACTTAAACTAAACTTGCAATCAAATTGGAAAAGATTAAACTAACAAAAAAAAAAAAAAAATATTACATTATTACTTGCTCGTTTGATGATTTTAATGCCCAAGACATATCGGTACGAAATGAAGAAAAACTTACTGTTATCCTTCCATAATGATAAAAATTTGTAAGCTTAAGTTATCCATCGAAATCATCAACTTCCTGCCCTTGTCCCACGTTACTTGGGGTCGGCGCAACACGTTTTTTTCTTCCATTCACCCCTGTCTTTCATCACGCTATCATTTACGCCTTTCTCTTTCATATCATTCCTCACTCAATCCATCCATCGTTTCCTTGGTCATCGGTAACTTACTTAAGGAAAGTAAGTTACCCATGGAAAAGCAACTAAAACAACTCAAGTAACACAGAAAAATGATTCCTAAAATACACTGAAAGATTCACCAACAAAGAATAAGACTGGGGAATCAACCATCAAGTTGATTGTCTAAGTTCCTCAACTTGGAGTCGGTTAGAAAGAAATTTGAAGAATAAACCTGGCTAAGTATTATAATTAAGTTCTAAGTCATCAATCACCCGCGCGCCATCTGTCGGCCAGCGGAAGCTGGAGCGAGGGTATTCATAGTCTGGTGGGGGAGTTATAAATTGAATTGGGTTATTGTTAAAGTAGACTGTATTATGGTTATTTAACTCGCGATGTTCTTCAAAAACCTCAGGCACGTAGTACTCGCAACCAGTACACAGACCAGAGTCAGCAAAAGAAGTATGTAAGGATCGTAGCAGGTGGCGTTTTGTTGTCTCTGCCTATCCCCCTGAAAAACGGCGCGAGTTTATGTATATTTTTATTTATGCAGCACTTTTAGGCCCGTCGTCTTGCTGCCCTTGATCCATGTTACTTGGGGTCGACGCAACACTTTTTTCTTCCCTGCTCTCGTGACAACCGTCACTCTATCATTTAGGTGCTCTCTTTACTTCCACAGACAGATATCCCATAACATAATATTAGTTGTCAAATTGGGTAATTTTTTAATTTTTGTAAAATATCAAAAATACTACGTTTAGAAAAAATACAATTACTCTGCACCCACTCGAAGATGAAAAATATCAGAAGAAACTAGCTATACCCACTTCAGTACCCCATATCCGAGACCTCACTATAAATACGGCCAACTCAAACAGTTTACTCAGTAACTCATGAGGAACTTTTGTGGGCAGATGTATTCATCTAATTGATTATTCTTGCTGTGAGATTCAGGTAACTTTCCTGTACATTGACTATTCAGGACTCCAGTGCTCCTCATGCAGAGTTCGTGGTGCCTTTTGTATGGAAAAGATGGAAGTTTTAGCATGTGTAACGTAGCTTAGAGTGCAGCTGTTTTAATAGGCCACTGCTAAGCATAAGGACTTGAGTTCGTCAAAGGGTTTTTAGGTTATTAGATCTGGAATTTCGGCTCCCAGTATCAGCCTGGAGTTTGGATTTGTTAATGAATTAAAATATAAATGCCGTAATGTTGGCTACTATACAAGGTGTAGTTTCGCATCCTCGTCAAAATTCCGGAGGTTGTCATAAAAGACGTAATTAATCAATATAAATTACGGTACCTGGTCAATAATAATAAACGTTGCTGTTTTTAGTTGTTTTAATTTGACATTATTTCAGAATGAAGCCCTTCTTACAAGATGAGAATCACCCGTGTATCGAATAAAACGTCTGCGTTTGTTTGTGTGTGTGAAAGCGCGGTTATAGCGCTGGCCGCGTTTTAATACGGGTGGTGTACACTTACCGATTTCCGATATTAAGAAAAAAATATTTAAAAAAAATACCTACCCATTTTATTATTGATTCAGGTCGAGAATCATTAGCATAGTTTAGAATTGTTTAAATTCCCTTATTGGCCTGTCTCTAGTCTAGTCGAGTCAATTTTAAACTAAAAGTACTGAAAAATAGACCCTTCTTTTCAGAACATTGAGTTTATAATTGACGTTGTTTGCAATTGTGCAATATATTTAACAAAAAAAAAATGTTGTCCTTGCCTAAATGATTTACGAGAAGATGACAGCAGTTAATGTTTGGTTAAAAATATCAGACTTTTAAAGGGGTAACGGGTTAAAAGATGATTCTAGTGATGAACCGATTCTTTTACAGAAAGCGTTTCAGTGATTTCGGGTTATTCCTTGCCTGATTTCCGATAATTATGATCGGAGTTCTCGTATAAAAAAAACCTTCATTAATACACTCTAATTACCCGTATTCTTGCAGGCCACTGCGACATTTGGTATATATCTCAAACAAACATAATGTTCTTTATTACTCATTCAATCGCCGAAATGAACCAACAAATAAAAAATTTAAATGACGCCATATTTCTTATGGAAACGACTCGAGAAATGGAGACGGACGCGGTTTTGTAAAGGTTGTAGTCCAGTAAGAGGCAAGCGAGCATGAGCTATTCAAGAGAGTATAAAGCTAGTTGTTGAACTGGCTTGCCTCTTGATAACAAATTACGACTTGCGGCAAAAGTTGCGCAAAAATAAATAATAGATTTTACTCAAAAATGCATGTAATGTGGTCATTAATTTGACAACCTTGTTTGAGCAAAGTCGACCTTGCCGTTCTGTTTCAAGGAGCGGAAGGCAAAGTTTTGCTGGTCGCTCTAACAGGCCAGCAAAACATTGCCGGCCGCTATTTTGACGTTTCAACGTTTTAAAAAATCAAATGCAAAACGATTTTATTTAAAACACAGCTGTTTGTATTTATAGAGATAGGTACAAAAAGATTTTATTCCATATTTGGCTGTATAGTTCCAATTACCATTGCTAAAAAAAAACAAAGAAGTAACAAAAGCTCGGTTCAGCGAAAATTTTATTTTTATTTAGTGACTTTTTTGCTAAAAATTAGCTCTCAAAGCGAAAATTCTTCCGATTCAATGTGTTTAACACCGCCAGACATTAAAGATGAAGCTAAATTATTGGTTGAAAAGTCGGTAACAGAAAGTCGGTGTTGAATTTTAGTAACTGTACTTTTCATAATTGTCATTTTAATTAAATTTCTAGTTAATTAATATATATTTTATTTAAATTACTTGCTGGTTTTATTTAAATTAGGTACTTGCATTTTTGAGTAAAGCACTATACAAGCCTTGGCCCACTATGACTGCTTCGCTGGTCACGCTATGATTGCCTCGAGCTAGCCTAGCTACGCTCTAGGCCTTCCAGCTTGGCCATCATTGCAGCCCTTGCTGTCCTCGCTGTAAAGGCCTCGACCTACGGCCTCGGCCTTTATCTCAGCTCGTCCATCAAGTGCTGCACGCTGACCGCGCTGTGTCGGCCTGGAGCTGCGCTACGCTGCGCTGTCGGCCATCATCAGCGCGACCAGCAAAGTAGTCATTATAGGCCGCGGCAGTAATGTACTATTGTTTGGAGCGACGAAACATACGAAGGAAACGAGTGATGCGTGCGTCTTTTGTTTCACATCAATAGTGCTGAAAACAAAACACATTCGTATGTTTTTTACATTATTTATCCAAGTTTCAGTTACCTACTAGGGATTGATATCATTTTTATATTTTGTTTTATTGTTAATTTTAATCATTTTGCTTTGTCCTGTGCGAGACAAATAAATACTGTTTCTTTTTTTTTAAATAGAAGCTCAACTACCAACTCGAATAATAAACCAAAAATTCGTTCCAATTCCTCGATTTAAAAGAGTGTCCACGGCGTTTCTGCCCCGTTCTTCTCCATAACACTTCATACTTTGAAATGGACAATTAGCTTCATTTTTCTAGCTGACCTTCTTCTTTAAAACTTAAAAGTGCGTGTAATTGTTTAAACTGATTTGCTACTGTCCAAGTTTAAATAAAAATGACAGAAAATATTTTCTGTCATTTTTTTATTTATCTATTTATTTATATATATATATAGTATTTGTCTTCGATGTAAGCCTTTCTTACATCCAAGACAAATACAGTTAAAATGAGATTAAAATATTGTAGATTTGTTTTTCAAATTAGACTTATCCTGGCCTCTTTCGGGCATAGGCCTCCTCCAATAGCCTCCCGTCAAAAAATTACAAGATACAAAAACAAATACCCGCCGCGAAATCAACCCTTGGAAACTCTTCCAAACCGTTAAAAAACGTAATTCCATAGCTATCGGACAAAATCAGCTTGCAGTGTGGCATCGCCTTTAATTTAATACAGTGAATTTAATTAATAAATTAGCAACGACTATTGTGTTTTACCTGCAAGATATGAAAAGACAGCCCATGATAAAAATACCGCAGGGGGCAGTAGAAAACAATGTGTGTTTTGGGAGACGTTATATAAATATTGTTAGTTTTACTTACAATTAGTTTTTAGTGCTTAATTAATCCCTAGTGCTAGCCTTATAAACACAAGGTGAAAAGGGTTCTCGACCGCAAAGTAAATAGGTATATTGACAACAATCCATAATTTAATTATTTAGATGAATATTAGATTCAATTTAATATTATCGACAATTGCATTCTTCTTCTCCTTCTTCAAATTTTGGCCACCCAATGCTGAGTGAAAGTCTCGTCCAAATCTCTTCATTTTTTGGCGTTTTTGTGTCATGGCTATCCAATTTCTTCAATTGCAATTGCATTACGATTTCACAAAGTCAATCGAATCATGTGCATGCATGCCGCTGAACCATGTAAATACTTATCTAATAATACAAAAGCAACAACAAAGATTTTTTTAAAGTTCTAACCCAAAATGCACTAAAAAAAGAACAAAAACCATAAATTACCTCACTTTACCTCAAGTACTTACAAACACGGCAAAAATAACTCACAAACAAATCACGTTATTTTTTTAATTTTCTCGAAAGAAAAGGAATCCATATTTTTGTTTGACACGACCAACCCTCTCGCTGCGGACCGTCGACGAAGCGGGCGATTGTTTCCTTAGAAGCCCATAATGATAATTTATTTGGTCCCTCTTTCTTAAAAATTCAAAACAATACGAGCTCCACGGAGAGCATTCGTCAGGGTTTTAAAATGAGAGGCTTCGTCATTTTCGCTTAAGTGTGTATTATTAATAAGGTTCGTATACTTGAGGACATTTTGGGCTTTTTAAGTTTATTATGCTGTGTGATTTGTTAACGTGAGGAATTTATTAAAGAAAGATTTTGTTGTGTGTGATTTTCAGTGGTCTAGAATATTTTTCAGAATTTTTGTGGCAGTAGAAGTGTAAACGTTCACGCAATCGACAAAGCTTTAAGGGATATCGAACTGATTTAAACTTCCCAAAAATAAATAATTTTAGATCGAGACCGAAGCCGTATCGAGGATTTAGGGCGAATTAGCATTTATCTTCTCGGAGCCTATAAAAATAAAACAAAACGGCCATCAACGCTCAGATTGACACAAATTTTAAAAGAGCTTGAAACAGCAATTTCTCCTAAAATCGCGGCCATTAAAATACAATTACCCCGCTACATTACTAAGAAGGTGCTTGAAGAACTTGAGTTAAAACGGTTTCGGGGTCAAGTGCGAACTTTTTTTTTTAATAAAACAAGAAAATTTGAATAGCCGAACGCCATCTGGCAAAGGCAACTTGTTTAAACTCCCCCACAGCAGGGGGAGGGTTAAAACTTGGGATTTTTTTCGCAAGAAATTATGATGTTATAGGTGAAGTTGTGATATTGTAATGAGAATTGGAATGAGATGGCGAGAGTAGGAAAGAGAGAGCACGTAAGCTGGTGAGGTTATTACTTAATGTGACTGTGAAAAACGTAGCTGCTATATTTAAACAGACGGACGATTTATAAGATTTAGGCCTGCTAGAACCGCAAATCACCAAATTTGTTATTTGCAGTGATAGCCTAGTGGTGTGACCGTCGGGCTGCCGAGTCATAGGTCTCGAGTTCGAGCCTTAGAGAATACCATATAATTTGTATCATCATCTGCCTAGCCTTTTCACAACTATGTTGGAGTCGGCTTCTAGTCTAACCGGATGCAGCTGAATGCCAGTATTTTTGGTGGAGCGACTGCCTATCTGACCTCCACAACCCAGTTAGTACTAGGTAATGCGATACATCTTGGTATGACTTACGTTATGACGAAAATTTTAGACATTCATCGTTATCTGCCAAGCCTTTTCCCAACTGTGTTGAGGTCCAGTTGAACGAGATGCAGCTGAATACCAGTATGTTAGATAGAGTTACTACCCAATACGAGTAGACATTATTGTGATTCAAAAATAGGGAAGTAGCGTAATCTACCTACTAAATAAATAAAAACCGAGTGCCAACGTGATTAAGAATTTATGACTGTTTTCCTTTGACCTTTTACTGAAGCAATCGATAGACAAAATTCAGGAGCACGTAAATATAGACTACTAAACATAATTTCAATTTAGATAAAATCACAAAAAGATAATGCTATCTTCCAAAATTCATATAATGATCCAAATCACTTCGAATATTAAAACTACAAATTCGAACCGAACGGCCAAAGTCTCCAAAAACCTTCGATCCAAGATTATTCGTTATCAAGTGACGTAGGTATCATTACGGTCGATCCGAACGGGGATTAACAGCGGGGTCCGCGAAAATAATTAACAATTCCAGCGACAGTTTGCCTATAAACGTTTAAGCTGGAGTTCGCTAGGCCCTCCAAATGGTACCGCCCACGGAGCCTATTATGTTGTAAGGGGAACGGACATTGGTACAACGGAATTAGAAGCTTACCTTCATAGCCAGCTTGACAACTGAATCCCAGAAGTGAGACAAGTGAAAAAAGATGGAACTGCAACGTTGGTCTGTTGGTCACAAGCGTGACTGCTGAACATGGGGTCCTGGGTTCACTTCCCAGGTCGGGCAACGTGTTATTGGGTTTTTACGTCAGGAATTAACCTCCATAACAGCCACCGAGTCTAAGTTTGTGCCCAGTTGATGGCAATAGGCTCGCCCCCTAAAACATAACTGGCGCAATGTGGGTGTAGGTACTGTTAGGTACCTACACGTCTGCCTAACCCTTCGGGGATTACAGGCGTAATGTTATGCATATAAACAAACAACCCCATTCCGGAAAATACTTCCAAGAAAAACGTATTTTTAATTCTCCTAAAGAACCTCAACCCTGTGTGCGTCGCCCCCTATCTTATTGCTCTCCGTAACGTCGTATGGCCCTACAACGACCACTTACGGACGTAAGAGGCATTTACGTGTGCGTCCCACCTTGCCGGCCGTTCACGGTTAATAATTAAATTCACTTTGCTGTGAAAAAAATCTTAGTTCCCTAATGTTGTTCTACAATTAGTAGAGGGTAACTTTAATACGCGAGAGACGTGGGATAAATCTCAAGCGAAATTGGTGTTGAAATATCAGGCTGTCTGAGATGTGAGATGGATTTTTTTTCTGTTGGAAATGTTCGAGTGACAAGAGGTTTTGTTTGGTTTTTCGGGAGATTGTATGGATATATGGTACAAGGGACTTCGACGCTAAACGGTTACGACATATTCAGTATATCATTCTGAGTCCCCCCACATGGAAATTTTTCGTCGGTTATTAAAAAAACCTTTCGTACAAAACTGAAATACCTACATCGTCAAAATGTATTGAACAGCAGATTTTTTTTTTAATGTAGTTTTTATTGACGTTGGAAATGTCCGAGTAGGACAGGTTATTTTGCTTTTTCGGGAGGTTGTACATACATACATTTTGGGTAGGAAAACTTGCTTTGAGTAGGCATATCAGTCTTTGGTTTCTAACACCCGTATCTATAAACAAGTCCAAGTATTTACTTGAGTAAATGTCATTTTTTAAGATACGATTTTTATTTGCTTGAAGTTAGAACTGTAAAAAGTTAGAATTCTCAGCTTTGCTTTCTTTGACGGTTATACTTCGTTTAAATGTTTATCTATTGCAAAAAAATTGCAACTACTACTTTAACTTGACTATAGATGTAGCGCAAGTTTCACCAATGACACTGAACACGGACAATACCTTATAGTAATGATAACTCTGGCAGGGCCGCGGTTTCGCTAGTGTAATTCACCCTTGGAAGTATTGATTTTAAATCAAATAGATACCTACGTAAACTGAATTAACTAGCTGTACAGAATAAGCAGGCATTTCCACCCAAATTATTATATTTCTTGTTACTATTGTTTACGTAACATGAAATCAGCCAAAAAGGTTGAGCCCTTCGCTCCGACATACAAAATGAACACAAACCTTAAATTGTTTTTTACGTGTTTTTTATGTGCCCACAAAAATCCTTTTCACACATCAATAAATGGCTACCCAAACTTAATGAAAACCTACACCTTTTAATACAAAACAGCCTTTAAACATCCAATTTTTAGTTCCACAAAACGTAAGTTAGGAGGGTGGAAAATTAAAAATTCAGGTTCGCACGCCCCGAACCGGGGTATTTTATACACGCATCATAAACCTAATGTTATTTATTGTGGCAATAAACGGGAAAAGTGAAAATAACGAGTACACCATCCCTCACCCCCCTTTTAGCCCCTCAATCGACGCCCTCACGATTTTTCTCGGAAACCCTCAGTTTTTAAGTAAAATCAAACTTTGTTAGTGAAGTCTCGTTTGGACGGTGACGCAATCGCCCACTGAACGCTGTTTTTAGCATACAGTTTAGTTAATAATAGGGAAAAGTGTTTAGTTACACAACCGACCGAGACTAGAGGGAATTAACCTAGACTTTAACACCTAATATCTCATGAGACTGCCTCGACAAAGTAACATATTATCACAGAAAACGATGATTGATGTCAAAAATTAATTGGGCATAAACTAGCATCGGTAAAGCCTATGTCGAACCCGTTGAAAGTCTTTTTAGAAGTACAAGCGGTTTAGGGACTTCCATGTGGACCACTGAAAAAATAGAACTTGGTATGACGTTTTTTAAACGATGAGTCCATTCAAAATAAGGACCACTTCATGTACCCTTTGACCTAAATACATAAACTGTATTCAAAAGCAATTAGATTAAAATCCATGATTTCTCTATCAAGATTCCGACAACGACCCATTGGACCATTTCCTCTTTTAAATGCAGTTCCCTCGTTTAATAGCCTGGCAGATTCTTAATAACATTTGAGTACCCGAAGGACCCTAAAGTCAAATATTGGATAAACTCCAAATTGTCTTTAATACTTTTTATAATTAGCCAATTTTACGCATCTGGGACCTTAAGTTCACCTACTTCGGGAGTCTTACTTAATTATAAGAGACAATTAAGAGAAGTTTACAAGAATATTTCAGGACCAAGGACTCGGAAAATTGTTCTTTCGAACCTAGGCAATAAGGACCACAAATACTGTTGAAACTTTTGGCAAAGAACATAATCGTCGTATTAAATAATTTAGACCTTAATAGCTTTCGCTTTTGTAAAATCATTTCCCAGTTTTTGAGAATAATATAATTTGAGATGGAGATACTTATTACAGACAACCTTATTGTAAAAACTGTCGGGGTCAAAAAAGTATGAGTTTGTCGATGGCTTGGATTGTACTGCCCGGGTTGCTAAAACGATGTTTGGGAAAGCATGTTTCGTTTTTAAATGTTACATTTAACATGATCTAATATTTTTATGTCATTCTATGGCGAAACACGTACGTTAACAACCCTATCTATAAGACCTTTATGTAACACACAAACACATGACAGCGAGATTCTTTTTTTCGAAAGGTTTGGCAGAGGAGTACTTACGTGTAGTATGTCCTATATTTATATTTTACATAAATAAAAAATATTGTATTCATGATTCGGCACGGCCGGCCGGTCGGCAAAGTCGAATAAATATGTGGATATACACACAACACTTGACCCCTTTAATATCACACGGAACCGTCTTAAAAAAGAGATCATTTCAATCCTGGACCAAACGCGGGACTCCCAGTTACCCCAGTAGTGCCAGTTGGTAATAGGTATATAGACATACACACATCATCACACACATTTACAGCAAGACACCCACACCGTACAGATACCCACACGCACATAGATGCACACTATAAACTTTAACGACAATTAATTAGAGTCACTTTTTGATTATATCTTATTATTTTTCTGTGTACTTCGTAATTGGCGTAATGTTTAGTATAATCATTTTATGTTTATGTACTGTCAGCTGTGTAGCTACCTATCATAAAATAAAATAAAATATATGTTCGGGAAATAGACGGACGGTTTAGCCGAACGAAGCAAGACGTAATCAGCCACGAGAATATCTGTAGCAATTACTACTAATTGGCTTTGTGGATCAAAAACACTGCGGGATCCAAAGTGCAACGCGTCCTTAAATCCTTTTGAAACTCAATGAAACTCTATTTTAGCGATTACCGGGAAATGAACACAAGCCATGGAGTTCGTGCCATGAAGACCTGTCTTATCGAAGAGAATTAGCAAGAAACTGGATTGTGGAGGTCAGCCAGGCAAAAGCTCCATTTAAAATACTGGTATTCAGCTGCATCCGGTTAAACTGGAAGCCGACCCCAATATATTGTTACGTCATACGTACGAGATCTTTCGAGAAAGGACGTGATTCAGTGTGTTTGCGCTAAAAACTTCGAGAAGCGTGCCATTATTATTAGTTCAAAGTTAAGTAGGTAACTACTTATAAAAAAATTTTAGGAATTGTCATTGTAATTTCGACCGTACGCCGAGGGCATAAAGTACCTACTTCTTTATTCGGTACAAGTAGGTTATTATTTTTTTGCCTACTACTTGGTAATGTTTTTTTTGTTGATGTTTTTATCGAACCGTTCTACACATCGCCGGAATGTTCGTGAATAATGGGGTAGTATAAAAAGCACAAGCGCCGACACACAAGTGGTAGTCTGATTCAGGCGATACAACGGAGCGAATCGAAGTGAACTAGAAGTGCGATATCTAAGCGAATAGTGATCAGTAGTGTACTTGTGATTAAGATTTAAGTGTTTTGTGTTTAATAAAGTTATTAAATTGTCTGATTGGTAGTAATTAATTTATCCCATACCCAGCTCGTAACAATTTGGTGTCAGAAGTGAGGGATAAATTATGCCAATTCTACCGAAGGACGACACGGACGGTATCCGTACCAGGAGTCAGCGACAGCAGGACATGGACCAAAGGCGGCTTGGAGATTCCCCAACACAGACACCGGGTGGTGTCCAGCCTACGTCAGTGCCAGTCGCTGGCCCATCCGCAGTTTCTACAGCATCAATGGCGCCAGACTTGTCAGCTTTAATGGCACTGCTACAGGAGCAGGCTCGCCGTCAAGAAGAGCAGGCTCGCCGGTTGGAAGAGCAGTTGCAGCGAGCCAAAGAGGAGCAAGTCCGCCGCCAAGAGGAACAGGTCCGCCGCCAAGACGAGCAGATGCTCCTCATAAAGGATCTTCATGCAACTTTTGGCAAAGACCTAAAGGTGATGAAGGATCAGGTACAGCAGCACGAGAATCGCCTCTCAGAAGCCGAAGTTCAGATCGCTGGGGTGAAGAAGGCTTTGGGGGAACTGAAGACTGGAGACTTGACTGTAGCTTCATTAGTTGCTGCACCTTCAGTGCGGGGCTTTAAGGTGCCTCCATTCGATGGCACATCTTCGTGGTCGGCTTATAAAATTCAATTTGAGGCCGTTATAAAGGCGAATGGATGGACAAAACCGCAAGCCATGACCGCGCTCACCTTGGCCCTCCGAGACCAGGCCCTTAATATTCTTGAGGCGCTCGGCAAGAATGTAACCTACGAGCAGCTGCTGGAGGCGTTAGAGTCCAGATACGGTGACGCGCACCTGGAGCACGTATTTCGTGCTAAGTTGAAAGATCGTGTTCAACGTAGTGGCGAGAATCTACAGCAGTGGGCCCTCGAAGTTGAAAAGCTGGTTCGGAAAGCATACCAGTCTGCCCCGGCACTTATCGATGGGAATCTGGTACAAGCGTTCGTTGATGGAATACGCGACCTAGAAGTTAGAGCCGCTGTGAGACTTGGGCATCATGAGGCGCTGAAAGACGCCTTGGCCCATGCCTTAGAAGTAGAGGCAGTGAGGCAGGACCACCGAACGCACCGCGTCAGAGAGGTTGTAGCATCTCCTGTACGCGACCGGCCGCAAGGGTACAGTCTTAGGTGCTACACTTGCGGAGAAAGGGGTCATCTTCGGTCAAGCTGTCCTAAGAAATTAATGGTGATTTGAACAAAGTTAACTGGGGCGAATTATTACAAGGGCAGTCTGCAGAAGATGCTGTAAATATATTTTATGAAGTAATTTTCAGAGTTATTAAAACTCATGTTCCCTTAACATCTGTCAAGTCTTCTAAATATCCGGTATGGTTCTCACCATCATTGATACATATATTTAAAAATAAAACTAAGGCATGGTGCAAATGGAAGGTGTATCAAAATTTATCAGATTACGAACAATTTTCACTTTATAGGTCGAGATTTCATACTGAATCTAAAACATGTTATGACCTATACATAAAGTCAGTTGAGGACAGCATAGAAGTTAACACTAAATATTTCTGGACTTTTATATCTAACCGTAAATCCATAGGTTCCATTCCTTCAACTATGCATTACGAGGGACAGTCATCCAGCAATCCAGATGAAATCTGTAATCTCTTTTTAAACTTCTTCCATTCTGTTTATGAGCCTTCCACTCTCAACGATGGGCAGCAGCAGACCTGTGACGAAGCCAAGAATAGTCGTCTCATTGGCAATCTTGTGATCAGTATTGACCAAGTACACGGTGCTTTGAAATCCGTAGATTGTTCAAAGGGCCCAGGACCGGATGGTATCCCCCCACTTTTCCTTAAAAATACCGCTGACACTTTAAGTCTCCCACTATATATTATTTATAATAGATGTTTGAGCCAAGGAACTTTCCCAGAAGTGTGGAAACGAGCCAATATCACCCCTGTCCATAAATCTGGTCCAAAATATGAAGTTGAGAACTACCGTCCTATTTCCATTCTGTCGATCTTGTCAAAGCTTTTCGAGAGGCTTGTCCACAATCAACTATATCCGATTATTCATGATCAGATTATTAAGCAACAGCATGGGTTCGTCAAGAAAAGATCTACAACCACTAATTTGATTGGATACACTGATTATTTATTCAATAATTTAGACACACGTGTACAGGTGGACTCTATTTATACTGATTTCCGTAAAGCCTTTGACAAGGTCGATCATAAACTACTTTTAGACAAATTAGCATTTAATGGGATTCGTGGGGACTTGTTTCGTTGGTTTACTTCCTATATTACAAATAGAACACAAAAAGTGGTAGTTAATGGTTTTCATTCCAAATCCATAACTGTTTCATCAGGGGTGCCTCAAGGCTCGATACTGGGCCCTTTGTTATTTATTCTGTTTATCAATGATATTGACATGTGCTTTCTTAATTCTAAATTTTTACTTTACGCAGATGACCTTAAAGTCTTTAGACCCATCAAAACTATGCATGACTGTCAACTGCTTCAACAAGACCTCAATCGTCTTGCAGATTATTGCACTAAAAACAAACTCCAACTTAGTATATCTAAATGCTGTTGTATTAGCTTCACTAAAAATAAAAATATATTTAAATATCCCTATGCAATACATAGTGAAACTCTAGCAAGGGAGAGTTTGATCCGCGACCTGGGAATATTACTTGACGATAAACTGCACTTAGACGCACATGTTAGTAAAATTGTTAATAATGCTTATCGCATGTACGGCTTGGTGATGAGATCAGCCACAGAATTTAAGAACCCTAGTACATATTTATATCTTTACCAATCACTAGTTAGATCTCAACTAGAATATGTAGTACCTGTGTGGAACCCCTACTACAATAAATACATTGAGTGTATAGAAAGCATACAGCGTAAATTTTTGAAGTCTATGCATTATCGCTGCTTAAGGAGTTGTTATCTCTCTTATAGTGAGTTACTTAAAAAATATAATCTCCTTTCTTTGAGTTCAAGGCGTTCTTTTCTTGAAACTACATTTTTATATGACTTATGCAATAACTCGTATGATTGTTTAGACATTAGTAACAAGTTGTGTTATGTAGTTCCCAGAACATGCCGGGGACGTGAGGCGCGCGCACGACCTGTATTCGCCACTACTTCCAGTCGTACAAATGCCGGCTTGCGTGCGCCTCTTCGTCGCCTGACGAGCAATTTTAACAAGAATTTCTGCAATTTGGATCTGTTTGGTTTACCGCAAGGAAAGTTTAGACTCATGTTACTTAAAATATTAAATAATTAATGTGTCACTGTTATTGTTCCACTTTTGCGGCACTATTGGCAGCTTTATTTTTTATTTTTTGTGGATATTTTACTATTAATATTCTTTTTTTTTTATTGTTTACAACGCTAATCTTAAAAACCGAATTGTCTCATTGTGTATCTGTGGAGAACGTGGTTGATTTCACATTTGTATTATTTCTGTATCCTATCTTTTTGTAATTCTTAATGTGTAATTGTTTGTTTTCCCAAATAAATAAAATAAAATAAGCGCGGCACTCCGAGAGAAGATCAGCAGGGAAGGGTGGCTGAAGTGACTGCCCAGCCACAGCAGGGAAACGAGTAAAAGCCAGGACTGGAGGGCGAGTGCTGGCTGGTATTGAAAAGGCCCCGAGAATCTTGATCTCGCAAGCACATGATGGGAACAGCCTGACCATCAAAGGCGAAGTCAATGGAACACCATGCAAACTGACGTTGGATACTGGAGCTTCTCACACGGTCGTCAATTCTCACCTAGCAAGTCGGTTCCTTGGGGAGTACGTCAATAACCACGACCGTATACGATTACTAACAGCTACCGGTCAGCACATAATCGTCCGAGGAAAAAAGGAGGTGGAGTTAAAATTGGGTGATAGAACTTACCAGCACAATGTCATCGTGGCCGATATAGTGGACGATTGCATCTTGGGCTTGGACTTCATGCGGAAACATCGTTGCGAGATCGACGTTGATCAAGGAGTATTGAAATGTGGTTCACATGAAGTCTTCATGGAAGGTGCACCATCAGGAAAAGTGTACTGCTTGAAAGAGATTGTTCTTCCTCGCAGATCAGAAACAATTGTGCCAATTAGATTACCACAGAATTCTGGACACAAAGATCGAAGTGTTCTGATAGAAAGGGTGAACAATGACTTCCCATGGAAGATGGCACGTACTCTGGTCAAGGCCACCAACGTCTCAGCAGTACGCATACTGAATCCAAGTTACAAGGAGCATGTGATCAAGAAGGGCACCTTGATCGGTACTTGCGAGGAAGTAGCTTGGATGCGTCAATTGCAGGATCCGCCTACCGGAAATAAAATTCGTAGTGCAAAATTTGACGTGTCAACGCTTTTGGAAAACTGCGATTTAACTAAAGGAGAAATGGACAAGGCTAAGAAGATGTTACTTCAGTACGCCGACACTTTCTCTTCAAACGATGCTGACATAGGGAGAACTGGACTTGTTCAGCATAAGATTAATACAGGCCACGAGCTACCAATCCGTCAGCGACCAAGAAGACTGCCAGTTGCACGAGAAAAAGAGGTGGGAAACCATGATTGAGGGAATGGTGAAGGACGGTGTTATAGAGCCTTCATCGAGTCCATGGTGTTCTCCTGTGGTCCTGGTAAAGAAAAAGGACGGCAGTATGCGCTTCTGTGTGGATTATCGACGACTGAACGACGTCACGAAGAAGGACAGCTACCCGCTGCCTAGGATCGATGACATACTGGATACGCTGACTGGTATGAAGTGGTTTACCACACTTGACCTGAAAAGTGGCTACTGGCAAGTAGAAATAGACCCCAAGGATAAGGAGAAAACTGCATTTTCAACAGGAAAAGGGTTGAGCAGTTTAAAGTTATGCCATTCGGTTTGTGCAATGCTCCTGCGACGTTTGAAAGGTTGATGGAGCAAGTACTCGCCGGATTGATTGGAGACGCATGTCTTGTATATCTAGACGACATTATCATCGTGGGCCGTACATTTGAAGATCACCTTAAAAACCTCAAGCGAGTGCTGTCGAAAATCCAAACAGCAAATCTCAAGTTAAGTCCGAAAAAGTGCTCGTTTTTCAGACAACAAGTAAACTTTTTAGGACACATAGTTTCGGGGGAAGGTGTTCAAACAGACCCGGAAAAAGTAATCGCCGTCAAGGATTGGCCAGTTCCGAAAGACAAGACACAGGTCAGAGCCTTTCTGGGTTTGTGCTCCTACTATCGAAGGTTTGTCAAGAATTTTGCCGACATTGCGAAACCTCTGCACAAACTCACTGAGGAAAAGCGGCAACTCTGTTGGGACGAGAACTGCGACGTCGCATTTCAGGAATTAAAGAAACGTCTGTGCAATACACCTATTTTGGGATATCCTGACACTGAAAATGACTTCATAGTTGACACAGATGCAAGTAATACTGGAATTGGGGGCGTGCTGTCTCAACGGAAAGGAGACCAAGAGGTTGTGATAGCTTACTTCAGCAAGTCTTTATCCAAACCAGAAAGAAATTACTGCGTTACAAGACGGGAGCTGCTCGCCGTAGTAAAGACATTGCAGCACTTCAGTAAATATTTGCTGGGACGTAAATTCCAATTACGAACTGACCATGCTGCATTGAAGTGGCTATTACAGTTTAAGAATCCAGAGGGGCAAGTGGCGAGATGGATTGAACTACTACAAGAGTTTGACTTCATAACTGAACATCGCAGTGGGAGAACTCACGGTAACGCAGACGCCTTGTCAAGAAGACCTTGTCCTGAAGACTGTAAGCACTGTGCCAGGCAAGTGACTAAGGAAGTAGTGTCCGTGAGGATGCTTAGAACAGATCTCAGCGATGAATGGAAGGAAACCCTACAGCAGGCTCAGCAAAATGACTCGGACATCAAACCGATCTTCGAGTGGATCAAAGCTGGTGCTCCTAAACCTAAGTGGAGTGATGTGGCTGCGATGAGTTCCATCACGAAGAGTTATTGGGCGCAATGGAACAGCTTGGTGATCCAGGATGGAGTCTTGTGCCGTAAATGGGAAAACGCTCGAGGGGACAGCTGTCATCTACAAATGGTTGTCCCTAAAGCTAAGGTTATTATATACATTACCAAGTAGTAGGCAAAAAAATAATAACCTACTTGTACCGAATAAAGAAGTTGGTACTTTATGCCCTCGGCGTACGGTCGAAATTACAATGACAATTCCTAATATTTTTTTATAAGTAGTTACCTACTTAACTTTGAACTAATAATAATGGCACGCTTCTCGAAGTTTTTAGCGCAAACACACTGAATCACGTCCTTTCTCGAAAGATCTCGTACGTACGACGTAACAATATGTAGTTGAGAAAAGGCTAAGCAGATGATGATGATACAAGCAAAAGTAGTAGACAAAACCTAGCACTAGTACATCATAAATGAAACGCTTGCGGTTTGAAGTTACCCATTCACCTAAGATAATCCCATAATCGTCTTAAGCGGCGGCCAACGGAAGGATTCGTCGATTTGTACCTGTTTCTACCTCTTTATACACTTAAATCTGCATGAAAGCTCCAGGAAATTCCTCGATTTATTAAATTTTAAAGGAGTTTACTTATAAAAGCGGGGACGTTACTTGGGAGGGGTTTGCGTCCAGCTTCGAGCTGTTATACGCTTCGTTGATTGATTGAGTTCTCGAGAAATTCTTCGTGTTTGTGTTAGTGTTTGATGACAAAACGAGAGAAATAAACTGTACTTTGGAGTAAAAAAAAACGAGACTATTGCAAATTTTTACATCACGCCTTTAATCCCCGAATGGTTAGGCAGAGGATTACCGAATAGTACACTTACATTTCGCCAGTTATGTTAAAGTCCCATGAAATAGGGGGTGAGGCTATTGCAAGCCACCGGGCACAATTCCAGACTCCGTGGCTGTTACTGAGAAATTCTTGATGGAAAACCCAATAACACTTTGCCCGACCCGCGAGTCAAACCCAGGACCTCATGTTCAGCAGGCACGCTTGCGACCACCAGGCCACCGAGGCAGTCGGACTTACTTAATCGTACTCACTATTTAGATTCTCTTATACTTTAGTACTTAAACTAGCGACCCGCCCCGGCTTCGCACGGGTCCAATGTAGATACTAATGTTTTCTCTACTATAATGTGTGTACATATAAACCTTCCTCTTGAATCACTCATTAAAGATCCGGTAGATTAAAGGTCTGAATCTTCGAATTGTTCTATCTGGCAAGTATTTTTTAAATGTAGTGTGCGTCTCCACGGCGCCCGAGATTCTTTTATTGTTACACATACATCTTTTTATTTTTAATAGGAGAACACACACACACACATCTTTTTTTGTTCTTGTATGATTTCTTACATTGGATCTTACACTTGATCCCACACACACCCCCGGTAGGTTACATTTGGCATACATACTATGTAGTGATGTTAAATTAGTTAGAAGTTTTTAATAAATTAATGTCCCTAAGCCCTAAATCGACCTATCAAAAACATATCTCCTACAAACCTTTAACATTAACATTTAACTCCCGCATATCAGTAACATCAACAGCCCCGAAGGTGGCTCGAAATTAAATGTTATCAGATAGCCCACCCCCCCTCGCTAAGGGTCGTAAAGTTACCTTTATTACCAACTTTTACAATTTCAATGTGGCACCACTTTCGACAGCTTCTTATGGGTCATGGCAGCTAGGAATTTAGGATTGCAGAGTTATAAGCGTTTGCGAGAATAATGTGATGTTTTTTGAAGGTGGTTTGAAAGTTTTCGCTTTTTTCTGAGTGCGATTTTATGCGTTATATTGTTACCCGACTGAGAAGGGTAATGTGATTGTCAGCCTATGTAAATTATGTATGTTCGTTCCTTTGTGGAGCTCTAGACCCCAAACGCCTGGGCCGATTTTGATGATTCTTACGTCAATCGATTGGTCGTAATCTAGCGAATGTCATTAGAAACAAGACAGCTATCAAAATTCAATATGGCGACAACCAGACGCTATATTGTGAAAAAGAAAACTATGAAAGTCGACGAACTATGTTAAGTGGGGTTATCATTGAATAGGCACTTGAAAATCATGTTACAAATGGCTATAAATAGGTGGTCCTAGTCTAGTTTTTGATAAGTAAACCCCTAAGGTAAAAATATATTGATTAAGACGGTAGTGTATTCTCTTCTTAAAATAATGAGCAATTAAGGCGGTAGTGTATTCTCTTCTTAAAACAATGAGCAGAGCAGGGATCAAACTTGTGATCAGCCAGAATCGCTCCCTATCTTCTGAGAACCACTATAGGTACAAATAGGGACTATCCATACTGGTATAACACAATATGCCTGTTTTTAGTTCAAAGAGTGCTGTTGGCTTTTCAACACTCGACTCAACGTCGAAAGTTCAGAATCTAAAAACACGCTTTGATTAAGAAAGAAAGAAAAGTAGATTAGACTCACACAGGACAAACAATTAAAAAAATATATGAAAAAGAAAACAAAAAAATACTAATTTACTTAACACTAAAACATAAGTTCATTAAGGTGTCATCTATTTGTAAAAACGAACCTTTGTATCAATACGTGTAGGTATTTCAATTGGAACTTATACAAAGGTGGTTATGAAACAGGCCCTTAGTTTATCTAATTGCGATTCTCCGATCATTGTTATGGCTATTTCCGATCAAATTTAGTTTTCTATACACAATTCAATTTCAGAAATCAGGTGGCGAAGGCGTAAATCTCAAGCCCACAGCGACATCCAAGAATCCTTAGTTTTAGAAGCCGATGAAGTAAACAAAACTTTTAAAAGCAAGTCTATTTACATTTCTTGATTGATGTTGTGTGTTTTACGAGTTTTCAAATCGGCGGGAATTTGCAATTTATATTCCGCACTGTATATTTTTATTGGTGACCTTTAAATATGGAATGAGATCACACCTACGGAAATTCGTTATGAATTTTTAACTGGTTGTCTATTTGTTTGCTCTTCGTTAATTTGATTTATCTTTGACATTTTTGTTGAGGTCGCTTGCCGATGTGGACTGTATGTATCATTGATTTCTACGACATTATGTTGCGAATTTTTGCAATTCACGATTTCGCATCGTAACACAAGTCGTATGTGAGCTTTGTATGGTAGTAGATACCAAGGCAAAACAGCAGCATAATAATTAAGGTTTTAACACCGTTTCTTATGCGTGTACATTAATACGACACGAAACGAATAATCCTATAAAATTTGAAAACCTTTTAAGGTGATTACCGTCAATTTTAACAGTGCCCTAAGCACTTAACTGCTTTTAAACTCAACGACAGTTTTCGAATAACGAACTTAACGACGCCATCTTGATTAAGGGCAGCTGTCAAAATGTCGCACTTTTCAGTAATTAGTAGCGACATCTGCCGAATTAGTTTGTCAACATTAAAGACTTTAGCTTGGTACAATGAGTGCAAAAGTTTTAAGCCTAAGTGCTAAGAATACAGACGAATATAGCATTGTTTTAATCTCATTAGTTGCTACTAGTACTAGTTTAAGTCGTAGGTTTGAACCGAGGCAGGGAGTTTATTTCGTATAATTTAACTTAGTGATTATGCTACATATGTATACATATGTGCTAGAATCAAGAATTCGAAGACATGTCATCTACCAATACACCTTTCACAAAGTATAAGTACTGGTATAGGATGATTTTGCTTGCGGAATATGAGGAACTCGTGACTAAATAATAATAGCTGCACCGATCGAGCTTCAAGGTTAAGCCGCGCCTGCCTAGGTCGATCCGCGAATGGTTGGAGATCCATTACCTACCAAGTGAAGTCCGTAAATCGGAAAGCACGTTATGCCGTTGGTCCCGGCTGTCATTTGTAGATCTTTGACAGTCGTTACAGGTAGTTAGTGGCTCGAAAGTCTGACTAGTTCTTTGAAGAAAAAAACCGATAATAAGTACAAAAATAAACCTCCAAATTGGTGGTTTCTTTTTATAGATTCAAAATCTGATAAACAACAACCTCGTTACTCGTTATAAATAATTACAATGCTCAGTATCGGAACATGTTGGTGACAATCAGTGATCAGAGATCGTATCAAATGTGTCACGCATAGCTATTATACCATCCTCATTTGGGTAATGACCTGTCGAACTTGTGAGAATGTCATCGATTATAACACGTTCGCGACCCTCTAGCGATGCGACTTCGCCAATGGCATGCTCTAAGGGCCTTCGCTCACGGCGACTTTTTGTATCGTTTACGTTTACTGCTATTGTTTACGTTTTGAGTTTTCACCTCTACTGCATCGCTTCATAAAGTCACGATAGGCGATGGTCCTAACCATTTTCAATCGTTTTTTTCTCCGAAGTTCCTGTCGCAATAAATGTGACGCTTGAAATTGTAGCTTGTGGCGAAGGGGTTAGACATGGAAGCACTTAAGTGTCATTCTGGAATCATTATTTTGGAAATGTTACCAGAAAAAGGAATTATTCTGATTGGATTTGTTTGATGATATTTTTAAAAGCTTTTATTTAACTTGCAATGTAGCTAAGTATGTTTGTTCGGGTGGAATCTTGCAACTCAATTTTGAAGCAGATATCTTCAACCGATTAAGCTGAAATTTTGTATAGGTACACGTTCAGTTTATATGACAATGCATGGTTAACTGTCTGACGTCATTCTAAATCCAACATGGCAGCACATCCAAGATGGCGGACTAGTTATTTTTAATGCACTCCTACAATATGGGTATCGATCAATAACGTTATAAATTGATAGTAAAAGTTTTAAAGTAAAACTATTTTTTTTTTCTTTTTCGCGCATTTAAATGAAAGCGTGTTTTTTTAAAAGGTTTTTACTTATAATTTTACCTTTCTACGTACACAAATAATCATCTAAGTTTGGATTGAAATTCAAAAGACATAATTCGATTCTCTAATAATAAGCTAAAAGTGCGCTGTTGGTGTCTGTTCGATTAAAATTATGTTTAGTCTATTTTATTTATTAATTAGGTTCCCTTACAATGTTTTCCTTCACTTTTGCAGCAGTGGTGTTGAAATTATTTACAAAATGTAAAGCAAAATGTAATGTGCGTGCTTGGGTTCGAACCATACGGACCAGGTATCGAAAAGGTTACCCGTATAGGGGTTTTATACGGTTTTCAGAGTTAGGTGATAAACTCTAGAGTAAAAGTTAACCCATACCTATTATAGGGTTAATCAGCCTGTAAAAACCCGATCAACACACAGAGTTCATTTTTGTAAAAATATGCAAGAAAGTGACGGAGTTAGCCCGCGCTCGGTGCTTTGTCTCTTTCATTCTGGTTAATCAGCAATATTTAAATAGTTAAACCATGGGATAACCCTTACAATATATGATTATAAATAAGGGTTAATCCGTATAACGGTTAAACAAACATATGGTTACCGGGGTCACTTAACTAGGCCACCTGTACTGTAATATTAGTACTCCATTTTTAAGTATTTCAAAAATACTATTTTGATCCACACCCTTTTGGCTCGTAAACCATATAAATTAACAGTTTTATACAAGTTTTATGAAAACGATAGGCTTATCTTTAGGCTAGCACCATAAACTAACTTGTTAGTTTGCCATGGCAACCGAATACATAACAAAACACTTGGTAAACGACACTGTTTCTTTACTATTTTGCATTTCTCGTTAAAAAATGTCTAAAACTAAAACTGGTGCCGTCTGGGAAGATAGAGAAGTCCTCTTTGACTTGCCCTTTGCGTAAGTAAGTTTTATTATTTAATAGAGCCTTAATATTTCGTATAATCAGACAAATCTGTGCTAACATTGTACCAAGGTTTACTTTACTAAAACTATAAAAAAGGACCACTTTTTTTGGTCCTTTGAGCCAAGTTACACGTACAATAGGTACATAAGTGTAAATAGATGATAAGCTTTGCTCAAACTTCCAATACTTCCTTATTGAGTTAGACCTTTTAAAGGAACTTTAGGTGTATGAGGAACAGGGTGTAAAGTTCCTCGATTCTCCATAGAGAAGGGGAGATCTTTCGACCAGACGGCTATTGTGTCTGGTGGGCTACTGCCCGACAGTTGATACTCTTAAATCGCGGATAAACTTGCTTGCGCGATGTAGGAATTGGATGTTAGTTCTTCATTTTTGTCATAGATGGCGCTGTAGTACTTCTTGTTCTATGTTGCCGAGTACTTTTTGTAGTGCTTGTCGCTACACAAAACACGTTGGGTTGTCTCCATCAGACGAATACTGGATGAGATACTTACATGAGATGTGTCAAAAGCTTAACAAGATGACTACATATTTTTTTCTAATGGGTTTAAAAGTACCTTTAACGAAGCCAAAATTCGCTTGTTCACCCCGTCATTTCATTGCGATCATTTTTATGTTGTAGACCATCTGGTTACGGAGATATTGGGGGTCAAAGTTTTAACTTTTACACAAGTTTTTTTTTAGACACAAGCTTTTTAGGTTATAACTTTAAACACATCCACGACCCCCGCACTATTCTATGCACCCATCAGCACAATGTCTTGAGTGCGTTACATCGAGTCCTACCGTAAAACGTGATTTTTCGCCCCAAAAAAAAAAGTCGTTTCCCAGCAATAATTTTTGCGTCGAGTTACACTTTTTGATGTAGGTACAGTATGCTTGGTTGACGGTTACGTGAAGGGCCCGTTTACAACCTGTATAGTCTTCACCTACTATGTTTTGTCTCTGCATCAGCATCAGGTATTGTGCTAACTTAGGGTGATGCAGAGACAGATGCACCACAAACTGATGCAGCATAAACTACCACTAGTAAAAGTCTTGGTAAAAACTGCCCAAGGTATGAGTCCGCTTCTGTACCTACTCTTATTTTTACTTATGAAACTACAAAAAAGAAGGCGCATTTCATTTCCTTGCTATTAAGATGGTTGGCATAATCTTAAAAAAGAAATTACATATATTACTAAAGGCATTTTTCTTATCAAAGTTTTCATATTAATTACTTATGTACACGTATTTCTTGAGAACATAACATCACGCTTGTAATCACCGAAGGGGTATCTAATCTAAATTACTCGCTTATTTCTCCAGATATATTTATGTCCCAATTGAGGGCGAGTCTCCTGCCATGAACCTGGCTCAAATCAAGGCTCCGGGCTGCTGCTGAGAAATTCCTGTTAAAGAAAACCCAATAACACTTTTTGTGTTTCTTGACAATTTCAGATATTTGAAACTACGACCTGGCGAGAAGATTTTCGATAGAATCGAACCGATAGAAGATACTAAAGGCAACAGTGGCACCAAAGGTCGTATGGTGGTCACAAACCTGAGGATTATATGGCATTCGCTGGCTTCACCCAGGATCAATTTGTGTAAGTTCCACATAGAAAGACAACGGAGGTTCTGTTGAATAAAAATCCGACCAAAGACTAAGGAATGTAGTTTTAAAGATTTAAAAACCGGCAAATGTGTTGCCGGGGAGTTCGATCTTCCTAGCTAAAACAAGAGGAGTTAACTGCCGGTTTAATGGATGTATGAGGTTCAAAAAGTGCTTATTGGTAACATGATAAACTAAAGCGAGTAACGGAGTAAAGCAAGAGGAACCTTGCTATGAAGCTAGCTTGCTAGCTAGCTTGCTTGCTAGAAGGGGTTACTTTTGGACATATACCTACATATTTGCGCCATAGATCGCGAAGGCACCTAGACACCTTTTCAGTCAAAGCTGCAAGTAGCATTGTCTACAAGTGCCTAACAAACCAACCGTGTTTACTTGCACTGCGACCCAAATGACATGCAGGTACGGCTTTAAAGGCGTTCCGCGTCATAATATCCGCAAACAACGCCATTTCGTCGCCATGAATTTGATTAGTATTCCCGTCTCTATTGTAGTATAGACGCCAGCTGCAGCACATCAAGCTCTTTAATAGATTTCAGCTTTGTTCCTAGAGAATTAGGTTCAAGGTTGATTGGGAAAATTTGACAGTTTCGGGTAGCTTGATGTGCTGACGACTGTACATGACATTGCGAAATGTATTGTTTCAGCAATCGGCCACAACTGCATCCTCGCAACAAACACTAAGGTAGTCAACTCAGGTCTCCGGGGCACCACGCAAGCCCTCAACGTGTTAGCAGCTTATAAAGCTAACAAATATGAGTTTATCTTCACCAATCTGTCCCCAAACTGTGTCAGGCATTATACTTCTGTTGCTGGGGTGCATAAGTAAGTAATACATATTTATCCATAAATAAATCTTAGAAGAGAGAGATTCCTGTAAGAAGACCGAGTTTCCTGATGATCAGAGTCGTAGTAGGTAGACTGAATTTGGATAGATATGCCCGCGATCTGAAAACTTATAAGATTTTCGCCAAAAAACAATCTGCCGATATCGAATATCAAGCACTACTGATGAGTCAATGGCGCACAGTCATGAAGAATAGACAAAAAAAACTTCCTCTGATCTTCGTAAGGGAGTGATGTAGTGTGGCCAGAATCTACAACGCCATATACTAACTTCGCATCGCACCTGACGTCACGCACATCCTACATTGCTCCAGAAAAGTCATCCGAAAGATTAAGATATACTTACAAAACATCCCGACAACAACCGTCGGGCAGAAGCCCACCAGGCACAACACCCGCTTCGTTTGTGGATACTTATTATTCTTTAATGGAGGATGAAGAATTATACACCCTATTCCTAATACCTCTATGGATGTAGCAAAACATCATTCAGCAACTTAGGCATCATTTTTCAGAGCATATACGGCATCCAGAATGTACAGAGACCTGAAACTGCGAGGTGCTATTATACACAACAAGCAGTTGCGAATGTTGCCACTTGAAAAGGTATTTATGTGGTCACTATCCTGTATTATTTTCACACACATTCCTTCTCTGCTATTGGTAAACTTGACTCCATCCAAAGGTACAGTGTCTTACTCCATCTTCGTCCTGATCTGCCGTGATGTCTCCTAGCAATAAATATAAGTCAATCATATCGCCTCTTTGCGAGAATACTGTAACATCTCAAAAAAGGCAATTTTACAGGACGCGTATTTTAAACTTTCGAAATGTTATAAAATCTAAAATAATAGAGCTAAAGCAACAAAACCTTCTAGTGATTTATAATTTAACTATTAATTCATCTAAAACTATAGTAATTGTTGCGCTATTGGCTATTTTTCGGTATAAATTAACAGGATTAAAAAAAAAGGGATATTTTGTCACACTATTACTGAAAAAGTTTTCAAGGATCGATGTGACATATGAACTTGTCACATTGTTGATAATATATTTTTTTGTGTTGTGTTAGGTTATATGATAAAAACACATTTTAGAAATAAAAATGTTTATTAAATCAATGAAAAATTTGTAGGAAAAGAAAATCAAGCATAAACATTAGTCATTATAACGTAGGTAGGATATACAGTTACCTACTTAAATACAGTAATTCAACAGTTAACAATCAACAAAGTTAACAAAATGAAACTATAGCTATCAGTTCTTAATTAAAAGTATACTGTTATTACTAAATTTGTTATTATTATTTTAGATCTAGCTAACCAATCAGTCTCTTCGTAACATTAGTCTTTGTAAATAATCACTAGGTTTATTCTAAACCTACTTTAGGTGGACCATAATCTATATTTTAACTAAAACAAAACCATCTCAATAAGAATAATAATACATACTAAAAATATTTTTATTCATATTGAGATAGGTTTTAAAAATAAGTATCTAAAATTATAAGTATTATATACTTGCAAAATGTATTAAAAACTTGAGTATTTATCATTAAGTACTATAAAATTACGACTTAGGAACTTTTCATTATAAAATATCACATAGGTATTGTACTTAAAGGAACCGACGTTTCACTTATCTCACATAAAGTAATAAAAAATAATTGTTATAAAAATTACAAAAATAGTATAAAAAATAAAATAAAAACATTCTTAGAGCGATTCGTAAAAGCTCCTATGAACTCCGGGAATTAATTTCTTATTAATCAAATCCATTAGGTCCGATTTTTTTCGTTCAGCTATCCCGGGTTTATTATTATAGACATTTTTTATTTCTATATTGTTGTTTCTCTTTTTTCTCAAAACGACGGCTTTTTTAAAGTCCGTTTCAGCATAAGAATTTTTATAAAATATAGCATTTGTATCATCTTTACTAACTCTTATTACTCTTACTTCTGATAGTTTAACTACATGGTTATCTTCATCTTTTGTTAAGTTAAAATTAATTTGATTACACACACTTTTCCAATCATAAAAATCTTCGAAACACATTTCATTGACGTGTATTGGCTCACTCTTTTTCCTGGCTGTTTTTATAGCACCGATAAATCCGTCGGGAGTGTATATAGGACCGGATCTTAATAGCCTCTTTACTTGTCTCTCAATCTGGGAATGGGCAGAGTCGCCTTCGTTCTGGGTATGGCCTTTTACAAGATATTTGTGTGTTATGGATTTCAGGTTAGGCAAGGTCTGTACGGCATATAAATACAGGGCAATCATGAATTTGTTTTTATTTTGCCCTGCGCAGTTGTCTGAATAGAAGACAACCTCTAAATCTTCAGCTGAATTTGACATTTTGGTAAGGTAATTAAATACACAAGTACCTATTTCATTTATGCCTCTATTTGCATGTGACTCGTCCCATACGTAACTTTCAACAACATTATTCTGAATATTATAAATTGTTAGATTAAGAACATTAAGTTTGCATTTGTAGTAAAATACAGAAATATCGCCCTTAGGGCACTGGAATACAGCTTGGAGATCGTAAACAGCAACTAAAATATTTTTATTGTTCTTGTCATTTGTCTTTTCAATGCGTGATAATTCTTTTTCTCTGATATGTTTTTCGTAGTCTTCTTTTTTCAATTCTTTTTCTTCGGGCGTACTATTTTTATAAACTTCGCATGTATCGCACAAATCTTTCTTCGGCACAAAAAACGATATATTAAATTCTTGTGTAAATATACGATAAAACATTAAATAACTTGCATAGGGTATATTTTTAGATTTACATTGTTCAACGTAGTCTCTATGCAGGTCTGTAATTGCTTTGCTGCCGTCAATGTAATGTCTTTTCGAGTTTGCTCGAATATAGTGCGATTCTATTTTTGGTATCGCTTCTATAAATTTTCTTATGCTTTCTTTAATGTTTTCATCAACTTTACTGTGATTTAGATGAGTGCCACGGTAATCTTTCATTGACGAGATATTAGTGTCATTATTTTTCTTTTTCAACGCGGTCTCTATAGGGCGGTTATTGATAGCCAAAGTGTTTTTGAAAAACAATTTACATACTCTGATCTTTGCACCAGAAATAGTCAAAAAGAAAGCGTTGTTGTTTTCACGCTTTGCAGCAATATTTCCGTCTGAGTCCACTTTCACATATCGCTGTTTTGGAATAACTAAATCGACATTATTAGCTATAAACGTCCATTGTTTCTCAATTTGTCCTAAACCCCAATATTCGTTTAAAATTTTCTCACGTTCAAGCTCTGAGAAGTTAGAGCTACATTTAAATTTACAATTTTCTCTGCAAGGTGGTTTAAGCTGGCGTTTTGGAAAGGGCTTATTAGTTTTTGTTGAAATATATGATAGTCCACTATTTCTTAATCGCTTAGCGATGTTCTTCTTCCAATTTAACTCTTGCCTTGGTCTTTTTTTTCCTACTTTAGTTGGGGTGATGTTGGAAGTGGTTGGCTCTATTGGCATAGTGGTATCATTCCCAACTACAAGCGAATTATTCTCTGTTGCGACCAGATCTATCTGATTTGTATGGTTAACTATTATGTCTCGATTTTCTGCTGAATTACTTACCAATAACATGTCAACTTGCTCTATGGTGTCAACTGAAGCAATATTATTATTTAAATTAAACAAGTCTTGGTCTTTTGAGAAGTTGTAGTTAGTGCTGGCACCTTCTTCTTCAGAGTCTGAAGTATGTATATTATTACTTTTTGACTTCTCCTCTTGATAATTGGGATCCTTTACGGAATCATCACTATCTGGGGAAAAGTTAAAAGAAAATTAGTCCCAAATAATTACGTTGCAAACGTTCGGCATCCGAAATGCACAGAATTGAACACAAATTATTACATAAATTGAATAAGTGCATTTATTAAGAAATAGTAGTCTCTGCCTACCCCAATGGGAAAAAGGCGTGACAATAATAATGTATGTATGTATTAAGAAATATAATAAATGCATTTATATAAAAACTTACTACCTTCATAAAAAGATGGTCCACTGCTTGAGGAGGAACTCGAAGAAGAACTCGAAGAGCTACTTGAAGAGCTACCGGTACTACTAGTTGACTCACGTCGACGATGTTTTGAGTCATCGTTACTTTTGTCTAAAAGAAATATAAATAATAATAACTTAAACAATAGAAAAACTTTATGAAACATAAGTACCTAATAGTTTAAATTTTTGTTTTAAATTCTTAATTTAAAACAAAAATTTAAACTAAAATCGAGGTGTTTACATAATTATCTGTAGAAAACACACTAAGACTCCTTATAATGTTGCTCAATTTGTTTCTTCTTCTCAGCCGATGGACGTCCACTGCTGGGCATAGGCCTCATGTATGGATTTCCAATATTGGAAATCCAATTTGTTTAAAATCTATGAAAATGTAAGCACCTAAGTTCGTTTCGTATTAATAGGTACTCATTTTAAATAACTACATGACAACAGGCTCGCCCCTTGTTACATGGGACCGAACATAGGTGGCATTTAGTCTTTACAAAAATATTCTTTAAAAAACAAAATTATTAAGTCTTACCTTCTGGAATCATTGCGTTTATATTAGAGTCATCAACTTCCTCGGCTTGGATACTGGAACTATCATTTACGTTACTATCAACTACGTTTTGCATAGTTGCTAATTGTACTAATTTTCTGGACCGCGATCCCATCTGAAAAAATAAATATTTATAATTCATTTGTTTTAGTATTTACAACGTGACATAACGATTTAATTTACAAAAAAACTTATAATTTATCTAGAAAAAAGTAACATTACAAAATACTCCGAATCCATTTTATGGTTTGTAAAATATTTCATTGTCAACAACGCGTCATCTTATGATGTTACAAAACAAAAACGATATCTTTTCAACGAAAACGTGATATCAAAAGTAATAACAAGTTAAAATTGCATACTATTTTCAACAAAACTGTGTCAATTCAACATATCACATTACTTAATAAAAAAATATCAAAGAGTTCAAACTTACCTTAGCAATCGTAATGTGGTATCTTCGTGATGTCACGTTTTTGCACAAATACGAGAGCGCCCTTCCCTCCAAATGGCACGCGCCGACTGATGGGACACGTTGTCGAAACAAATCACGAGGCAGAAAGAGACAGCGCGACAACACAAAATATTGCAGTTGTCTTGTCTCTTTCGCTCATAGACGCACCGTTATTGTCGAAAAAATACCTCGTTTTTATCGAAAATAAAGTTCAATACGGCGGTTTTGATTATGGAATAAAAAAAAAAACGATTTTTCTGAAATATCACAGTATTCTTGCAAAGAGGCGATATACACTATACGTCATAAAACATTGCGCCTTACTACCTGTTTACAGATATGCCTACACGAGCACAGTATCTGGAACCTGTCAAGCGACTCTGGAAACCTGGGGACCCTGATAGTTACAAACGTCAGAATCGTCTGGTTCGCAGACATCAATGATTCCTTCAACGTGTCCATGCCGTATATCACTATTGAAAACGTGAGTTTGTTCTAACTGACGAACCTTAAAAAGAAGACTCAAGGAATAATGTGAAACAGAGAAAAGACTGGAAGAATATTGGGGAGGCCTTTGTCCAGCTAATTGGTACCTACACTATAGATTAACAACAAAAAAACTAAAACGAAAGCCCACGATTCGTCCATGAACTGCCATAATCGGACTTAACTGGTATTTTACACAAATTACTCTTGTTTGTGGAACAAAGGACCATTAGTAAATTTTAAGTTTACGTACTGAATGAAGTACTTAAGCGAAATATGTGAAACCATTTTATTTTTAAGACCTTACCGTACCGTATTTCATACAACTAAAGAACGTAATTGAATCCATCCTCCGTTCAAATTCGTTTACATTTTTTAAAGGTTACATTCAATTAGGTACTATAAGCATTCGGCTTTTTGTTGATTTGCAAGAAAACCCCAAAGAAATAAGACACATTATCCTTTAAGATTGTAAATTAACTAATTATTTTAACCTATTCTAGATTATAATAAAAGACTCCAAGTTTGGCGAAGCCCTGGTGTTTGTAGTGCGACGCACATCTGGAGGTTATGTGCTGGGATTCAGAGCTGACCCCCGTGAAAGGCTGCAGCCTTTACTGACGGAACTGCAAGCGCTGCATCAAGCTTATAATGAGAAACCAATATTTGGAATTGAGCTTACTTGGAATAACGAGGTATCTTATTCTTCATTAGATAAAAAATTGATTTTGATATATCAATGAATTCAAACTTTCACAAAAATCCAAACGGAATACGCATCCTTACAACTAAACTAGTAACTTGTCTCCATTTTTATCCACGACACCAATTCAAACTAAAATGTTAAAAAGTCCGTTTCTTAATAATAATCTGTTTCAGGTTTTAATTATTAAAATACCTACGCATCAAACTATCACATGTTTTCTTTGCAGAATGTAAGACCCGCATCGGACGATATAGAAGAACTAGAAGAAATTGGTGAGCCAAGAGGTGAAATGGGACCAAACTTGTATTTAGCATCACAACTGGCCCAAAATAAAGGGGAAGCAGAAAGCCCGCCAGTTTATAGCCCATATCTAGGACTAGCCATAGAACCATTGATGGAAGGATTTACTTTAAAAAGTCTGTTTGAAGTTCAAAGTAATTCATAATGACACTGATTGAAATGATTTTGAGAATTAATCCTGTCGATTTGAAGATAATTTCGTTATTTAAATAAAAGCTTGTTGCCTACTTGTTGTTTCAATGAACTAACTTTGTTTTGGAGTTTTTTTTTTAACAACAAATTGAAAAACAAATTAAAAAGTTTGAAAACGGCCTATGGAACAAAAAATTGTGCTCAAAAAGCTCCTAGCTAAAACAAGTAAAAAAAAATACTGTCAGTTTGACAGTTTGATTTTGGCCTGACATTCATTTGAATTTGACGTTTCACGTTTGATAAACTTGTTGCGACTTGATTGTAGACGTATTTTGATTTCAAAATTGTCTTATTTACAAAATAACACACAATTGTGTCGTTAGATATCAAACTCGCCTAAGTCCAGTACCGGCCATTTGAAGTTTTATTTGTTTCTTCGATTCAGCAAAAAAATACGATTCTGTTCGTGTATATCAATCCAGTCTAAGTCCTCGGCTTCCTAAAGAAATTAAGGTCGAAAATTGATATATTTTTTCAATCCCACCCAAGTCACACATGCGTTTCAAATCATACGAGCCCAAGTCCATTACAGCCAATCACACGTCGTCTTTACTCTGTCATGGCCGCCATTCTTGTTTATTCCACGTGCTGGTAATAACCGCGCTCCGTGTTTTTATTTCAATAATGGACAATTTAATAAAAGTTGTGCCTCCAGAGTTAGCAAAAAAGAAGCAGAAGAAAAGTGCAAGTGATAAAATAAAGAAAAATGGACAAAATCGGTAAGTTTGACCGTAATTTAAGATCTTTTTTCTACCGAGATCGTACCCCGGGACAGCGACGTTATAACCTTGAACAGGGCCGGACTGTTTTGATCGTTCGAACATATACCGTGTTTTTTAGTTTGAGAGATTTTATATCTATACTATAATACTAATCTAAACTGATTTTATAAAGCTGAAGAGTTTGTTTGTTTTTTGGTTGAACACTCAGGAAATCCTGGTTCGAATTGAAAAATATTTTTGTGTTGGATAGTCCATTTATCGAGGAAGACTATAGGCTATATAACATCACGCTACGACCCTTAGGGGCTGAGCAGCGGGTGACACCGGCGGGGAACAGCTAGTATACCTATAAAAGTATTAAGAGGATATAAAAATATTCCTAAAACCGTGGCCGAACATAGGGTTCGGGGACGGTTTTAGGGATATTTTTGCTATCTGTGTACAATTTTGTTCGTGTAATCGGTTTATTGGTTTAGTCGTGAAAGAGTAATAGACAGATAGATACACAAAGTAATTTTCGTATTTATAATATTTAAAAAATCTTAGCTTCTATTGCTTTCATGTTACAACTCACATACTGATATTAAATTTAATACTGGGGTAGCGTACCTATTACAAGTTCAGCTCTTCGTATACAAGTATTAACTTTTTAATCAGCCTTGTAAAATAAGGGGCTATTATGTACCTACTTTATACATAGTTGAGTAATCAATCAAATTTTAAACGGGGCAAATATTCCGACTTGTGTTAATCAGATTTTATTTATTTTTCTTACAGGTACTTGGCGAAATCTTTACCCAAAAAGCCTACATGCAAACACGTCAAAAAATGCAAATTTAAATGTGAATCTTTAACTTCAAACACAATTTTCTACTTCCATAAGAAGTTTTATAGCAGTCCGAAAAAAATTGATCAAGATAATTTTATTCTTAAATATATATCCACAAAGCCAGTACAACGAAAACGATCAAGAACAAATACCAGGACCCCAAAATCCTTTTCTAATCTTTTTTTTATTCCCGACCACAAGTCTAAGGAACTTGTTCCAGTTTGCCTTCAAGCTTTTTGTAATGTTTTAAATATAAAACAAGGGAGAATAAAAGGCGTCACTAAAAGATTTGCTGAAAATGGTACTAGTGCATCAGAGAGAAGAGGTGGTGACCGAAAAGAGTTTGCATTTAGATCAAAATTGGAATCGGTCCAGAAATTTATTATGAAATTTAAACCTTTGGATTCTCATTACTGTAGGGGCAAGATAAAACAGAGAATTTATTTTGACCCAAGTCTTAATATTACTAAGATGTACAAAATGTATGAGGATCAAGTCACACCCGGATTCTCAGTAACTAAATCTTATTTCAGAAAGGTATTCAATACATCTTTTAACATAGGTTTTGGAACACCACGACAGGATGTTTGCTCTGATTGCCTTCAACTTTTAGAAAAATTGAAAAGATGTCCAAACGGCATTGAAAAGGAAAACATACGTGCACAATACAGAATCCATAAGATAAGAGCGAAATGCTTTTTTCAGCTTTTGAAAGATGAAGATCCGGATATACTTATCCTATCATTTGATTGTCAAAAAAATTTACCTATGCCCAGGGTACCAGACCAATCAACATATTATTCCAGGCAGCTATACATCTATAATTTTACGATTGTTGTGGGCAACTCAAAGACAAATTTAAGACGTGACAATGTCTTCTCCTATGTTTGGACTGAGGACAAGGCACCAAAAGGCTCCAACGAAATAGCATCCTGCGTCTATCACTGCTTAAAAAGTTTAAATATGGAGGGGAAAAAAACTGTCAGGCTTGTGGCCGATGGCTGTGGTGGCCAAAACAAAAACTCTCAACAAAAACATCCCGACAACAACCGTCGGGCAGAAGCCCACCAGGCACAACACCCGCTTCGTTTGTGGATACTTATTATTCTTTAATGGAGGATGAAGAATTATACACCCTATTCCTAATACCTCTATGGATGTAGCAAAACATCATTCAGCAACTTAGGCATCATTTTTCAGAGCATATACGGCATCCAGAATGTACAGAGACCTGAAACTGCGAGGTGCTATTATACACAACAAGCAGTTGCGAATGTTGCCACTTGAAAAGGTATTTATGTGGTCACTATCCTGTATTATTTTCACACACATTCCTTCTCTGCTATTGGCAAACTTGACTCCATCCAAAGGTACAGTGTCTTACTCCATCTTCGTCCTGATCTGCCGTGATGTCTCCTAGCAATAAATATAAGTCAATCATATCGCCTCTTTGCGAGAATACTGTAACATCTCAAAAAAGGCAATTTTACAGGACGCGTATTTTAAACTTTCGAAATGTTATAAAATCTAAAATAATAGAGCTAAAGCAACAAAACCTTCTAGTGATTTATAATTTAACTATTAATTCATCTAAAACTATAGTAATTGTTGCGCTATTGGCTATTTTTCGGTATAAATTAACAGGATTAAAAAAAAAGGGATATTTTGTCACACTATTACTGAAAAAGTTTTCAAGGATCGATGTGACATATGAACTTGTCACATTGTTGATAATATATTTTTTTGTGTTGTGTTAGGTTATATGATAAAAACACATTTTAGAAATAAAAATGTTTATTAAATCAATGAAAAATTTGTAGGAAAAGAAAATCAAGCATAAACATTAGTCATTATAACGTAGGTAGGATATACAGTTACCTACTTAAATACAGTAATTCAACAGTTAACAATCAACAAAGTTAACAAAATGAAACTATAGCTATCAGTTCTTAATTAAAAGTATACTGTTATTACTAAATTTGTTATTATTATTTTAGATCTAGCTAACCAATCAGTCTCTTCGTAACATTAGTCTTTGTAAATAATCACTAGGTTTATTCTAAACCTACTTTAGGTGGACCATAATCTATATTTTAACTAAAACAAAACCATCTCAATAAGAATAATAATACATACTAAAAATATTTTTATTCATATTGAGATAGGTTTTAAAAATAAGTATCTAAAATTATAAGTATTATATACTTGCAAAATGTATTAAAAACTTGAGTATTTATCATTAAGTACTATAAAATTACGACTTAGGAACTTTTCATTATAAAATATCACATAGGTATTGTACTTAAAGGAACCGACGTTTCACTTATCTCACATAAAGTAATAAAAAATAATTGTTATAAAAATTACAAAAATAGTATAAAAAATAAAATAAAAACATTCTTAGAGCGATTCGTAAAAGCTCCTATGAACTCCGGGAATTAATTTCTTATTAATCAAATCCATTAGGTCCGATTTTTTTCGTTCAGCTATCCCGGGTTTATTATTATAGACATTTTTTATTTCTATATTGTTGTTTCTCTTTTTTCTCAAAACGACGGCTTTTTTAAAGTCCGTTTCAGCATAAGAATTTTTATAAAATATAGCATTTGTATCATCTTTACTAACTCTTATTACTCTTACTTCTGATAGTTTAACTACATGGTTATCTTCATCTTTTGTTAAGTTAAAATTAATTTGATTACACACACTTTTCCAATCATAAAAATCTTCGAAACACATTTCATTGACGTGTATTGGCTCACTCTTTTTCCTGGCTGTTTTTATAGCACCGATAAATCCGTCGGGAGTGTATATAGGACCGGATCTTAATAGCCTCTTTACTTGTCTCTCAATCTGGGAATGGGCAGAGTCGCCTTCGTTCTGGGTATGGCCTTTTACAAGATATTTGTGTGTTATGGATTTCAGGTTAGGCAAGGTCTGTACGGCATATAAATACAGGGCAATCATGAATTTGTTTTTATTTTGCCCTGCGCAGTTGTCTGAATAGAAGACAACCTCTAAATCTTCAGCTGAATTTGACATTTTGGTAAGGTAATTAAATACACAAGTACCTATTTCATTTATGCCTCTATTTGCATGTGACTCGTCCCATACGTAACTTTCAACAACATTATTCTGAATATTATAAATTGTTAGATTAAGAACATTAAGTTTGCATTTGTAGTAAAATACAGAAATATCGCCCTTAGGGCACTGGAATACAGCTTGGAGATCGTAAACAGCAACTAAAATATTTTTATTGTTCTTGTCATTTGTCTTTTCAATGCGTGATAATTCTTTTTCTCTGATATGTTTTTCGTAGTCTTCTTTTTTCAATTCTTTTTCTTCGGGCGTACTATTTTTATAAACTTCGCATGTATCGCACAAATCTTTCTTCGGCACAAAAAACGATATATTAAATTCTTGTGTAAATATACGATAAAACATTAAATAACTTGCATAGGGTATATTTTTAGATTTACATTGTTCAACGTAGTCTCTATGCAGGTCTGTAATTGCTTTGCTGCCGTCAATGTAATGTCTTTTCGAGTTTGCTCGAATATAGTGCGATTCTATTTTTGGTATCGCTTCTATAAATTTTCTTATGCTTTCTTTAATGTTTTCATCAACTTTACTGTGATTTAGATGAGTGCCACGGTAATCTTTCATTGACGAGATATTAGTGTCATTATTTTTCTTTTTCAACGCGGTCTCTATAGGGCGGTTATTGATAGCCAAAGTGTTTTTGAAAAACAATTTACATACTCTGATCTTTGCACCAGAAATAGTCAAAAAGAAAGCGTTGTTGTTTTCACGCTTTGCAGCAATATTTCCGTCTGAGTCCACTTTCACATATCGCTGTTTTGGAATAACTAAATCGACATTATTAGCTATAAACGTCCATTGTTTCTCAATTTGTCCTAAACCCCAATATTCGTTTAAAATTTTCTCACGTTCAAGCTCTGAGAAGTTAGAGCTACATTTAAATTTACAATTTTCTCTGCAAGGTGGTTTAAGCTGGCGTTTTGGAAAGGGCTTATTAGTTTTTGTTGAAATATATGATAGTCCACTATTTCTTAATCGCTTAGCGATGTTCTTCTTCCAATTTAACTCTTGCCTTGGTCTTTTTTTTCCTACTTTAGTTGGGGTGATGTTGGAAGTGGTTGGCTCTATTGGCATAGTGGTATCATTCCCAACTACAAGCGAATTATTCTCTGTTGCGACCAGATCTATCTGATTTGTATGGTTAACTATTATGTCTCGATTTTCTGCTGAATTACTTACCAATAACATGTCAACTTGCTCTATGGTGTCAACTGAAGCAATATTATTATTTAAATTAAACAAGTCTTGGTCTTTTGAGAAGTTGTAGTTAGTGCTGGCACCTTCTTCTTCAGAGTCTGAAGTATGTATATTATTACTTTTTGACTTCTCCTCTTGATAATTGGGATCCTTTACGGAATCATCACTATCTGGGGAAAAGTTAAAAGAAAATTAGTCCCAAATAATTACGTTGCAAACGTTCGGCATCCGAAATGCACAGAATTGAACACAAATTATTACATAAATTGAATAAGTGCATTTATTAAGAAATAGTAGTCTCTGCCTACCCCAATGGGAAAAAGGCGTGACAATAATAATGTATGTATGTATTAAGAAATATAATAAATGCATTTATATAAAAACTTACTACCTTCATAAAAAGATGGTCCACTGCTTGAGGAGGAACTCGAAGAAGAACTCGAAGAGCTACTTGAAGAGCTACCGGTACTACTAGTTGACTCACGTCGACGATGTTTTGAGTCATCGTTACTTTTGTCTAAAAGAAATATAAATAATAATAACTTAAACAATAGAAAAACTTTATGAAACATAAGTACCTAATAGTTTAAATTTTTGTTTTAAATTCTTAATTTAAAACAAAAATTTAAACTAAAATCGAGGTGTTTACATAATTATCTGTAGAAAACACACTAAGACTCCTTATAATGTTGCTCAATTTGTTTCTTCTTCTCAGCCGATGGACGTCCACTGCTGGGCATAGGCCTCATGTATGGATTTCCAATATTGGAAATCCAATTTGTTTAAAATCTATGAAAATGTAAGCACCTAAGTTCGTTTCGTATTAATAGGTACTCATTTTAAATAACTACATGACAACAGGCTCGCCCCTTGTTACATGGGACCGAACATAGGTGGCATTTAGTCTTTACAAAAATATTCTTTAAAAAACAAAATTATTAAGTCTTACCTTCTGGAATCATTGCGTTTATATTAGAGTCATCAACTTCCTCGGCTTGGATACTGGAACTATCATTTACGTTACTATCAACTACGTTTTGCATAGTTGCTAATTGTACTAATTTTCTGGACCGCGATCCCATCTGAAAAAATAAATATTTATAATTCATTTGTTTTAGTATTTACAACGTGACATAACGATTTAATTTACAAAAAAACTTATAATTTATCTAGAAAAAAGTAACATTACAAAATACTCCGAATCCATTTTATGGTTTGTAAAATATTTCATTGTCAACAACGCGTCATCTTATGATGTTACAAAACAAAAACGATATCTTTTCAACGAAAACGTGATATCAAAAGTAATAACAAGTTAAAATTGCATACTATTTTCAACAAAACTGTGTCAATTCAACATATCACATTACTTAATAAAAAAATATCAAAGAGTTCAAACTTACCTTAGCAATCGTAATGTGGTATCTTCGTGATGTCACGTTTTTGCACAAATACGAGAGCGCCCTTCCCTCCAAATGGCACGCGCCGACTGATGGGACACGTTGTCGAAACAAATCACGAGGCAGAAAGAGACAGCGCGACAACACAAAATATTGCAGTTGTCTTGTCTCTTTCGCTCATAGACGCACCGTTATTGTCGAAAAAATACCTCGTTTTTATCGAAAATAAAGTTCAATACGGCGGTTTTGATTATGGAATAAAAAAAAAAACGATTTTTCTGAAATATCACAGTATTCTTGCAAAGAGGCGATATACACTATACGTCATAAAACATTGCGCCTTACTACCTGTTTACAGATATGCCTACACGAGCACAGTATCTGGAACCTGTCAAGCGACTCTGGAAACCTGGGGACCCTGATAGTTACAAACGTCAGAATCGTCTGGTTCGCAGACATCAATGATTCCTTCAACGTGTCCATGCCGTATATCACTATTGAAAACGTGAGTTTGTTCTAACTGACGAACCTTAAAAAGAAGACTCAAGGAATAATGTGAAACAGAGAAAAGACTGGAAGAATATTGGGGAGGCCTTTGTCCAGCTAATTGGTACCTACACTATAGATTAACAACAAAAAAACTAAAACGAAAGCCCACGATTCGTCCATGAACTGCCATAATCGGACTTAACTGGTATTTTACACAAATTACTCTTGTTTGTGGAACAAAGGACCATTAGTAAATTTTAAGTTTACGTACTGAATGAAGTACTTAAGCGAAATATGTGAAACCATTTTATTTTTAAGACCTTACCGTACCGTATTTCATACAACTAAAGAACGTAATTGAATCCATCCTCCGTTCAAATTCGTTTACATTTTTTAAAGGTTACATTCAATTAGGTACTATAAGCATTCGGCTTTTTGTTGATTTGCAAGAAAACCCCAAAGAAATAAGACACATTATCCTTTAAGATTGTAAATTAACTAATTATTTTAACCTATTCTAGATTATAATAAAAGACTCCAAGTTTGGCGAAGCCCTGGTGTTTGTAGTGCGACGCACATCTGGAGGTTATGTGCTGGGATTCAGAGCTGACCCCCGTGAAAGGCTGCAGCCTTTACTGACGGAACTGCAAGCGCTGCATCAAGCTTATAATGAGAAACCAATATTTGGAATTGAGCTTACTTGGAATAACGAGGTATCTTATTCTTCATTAGATAAAAAATTGATTTTGATATATCAATGAATTCAAACTTTCACAAAAATCCAAACGGAATACGCATCCTTACAACTAAACTAGTAACTTGTCTCCATTTTTATCCACGACACCAATTCAAACTAAAATGTTAAAAAGTCCGTTTCTTAATAATAATCTGTTTCAGGTTTTAATTATTAAAATACCTACGCATCAAACTATCACATGTTTTCTTTGCAGAATGTAAGACCCGCATCGGACGATATAGAAGAACTAGAAGAAATTGGTGAGCCAAGAGGTGAAATGGGACCAAACTTGTATTTAGCATCACAACTGGCCCAAAATAAAGGGGAAGCAGAAAGCCCGCCAGTTTATAGCCCATATCTAGGACTAGCCATAGAACCATTGATGGAAGGATTTACTTTAAAAAGTCTGTTTGAAGTTCAAAGTAATTCATAATGACACTGATTGAAATGATTTTGAGAATTAATCCTGTCGATTTGAAGATAATTTCGTTATTTAAATAAAAGCTTGTTGCCTACTTGTTGTTTCAATGAACTAACTTTGTTTTGGAGTTTTTTTTTTAACAACAAATTGAAAAACAAATTAAAAAGTTTGAAAACGGCCTATGGAACAAAAAATTGTGCTCAAAAAGCTCCTAGCTAAAACAAGTAAAAAAAAATACTGTCAGTTTGACAGTTTGATTTTGGCCTGACATTCATTTGAATTTGACGTTTCACGTTTGATAAACTTGTTGCGACTTGATTGTAGACTTGCTACGTATTTTGATTTCAAAATTGTCTTATTTACAAAATAACACACAATAATTATGCATTCATAGTTTTATAAATGAAATAATTAGAACTAGATGTTTTAACACTGACAAGAATTGATTATCTTAATAATTCGACTTTTTCGAAGCTTTTTTAAATTGTTTACTTTCTAAGTTCCTTAAAATTATGTTTTGATAGAACTCAAATATGAACAAAGAAAATAATAGAGGTGCAGCTGGCTTGGTGAGGATTTAATTTTTTCATTATTTACTCCAAGGAGTCTTTATTTAGAGGGCGCCAAAATAAATTGATCATGGGATTGTCAATAATGTCAAATCTAAACTGGAAGTGTGAGAAATGTGAACAAAATGTTTGTAAAACTATTATTTCTAGTAATTCTGTACCTAGAATATAAACGAAGTGACTTACAGCTACACATGAATAGTTTATCACTACAAGTCTAGAAAGACTAAAATTTTTGAAACACTTATGTTTATCAGTGGAATACTAAACTAATCCTTCAATTATGTCAGCTGTGGGTGTGATCTTTATCAAGGTCTAGATCAAACTTCTGCCCAATATATGTTATTATCTTGGGAATACACTCACAATCCTACTATTATTAATTTTGCCAATTAATCCAATGACACGGGGTCACGGCCTAGACCATGAAGTAGATGACGGGATGAACTGGATGTCTTCCTTGAGAATTGGAAAGAAGTAACCCAGAATCGTGACCGTTGGAAGAAATGGAGGGAGGCCTTTGCCCAGCAGTGGGACAGTATGGGCTAGCTATAATAATATAATAATAGATATCCAGTCCCATTCCCATGGGACTGGATATAAATGGGACTGGGCAGGACATGTCTGCTGTATGCCGTACAAACTGTGGGCCAAAATAGCAGGAAACTGGTGCCACGAAGGAGATGGCAGGACGAACTGGATAGGTTCCGTCCAAACCTGAAGGAAGATGCGCGGGATCGCGAGAAGTGGAAGGAGTAGAGGGAGGTCTTTGCCCAGGAGTGGGACAGAGCAAGCTAGTAAAAAAAACAAAAAATCCTTCAGATCCCAATAGAAAGTATGGAATGCAATAAAATTGTGATGCTAGACACCTATGTCATGATTAATCTCATATGTTTTGGTATGTGAGGTAGTGTTTGTAATACTCCACTATTTTAAAAGCTATATCCTTCTAATTACTTTAATTACAGCGTCGATCAGTGGCCGCAGAAAGGATACGTCTAAGGGAAGAATGGTCTGCATTGAAGGAAGTAGACACGGCCACTAATTCGAGACATATGGGCAAAGTACTCCAGAAGAAACCCACAAACACCAGGAATACTCCTGGTGTTTCTACTAAGAAAAAACAACCTACTAAAACTGCTAGTCAGAAAAAGGTAAATGCTTTGCATTTTATTTTGTTGATAATTTAATAAATTAAGTATAGCTTTCACGAAAACCAGAAGTGTTTACAACCGTTGATTCTGACAATCTACATAAAATAAAGATTATTTGATTTTTTTGGGTTTAAAAAACCTTGAAAATATAAGCCATAATTTGACTATGTGTTCTCCAAAGCTGCCAAACTTTAAATTTACTGCTACCTACTCCAGCATGTAATAAAATCCTTACTATTCTGTCATAATTATTTTATAAAGTACCTCCAACTATTTGTATTTAAACAGAACATCATAACTTTATTTCTGTAATATGTCTACTCGTAAAAAATGGTTAATATCTAATTTGTATCAAATAATTAAAAGGACAATTCGACTTGACAGTTGTTTGTGTTATGGATTGTAGCAGTGATTTAACAGAAAACATTGAAATTCTTATCATAAAATTGCAGACTCGATTTCTATATCAACAACTTGTTGATAAATTGTTACTATCTTGGGTTTTTTCTTGTCCAATCGTCTTCATAAAGATCTGTGTTTTAGAACAGATAACCTAAATCAATTTTTTTGTCAAATTAAGAAACTTTTTAGGAATTAGAAAACCAGTCTTTGAAGTTAAAGAAAACATTAGTGTTTTGTATTCTCCTCCACTGTTCTTTCTGATTCTGTTGTGAAATATAAAACAGCTGTTTTTGTTGTCCTCATCAAGCTTCATTGCCTCTGTGCTTTTCTGGTGGTCACTACTCTTAACTTTAGCTTCCCGGAGTTGCACTTGTAATTGAAACAAATAATTTATACTTACAGGAAAACCCAACAACAAAGCAAGCAGCATGCGACTCTCTCCGTGGTGTGGTAGCTATGGTGGATGTGGGGGCGGAGACCAAGGCTCTGCCATTAAGGTGTACATTGGCAGCTTTGGGGGCGACTGTTGTTATTGACTGGAGCCCCCTTGTCACACATTTAGTTTGGACTGATAGTGAGTTGACTTATTCCTGATAATATGTAGCAAGTGGCAAGCCTTATGAAGGTTTAGTTTCTTTGTTGAAAATCTTTTGCTGTACAAATTGTTACATTAGACTAAATCATAATTATACAAGGTGTAAACGGACCCTTCAAGAAACCGTCAACCAAGCATGCTGTACATCAAACTGAGTAATTCTTTGCAAAATATATTGCTGGGATACGACTTTTTTTTTGGGTGAAAAATCACGATTCTGTTTGTAGGACTCATTGTTACGCACTGACAACATGGTGCTGCTAGATATGCATCCATCAGCACCATGAATAGTATGGAGGTCATGGATATTTAAAGTAAAATTAAAAACTTGTATATGCTTTAAACTTGTGAAAAAGTTGAAACTTTGACCTCCAATATCTCTGTGACTAGAAGGTTCCCAGGCACGGAAAAAAAATCGCAATGACGGCGAGCACAAGTGCCTCTCGGCTTCAGTAAGGGTCTTTTTACACCCATTATTTAATAAGATGCCTGAACGAAGTGAGTAGCACGCCTTACTAATGGAAAGTGTTTATGTTCTTTTTCTTATTGAAGCATTTTGAAGCAATGTTGTAGAAAGCTTAATATCTTGGTTAAAATACAATTCCCAAAAGCAACCGCTTCAAAATATTTTGGAAGAAGAAATAACATAAAATATATAATTATGTAAATATTTGTATGTATTTTACTACATGTATGTAAGTCTATATCTATAAGGTATATATCTATGGGCCAAAGTTGCCTGACTTTAAATCCTAACTTCCTTACTAATATTATAAACGCGAAAATTTGTATGTATGGATGTTTGTCAGTCTTTCACGCAAAAACTACTGAACAAATTTGGATGAAACTTGGCATAGAGATAGTTCATAACCTGGATTAACACATAGGGTACTTTTTATCCCGGTAGTACAATCCCGTGGGGCAATAACAAAACTCCACGCGGGTGAAGTCGCTTGCATAAGCTAGTAAATAAATAAATATCCTTCCTCCATAAATTGTCTCCTTTTTTTTTGTTAGCCTCTCATGTGTCCCACTGCTAGGCAAAGGCCCCCCCTTTCTCCTTCCAAACCTCGATCGTCACACCACCTTCGCCGCGGTCTACCTCGACGGCGATTTCCTCCGTCAGGCGTCCAGTGAGTGACGATCTTCGCCCACCTCTCCGGGTGCATTCGCGCTACGTGGCCAGCCCACTTTCACACTCCTTTTTTAAACAATATATTTTATAATTGAACTCTGTATTCGTCTCCAGATGGTTGTCGCGCCACCCGCGCCCGCGCCCGCGCGCTGGCCTGCAAGCTGGTGTCCCCGCTGTGGGTGGAGGCCTGCGCCGCCTCCAACACCAAACTCAACGAGCGCACGTTCCCTGCAGCCTCACGGCAGTCAGACCTGCCCTCGCCGAGGACATTGAGACAACTGCTGGTAAGCAGAAATAGTTTTTCTGTTATTGGATGGCAAACAAGCCGAACAGCCACCAAACTGATGTTAAATTATTTTCACTGACTGCAAACAGATGACAAACAAATGCATGCAACACATAATATGTGTTAAGCCATATTATGGTGTTACCGTTGCCATGCCAAATACGTTGATCTCAAAGTCAACACCGAAATATCTTATCTTCCTTTCACCTCCTACACCAGTGATGGGCAAAGTACGGCCCGCGGGCCAGCTCCGGCCCGCGAAAGGATTTAATCCGGCCCGCCGGGTCTTTCAAAATGAATACAATATGGCCCGCTTTAATTATATTTTGACGGAACAGCAGTATGAAGTAGAATAATAGATGCAAAGGTAAAGGAGCCAGCGATACTAGCCGCGTAGTTCATGTGTTGCGGGTCGCAAGTTAAATTGTAATTAGTAAATAAAATGGTGTGTATTGTTTATTTTTATGATTAAAAAATCTCAAATTATAATGCATTTTTGCCATAATTCTGGCCCTCCTCTGAAATTGTTTCAACTTTCTGGCCCCCCATGAGGAAAGTTTGCCCACCTCTGTCCTACACCAAGCTCAAAGTAGTTACACGCAATGCTGTCCGGTGGCAGATTATGGTAGATAACTTTAGGAATATTATATCTTCTATAGAAAGCTAGTCCTTTCATCTCAGGCACCCTACAAGTGGATTTTATTTTCGGAAGGCAGCGCTTTTGCGGTTTTAATAAAACTGCCGTATGCCTACCACCAGTTAACTCTTTCTTGTAACTAAATAATAACTTCAACCCTTCTAAACTTACAGAAAAGAGCAGAGATGGAGAATGTCCCTCTTATAGACTTACTGTCTGACAGCAAAGAAGAGGAAAACGATGGCAGACCCCGGCTGAGGATATCATCTGAAACTGATAACACTACTGACACATCCCGGGATACTGTCGGTTAGTATGGTATTAATGGACGACCCGAATGGCGCAGCGGTAGTGAGGCTGCCTTACGTTCATAGGGTTCCGGGTTCGAATCCCGGTAGGAGCAAGTGTTTGTGTGATGAGCATAGACATTTGTTTCCGAGTCATGGATGTTTATATGTATAATAAGTATGTATTTACAAACAAAAAATATCTATGTAGTATATCAACTATCTGGTGTCCACGACACAAGCCTCGTTGCTTAGTGTGGCACTAGATGGCGCTGTGTGTAATGTCCAGCGATATTTATTTATTTATTAATGGAAATCCTTACCCGACCCATTCGTTCCACCTGCTGCAAATCTCCCACCTGGACATGAGTTGCCATGGCTGACCTGGAAGTCTTTAAATAGACTCCAGACCCAGGTTGCAGCAAGGAAAACCTGCTCAGGTGGAGATTCATTAATGACTCTGCCCTGGACTGTAAACGTGGTGCTGTTCCACAAACGATGGGGCACTTAATATCGTGCCCTGCGTGTCCTGATGGTTGTTCACTACAGGAACTGATGGACGCTACTGAAGGCGCCAAACTAGTGGCTCAATTCTGGGCTGACACAATTTAGATTGCCATCGACACGCTAAGAAGAATAGAAATGATAATTATATGACCTTATAGACCATGGCTATGACTTATCTTCAGGGAATATTGCCAAAATCATTTGGCAGCTCAATTTTTCTAATTACCTAGACCTGTTGCAAATACTGAAATACAGAAAATAACCCTAAACCCCGTTTGAAAGCCATAAGTAACGTTTATTTGCACTAATAAACAAAAATTATAAAATAAAAAATTTGCAATAAGTGTAATATATTATCTCGACATACCTAATATGTTTACATTGTAATCTGTTTATTTAGCCAAATTGCTTTAACTGGTCAACGCAAATAACGCGTAACTAAGTATATACATATATGTGGAAGCTTGTAATTAGCAAATGTCCTTACTTATGCATGATATTAAATATTGTTGTTAGTCTGTAAGCTTTCTTTAAAATTAAATAAATAAATAAATAATACATGACGCATTTTAGATAGCGAGATAGCTACATAAAGACAAAACGTAGCCCTAAACGTCTAAAGGTCAGCCAGATTAAATTTTTAAACTAACCAACCTGGATTACCGATGAAAAATTGATATGTGAGGGGTTTAGAATGATGTAATGAGTACTTGGAAACCGTTTCAGCGTCAGTCTCCCTTCCAAACTGTGTCATGATTTACAATAAGCAAACAGCCTCAATTTTCAGCTCTTGCAGTCACAGTCGGTAGTTTTATTCGTTTATTTCATACTTCAGATGTAGAATCCCGCGTGAACACAGCCCCTCGGCGCGCTGCGGCCGCGCGCGCGCCGGCCAGCCGGGAGCCGCCCAAGTCGCGCCGGAAACTGTTCACGCACAAGGAGGCGGACGATGTTGGCAGCTCGGATGAGTCTGGTGCGTTACCTATTTGTTTAGATATAGAATCCTGCGTATTTGTCCTGGTACTGTGACTCGTGACAGCCCCGTTGGTCCAATCATAGCAGTGGTGGGGGAAGTTTGAATAGAACTGTGAGGTATGTAAATTTGGACATAGCCATCAATCTCCGAAATTGCTAAGCAGATTAAAAATTCTGTCACTGATGTAAAGCTTCACTATTTCCGAGTGCCATAGGATATTATGATACTCCGACGTGGACGACGTCGCAGGCAGAAGTTAGTAGATGAGTAAAACAGTAACGTTTAAGAGCGGCTTTTATCAGATTGTATAATTTTCGATGCCAACCCGAAAATGTGTGTGGTATCCTTTACGTTATGTTTAGAATACACAGTAACGTTTAAACGCTGCGCAGTACACAATTTTAGGTACCAGCGGAGCGCAGAGGACGCATGGCTTGATTGTATAACTCGCAGCTAACTTCCGAGCCGCCATAAAGTTTGAACAGAACTATACCTCTATTAAAAGATATATTCACCACAAACGATCAAGAATTACCTTGAACAAACCACATTCCAGATGCCGAAACAACTAAAAACAAAAGCAAGTTCACTCAACGTGAACGAAGAGACTTGGCCCGCGCCGAGCGAATGGCCAAGAAACTGCTAGCGGCTTGCAACCCGCAATGTAACAACAACGTTGCGTTGCAAGCTGCGCAAGGTCAATTGAAGCCGAAAATTGTAAGTATCTGCTTATTTTAGAATGGGTGTAAGAAGACCCTTAAAGAAGCCGAGGCACTTGATTTCTCCGTCATTGCGATTTTTTTTTTGTCCTGGGGACCTTCTAGTTACGGAGATATTGGAGGTCAAAGTTCCAACTTTTTTACATTTTTTTTTTTTGGGAATTCAATTTTTTTATGTTATAACTTTAGTTTAAATGCCTATATGAATCCTGTACTATTCAATGCATCAATCAACACAATGTTTTGAGTGCGTTCATTGAATCCTACCGTATAACGTGAATTTTCACCCCAAAAAAATCGTTTCTCAGCAGTATTTTTTGCGTAGATATATACTTACTACAGCTTGGTTAAGTGCTTCGTGAAGGGTCCGATCACACCTTTTAGTTAGTCTAATATGAAAGACAAGAGTGTTTATCATATTACGAAATACAATAACCAAAAGTATAATTCAAATCAACTAGCAGAGTAAGGTATTTGTACCTTACTAGTGCTAGCGGCACTGTCATCACCAGTGATCGGAGTAGGTAGATTGAATTGGGGTCATTGATCTGAAACGTATATATTAATATGGACATTCCTCCGGAGTTGGTTGATTATTAAAAAAAAACCGGAACTTAGGTAGGAATTGTATTAAAATGAGCAATTTTATATTCTTCATATTTTTTTAACGGCACACAGTCACGATTTGACGCTACCCAACGTCCAATCAGAACATAGAATCATGGGTCGAGCACTAACCGGTTATCAAAACAATGCGTACGCCCGCCGCCGACATGCCAGGTAGCTCACTCGTTTACTTCAGTTCGTAGAGTGCGCTTCTTTATTTGTTACTGTGTTGTGAAAACGTTACATGACCCTGGCTTGTGTACATACTGACTTCTGGAATCTGCTCAAAACCACGATTTGGCTCGAATATACGGACTTAGATTTTTCACTATTTATTTATTCAACAGATAAATAATAAATTAATTTAGTTTTGATACCTTCCTTTAAGTTTTGAATTGTGCAGTAATAATATCACTACCAACATTAACAATATTTAATTGAATCCGGAAATACGGGAATTACTTTCCGGAAAAATGGCTTATCCATGTTATTCTTTCTGTGTGCATTTATGATACAAGTACCAAAAATCAATCTACCTACTCCGATCACTGGTCATCACACATATTTCTGTCTCCAAGTAGCGTTGATGATAAAATATTGGATAGCATGAGACATTTCAACTTTATGCCTGGGACGCAATGCTCTTGCAATGTCTCGATGGCCATTTTCATTACAATAAGGTTTCTGTTTGGTTGCGGCCGTCAGGGGTGGAGTGACTGTAAAATAATTGAAGGTGTAGTATATTTTTGTTTGATTGACCAATTCTTTTACACAATAAAATTTTAAAACCAAATAATTTTAAAAAAGTATTCATGGAGTTTCTTGCCGGTTCTTCTCCGTAGGAAACGACCAACCCGAACCATGCACCTTTGCTCGAAGTTTTATAAGTCCTCATGTAGGCCTATGTGTAATAAAATATTTTGAATTTGACTACAGAAGTGCCTGTGGTTTGAGTCCTGGTATTACTGATATGCCTAGGCATCATAGGTGATGGTGAGCACTTGCCAACACATGGACTGTCTGCAGGTTTGACACCTAATAACATTAGAAATACCAAAAATAAGACTTGTTCCCTCATTAACAACGCAGCATTTCTATTACAGGTCTTAACAGGCATGTCCCGCCCCGAACGGCAAGCAATAACAAAATCAATCCAAAAACTAAACGGCTTCATACAAAAAGAAGTCAACAAGCGTACAACACACGTCCTCTTAGGCTCCTGTCGCAGCGACGCAAGTTGCAGCAACCACCCCTCGAACATCACCGGCGTTGCAACCCACTGTGACTTGAGCAAGACTAGTTGTTGGAGTGATGCAACGGACAAGCGAGCGCGGACGTGCAACGCGTTGCAGGGCGCGGCGCGAGGTTGCAGGGTGCTGCACGCGCGGTGGGCGGTCGAGTCCGCGGCCGCGGGGAAGTGGCTGCATCACAATGGGTATGAGGTTGAGCATTTGAGGAAGATTTGTCAGGTTAGTCAATTATTGTATCATTCCACTCATTTCGCACGTCCGATAAAATAGGGTCGCAACTCCAAAAACCTGTATTTTTAAAAAAAGCGAAAATAAACTCACGCATTTGTTATACAGTCTTTATTATTTTAGTAATATTAGTATTTATTATATGTATTACTAGCGACCCGCCCGGCTTCGCACGGGTGCAATGCTGATACTAAATATACATATAAACCTTCCTCTTGAATACCTCTTATCTATTAAAAAACTGCATCAAAATCCGTTGCGTAGTTTTAAAGATCTAAGCATACAACAGACAGCGGGAAGTGACTTTGTTTTGTACTATGTAGTGAAGTGATAGTGATTTATACAACACTACAAGAATATTTCAGCAGTCATTCTCACCGCGTCGTATTGTGTAACTGGGTTGTGGAAGTCAGATAGGCAGTGGCTCCATGTAAAATTCTGGTATTCAGGTGCATCCGGTAAGACTAGTGAACATAGTTTGAAAAGTTTAGACATTATGAACATACCATAAGGTTGGAACTCCGGTGTACAGTTTTTTTTTCATAAGAGTTTGAAATAAGTACAATGTATTGGCACCTTATTATCAATGACACAATTATTAAAGCTAAGCTTCTACGTCTACGATTGCAGAAACGTGCTTCATGCTTTTCGATTTGTTACATTACAACTCGGAAGATGGCGCTAGTAGTGCAAAATTCACAGGTACACAACTGGATTCATTTTTCCAGATTGAATCTTTGGATCAAATACTCGAGAAAACAAATCTAAGGTTCCAACTATTGTCATCGTCAACTTCCTGCCCTTGTCCCATCCTACTTGGGGTCGGCGCAACACGTTTTCTTCATCCATTCTCCCCTGTCAGACGTCACGGCATCATTTACTCCTTTCTCTTTCATATCATTCCTCACACAATCCATCCATCTTTTCCGACTACTGTAATCACATATTTCTTACCAACAACTTATTTATCTTTACAGAAAGCTCGCGTCGAACGCACAGCCCTCGGTCGCCTACACTCCGAATACGCTTACGACGTATTCTACGGCATGCGCGTACATCTAAAACCAAACGCCGACCAAAGAGACGCCGCATTTCAACTGCTAACCCTGTGCGGTGCCTCAGTTAACAACAATAACCAAAATCACTGCCCAAAAAATCAAAATAATGGTCCTTTTATTAGACCAACACAAATTACTGGTCCTAATTTTCGACCAACCCAAGTTACTGGTCCTAATTTTCAGCCAACACAGAACATTGGTCCTAATCAACAGGAAATAGTAGGTAATGACGAATACGATGTAGTAATAGGGTCAGCGGTAGGACAGGTGAACTCTAAATGGGTTTTCGATAGCGTGGCCGCGGCTCGTATGCGGACTGCTAGACGGTATATTAATATGAACAGGTTTAGTCAGGATAGCGATGTTCTGTGTGATAGGTGATAGGTGATGATGTCACTTCGGTGATGATTAAGGTCAAGAGATTAATAGTTGTTTTATATTAGGTTGGGGAAAAAGTCTTTTCGCATTAGGTATAGTATGTATGAACTTATAATAAAATCTCTTTGGCTATACTATTTGTATATGGCTGGTTTTGGTATCAATAAAAGTTTAAATTTTAAAGAACATAATTCCAAATTCAAATTAGGAAAATGTGTGATTTTCATTTGTTTTTCGTACCGTCAAGATGAGTGAATCTAATTTAGCAATGGGATCATGTCCCTACCTACAAGATGGCAAAAAGTTATCGAACAAAATGGTACCTACACAATTTAGTTAAATGTAAATAAACTATATTAAAAAATGCTTTGAATTTTCTTAAAAAATGCGAAGAAACTTTTTCCCCAACCTATTATGTAGATGAAGTGGCATACTTAAAAACATACAAAGACTACTGTAGCGCCATCTATGACGCGAATGAAGAACTAAAGCCAAATTCCTGTATCGTCGCGCTATTAGATTTCTGCGAAATAAGAACGTATAGGAAAATCCGATAATATCTCTTTTATGTTTTGAGTGGTTATGTGATGATGAAATTGGTGCAAGATGATGGTGATGTCTTAATAGTCTTACAGAACCTCGTATTGATAAGCAAGACCAATTAAAAAGGAATGATATTAGTCAGTCTCGTGATTTATCACTGTAAAGTTTAAATTTATTTATCCCATTTAAGTAAGTAAACGCAAGGTTTGACAAGGATAAGGCCTAGCCTATTTTTTTTTACCAATCCGAGGTCAGAATCTGGCTTGTCCACTATCAAACCATAAGGGCTGCATGGAATCAGCATCTCTTCATCCAGAGACGTTCGGGATTCTTTATAACCTTTTGAACGCCATTGTCGCCTACACGTGACAAGCAAGCGTGTGCCTTGTGCGCCAACGACACAAATATGTGACAAAAAATCTGAAGCACTAAAACACGAAAAAAAATCATTCGTTTTGTGTGTTTTTATTTGTACACCTGAAATATTTAAGCTCTTGTCTTGTCTTTAATAATATTGTTTCTTGATAAAGTTTTAGAATCCCTATTCTTTTTAAAAACTTTTTTTTTTTTTGTTTGCTGTTAAATTGTGGCTTGGCGTGGAGGGCACGCGCATGGTTTTATGCTCTGGCGTTCAAAAGATAGGCCTCTCCCGTAAAAAACATTCTGGAATAAACGAGAAACGCTACTGGTAGCGACATCTATGACGATGGATGAGAACTATCCTGAAGAATATTGTAACCTGGATATATTTTAGTTACATAGTTAAAGTTAGTTACTCGAGGCTCGACTAAAATACTTAAAATATTATTATGTTGTTACAATGTGGTTTAATGCGTGGTTTCAATAAAACTATGGCGATACCTAAATCTAATGCCCACATATTATTGCACGATGGATTTTCAAATGTCCGGCTGAGGTAGCATTGAAAATATGCGTTTGTTTAGACTTTAGACATTACTTTAAGATGTCGCCTAATGTTAATGAAAATTATTATAATACGTATAACTAAAAATTAAATAATATATTTCGAATTTGAACGAATTCAATTGCAGTCTGTAACTGTATTTTTGGTAAAAATATTGTAAAGCTAACAATTATTAGCGTAAGTCTGATAGCTGTGCTAAAACTATTTAATATTGGTTGTTTTTACATTTGTTTGATAATAAATCATGTCTTTTTAATTGTTTTACTTTTCTTTCTTCCTTCAAAAGTCATGCCCTCCATAAGTCTACGTTAAACCAGTTTCTAAAGATTACCATTAAATCAACTAGAGCCTCCACTCATATCCGATAGGCAGTGCTCATCCGGACTCTGCGCAAATATTTAAAAAAAAAAGTCATCTTGGCATAGACAATGAAAATGTCAATAAAGTACAATAGAATGAATGAAAAGCAATTCATTCGCGTTCCCCACAAGTCATGAAAGTCTGATGCGTACGGGGAACTGGCGACTGGCGTTAACAAAATGATCACGAACAGACTAAGAACACCTTGTTAGACATGATTCGCAATTTAAAACGCACGTGCGATTGAGGGCTTTAGATGAAATGTTTGACAGCGGAACTGCATGGGTGGAAGCGCCAAAAATAATTCAATTTATCTTACAAAGCAGGTGAGTGTCAGATTATATGTTGATTAAATGAAGATTGGGACAATGGCATTAAATGAACTTGGAAGTGTTGTATTGATGATTTTAATTATTACTAGCTTTACCCGCGACTTCGTACGCGTGGTACTTAGAATTCGGAAGATAAAGAAAAGAAAAAAAAAACGATCGTTTCCTGTTGTAAAATGTAGCCTATTTTTAAGTTAGGCATCTAGCAGTAGTGGTAAAAACTGCGTTCCAATCGATGCAGTAGTATTTGCGTGATGCGCGTACAAACATACAGACAGACAAAAATTCTAAAAACTGTTGTTTTGGCTTCTGTTGCTCTAATAAAGACCCTCCCCCCCCCCCTCCATCTATATTTTTTTTTATTATCTTCAATGTACAGACATCGGCCTTTTACAATTTATTATATGTATAGATAATTCTGTAAATACATACCTACGTGTTACGTCGCAAATCATATTTTGTTCAACATACAGCCTCAAACTGACCTGCAAATTGCAAAACACGTAAGAAAAATTTAATTTCGCGGGCTACACTGGCGCTTCCACCTTAAAAAGTTGTTTTTGAGGTTCGTTTTAATATCAGCCGCAATGGTCTCTTCTAGGTTAGAAAACGCTTGCTGAAGTCGGTTTGTTACGTAACGACACCCTTCTGTGAACCGGAAAGCATGTTTAGTCGGCTGATATTAGTAGATCTTTGGCAGTTACTGTTGTTGTTGGTGACGGTAAGTCAGAAGCCCTAGTACCTATCGTGTTAACCAGCAACTGCTGGGTTATGATTTTGTAAAGGTCAGATAGGCAGTTGATCCATGTAAAGTACCTACCATTTATTATTCAGCTGCATCCGGATAGACTGGAAACCGACCCCAACAGTTGGGAAAGAGTGATGAGTTCCCACGTTCGACAAAGTCAGCAAATTTAGATCGCTTATCGCAGTTTTGTTATAAAACAAACTGCAATACAGCTTAGCGGCAAAATGTAAGAAGGTAGGTACTTCCCCTAGCAAACAGTTTCGCATGGACCATGCTATCACATAATGGGTGTAAACGGACTCTTCACGAAGCCGTCAACTAATAATTCTGTAGGTACATCAAGCTAAGTAACACTGCGCAATTTTTTTTTTGTTTTGTGTGGAAAATCACTATTTACGGTAGCATTCAAAGTAACGCACTCAAAATTGTGCTGATGGATGCATTGAATCGCCAACAGACAGGGGTCGTGGAGGTAAAGTAAAACATAAAAAAAAAATTAAAACTTTAAATCTCCGTAATTACATAGAAGGTTCCTGTTCCGTTCCGAATGTATAGTCCAGAACAAAAAAAACATATCGCAATTTTAGTTAGTACACGTGTCTTTCAGCTTCGTTAATGGCGTTTTCATTACACCCGTTATTGAGACAGATAATACCTACACAATAGAGACTTGTAATAATGAATCTCGTCGACGGCCACTGATGCAGCACCAACTGCTTTGTTGGCATACGATCCATTGATAAGGCGACCAACCGACTCTCAGCCTGTAGGACGATCTCATTTATGCATTTGACTTCATCTGCAACAGAATACACCGACGAATTCTAGTTCCATTTCTCTTGCAGTTTTTTTTTTACCTTGTACTGTCCCACTGCTGGGCAAAGGCCTCGCCAAATTCTTTCTATGAGCACTTTTTCCCGTGGCAATATTGACAAAATTAATTCACAGAATTTGGATTACTTTGGCCTTAGTTAAAAAGTGAACGATTCATACGAACATTAATCTTTGTTCTATCTATAAAGACCCAAGAAACGCCGACTTTACTTTGCATAATAACAAAACATCATCTGTATACAGGTGTAACTTTCCTATGTAATAGGGAGACGCCTATTGGCATCAAACGTACTCCAGGCTGCTGACACTGAGAATAAACTTAGGGAATAGCTCAAACCCAATAACACTAGTGATCGATACTCAAAAGTCGCTTGCGGCTGTTGAACTTATGTCAGTGGGACTTGTCAATCAAACACCCGCTCATGTTCACGACTAAATCATTTATTCTCTTTGCATGCCTTGTTACCTACCTACCCTCAGGTACATTTATGTTTTGATTCTTATACCTACAGTGACCACCAGACGACCACGGGCACGGACAGCGCCACGGAACTGTATGGGAATTTCCCGTGGTCAGGGTATAGTAAATACTAAATAGGTACCTTCCGTAACGGTTTCATTGCTCAAGCAATCTGACTGTCTGCTGTGCATGTTCTTGTTTTATAAAACAGTGTATACTAATGGCATTACTATCAAAGTATAGCTTAGTCGAACCTGTATACATTTAGGTATTAAATGCAAAACCTGTGGTTGATACCGTCGTATGCTAGCCATGCTCAATTGAGCGTGTTTTTTTTTTGCTTTGAGCTTCAACATACCTAGGTACCTTCTTATGGTCTATGGTTTTTGTATACTTAGTATATACAGAGTGTCTTCAGTAGCGTTGTTTACACGCCTCTAATCCCCGAAGAGTTGGGCCGAGGTGTATATATTATAAATTATAACACACCCATAGGTAATTGTATCACGGAAACGTATTGTGCAAAGACAGTTGGACAATATTGCCCGGGAATGGAACCCAGAATCACAAGCAGCTTGTATTGAAACTACTAAACGAATATAACTAACCAAAACAAGAGGAAGGAAAAATTTAAACAAAAATTGATTACAATTCATTCAACGATTTATTTTACAAAGAAATAAGAATATAATGTAAGTATTAATATATACTTTACGTACTTATGTAACACAATACTAAAACATTATCATATACATTTGTAGAAGTCTAAATATAGAACAATAGCAGTGTACATGAACTTCCAATGAATTTCGTTATGTGGTGATAGTTAACAAGTAAATACAATGACATTCTCTAAGCTTTTCGGCTTTAATAATGACTATTTAAATACATTGTCAGCCTGTCCTTTCAGTTTGTTTTCCGCTAGCTTATTACCTACTTAGACTCGCCTGAGGTTGATGTAAAATTGCTCGTATATATTCGAATATACTTGGTGCAAAATAAAAAATGTTCATGTTCTACAGAAGAATCATTCAAACCTCATGCTAGCCAACATAATCCTTAGCCTTAAATAAAACTGAAAAGTATCAAACTGGCTATTCGACAGAGAACCAAAACTGACGACATAGCTCAAAAGAATACTGAAGAAGCAGTGTGTCGGCCATATTAACTGTAGAACCGATAACTGTTAGAGGTGTGTTGTAGACGTGTTCTTGAGTGGAGACCGCGAATCGGCAAGCGTAAGGTGGGACGCCCTCGGTGTCGGTGGAGCGACGATCTTCACAGGGTGGCTGGTAGCTGCTGGATCAGAGCTGCAGACTTGCTGAGTAGCGTGCGATTGGAGGCCTCCGTCTAACAGTGGACGGCTGATGATGATGAAGAAAAACATTGTTAGAAAACGGTAAAAATTAAATAACACCCACCTTTACTCCTAGAAGACTCAGGCAGGGATAAACCCATAGAACAACCACTTTATAATTTCACCAATTTCTAACAATTGCTGACAATTTTTGCATCAAGAATTTCTCAGTTGCAGCCCGTAATTTGGATTTGTGTATTTGTGATATAGTCGCCTTATACATGAGAACTAAACGTAACTAGCGAAATGAGAGTACCAAGTGCAGGTACACCTCTGCTTAACCCTGGGGAATACAGGCGTTATACATAATGTTATATAAAACACACAACAATCTAGTAATCCTTGTGACAATTTATAAAACCGCTACACATTACATTCACATGAGCCTATAGCTAGCCATCTAGCTAGATGATTCACTACGTACGTTCAAGATACAACGACAAAAACATTCTTAAGCCAACTTATGTAATTGAACGCCTTGCTTTGTCCTGTAATAGATAAAATCATGTTTTGCCGCATCTTTGTTTACGTGCTTCGAAAAGCATGGAAAGATAGCTGGTTAATTTAGTGGACTTTCTAATGGGAGTTGTCAGGGGCCCGTAATGATCATAGTAAAATGAGCATTCCATTTCTTGGGAACAGAGTCTCTGTGACAGGGAAATTATCATTACGAAGGCCGAACTGTTCAACGGCTGGTCTGGCACCCAAATTGCATAACACAATCCGAAGCATTTTGATGTATACAAGGTGTAAACTAGAAGGTACCCAGGTATGGTCCAAAAAAAAATTCGCAATAACGGGGTGAACAAGTGCTTCAGCTTCGATAAGGGTCTTTTTACACCCTTTATAATTTTGGTGGGTGGGGGAACCCAGTTATAGTAAGTAGTATTTCGAAATACTAATTAACTTCAGTTTAAAAAAAAATCAGGTTAAGTATAAGTTTTATGTTAATAATTTAGCGGTATAACCAGGTGTTTTCGGCTCATGTTAAAGTTATTTCGACTGTCCAAAACTTCCTTACGGAAACTAGTATGGAAAGTGTCGACTCATTCAGAATTGAAGTTATTGCGAACAGATCAAAGAGTAGAATAATGATTGGAACAATATCAATTTTCAAAAAACAAACAAGCAATTAATATTGTTTATGGTCAAAATCTTGATCTTCGTCGCAAGTTTTAGTTAATTTGCAATTAAAGTGGTATGGAGCAGATATTACCTAACAAATATGTTTACGGCCTTAATATATTGTCCGTGGTCGCCACGGTACGCGGGTTGGTGACCGCAGAGCATTGCTCTCGAGCCGGTGACGTTGAGGCAGTGAAGCTGAATGTCCGACTCTTACCAGGGTATTAGGACTTAGGAAAGGAAGAAAGAAGAATGTATTTGAACTCTACATGATGCATAAAAATAAAGGCAAAAATAACAAGTTGGGGGAACACATATATCTACCTACATCCCAAACCCACGCAAAACGGCTATCGCTCTATGCGAGACAGAACAGGAGGCAGTTGGTAGTCCATCCCATATCAGTGTTACAAGCTCCTATGGTGTTTCTCTAAAAGCTTTTTACTGAAAAAAATGCCCATGGTCCATGGTTCTCCTGACAGTTGAATGACATTGACAGAAGGATGTTGTAAATAATTGTGCAATTCCAAAGAAAAAGAAAAAAAAAAAAAAAATTGTGCAATTGTCTGTAGACTTTGTTTTGTAAAAACAAAATGGCGGCGTTTGCCCTGGTTCAGAACGCGCCAAAAGAACAATGCACCACTATTGAACACGTCCACAGTTACCTTTGGTATCAAAGCTTCTTGCAGTGATTCTCTTGCACCTCTGGCTGAAAATAATTAGATAAAAGCGGTAGTTTTTTTTTAAGATTTGAGAGGCTATCTCTTTTTGACCTACATAATTTGAACATAATAAAAACTTTTTTGCAAAAAAAGACCGACTTCAAAAAAAAAAAACAAAAAAAGTGGAAAATAACTTTACTTTCGGAAGTCGGTGACTTGTTTGTTTCATTGACTTTTTTGCCACCGAAGTCCGAAGTCGGTTTTTTTTTGCAAAAAAGTTTTTATTTTACCCTTTTTAGTTATCGCATCACACACAAATCCTTGTCAAGTATCAATTTCGCAATTTCTTTTACTTGGATGACATATTTTTTCCACCTATTTTGATTTCAAATCCAAACTGCTGAACCGATTTCGATGAAATTTTTATGGGACCAATCGGGAAGTAGATCCATTCAGATAAAAGAAGAATTTTTCAAATCGGTTCATAAATGACGAAGATATGAGGTAACAAACACAAAAAAAAAACACAACCGAATTGAGAACCTCCTCCTTTTTTTGAAGTCGGTTAAAACGTAGTGAGTAATATTTGGCAATCTTCTTTTACAATGTTTGAGAAATAAGTGATAACGTGCCACTGTTATTTCCGGACCAAACAGGGACTGACCAAATAATAATTTGTCGCTTAAATTCGCGATACACAAAACATGAATACCTACTTTTATACACAAAAGACCTTACACACAAGAAACCCAGTCTAAACCCTCCTTTAAAACGTTTCTGGTACATCCGTCATTCAGGTTTCTAAAAAGATGTCAACGTCAAATTCAATACCAGAATCCCTTAGCAACGCAAGATGAAGCCCCGAATCTTACAAAAGGCACCCTCGGCTACTCGCCTTTGTGTGCTAGCCATCTGCGCCTGCGCCTGGCCGGTGAAACAGAAAGGGCCATTTTGTGACAGCTGCCAGTCTCCCGCGAAAAAAAAACTGCAAATTAAAAATGTTCACGGGCATAGTGTGTGAAAATTCACAGTATGACATACAAAACTAGTTACATTCAATAAAATATGTAGATTAAAATTCTGCGCTTCGATTTGTAATAAAGTTGTGGTGTGTGTGCGTATTTTTAGGGTTAAAATACAAAGAGCTAAATGGCTAGCTTTGACAATTGAGATGACCACCTTTCAGCGGCGGCAGGAAACTGAGACCATCTGCCAAACCTGCCTGGATTTATAAAATGGGTGCCCTTTAGCGGCACCTAAATCGAGGGCTTAATAATGCAACAGTACGCTTTTATTCAGAGACTAAGTTAAGTATCGCTCAATGTCAGTAAAAGGTGCATAAATTAGCTACATCGGTACACAACAGTTATAAAATCATTGTTAGGTGTTTACAAAATATAACCCTGAAATAAAGAGAAACAATGTCAAACTACCATTACATCGCGAGCTTTTTGAGGGTGGAAAATTTTGTTCAGCGGGGCAGTAAGGGGAACTACCTTAACCGTTGCAGTTACACGAAAATGGTATTATGAGATTATCCATAATTTTTCGTGAAATTTTGATACATTCGCAGATTTTCAAAAAAATGTACTTACAGTTAGCAAAAAATGGTAATTTACACTATTTTTTTTATGCCAATCGGTCCTATTTCTAATACTGATTAAAAACTTGTATAGGACCAACTAAGGTTAGAGTACTAAAAAAGTCAGAAATTGCAAAAACACTTTTCATATACATTTCGTAGGCAATCATTGCAGGGCCTAAGAAAGAATTTCTGACTTTTTTACTACTCTCGATCAGTGTTAGAAACAGGATCGATTCGCGTCAAAATTTTTTATGTGCAAATGGCCATTTTTTTGCTAACTGTAATTTTTTATGAAAATCTGTGAATGGGGATCAAAGTTTCACGAAAAATGATAGTCTCCTAAGACTATTTTCGTGTAGCTCCAACGGTTATGGTAGTTCCCCTTACTGCCCCGCTAAAATTTCCAGCCTGTATAATATGGATACCCTACGTAATATTGACCAAAATTCACATTTAGAAAAACATTGTAAAATTAACACTTTAATTTTAAGTTAACTGTACTTCCATAACTTTTAATCACCCAAGTACTAGGTACCGAAAACATGAGTAACAAACTATTATTATTACATAAATAAACACGTGGTTACACACATGTAGTAGGTAAGTTCGTTAGGGTAGGGAACGACAACCTTGACATAAAACCACCAGACCGTTGTGTGCTACACTTTAATTTAATAACAAACGCGAATGAATAATCATAAAACGTAGCCATCTTGGATGAATAACGGATTATCTTGTACGTAGTTGATACAGATTATAGAAAAAAAAGTAAACAAAACAATATTAAGAATAGGGATGTGCTTTTGCAGAAACTATGTTTAGTCGATATTTTGGAACTGTTATTTTTTCATGTGTTGTAGAAACGCATCATTTATAGAGATACCTAATTTAAGTAAGTTTGACTTTGCTTTTAATCTGATATCCTATTTACTGAACACAATTACTGTACTTTTCTACTGATAGCGTATAAATGCTCGTATTTGGCGGAATCATGCGTGTGTTAGATTTTTGTGAACACCGGAATACCCCCGTTGATAATTAAATTAAAATTTCACCTTTGGAATGTAAACATCAGAATCATATCTATCACATAAATAAATGCTGTTGCAGCTATTAATTCCTGTTCATCTATAAGAAAATTAATCACGTTGGTCGATAATTGTAAATAACCATAAACATTTCTACATGGTTTTTAGCTGCAGACATTGTCATGCTTTGTGTTAGTTATCGTTAATTCGCAGAAAATTCTTGTCTATCCATCGACATCCACTCTTTATCAAGGCAAGAATTACTTTTTACTTTAAAACACACAATTTCATTAAGCAGAAAATAAACTTTGAGGAAATATACTAGGTTTTCATAGGCCATAAAAGTACAGATAGATAATCTTAGGTAAAAGTTTTTCGCAGACATTGACGTGCTTTCGAAAACAGTTTCTTTAGAATTTTGAATTACTATATTTAAAAACGTTAGACATAGAAAATATAAAATATGTTTAATAACTTTACTTTTTAATACTTTTAGCGACTTATTCTTCAAATCATATTTGGTTTTATTCATAAATAATATTCTGATTTCTGTACATTATTAATACAAATATCTTTAGAACCTTTACTTCAAATAAAGTATTAACTGATCCTTATTGATCGTCAATGTAAATCAAAGTCCTTAACACTGGTTGAGTTGAAACTGCCGAAATATATCATCCATCAATCAAAAGCACGCAAATCTTCATCAGCTTTATTGCAAATCGAAAATCCCATCAAATAAATTAGGAACTCTACATGACAAACAGTACGACGCTTTCAAATCTAAATACAACACGATGTAGAGTGTGTGTGTCTATTGGTGGTTTGGAACTCTTCACAATAAACACAGCTCTAACTATTTATGAAAGTTTAATAAAATAATATAACACAATATAAAAAATCAAAACAGAAAAACACTAGTTAGCACTATGGCTGGTTTGCGCGGACTGCCAGGGCGACCGCGGGACGCGTCTCGCGCGCGGGGTGGAGGCGGCGCGCGGCGGCGTGTCGAGCCGCTAGCCGCGCGACTCGTAAGTCGGCCGAGCGACCAAACTGTAGGTAGGATAATAGCCTACATCACTCCCCCGCTGAGACCGGTTCACGGTCGATAGTGAACTAGGTGTCGCGGGAATCTGACAGTTCTCCCGCTTCTTGTGGTAGTTTCCGGCTGCGATAGTGGCGATGCTGGCGACGAAGCTGACGGCGGTGGTGATGGTGGTTGCGGTAACGGTGGTATTTTCGGGCTATCATTGTTGTTAGCCATGTAGGCTGGTTTTAGCCTATCAATGGTAACAGTTGTGGATTTCCCTTGGACGTCTATTGTGAAGGTTTTTGATCCTCTTTCGATGACTTTGTGTGGACCGGAATAAGGTGATTCTAAAGACTTCTTCAGAGGTCCTTTCCGCAGGAACACGTGACTGGCAGTATTTAGGTCTTTAGGCACGTAAAACGTTTTCTCACCATGGCCGGATGTTGATGCAGGTGACAGTCTCGAAATGTGTCTTCTTAACCGTGCTGCGAAGTCTGCTTCATCTACGATGTTGTGTGTTACTGGTTTAATGAACTCACCAGGTAATCGCAGTGGCTCACCGTACACCAATTCAGCTGAAGAGGTTTGAAGATCATCCTTCCAGGCGCTCCTCATACCCAGGAGAACAAGAGGAAGCACCTCCGACCATTGCGCGTTGTTGTGGCACATTATGGCGGCTTTCAGCTGTCTGTGCATTCTCTCCACTAGGCCGTTGCATTGCGGGTGATAAGCTGTTGTGGGACAATGATAGGCGCCTATGATCGACGACATGCACTGGAACAGCTGCGAGTCAAATTGTTTTCCTCGGTCAGTGGTAATTTTCTCTGGACATCCGAAACGAGCGACCCAGCCAGAAATGAAAGCGCTAGCGCAGGTCTCCGCTGTGATGTCTGCTAGAGGGTAGGCTTCTGGCCATCGAGTATACCTGTCTACAGCTGTAAGGCAGTACCTGAAACCAGCAGAAAGTGGCATAGGGCCTATTATGTCAAGGTGGACGTGGGAAAAACGGTTAGAAGGAACAGGGAATAAGGAGAGAGGAGAGTGGGTATGGCGGGTAACTTTGTTGCGTTGGCAATCAGTGCATTGTTGAGCCCATGTTTTGCAGTCACGACGAATCTGAGGCCACACAAATCTTTCTGACACTAGTTTGGCAGTAGCGTTGGGGCCTGGATGACTGAGATTGTGTAGGTTGTTGAAGATTGCTTTTCGAAAAGTTGGTGTGATGAATGGCCTAGGACGTGAAGTAGACTTGTCACAGTAAATGTAGGCATCCATAGTTTTCACTCTCTCTAACTGTAACGCCGTGTTGTTTTGTAGCAAACTCTGTAATTCTTGGTCGTTTTCTTGTTCGTTTTCCAGTTCTTTGTAGTTGATGGTAGTGTCGATGCTTTCCAGTCGTGAAAATGCGTCGGCGACTACGTTGTCATTTCCTGATATGTGGTTGATGTCAGTTGTAAATTGAGAGATATAATCGAGATAGCGGTGTTGACGAGGTGAGCAGTTGTCTCTTCTTGTCGTGAAGGCGAACGTAATGGGTTTATGATCGGTGAACACTTTAAATGTTCTCGCTTCGACCATATACCTAAAGTATTTTATTCCTTCATGTATTGCGAGCAATTCACGATCGTAAGTGCTATGTTTCGTCTGAGCAGGAGATAACTTGCGAGAAAAGAATCCCAGTGGTTGCCAGCTGTCATTTATTTGTTGTTGTAAGACCGCTCCGATGGCCACATCCGAAGCGTCGGTAAAAAGTGCTAACTCAGCTTGTGGATCGGGATGTGAGATGAGAGTGGCTTCTAATAAGTTATTTTTGCATGCGTCGAACGCTTTTTGTATTTCAGGTGTTATAGTGATGAGCGTTGTTCCTTTGATTTTTGGGCCACTTAAAGCTTGATTGAGAGGGCCTTGGATTTGAGCGGCACCAGGGAGAAATTTTCTGTAAAAATTAATCATCCCTAGAAATCTTCGCAACTCTTTAGCATTTTTAGGGAGGGGGTATTCCTGGATCGCCTTTACTTTTTCTGGGAGGGGACGTATACCAGCTGCAGATACGTGATAACCCAAGAAAGTAACTTCACTAGCACCTAAGACACATTTGTTGGTGTTAATTACTACTCCATATTTTTTTAACTGGTTGAATATTTGTGTCAAGTGCCCAACGTGCTCTGTCTCCCCTTTTGAAAACACGAGGATATCGTCTAGATATCCGAACGTGAAGTCTAATCCCTGAAGGATTTCATCTAAAAATCTTTGGAACGTCTGCGCAGCGTTCCTCAAACCGAAAGTCATGGCAGTAAACTCAAAAAGTCCGAATGGTGTTGTGATCGCTGTTTTCTTAATGTCGTCTTCAAAAACCGGTATTTGGTTAAATGCTTTCACAAGATCAATTTTAGAAAATATGGTGGATCCTGATAGCTGGTATGCGAAGTCGTGGATGTGCCTCACTGGATACCGATCAGGTATTGTTCGTGAATTTAATTGCCTATAATCGCCACATGGCCTCCAGCCGTCGTCTTTTTTCGGTACGAGATGTAATGGGGACGACCAAGGACTTTCAGAGCGACGAGCTGTTCCATTTTGTAACATTTCCTCAAATTCTTTTTTCGCGATCTTCAGTCTGTCCGGTGCCAAACGACGCGGTCGTGATGTTACCGGTGGGCCAGACGTCGTTCTAATGTGGTGTTTTGTATTGTGAATTGGCACATTTTGTGATCCAGCTGGTCTTGTTATTTCTGGATAACATCGTAATAAGTCGAGATAAGTTGAATGACCTGTAAACATTTTCAACGACAGCAGTTCGTGTGTTATTCCGTGAGATGAAGGCGCGCCGACGGTCATATTTGTTATTGAGTCGATCAACTTCTGTTGCCTGCAGTCGACTAATAAGTTATAAAAACTTAAAAAATCAACACCTATGATTGGCCTTGAAACATCAGCAATAATAAACTTCCAAGTAAACTCACGACGTAATCCGAGGTTAAGATTTAGCTGATAAGTACCGTATGTAGGTATCGGAGTGCCATTTGCAGCGACAAGTTCGTAGTTACATTTGTTACTATGTTGTAGCTGATTACGTAAGTACGATTTAGGGTAGGCACACACGTCTGAACCTGTATCTACGAGAAACTGTATGCCAGTGCGTTTATCTGTGATAAATAGGCGGCCTTTACATGCAGAGCAGTCGTCAGCCGCCATTACTGACTGCTTGTGCAGTTTTCCGGCTGAAAATCACACGGCTGAACACATTTGGTGGCCTTAGCACCAAACTTGTAATGATACCAACAAGTTGGATGTTTATTACGTGACTGAGATCGGTTTTGGCGGGATTTCGAGCGGTCTTCGCGTCTATTTGATCGGCTTGGGCGGGAAAGGTCATTGACCTTTTGCATTAGTGACTGGACTTGCTTCGTTAATTCGGTCATTTGTTTACACATAGTATCCATTTCACTCACCCCTTGTGTTGATGTCGCCGCAACTTGATGACCTCTCGGCACGACATCATGTATTCTGTCAGCAAGATCAGCTAGCACATCGAGACGCGCGGATGCCTGAGATGCGATTATAGATTGTATGTTGCTCGGCAGGCGGCTCGACCATATCGTTCTTAAAACTTTATGATATCAAAGAACACGGAAATAGGAACACAGAATGTTTCCCTAGGCGCGGTCATTTTACAAGCACCGTTAACAGATGCGGCATACAGATAAAGCTAGCGACTAGTAATGGAGTTAGGAGTCAGTGTGGCATTGGCAAATCATTAACATATTATGCAGTCGTTTAGTAATTGGCTTACAGGTTTATAGTTAACTTGGGTAACTGTAAAGCGATCGAGGAGGCTTTAAAGGCTCTTGCTTACTTCACGGTACGGTGTTGGAGTTATTTTATAAGGCTATATCTTTAAAGACTGACAAGAAGTTAATCAAGAGGAATGGATTTTTTTTAAGGGACAATTTGCTTTGCCAAATTATTGGGCTTCTGCAAATTAAGTAGAGGAATTTAAGCTGTAAGGATGTTGTCGATGCTGCATTATCAGCTATTTGAGCAGTTGTGGTCGTATTAGGGGAGATAAACGCAAGTTAAAGATATTTTTGATTACTAATACCGTAGAAACTATAAGAGATTCGATTTATTCCGACAATGTTTGCGACTACATTGTGTGTCCCTATTGAATTCTTTAAGTGTACTTCTGTCAAAACAGTAAAAAATTAAGAGTGTAGAAAATGACCGGCCTAAGCTCACGAAAGTAAAGTTTTTGTTAATAAACCCGACCAAGGTATGTAGGTACCGCAATTCGTGAATGCCCCATGACAGCTGTTGCAATTTAAATCATAACGGTTGCACGGTTTCTCAACTTGCTTAGTGAATCATCTTTCCGCTTGATTCACGGCGTCGGGTTCATACGATAATACTATATACCAAGTAGAGAGTATCTACGTATGTCGCGATAAGCTTAATGGCACTTCGTTAGCATAAAAATGCCCACCGGTGTGACATCTGTTGACTTATTAACACGTTTAGCTCGGTTAAATGAGCTCCAATTTTTTTAAAAAGCTAACCTGTTATTCGGCAGATGCTCAAAATTATCGAAAACGAAATAAAAATACCATCTGAGCGATGAACTTGAAAAGTTGTAGGTGTTTCACAATCAATGAAGCTTTATAATATAAAAATAGAAGGTTAAAGATACAACGATTTGTACCACTTTATACGAACCTACTTTTACACACATGCATGAGCCGAAAACGTGTAGGCACCTACCGCCATCAGACATAACTGTCGACGCAAAGCCATAATTTACCGTAGGCTCCACACGATTTTGACAGATAACCACATATCGTAAGGTTATTTGACCTGTGACCGATTTTGGAACAGTGTTTTTTATCGTGCCGGAAATATCGTTACTAATGTGTTTCACATCACTAGTACAGAAATTAAGGAACGCCGTTGCCGATGATTCTGAGAAAAGGTTCATTCAAAATAATAATGAACGAGGTTGTATCAATAGAAATGAAAAGAAGGTACAAAAGAATGATAATTTTGTTGGTAAAAGTCCTCGAATGCAAAATTGAGACGAGCTGGGGTCAAAATCAAAGTTTGCGGTCAAGTTCACTGTCAAATTAAGTGCTGTCAACAGAATGCGTTCCGTCAATCAATATTAAATTACGAAGAAACATTGACTCTGAAAAAGCCGGCCAATAGTAAACAGTTAGGCTAATTATGCATGTGTCTACCAATTAAAATAGTCGGGTCCTAATCAATGACAGACAGAATGACTATGCAAATAATCATGAATAAAACATGAATGAAAAAATCAGCTGTTCTGCCTGTCGTAGCCTAGTTTGTGCCAATCTCCGTAGAATGTCCTTCGATTTGGCGGTCTGCTACAAAACATAAGTATACTTAACATACCACACTACAATTTACGACGAAACCGGTCTGCCTGCATCGACCGGTGTCTACACTTTATCAATTCAGTCACCTCGGAACGAATAACTTTCTTACAATATGAATCACAAGCTCAGAAACTTTCTACCATCCAAAATATGTAGGTACCTCAGAGTTCGGGGTCTTAGATTACGGAAGTATAGAGAATTCACAAATTCATCACTTCATCAGTCTTCTTACAAAAAAGAACATGCGATGCATTAAGAGATGCTTCGTCGCGAATACAATTCGACCTTAGAGCTGACCTAGTGTTCGCACAAAAGTTACAAAGTCATTAAGTTACAGATGATTTTTCGCAAGTGTGGGTACTTGCACGACTTCTTGCTTTACCTGATCCATCCTCCACGTGTCGGGTCCAAGTCCCAGTCCACGGCGCGGTGACCACAGGCAGGCCGGGATTGGTGCAATTTGATACAAGTCACAACGTTTACACGAATCACGGCCTAAGCGTGGCCACCGCAGTGAACGACCGACCGGCCGGTTAACGGGACTGCGCGCCGCGGATGCTGAGTGCCTGAATAGCGGTCTTCGACGGACGGGCCCGCTTGGAAAGGCCGGGACTGGTGCAATATCGCACACAAACCGAATATAGCACCAGTCACCGCCCAGCCACACGGGCCTCCCGGACAAAGGATGCCACGGCCGCTCCTGCGCCGCGCCCGAGCCGCGTCCTTCGACGGTTCGTCGCCTCCGACAGACGCGCTCCTCCAAATACGTGAATGAATACTTCATTATTTTATAACTTGAAAGTTTGAAGTCACGCACTCGAGTTAAACGGAATGTTACGCGCGTATTTCACAAGAGCAGTTTCGCGGACGTGCGCTCGACGCGGCGGCCGGCGACGGAATGGTGAGTGGTGCGGGGAGCGACGCACGCGCAGCTGTCGCGCCGTCTTCCCCCCCGCGCCCGCTGCACCCTGCGCCGGCCCTTTATCGTTCTGGGAAGTGGTTCCTGAACTTCCCGACAATGTTGTCAACGTGAAAATTTCACACGGCGTTTAGGGAAAATGTTTCTGCTAATTCTTGAGATTTGAAAGTTGTGATCCTTGACACGATCCGCGCTTGCAACGTGTCGGTGGTCGCAATGACGCATAACCAAGCTTTACGCGTGGTTCGATTCAAAGTTCATGTGGTCAGATTGTCGACTTAATGTCTGATTATAACAAATTGTGTAATACATAAAACAAAAACAATAAATACTTTTAATAGAATTTTCTACGTCATGATCGCACCTTTTCTTAGGATAATATTGTCATTAATATTTTTTTAAAAAACTTCCTGCATAGGAATAATTAATTAATCGATTTAATTCTTAAAATAGTGTCGTTTGTTTCAATTCAGCCGAAATCGTAGCCTTGAATGTGTAAATGAAGCTTAATTAACATAAACGATACAATCAATATTAATTTAAAACCACAATCGCCTGAGAACTGGAGAAATCTATTTCGAGTGATTTGCATTCAACATTTCGCGTCACCCATTTTTGGGAAAAAAAAATATTAGTAAGTTATTTTTAAAGTCTTGCAACCCCGAGGTTCGACATTCAAACCGACCATCCCGCGCTACCTGCGAGCGCCATAGATTACGTAGCAAACAGAGAGGAACATAAAATGCCCACAGTTGATCAACCACGCAGGGACCACGTGGTTATTGATAAAAATATGGTCCAAGTGATAAAATGACGTAATATTTTCGGTCATTGATCAGTGGTGTGCCGATGATTCGGTTTATTTGACAATTTTTTATGAATGGAGTAATAATAATTTACCTGGTCATCTGTGCCGACTGAATTACCTTTTTTATATGCCATGGTGATGCTGGCTGGTATACAATAAAAATGTGTTTGTAATGCTAGCAAAATAAATTATGAAGCAAAACAAAATTTTCAAGTTCAACCCATGCTTCAAGTTGAGAAATCGATATCAATGAAAATATCTTAAATTACATCACATAATACTGGCGAGGGGTTGTGTAATGAAATATTTTAACGTACACTTCCATAACAACACGCCTTTAATCCCCGTAAGTTTAGGCAGAGGGGTACCATGTAGCCTGTAGGGTAACCCCCCTCTGCCACATTTCGCCAGTTATGTTTCAGTCCCATGCAAAAAGGGCCGAACCTATCATTTTATAATAAGTATTTTATTATAAAGTACCAAAAATTCATAGTCAAAAGCTCAATAACAAAAACATTGCTAACCAATACTCGGGCATGCTCTACAAACATAAATAAAAATATGAGCTAGGCCTAAAACCTTATAAATAATGTGAGAATCGAACTAACGACCCCGCAGTGAAGCAGGCAGACATTCCATCGTTGCGTCATAATACCTATGGGTACGTTTTATAAATAAGTACAGTTACAAGCTCAAATACACTTAACAAATTTTAGAAGCGTTTGTCTCTTACTGTATTGATTGCAATTATAATTATGTTGTAATGAACAATAGCATTTTGGAACCCATATTATTATTATGAAATAGGTCTTTAATAGTATTGTCCTGTCATAAAAATATATAAAAAAAACTTCTGTCATACATCTATAATAACTGTACACCCCTATTTCGCCGGTGATATTTATGTCCCATGTTGGTCCCATGTAATAGGGGGCGAGCCTAGTGCCATCCAGACTCCGTGGCTATTGAGAAATTCCTGATGAAAAAATCTAATAAAGGAAAATAAACCTTTTTAAATATTGTTTTTTTCGTAAATGACATGGTTCGTGACGCAATTAAATTACTTGATGTACGTATTTTTTGACTAATTTTCGTTGGTTTTCGATGATCGTTTACCCGTCTGTATATTATCTTTTATTCTATTTTCGATAAACTAACTACCTACCTAATTTATTAATGTGTTTATATCAAAAACCTGAAACAAAAACCAGTGTTGAAATTCACGCGGACCAGGGGAAAATGGCTAAAAAAGGGAAGAAGCCATACTCAGCAAATACAGCTATCCAGTGGGTGGAAGAAGGCTCTCGATGTCGATGTTGATTAATAATTGAAAAAAAAACGTGAAAACACCTCGTCAAAAAATCATCAAAATTTCAATTGCACCCAAAAGCAATAGACAATTTGTTTTTCTGCGTCGTTACATGCAGATAATGCCTTTGTTATAAAGCATGGTCTTTTTACGAATCGAGAATAATCCCGACCGAACGCGTTTTTGAAAAAAAAAAAAGAAACAATTGTTTGACAAAAGGCGGGAAGTATCGTTTTCTCAAAAACCTTTTGCGAATTATTGCAAATGGTTTGTTTTCTTGTTATTTACGAAGAAAACCTTCATTGAATTCTATAATAACTCAATAAAAACTATAAAAAGTTCGAAGTTTAAAGAAATATACATATGTACCTATGTATAAAAAACCTGTTTAGTGTTTACTTATATTACCTATGCTTTAGTATTCCGTTTGAGAACACGAAACAGTTAACAAATAGACAAGTATTTATTTACTTTTAAATCGTGACAATAATTATTATTTATAGCGCGCTGCGCGCCATTTATAAAAAAAAGAAACAAGTTTTTTGGGTACTTTCTTTAACCTATTCTTTTTTTGAAACTATTTTTTTATGCTTTTGGTCTCTTTAGTTATCTTATTATCTATATTAACGGACATAGTCTTCGTAGTTATATACAAAATGATTCCACCATTTAACAGAAAAACATAGTTCATTCATTTCTCATCAGTATTATGGCTGTTGATTTTACGAACTTAGAAGCATCAATTCTAAAGCCCTCACAACAATTTTCCACAAAGATCATAAACCATAGAAATAATCTTCTTTCTATATCTATGTCTTAAACGATAGTTCACGCTTCGTCGCCGCGTCCGTAAACAATAGCATCATAAAAGCAGGCAGTTATATTTCAATGGAAATCTATCTTTGTCTATTGCCGAATAGATTACCTTTAAAATATCTGTTCTACCTGCATTTACTTAAATTATCGTAACTTTATTGTGAAATACCATTGAAAACCGTGCTTAGTTGTTGTAATCCCCATTAATTTTACAACACTAGTATTCCATTTCTACAATTTAAAATTTGAAAAAAGAACACAATTTTTGCTACGATGCGAATTTTGTTCCATTTTAAAACAAAAGGAAGTAGCTTAAATTTTGCAAAAGATTAAATACCATTTCCAAACAGGATAATAAACCTTATTTTTCATAGAATAAGGTTGCCGTGTTATGCGTTTGTCGGTAAATAAAGTTGGCAAAAGCTATGGCCTCGCCTCGAACTGATTCTACGAAAACATAAAAATGTACGTTGTGGCTGATCGAAATTTTTGTAAAGAACCTACCGAGGCTATTGTTGCTCTCAATGGATGAGCTAACAGTTTCAAACGATGATAAAATGTCGATTTAATTAGTTAATTTAAAGAATTGATTGGTAATTAACGAATTTACTGAGAAAGGCGGTTTGTGTGGCCGAGTGGCGCCTGAGGTTCTTTGACGTGCGCCTACAGAATACCTACCTACAAATGAGTAACAAATACCTATGTTATATGTTAATACCTATGTTATGTGTTTGTGTTGTAATAATTATTTACACGTTTATTAAATGAAAATTACTCTGAACTCTGACTAAGATTTCTATTCTCAATAAAATACCGGACCACAATTTAACTTAATGTACCATTTGGTCGAGTGTTCGTCTTCGCAAGCGCCTCATCATTCATCCCTGAGTTGAGCTGAACATTATGGGCCTTACACATTACTGCGTTCGCACTAGCAGCTCGGAATCTTGATTTCTCTCAAGCAATGTGCAAAGGTAATTATTAGGCTCGTCTTTATTAGCAACATGTGATAACAATGAACAATATACTTATTTACTAGAAAATGTCTCTATATCTCTGCTCTCTCTGTGTCTGTCTGTATATCTGCCTTGAATTCACGTTATACGGGTGCGATATCCAATTTTTGATTGCAAAGTATAACCCTCATTTGCTGAGGGGTATACGGGGTGGAAGGGACACCGACGCGAAAACGGAAACCACATACTCAGTACATCATTCTGAACCCACCCACATAGAAATTTTTCGTCGGTTATCACTTTTGTAGGGAACACCTGTTTTTTTTTAAATTACCGACGATTAATTTCTATGTGGGGGGCTCAGAATGATAAGAATAAGAATGCTTTATTTGCTTAAAATACAGGTGTTACCAGTTGTTAAAATTGGTGGTTTAGGCACAAACCATATTTCGCCTTTTTAGGGCATGCAAAATATAATTTTACATTAATAAATAATGCGTATTTAAAAGGAATATAACAAATATTTCCTTTAGCTACTTTAAAGAAAAATAGTTATAAATAAGAAAAAGACAAAAAAAAACATATAAAACCTCAAAGATACCTTAACATTAAATTTTGTGTTGCAGAAATTCTTTTAGATTGTAGAAACAATTTTCTGTCAACCATTTAGGCAATTTATTTCTAAAATATTTAAATGGGAGTTCTCTAATATTTCTAGGTAACTTATTAAACATATGATACACATTGTTTTTTATCAATGTTGTATTGCAAAATGGTATCATAATGTTTGTTGGATTTCTTGGCCTCTGCTTAGTGTAACTGTCACCTTTGAATCTAAAAAACCGGTCAAGTGCGAGTTGGACTCGCGCACCGAGGGTTCCGTACAAACCTGTGGGTATATAACTTTTTTTTATATGACGAAACTAAAAATTTACGGTTTTCGTAATTTTTCCTATATCTGTACTATAAGACGTGACTTCGTACAAAATTTCAAGATTCTAAGTTCACGGGAAGTACCCTGTAGGTTTTGATTCCCGTGCGAGTTTCGAAAATTTGCGGAAATTTGCGGCCTAAGTGGCTGTATCTTTTGATTGCGTTGACTTAGAAGGTTGATTTTTCTACAGCTTCCAGGGACAGTAGAACTAAGTATCATATATAAATTTCAGTTTGATACCTCCACGCGTTCCTGAGAAAAACGGTCTTGACAGACGGACGGACGGACGGACGGACGGACGGACAACAAAGTGATCTTATAAGGGTTCCGTTTTTTCCTTTTGAGGTACGGAACCCTAAAAATGTACTTACTGAGTATGAGGTTTCCGTTTTCGCGTCGGTGTCCCTTCCACCCCGTATTTTCACTCACTTATGGGGTTGTGGCTGATCGGATAGACAACAGTTTGGTGTTAAATATGATACTTACTTGTATTCAGCTGCAGTTGGATGGCTGGAAGCCGACCAAAACCCCCAACGTGGTTGAGAAAAGTCTTGGCAGATGACGATTGGCTCTACCTATATTACTTACCAACTTACACGTTTATCTATAGATCTACTCTACAACTCGATCTTACCTAGCAATGCGCTGACACGCTCCTTCAGTATCGCCGATAGCGTGAAGGTACAGGATGTTTAGACTCGTGTCGAGCTGATGTGGCTAACGGCCACCCGTCATACCTAGGTACTATGCGACGCCTACGCGTGACAGGGCAAAGAATGCGAGGTTACTGTCAGGAAGAAATTCTGTAAGCATCGCAAAAGGTATAAGATTACCTGAAAATAATATATCTTCTGACACCTCGTTGGTCTAGTCGCAACTGTCGCAAGCGCAACTGGTTGGGTTCGATTCCCAGGTCGGGCAAAGTGGTGTATCAACAAGAAGTCTATGCATAATTCCAAACGGAGGGAGTAGGGAATTCAGCAAGCAAGTGAGCTTTTTGAAAGATCTCATTGTCTTTGTCTAAAGCTAAGAGTACTTTAAACCGACGAGTAAGTAATTGATTCATTCTAATTTCGGTGTCAATTGATCATTTTCAATTACAAGAACTGGCCTTTAGTTTGTTTACTAGGTGTAAAACAAATTAACTGAAGGTGAATGCGCCGGGGTAGCGCGCGAAATTCAAAAAGTTTTTTTTGCAATGCAGGTCTATGTCGGGCTTTTTCATGAAGTAGTCTTTGAATGGGATTAAATTAACTGAGAGGGTTGTATTGGTGATTTTAATTATTATAATTCTGTAACTACATACGTGCTACGGTCGCAAATCATATTTTGTTTAACATACAGCCTGACACTGTCCCGCAAATTGCAAAAAAACCAAGGAAAATTTTAATTTCGCGGGCTAACCTAGTACTTCTCCATTAATTCAAGTTTATTAATACAAAAACCTAATACCGGCCAATCTAAAGCAATCACACACGAACAAAAAAGTGCATAGCTTCACAAAAGGTGCGTAAAGCTGCGCCTGCGCCTGCGACTCGTGCGCACAACAGCTGCGTTCGCATCTGCCGCCCTCCGCCCCTCCGCGGGCACACACCCCCGCACACACCTGGCTAGACCTCACCGGACAGACGGACAGACGGACAGACCATCATGTAGGTCAGGGAGTAGTCACATGACATATGGCAAGTTCCAACCCTTGTAAAGAGGGTGGTTTTGAGGAAAGAATTGTTTTTGTTTTAAAAGATTTGTTTTTTGACAGTCTGGTTGACAGGTGTACAATTGTCTTTGTCAGGTTCGGAGGGATTGTCTGTTGTGTTGAATTCCATTTCAGATGATGTAGTTTAGGAGTCTATAGGGCACGAACAGGCATTTATTTTTATACATTTATAGGTAAACTTCGTAGGCAAGCTAAAACTACCTTCGTAATTGAAAGCAGTACCTAACATCAGAAAATGAATTACTTCATTTATGCTTGATTATAGATTTTTTTATTTTTCGTGTGTGCTGGCTGACATATTGTGACAATAATTTAATTTAATCGATACTTTGTACAAATTAACTTACACACTGTTGTAATATAAAATCTGGTTCTTCTAACCTAACAGACAGATGTGTTGCTGGAGGGTTTGTTCCACCACTTCTCCTTCCCAGCTAAAACACTAGGAAGTGGCGAAGGGCGGGCGTTTTGGGGGTCTGTTACAAACTTTGACGTTCAAAAAGTGCTGATTATCAGCCTAATTTGAATATTTTCCTCGTTGCTCCGCATACAATCAATCAATATGTGTTGAGTGTGAATGTAGATGGCTATAAGAGTAGAGGAAGACCAAAGAAACGATGGATGGACTGTGTGGAGGATGATATGGCTAGAAAGGAGGTGACTGCTGAGATGAAGATGTAATAGAGAAGTATGGAAGACGAAGACATGCTGCGCCGACACCAAATAAATTGGGAAAAGGGCTGGAGAATGATGATGATTTTGATTGATTTTGAAGTTGCTTTGGTTTCAGTTACGAGTGTAGAATATTATTTTTTTATTTAACAATTTATGTACACATTAAATACAGAAAGATCAAGAAGAAGACCAAGAAAGGAACAGAAAAGAGTACAAAGATAATGCTTATTTCTAATGAAATCTTTCAGCATACCTGTGAAAGGAGATTTTAAAAAAAGAGACGTAGACAAAATGTGTAAAAAAGAAGATAAAATGGAATACATAAAGCAGATAACTATTTTAAATATAATTTACAATATAAGAATCTACTTACATACGTATAAATACAAAGATACATAAAACAATACTATAAATACAATAAAATAAATAATAATAAATACTTATGCATAAGCAATTCAAGTATCTAGATCTGGCTCGCGAGGTTGTCGACATGTGGGACGTGAGTGCAGCAATCATTGTGCCGATAGTCGTGTCGGCCAATGGCTTAATAGCCAAGAGCCTCGACCAACATCTAAGGAGGCTCTCGCTTGGCGGCTGGATCAAGGGATTGATTCAGAAAGCAGTACTTCTGGACACGGCGCGTATTGTTAGGAGGTTCCTCTCTCAAGAGCCCTGACCACAGGTAGCTCGGACCCTGTTCCCGGTGCGCTACTATTTTTTCATGTTTTTATATGTTTTTTTTTTTTTAAGAAATATTTAAAAATGTATAAAATAAGATAAAAGATGAATAAAGGAATAATACTTATGCAACTATGACGAAATGGTAAGATAATTTACTTTCACTCTTCTTTTGAAAACTGCAATAGTTTGGCAGAATTACTTACTTATTTCCTTTACTATAATGCCTAGTGTTAGTCGCCAGGGCGTCAGGACGTCATAAAAGTAAGTACTGATGAAGGTAGATAAGAATTTATAACGACGGGCTAGTGACCTCTGCTAGCCTTGTAAATTGTAATGCTGTAATAATATGCAATTTTATGAAGTTGATTATTTTCCAATTGATAAATAAGTTAATTTAATTTAGCATACAGTGTAATAAATCCGAAAGCTTTAACATCGACTTTTAATAAATGACTTTAAAAAAAATACTTCATTTTAACTGAAACTGGCATACAGAATAAAAATCAAAATCTAAGCATTTATTTCAAGCAGGCCAATTACATGCACTTTTGAACTGTCGAAACAAAGACAGCAATAACAACGAAGCTGCAGTCCCAGTCACAAGACATATTAACTGTGAAAGTACTGTAGTTGCCCATTCCAAAGCGTAGATCTCTATGGAGAAGAATGGCCAAGAAACTCCATGGACACTCTTTTAAAAATCATAATGTTGTTACAAAATCCTTGGATACATCGTTCTTGTTGAGATGGTACATTATGTGGGAACAAAAGTTGCTCTTCATCTTACTAGTCGATCAAAATGAAAACTAGGAGCAATCTAGAAGTGTGATAAACATAACATCACGCCTCACAGAAGAGTTAGGCAGATGGTATACTTCGGGTTTGAGATGTCTTTATTTCCCAAAAGAAATTTCACTTAGGTACATGAGAAATATTTAACTAATAATTTAAAAACTTTATTGATTAAACGTACAATTTTGGAAAAAAAAAATATATAATATATAGCTAATAATTTAACACAGCCAAAATGTAAACATACACGGAACGCGCGCAAATAGAAGTGATACAGATAGATAGACAGACAGTGATATAGATAGTATACTTGTTTCTAGTATTCCCACATTTTGCCAGAACCTCTGCCCATGTCCCATGGACGAGCCGATTGCCTGTAATTCCCGATGGGTCGGGCAGAGGTGTACCGTGTACCTAATAGTACACTCACATTTCGCCAGTTATGTTCAAGTCCCACGTAATAGGGGGCGAGCCTATTGCCGACATTCGGTCACAAATCCAGACTCGGTGGCTGCTACAATGAATGAAATTCCTGATGGAAAAACCAAATAACACTACCCGACTTGGGAATCCAACCCAGAACTTCATGCTCAACGGTCGCTTGCGACCAGTACACGAACGAGGTAGAAACTTAAATTCTTTCTTCATAATTGATTTTAGCTAACAACCATAGGGCCTTGTGAAGTTGTGACTTAATATAAATCTTAAGCAAAGCTTTCAAACTCTTGAGTCAAGTGACATAAACATTTCTTTCTCGACTTAAATGAGATGTCAAGTAGGTGAAGTAAAACTTAAGTGCACTCACGTGGTACCTTGTGGCACTCCACACTAATATTATAATTATTATAAACTATCGACCCGCGCAACATTTTTGATTGATGCTCTGCTCCTTTTGATCGCAGCGTGATGTTATATAGCCTATAGCCTTCCTCAATAAATGGACTATCCAACACTAAAAGAATTTTTTAATTCGAATCAGTAGTTCCTGAGATAAGCGCGTTCAACAAAACAAACAAACACTTCAGCTTTATAATATTAAGTATACATGTTTCAATAAGCAAATCGTATGGCGAAACATATTTTTTGGCCGAAAACTGTGGGTTGCCTGTTCACCATAAGACTTAATCTGCTCCAATGCTCACACAGTTCTGTCTATGCCTCGTTGATATATTCAAGCCGGGTGCTGAAGAACATCACCAAGTCATGTAGTCCTTTGTAGTATCATAAGATACATACCATCAAGCCTGTAGTTCTCGAAGGGTTTAGGCAGAGATATACCTAATATTACACTGGGTGTACTAAGCACTAAGTTAAACCTCTGCCTAACCCTTCAGGGATGTTATGTTATGTTACGTAATTTGTCTGCTTTTTAACCGACGAAAAACGATGAGGTACCTACTCAAGTCGACGCGTACCTTTTTACAGTTACAAACCCAAATCGGGTTCCTCTCTTCCATCCACCAAATAACCCAGGTAAGAAAGTACCATCGAACATTACAAACTACCCATCAATGTATTGGAGTGCGCGGCACACATGCGCGTGCGTCTGTTGCCCGCGCATGCGCCGCAGCTGCCGGGCCAGCTGTCCTGCAACCTGTCGCCCGACGCCGAGTTTGATTTTATACTGTAATACTTGTGTCAGCGTCATAATTGGGCAGAATATTGTAGATGTTACTTATTTATGTTTGAAAGATTAATAATTATTTATGAGTGACTTGACTAGCTGAGCCCCGCGACCTACGTCCGTGTGAAATAATTAGAAAAAAAATCTTTTCAGATTTTGTTACCAATTTCAAGGGTTTTAATTTTTTGCACGGTACTCTAATGATTTTTTCTAAAATAAAAGCCTAATTTACTCCTTATAACATCAGATATCTGCCGGTAAAGTCCCGTCAAAATCGGTCCAGCCGTTTCGGAGCTTAGCGGGGACAAACAAACAGGTAGACAGCCAGACAAAAGACAAAAAAAAAGACATTTTGTTATAAGTACCGTATACAGGGTGGAAGGGACACCAACGCGAAAACGAAAACCACAAACTCGGTACATCATTCTGAACCCCCCCCCCCCCCCACATAGAAGTGAAGTATGTGGTTTCCGTTTTCGCGTCAGTGTCTCATCCACCCCGTACTCGTAGTAAGTCATGCTCTAGCGATATCATTTACTTTTTCTATGTATGAGAAAAGGAAGTATTTGCTATGCATTTGGATTGAAAGAGCCTGAGTAAACATAGTCATAGAGCAACCCACATTTGGCAAGTATTGTATAAGCCCCATATAATAGGGACGTGCCCAGAGAATTTCATAGCGGAGAAACCCAGTAACAGTTTTGTGCGGCCCGCGAATCGAACCCAAGGGTCGGCGCAGCAGGCGGCCACTAGAAACATTAGGTAGTTGACTTGTTTATGTTAATGTCTATAATCTTTGACCTGGCTACAGAATTCTATTTGATTCAATTAGCGATTCAAACAAAAATAAAACCCATTCAAAGCTTTGTTTCTAATTGATCCTATTTCAGTAAAATTAGCTTGATTTCTGAATGACGACCTACTAATTCGAAAATGACATAAATTGTTTGATTCCGTAATTTCCGTAGCACAAATTGAACATTATATACTGAGCATTAAAGTTGTTTTTTAACCTTCTAGTTTCGGAGATATTGGAGGTCAATGTTCCAACTTTTTCACAAGTTTTTTTTTTAATACATATTTTAAGGTAATAATTATAACTTTACTTTAAATATCTCCATGACACGTTTACTGTTCAATGGTTCAATGCATCCATCAGCAAAACGTTTTGAGTGCGTTACATTGAGTTTTACCGTAAAACGTGATTTAACACCTAAAAAAAACTTTTTTGCAAAAAAAAAACCGACTTCCAAAAAAAAAACACTAAAAAAGTGGAAAATAACATTACTTTCGGAAGTCGGTGACTATGGTTTGTTTCATTGACTTTTTTGGCACCCACTTCCGAAAGTAATGTTATTTTCCACTTTTTTAGTGTTTTTTTTGGAAGTCGGTTTTTTTTGCAAAAAAGTTTTTATTTTACCCTTTTTAGTTATAGTATCACACACAAAGCCTTGTCAAGTATCAATTTCGCAATTTCTTTTACTTGGATGAAATTTTTTCCAGCTATTTTGATTTCAAATCCAAACTGCTGAACCGATTTTGATGAAATTTCTATGGGACCAATCGGGAAGTAGATCCATTCAGATAAAAGAAGAATTTTTCAAATCGGTTCATAAATGACGGAGATATGAGGTAACAAACAAAAAAAAAAAAACACAACCGAATTGAGAACCTCCTCCTTTTTTAGAAGTCGGTTAAAAAAAGTTTTAATTTTTGCGTAGGATTACTTAGTTTCATGTAAAGAATGCTTGGTTGACGGCTTTGTGAAGGGTCCGTTTACACCTTGTATAAAAATGTTCTTGAAACTGCTCCAAGAAACATACAGATTAATACTTACATCCGTATATAGATACGGATTGACAGATTACGGATCACGGATTACGGATTATAGATATTGATTGATAGATTGACTATAGAGTCAAGTCAAAATAATTACTTGAGCTTAAGTAATTACTTGTGCAATTTTTTATGCAATAGACAAGAATTTAAACGAAGTAGGAACCGTCAAATGAAGCAAAGCTAAGAATTATAACTTTTTACAGTTCTAACCTCAAGCAATTACTAAAATACATGATAAAAATCGTATCTTAAATAATGACATTTACTCAAGTAAACACTTTTTCTTTATAGATACGGGTGTTAATATGCGATGCGCTTACAATGTGTCAATTACTGATTACAGACCAGATGCTGCATACATCCGGAGCTCATTTACAGCTTAGGTACTTATCATAAATAAGTGCCTTCAAGTTACCGCATCAAATGTAGGTTCTTTAAACAGGCACCTGATGTTGTTATCAAGTGTCTATTAGCATCAGGGGACAAGAGCAAATGGACAATCATTTTCAAAGATTTTCGGCTTTTTTTTACCTTAAATAGGTTTGCGTTTGGCCGCAACTCGCCTGATGTGAAGCGATGATGCGGCCTAGGGTGGAGCACGCGCGCCTAGAAGAAACCGATTGACTTCGATTCGATTTGCAACGACTTTCAAAGGGGTGTGGGTAGTTTTGTATGGACCAGTGGCATGCTTTTTTTTTACAGCGGTCATTAATGTTATTGTTGGTAACGTATAATAAATAAAAGTGAAATATATAATAATAATGACTCGTATATGATGAGATATCGGAGCTGAAATATCTGATGTCGAAGTTGTACTATTATGTAGTCAATAATACCATAACGTTTAGTTTCTATAAAAATACTACATTGTATTTATTTATATGACTAGAATCACACTATCAGAATCCAACGCGACGCAATTCTTTTTTTCTATAAGGAAAATCTGCACCCTGGGATGGGTGAAGGGGTCTGTTAGACTCCTACTGACTGAAACCACACAGTGTTCTTCGACTACCGTGAGTCGAGGTGCTGGAGTACTTGCGGCCTTCGTGACGCTCCCCCGACCAAATTTAGGCTCACATATACATGCGGGCTCCGTCACAGATCAGTTCCTCATGAGAAGCGCGCGCAAAACACGGCGAGCTGGTGGCTGGGCCTGTGGCTGTTCGGGTGACAGACTTCCCAAGTCTGTCACGTTGTCTGTTTTGGCATGTAGCCCTTGCACCGCTAGTTTGTATACCACTAATTGCGAGTTCATCATCTGCCTAGCCTTTTCACAACTATGTGGGGGTTGGCTTCTAGTCTAACCGGATGCTGCTGCATACCACTATTTTACATGGAGCGACTGCCTACCTGACCTCGACAACCCCTTGGTAAGACTGGTTGTCAGACTTTCGGACCACTGACAACCTGTAACGACTGTCACAGATCTGCAAATGACAGCATAACCTGCGGTTCGAGGCACGGAGGAAACCCGGTATGTTATGAATTTATGATGGTCACCCATCCACAGACTGACCTAGGCAAGCGCGGCTTAACCTTGAAGATCAACCTGTGCAGCTGTTATTATTTAGCCACGAGCTCCTCCTAACCACTAATTGCGAGTTATAGACAGAAATAGCAGTGATGTATTCAATAAATAGCCACAATTATAATAAATGATGACATGATTTGATTCATTGTTTTTTCTTTAAATATCTCGGCTCCGATGCATTTTGGAAATAATTTAAGTGTTCATAGAAGAAAATGAATGTTTTATTGTGTTTTTTTCTAATGAAATACTTTTCATCCGTGGCCGCAGCAATTCCCCCTCCCGAAGGAGGGCGAATTACAGAGTAGAAGTAGGTTCCATCAATAATGGGATGGGAACCCGTTAAATTTTCTTCTAAAAACAGTTATATATTAGTAAAATAGCTTTTGACGGCTTTTTTCGGCTTCACCTACACACGCGCCAATTATTTTTAAGTTAGAGGTAATACGGGGCGACCCTATCGCCATAAATAAATAAACAAATACTTCCAATCGGGATAAAAACTATCCTGTATCATCTAGGTACTAGTGTGCCTAATTTAATCGAAATCCGTTCAGCAGTTTCAGTGTGGAAAAGGTATCAGACGGACAGACATACACAGTTCCTTTCGAATTTTGCATTTTATTATTAGTATAAATTCAAACTAACAAATTATCTGTTTATTACTGACCATGTTAGAACAAGGCTATTGGAGAAAATAAATGCTTCCGTTGAAAATGAAGACAAACATTATTTATGATTATCTGTCGATATTCCAAGTATGTAAATTTCTACTCACTTAAAATATAATTTATTTGATCACAAAAAAGCAGTTATTATTAATGAGATTTTTTGCTAAAATGATTTCCAAAACAGTTACCTATGTAAAAGTAAAAAAATCTATCATTCTAAGAAAGTAACTGATGTCATAAGGAGTGCTACTTAGGCTACTTTTTGTTTAAAATTAAACCCCTGAAATTATTAACAATATCCGATTCAAGTATCCGAAGGAAGTAATTATTTTTATAATTATTTCACGTGGACGAAGGCGCGCGGGCAATAGATAATGAAATAATAAAACCACTGTCGAACCTTTCTTTGAGATATTGGTGTCATTTTAAAGGGAAAAAAATAATAATATGAATAATTATTCCCAGTAACTATTAAATTTTTTATTGTAAAACTGGAAATAAAAAATAAATGTACCTATCCTACTTAGTTTTTTCCACTCTCATCTTATTTTATTTTATTTATTTATGGACAAAAAACAGTTACACGTTACAATTTGTATATCAAAGCTTCATTTAATATACGTGTTACCCACACTATTGCCCACGGATTCAAAAAAAAATACTTAAAAGAGGAAAGGACGGATGGATCTTAGTGGCTAGATAAGATAAAGATAATTATATTTATTGCATAACTGTGTACAATTAGATCTTATTATAAACATAACATGTAATTTTTTAGGTTCAACAGTCTACCTACCCATGTCGGATATGCAATAGTATTTAGTGAAATTACTTAGGTACATATATTATTATTTTTAATCAAAAAACTAATGCAGATTATAAAATACATTATCAATTAACATTTTCTTTAATTTAGTTTTAAAAATATTTCCATTTAATTGCTTAATTGCTGGCGGCAAGTGATTGTGCACACGGATAGCAGTAACATAGGTACCCTTATGAAACATCATATTGTTAATCAGGGTTGGGCAGTATTTAATACGTAATTGAAATACAAAAACGTATTTGGTATTTGTATTTCAATTACTTGCTTAAAATGTAATTTGTAATTCGTTTTTCAAATACCTGATGTCGAGGTCTTTTGTAGTTAATATTTCAAATACTTAAAGCTACAAAATACATTATAACATAAATACATTTAACCTTTATTTAGCGATCTTATTAATAGGTGCGTTCTGAAAAGAAATAGCGCTCGATAGCTTTCGTAAGCAAAATGGCGACCACTAAATGGTTTGTCTGACAGTACATTTAAAAATCTAGTGTTCATGAAAGGAAACTGGTTTTACTGATTAATCTTCTTTTACTCTGCTTAATATTATTTTGTATTTCAAATACAAATTGCAAAATTATTGCATTTTATATTTCAAATACATTAACTTAAAGATATTTTGTATTTCGTATTTTAAATACTTGCGAGATAGTGTTTTGTAATTTGTATTTCAATTAAAGCAACACATGTATTTTGCCCAGCCCTGGTCATATTTATATTGTTTCTTACTACTACTGTCAAATAGCAAATTCCATTTCTTGGCCGTCATCTACTAGACATCTACTTCAATCTGCTCAAAAAAAAAAAACCTTGTAGTAAGTAGCTAACTGCATAGTGCATAGTCTATGGCCGGAGGTCACTCACAAAAGTTCGTGGGGTCTGCCTACTCATAAATATTCTTGTGAACGTTTTCCAAGCAATGTTATTGAGTTTTTTCAACAGGAATTTCTCGGAGTTCGAATTTATGCAATAGGCCCGCACACTATCATCGTCATCAACATCTTCTTGCCCTTGTCCCATGTTACTTGGTGAGAAATGAGGGTTCTCTAAAATGTAGTATAGGATTGTGTCCGTTTCTTTTCAACCCTACCAATTCCTAACACCTAATCACCATCAATTCATCATACACGAAACTTTCCCACTCCATCCAAGTACAATAACTTAGGAATGTTTTCCGCCATTTCCCAGCAATAGGCTCTAGTTGTTAAGCGCCATCACCAGTGATATAAGCGCACGTGGGCTGGCCGGGTAACGGTCGCCCCGAATGCGACCGGTCTCAGCCGAGCGAGGTACAGTCGTGCAGTGAGCATCAATACAGGGGCATGTTGAATTAGCTAGCGGGACTTCGCAGATGTGTTGGTATTTCTTTTGGCGTCTACAACCGCATTTAGTGTAATTTCTTGTAGTCAAGTTACTTTTTGTGTAAACTTCATATTTATGGTGAGTATTTGTATATTATGAATACGATAAAATAAAAATAAAATTGATACTTGCAGTAGGTAAGTAATTGTACCTACCTGTGGTTTTTACCACCCTTTTTTATCATATTTTGATATTGATACCCATCACGTCTCCGAATTTTCGCTAGCTAATTCAATTTGACCTTCTAGTATGATGTAAACATTTACATAAATTACTCGTGGATTAACGATTGCTTTATATACGTATTTGTGTTCATTACAACATGGTTGCCAAAATACTAAATTCGCAACAACATGAAATTGCAGTCAAAACAGGCGGGGAAAATCACTTTAAAATCTGCAAAGTTAAAATCTGCATAATGTTTGTGCTCGTGGCTGTACATGCGAAGACGCGAGCGCAGCTTCGGATAACTTCGTGATTCGTTGATGGGGAATCGGCAGAGTATTCGGATTTTGAAATAAGAAGTTTTTAATTGGCGGTCAAATCGAATTTGGAACCTAATTAAGAGTATTTTAGAGTTTGAGTATTTGTGCACGATGTAGCTCGCACAATCCCGACATTTCGCCATTTGCGTTTAAGTCCTACGTAATAGGGGGCGAGCCTATTGCCATCAACCGGACACAAATCAAGACTCCATGGCTGTCACTGAGAAATTACTGATGGAAAAAACAAATAACACTTTGCCCGACTCAGGAATCGAACCCAGCACGTCTTGCTCAGCAGTCTTGCGACCACTGGTCCAACAAAGCAGTTTTAAATAGCAATAAAAACAAAAAAATAGCACTTACTTACCTTATTTCGGGAAACCCCACTCTTACATACGTAATTACGTACATACAGGGCAAACCGAACCTTCCCTTTTATGCAAAGTCGGTTACAAAGGATATCAGCTGCCGATCGGCCGACAAGAGTTATGAAGGAAATGGCTTATTTAATAGCTTGTAATGTAGGACAAGCTCTCAAGCTGTTGTTTCAAATCTTTAATTATTGCAGCATAAAGTTTTACTGTCCGTCGTTCGTAAACATTACGATTAGTAGATTATTACAATAGGTAAATGTAGGAACTTTTTTGATAAGTGGATAATTGCTTTACGATTCTGTAGCTACGATGGCAGGTGATGGCTGATGGAAAAAAAATGTACGTAACATCACGCCTGTAATCAGCGAAGGGTTCGGCAGAGGTGGTCAAACTTTTCGCCAGTTATATTTTAAGTCCCATGTTATAGGGGGCGTAATAGCCTATCCCTCCGTGGCTGCTACTAAGAGTTTCCCGACGGAAAAACCCAATAACACTTTGCCCGACCTGGGAATCGAAGCCAGGACTTCATGCTCAGCAGTGCCGCTCGCGACCACTGGCGAAATGTGGGCGAACTAACGGGTACGCCTCTGCCTTACCCTTCGTAGATTGCAGGCGTGATGTTATGTGAAATATTGTTGCGCTTCTGTAAGAATGCCAGAAAGCCTGACATGTCATAAAATGGACGGCATTATCTCACAGTTCCTATATCATAAAGCCATTATCATTCTTGATATAAAAATAAACCTGTAATGTAAATAACTATGGTTATCTCTATGAGAAGATCCGCCAGCTCCAAGGAATGTAACTGTCCACCCCGTTAGAGTTACGAAGGCGTGAAGATATTAAAGTAAGTAAATAAGTCATTAAGTCCTATCAAAGCCCACTTAGCTGATATTACTTAGTCTTGTGAAAATTAACGCAACTACAGTTTTAATTTGCAACTTTATGAAAACTTTAATAAGATTGATTTTCAAATGTACAAACGAATGCTACAAAAATTGATTAATTTTAAGATGTTTTTGAGTCATTTAAAAAAAAAAAAACAAAATTGGATGTTAGTAAATCTAATTAATACAAATGAGGATTGTAATAAGCTATTGATTAATTTTTCTTGCCCGTTTCCGATTCAAATTAAGTACTTATTTAAAAGAAAGAGAAAGAGCATAATATATTTCTCTTTCTATCATTCATACCGAACAGTTTACCATATTACCATTTGTTTTGACCACAGATAAACTGAAGTTACCGCGGCAACACCCACGTCTTCATGGTGCTTGCAAAAGCGCCGAAATATCGGGAATTAAAAACTACTAAAGTAGGTGAACATGGTAAATATATCCCGTATTAAGTGTACATGAACATGTCAGTATAAAAACTTTTCTCTTAATAAGTATGTAAGTAATCCGATGAAAAGTACCGACTGACCTTTTCGCCGTATTTCTACGAGTCGAGTACGGTTACTTATATTTGCTGACTCATCCATGTAACTCTGTGCTAATATTATAAACACGTACAGTTTGTACGTTTCGATGAATCTCTGCAACTACATCACTACATAGTAAAAAACAAAGACGCTTCCCGCTGTCTGTCTGACCCTATGTATGCTTAGATCTTTGAAACTACGCAACGGATTTTGATGAGGGATTTTTAAAAGATAGAGTGATTCAAGAGGAAGGTTTATATGTATGTATATTTAGTATCAGCATTGCACCCGTGCGAAGCCGGGGCGGGTCGCTAGTATTAAATAAACTACTTATTTTTCCGATTTCAAACATTCTTTCACTGATGGATAGCCTTGTAATCAGGGTTCGAAGAGATAATGATGCCTTGTTAATTATCTTGATATATTGATAATAGCATAAATCATAATACTATTGTGTCATGATTTTTGTTATTATCACTTCACGTATATACATTTGCGTGTGTTATTTTTTTAAATAGCGCTACCTGTCTTCATCAAATCCAAATAATTTCGACTCAAAACACCAACAAACTCATCAGCTTTAATTAGTATAGATCCACCTTATTGATATTACAAAAATAAATCGATCCGACGACCCTTACCCGGTATCACCTAACCACTCTTGAACTTGAGTTCTTGACCCCCAACCCGCTTATTACCAGTTGAACCTCAATAATAAAATAACCACTTTGATCCATTTCAGTTAGACTCCGGTGTTCAATGGTTTCTGTGTACCCGGTGAGGTCAAATATCACTGAGTTTGATGACAGCCGACAGTTGTTGTGGGCGGGTGAACTGCAGTGGGTTAAGTTCGCGTAGTCTATGAGTTGACGCCGCACAGTGGTCCGAAAATCGAGCTCCGTGCTCATAGAAACTTCAAGTTAGGAATTTAAAATTTAAAAAAATTAATGTCTCTGGTATACCTCCCTTAACGCAATATTAAGGTATGGATGGTATAAGTAGCTCCACGCGTAAGAAGAAAAAAAATGTGTTTTTTTTGTACGGGGAGAAAACACTTTAAACACTTGTTTTTTTACTGAATAGAACTGGAAGACTGCAATGGTGCTCATACGAGCTAATGTACCGTACACGGAGATCAAGATGACATCCAATTCATGCACCTTTGGGTGGCGCTTTGCACGTAGCACACATTTTGCATAGGTATTCGATTGATTTTCGTAGTGACAAATAGCCGAGCGATTGTGACTTCCATGCAAGTAGGTTTTCGCGTAAATTTTATACAAATGTCTCTTGCGCAATTATAAGTTAGTGTCTTGGCGTCAGAGATATTCTAGGCAAGAGTATTTTAAGCAAGTGAGGTCATTTCAGGATGAGGAGTGAATAAAAGACTTTCAGATTGGGTTTGAACATATTGTCCCCGGATTATATGATCTATGTCTTTAGGAAAACGAACGCAAACCGTGTGTTTCTGGGCTATTTTCTGTGTATTATATTATATTCCATCAAAACGTTTCATTCTTTCATTTCATTCAGTTGCCTTAATCGAGTTACATGACACCAGCCATGCCGCTGCAGCCTCTCGTCGCATTCCCAAGTGTGCCTTCTTCTGAGTTACCTTTTAGAAGTATTTTTTACACTGGGGCCATGGCGTCCAAGTGCCTACCTAGTATTTCGAGATATCGCCAAGCGGTTGGTCGACTCTTCACATGACCAGAGTGGTGGCCTTTTTTTGGCCAAAGAATCAGCATTGCCATCCAACTTGGCAATGCTGCTCCCTTATTAGCAAGTCACCAGATTCTCAACTCACCAGATACGCAACTAACCAAATGTACAATGAAACAAAAAGTCACAAAAAATAACAGAATGTAGATACTTTATTCACCAAAAAAAAGGAAAACACGGAATTCTTGATGTACACTGGCCTTCAACTGCATCTTCCTGTCCTTGCCCCATTCTACTAGGGGTCGGCAAAACCATAATGCGGCTGGAATAGGGGCATACTTGTCGCCCAGAGGACTCTTATTTACCACAGGACATCGAGTAGCTCGGTGCAATTTTGCTCGCTCACATCGAAACTGGAATGATGATGCTTGGAGAAAAGTACTGTTTATTGATGAGTCCCGGTTTTGTCTTAAGCCAGATGATGGAAGGGTCAAAGTTTGGTGATGACCCGGAGAAAGATACGCTCAATGTAACATTGTTGGAAGAGAGCCTTATGGTGGTGGGCCAGTAATGGTATGGGGAGGGATATGTATAGGAGTACGCACGGAGCTATACATCCTAGAAAACGGGTCCCTGACTGCGTCACGGTACGTAACAGACATTTTTTTTCACCACATACATTGGAGATAATTTTCTGTTAATGCATGATAATGCTCGGCCCCACACAGCAGCGATAGTTTTGGATTGATGATTTAATAAGAAGTATGCCGAGACGGATGCAGGCAGTTTTGACAGCAAGAAGAGGTAACACTAAAGTACTGGGTATACCAAACATTAGGGAACAAAATCAAAGGTTTGAGCAATATTCAATTTCCTCTACGAAAGGACGAAAGTGACAGTTTTTCCTTGTAACTACGAAATAACTTGTTTTTTTTTTTCAAAGACGCTAAGTTTAGTTTGGTTAAACAATGATAGTTTTCTTGATTAATTAGAATAAATCCCTTAAAAATCACAATTCAAGCTGTTTTTGAGAAAAAATTGTCCTTTTTTTTGCGTTCCCCTAAATATGTCCATTAGTGTAGTAGTGCATCATTTATTTGAAAGTTATATAATTTATATGTTGGATAGTACATTATCTGATTAGTTGCGAATCTGGTTAATTGAGAATCTGGTGAATTGAGAATCTGGTGACTTGCTAATAAAGGATGCTGCCAGCCTTCTGGGCATTTTTCCTATTGAAAACGATGTGGACGATTTTTTGACGCCCTGTAATTCTTTGCCCATTATGATACTTTTACATATTTTATTATTATTTTAAATCAATTGTAAAAAATGTACATAAGTACTGAATTCAAGAAGTTGATTGCTAGTGAACCTTTATTGCAACTGAACCTTCTGCAATAAACTTGCATAGCGCGCCACTCCAATTAAAGTTGTTGGTGTTATTCAGACGTAGCTGTAAACATAGACAAACGCCCAATGTAAACAAGTCTGCGTCGCGGCACCGCTCGCCTTTCTTGAATATTATATTAGTGCTTACTGTATTGAAATTATACCGTGGGGTTAAAAGAGGCACCCTTTCATTTGTTTATTTATTTTGGAAAGAATGCTTTCTCTATCTGAATGATTAGTGAGAAGTTAATTGCCTCGCGTTGGTCAAGCAGTTGCAGTGTGAGGAAGTTTCACCACCGGATGGCTTTGCTAGACAAAAGGACAGTCTATGAATTCTATAACGAATATGAAAAATTGACTTCCAAACCAACCGACTTCGGTGTCTTTGTTTGTCTCATTGACTTTATCGCCACTGACTTCCGAAAGTATCCATTTACTTAATTTAGACTTTTATAGAGTTGCTTTTTTGGAAAACGGTTTTTTTTTTACTTTCTGCTAGAACCATCAGCTTTTCAAAGCTATCCTGGTAGGAGAGCCCAGGGTTTTTAAGCAAGCATAATTCAGCATTAAAACTTGATAGCTGATAGTGAGGTATGCTCTCAGCAATAACGCTTACGGCCACTAGACCACACCAGGCAGTCCATTAGTGATATTCACCTTTATAAATTGGATAATTTAATTATGTTTACCAGTTCACTAATAACCGGTAATCAGTATCAACGATCTTAACTCCTCATTTAATTCAGTTACCATAAACAAAACTGTAACTGACGTAGATCTAACTGTTGTCTATGCCACTAATTTGAATAAACAGTTTAGGCCTAACATCTGAACCAAAAAACATGGAAGTCCTGTTTGTATTTAAAACATTATTTTTTTATTCTTCATTTATTACCGTTTTAAAAGACATTTTTATAACACTTTTACGTAATTAGGAGGTCTTAATGAGAGCATATTATTAAGACTAGTTCTGTCATAGTAGGCCAGTCACACCCATACCTTTGGGATATTTTGTCTATGACAACTGATTATTTTCTCGCGATTGTGAAGTTTGTTCCAACAATAGTTTTTCAGTTTGATGATCTGTACTGCCTCCCTAAATAATGTGTGTAAAACTACGTCGTTGCGATATTTTTTTGTTTTAGACCATACCTGGGAAATCTTATTGTCAAATGTCAAACGCTTAGTAGACGAAGCGGTGGTTAACTGTAGTTCTAATATTTTTTTAAAGCTGTCTTACACAGACACAAGAACAAACTAGAAAGTAATGATTAAGTCTTTTCTTAGAGCTTTCTCTTAAAAGGACTTCTCTTTTACGGAACTCCAAAAATAAATCCTGCTATTTGTATAATAAAGATTTATGTGTGAAAACATCAAGACTATATTTGGAAACAATTCCATAAAAGTTCACTAAATTCAAATTCGAAATCTAAAAACTTTTAGTCCCACATGGTGGTCAGTGACTTTTATTAGTTCCAATTTTAAAAACCTGTCTGATTAGGTTGTAAAAATTTTAGTGGAATACATTATCGAGGTATTTTGCATATCTCCTAGATTTATCGATGAGTTTAGTTGTCGATTGGTTAGATTACTAGAAAAACTAACACTAAGACGCTTTAGGGATATATAAGGCCAGTAACGAATAGGTACATATTTTGAGACTATTCCTAAATCATCCTAAGCTGATACAATTTTAGTTTTTCCTAACTACATCTAAATTAGTGTTTAGGTTGGCTTCCTTTTGTATCTAGGTACATTGGAGATAACTTTTTATTAATGCATGATAATGCTTGTTTCCTACTTTTGGTTTATTTTTGGGCTATACGAGCTTATGTCGAATTTACATATATCATTAAACATTTATTATTTCAGATATTATTTCAATCATTCTTTTTAGCTCATGAGGAAAACGTAGTGAGAAAAATGTTGAGTGTGAATTTAGATGGCTATAAGAGTAGAGGAAGACCAAATGAACGATGACGAGCTGTGTGAAGGATAATATGGTTAGAAAGGAGCTACTTAACTGCTGTGATGATGAGTAACAGAGAAGTATGGAAGAAGAAGACATGCTGCGCCGACCCCAAATAAATTGGGATAAGTGCAGGAGAATGATGATGTTCTTATTGTCAGGCAATTTATATAACGGCATCACTATTTTAGCGGCAATAAATAAAATCTATTGTCACAGTTCGCCGCAATTTTAACCAGTTTTATTATCTCTGTATGTTTCTAACAAAATGGCAAACAACGGGTTAAAAGATCATCAAATAAATTCCTCCCCGACCAGTTAAAATAGTCAATGGCACCATCAAAAAATTGCCCACAGAATAAAATTTACATTTTTAACTTTATTTTTGCATTAAAGACCTGTCAAAACATTCGATACAAACAATAACTTTGTTTTTATTTTATGAATATATATATATTTTTTTTTTCAATTTGAAACGGTGAATGTATCAAATTGAATTAATGAACAATACTGCATTGCACGTGTTTTATTGAATAATTTTGTATAATTTTTAGATTCCTCTAACGTGTAAAATCTTAAAATATTTTAAATAAGAAAATGTTGAGTATTTTGGACGACTTCCAAAATACTAGTACTCAGCTACATCCGGTTAGACTGGAAGCCGACCAAAACATAGTTGGGAAAAGGCTAGGCAGATGATAAGTTGTGCACTTGACTCGAATTGGGTTACCTACTTCGAAAAATGTATCAGAAAGTAAAAAATGATGATGACGATTGACGGATGGAAATCGTTTTGGAACGATGGACCGTTGCGCGATATGTTTTCTAAGAAAACTACCCTCATTCACAAATCACATGTAACTTTTAATTTGTGGTAAATCCACTAAAACAACTGGAAGACACACTGATGCGAAAACGGAAACCAAATACTCAGTACATTATTCTGAACCCCCACATAGAAATTTTTGGTCGGTTATTAAAAAAAAAAACCAGTTGTTCCATTCATTTTGACCGTGCAGGTATTGCACTTTTGTACAGCTGATTTTTTTTAATAACCGACGAAAAATTTCTATGTGGGGGGAGTTTCTATGTGGGTGAATGATGTACTGAGTATGTGGTTTCCATTTCCGCGTCGGTGTCCCTTCCACTCCGTATAGATACAATTAGAAATTGGAAATATGTGATGGGCCACCACTGATTTCTTTTTTTTTTTATCCGTAAAGATTTTACGTTTGTGTATAATTTTCCATGTTTTTATTCATCAAACCACCGACTGTAACGCACACGCATCTTAACCGATTCGTTGCGGATGGCACGTTTCAGTGCCATCACTTCTTTTTAAGTGTGGCGTCAGGCACGGATATGTGTCATTTTGAAATCGATGATAACTCCTTCAATTAAGTTTTATGGAAGTTTTACCTGAAACCAAACTATCTTCATTTTTCACGTATATTAAGCTCGTAGCCTTCGTTTCTGGATACTGTAATATTTTTAAAAAAAGAAGAAGTGAAATAACGGCTAGAAGTTAGTGAAATTAGGCATCGCAACGAATCGGTTAAGATGGAAGCGCCAGGGTAGCCCACGAAATTCAAATTTTCTTACGTTTTTTGCAATTTACCAGTCATTGTCAGGCTGTACATTGAACAAAATATGATTCGCGGCTGTAATAAGTATTTGGTTACAGAATTATAATAATTAAATTCATCAATACAATCCTCAAAATTCATACAACCCCATTGAATGACTTTTTCATGAAATAAGTAGTTACTTTTTCATGAAGTGTATTGAAAAATAATAACCTTCCTTTTTGTTTCGCCGTAATCGGGTAAAAATAAATGCAATGTACGTATTGCTCTGACGATGTCTAAGTCTGTCTGCAACTTTTTAACTAAACACGAAATAACAACGTGAACATCAATTTCAAAGGAAGCGAAACCCGTGATATGTACTTTCCCAAGTTCAAAAACATTCGTTTCCAAGCTCGTATTACAAAAATTCTATCTTTTAAATTTCGAACTGTATTGTCGAATTGTCTGATGATCCCCGGAAACATTACACAAAGGCGAAATTTTTTCACTTGAACCAGTTCTCGGAAAGGGCAGGTACCGAGTTTGTTGTACTTATTGTACTAGCTTAGGTAAAAATTATTAACAATCCATCTTGGGTCTCTTCTCGTCCTTAGTTCAAAGGAATTTTATGATTTACGTTAAGTTTACATCAATAGGAACGCGGTCAGACAATGGATGCGGAGAAAGTTCTTACCGATATTTTTAATGTTTCGAAGTTCGAGTTTGGAACAACGCGGTATGTGTTTGTAGAAAAATTTGAATACGGAATGGATATTTCGGGAACATTTTTTATTGGGTGTGTTTTGCAGTTATTGTTCACAATTTGAATTTTGAATTCGAAAATTGGCCTCCCCTGGATCTCTTGCTTTATTCATTCAAGGTTTCTTTTTATAAAAAGGGTTTCTATGGTATTGGCCCATAGAGAAAGATAGCCCAGTTTGAATCTTATTACTTTGCGAACATAATCACCACGAGTTCCGTGGTGATTATATTTGTGACCAGACGCCATGATCAAAAGCTCCCAACAGATACTACACTACCTGTACGATGATTATGGGGAAGATTGGTCCGATTGTTCTTGATCATGATAAGTTGTTTATTTTAAAGTCTCGCAATACTGAGGTGAAAATGATTTTTCCACGATGGCCAAGGCTTGGCCGATCTCATAGCTGTCGAACGTTACATTAGCTTGAGGCTAAAGTTTACTAAAGTCATAGTTGACAGTAAAAAAAACCTTCTATGGACCCATAAACTCGTGCCAACATAATTTATTAACAATAAAATCTTTGGTCAGTCAAGCCCCGCTTTAGTGGTATATATGTTCTGTGGTCACGCCACACAATAATACCTTTTTTTGTCAAAAATGTTTCCGCCAGGTCGGTTACCCTGGTTATTGATCAGTTATTAAGAGATGCGTGGGCGCATTGTGACGTCACATATGATGACAAGAAATACTAGTTCCGGAACAAGTTCGATTGTAGTTTTTTTATATGTCAGTGGTATGGTAGTAACAGAAACGTGTCTTGGATCTGTGAACAATGTATTGGTGGACTGCAGAAATAAATAATCTCTAACACCCATATCTATAAAAATTCAAAGTAAGTAATGATTACTTGAATAAAAGAATAACTTAATTATGATATCTACGATTTCTATTCTGTAGTTATTATATAAGTTAGAACTGTCAAAAGTTGGAATTCTTAGCTTTGCTTTCATTGACGGAAAATGCCAAGACAGAACTTGGCATTTTCCAACTTTATAAACAGAAAGTTGTGCGCTTCTTGTCGATCTCGTTCTATATTTACCAAGGGATCCATAAGCTTGCAAGCTAACATTAATTTTATTGGAATATGGAAAACAACGAATCCTTATCTGGTGCCAAGCTTCGTCAAACATCTGTCAACGATGCACCCCGCATCGGCGGGGTAATGGGGGCTATCGCGCATGATTTCGCCGCTAGAGGCGTTCGTGTAGAGTAAGGTCTTCAGAAATGTCACATTTCATAGAGTATTCCCGCGTTGCGCGGTTTTTTATCACGTAGTTTTATTAATATCCACGAGTGTGGTCAAGATTGAGCCATTCCTAATTAATTATTAATACTTGAAAATTGTAGGTAGCAAGTTGGGAGTTCTAATTTGTTAGTACTTGAAGGAATAATGATTTTTAAATGTTTCAGGCTTGCTAATTTTATGGACAATATTGTAAATATGTACCTTAAGTTTACACTATTTTGTTAAAAGTAATTAAATAAACTTTTTATGAATTATAAAATAGAATTAATGACAGGACCTTACTCGACAGTAGCGTCATCTGGTGAGCTCAAAAACGATAGGCCTCATTGCGTAACACTAACAATCGCAATGCGTTTCATTTTGACAAAACATTCAAAAGGAGGGTAAAGGAGAGAAAAAGATTATGAATTTCCTTCAAAAATCGCGTTGTCATTAAAAGTATATTACTTATTTATTTATTCACAAAAACTTTTTTGCAAAAAAATAACAGACTTCCAAAACAAACACGAAAAAAAATGGAAAATACCACGAGACAGTCCCCCAAAACGCCCTGTTGCCAAAACTCACAATTGGGGTGCCGCGGTTACTACTAAGCGTGCGCGTTGCCTTGCAGATTTGAGCTTGAATATTTAACGGTAGACCTTTACCTTGAAACTACTCTTTCAACAACCCTTCTGTTCCTAAACACCCCCAGTTCACCTTGAATATCCTGGGAGAAGAGACTGGCCGAAAAGGTTATGACAATACTGCCCATTATAATTCAAAAAGGGTCATTTTGATTTTAAAACTTATTGTAAAGATATTTAAACAGGAAACTTTGAAGATTCTCTGCTATAGGAGAATATAATAAGACATCTGCAATCCGAGTAAGCTCGGTTGATTTTTAAAAAGGGATCTTGTAAGCGTTTTTTGCGTGCATGGGTATCGCGGGAGCTTTTATTCTATATCAGTGATTGTCGCATTCATGCTGGGATAAGTAGACCTTTGTGCGAGCGAGGGTTGCGACCTTAGCCGGCTTTTTAAAGTTTTTGTTCGAGATTTTTCTTGAATTTTGTTATTTGAATATTTTTTGTGTATCCTTAGAGCATAAATGCCCATAAAGCATTTGTATCTTGCAAAGTTACAGTGTTTGACAGTTATGGTTGCAAAATTAACTGACACCCTTTATTAACAAGAAATATGAGCAATTACACTTTTTTTTTTTTTGGAGATTCGAACATTTTTTTTTTTTAATAATTTGCACAGCCTTTGAACAGATCTTCAAATAACTTAAAAGCTTATTCAAAAGTACCACAACAGTCAAAATCACTATGTCCTAAACGATTCCGTCTTAAACCTTATTTATTTTTACTTATTTCTTCATCTGGAAACCCAAAGATTAATTCGACATTAATTCGCAATAAATCGTGGCAGCCCTTACGTCAAGTACTTACGAAGGTATATAGGTCTGCGGGACCAAAAACTCTTGCGCAGGTGTGCGCCCTATTGATGTGATCTGCCGGCTTTTCCACGTCGCTTCCTATGCCGAGTACAGCTGCTGAGCCCTGGACCAGTTTGTATTCACTGTTCTTATAATACAACGTATTATTTAAGAGAGGATGGGTTAATAATATAACGTTAGGTAATATTCAAATTGGGTTTTATTTCAGAGATACTTTTGTGAGACTTCGTGTGTAATGTCCTGTTTCTTTGAATGTTTGGTTCAAGTTACCTTTTATTGTATAACATTTTATAATTTATTTATTTTTTATTTTGGCAGCGACAGTTGTTTTATTTTTCTTTTATTTTTAATACTTGTCTTCAGCACTTCTTTTAACCTTTAGTTAAAACGTGGACAATAGTGTGGGTTACATGTTTGTTAAATCTTAGATTAAGTATCTCTCTGTATTTTGTAGCATGTAACTGTTTTTTGTCCCTAACAATAAATAAATAAATAATACTTGGTAGGTACCGTTTCCTTAAAAAGATTCGTTTAATAGGGTCCTTTCGACTGACCAGTGACGGCCACGTGATCAATCAAAGGGTAAAATATATTTGAATGACGTTCTTACCGATTTTGCGCAACATTTTGGTCCAAACAAATACAAATGAACCTACAATGCATTGGTATCTTCTTATGTTCATTCTCGAAGCTGGAAGGTCATACTAGGAGCATTTTCAGTATTGTCAGCTTACGGAATCAGTGGATTCGTCAATTATGGTGATGCAATGGGCTGGCATCGAACTTCTTTATCTGCCTAGCCTTTTCCCAACTATGTTGGGGTCGGTTTCCAGTCTCACCGGATGCATCTGAACATCAGTATTTTACTGATACCTATCTGACCTCACAACCCAATAAGTAATGGGTAGTAAGATATCCCTTGGCAAGACTAACTGTCAGACTTCCAGGTCACCGACTAACTGTAACGACTGTCAAAAATCTACAAATGACAGCCGGGACCAAGTGCTTTACGTGCTTTCCGAAGCACGGAGGAAACTCTGTAAGTAATTGGTGGTCATCCATCCACGGACCAACCTAGGCGGGCGCGGCTTAACCTATCGATCGACCCGAGCGTCTGTTACTATTTAGCAACGAGCTGCTCACCGAACATCCAACTTGCAACATTTAATTAACTTAAATTATTGAGCTTTTAACATAGCACAGCTGCACTGTGATAGTTATCTCGTTTACAACAAACTTATATTATCAAAGGCTATTGTTTACTAAACGATTACTAAGCCTAGTTAAAAATAAAACCTCAACAATTAACTGCTATTTATTTGACCTATCACGAATTGAAATCAGCTCCCTTTCATCGACCATTGTACCTATGTAATTGTAAGTTGTTATTTGCGTGGGAAAACACTTATTTGTGTATTTGTAAAATAAGGAAATGTATAACTGTTTACAGTTAAGTTTGATGAAATTACAGTAATTAGCTTTAGCCTAGAGGTCGTCATCTTGAACCTTGTAGGTAGGTAACTTATATGTTTCCAATAGAAGTAATGGATGGGCCGCTTCATCTTCATAGATGGTCAGCTAGGTAATAAAACTAAAGAATAATTTATTGAGATGCGAAATAGACCCATGCCCGTTGTGAGTTTAGTGATCTATTCGGCATTTGCCCCTTTTCTGATTTTGCAATTGTTGATATTTGCCCCCTTTTTGGAAAAATATATATTTTTTATTCGCTTTGCGCCCACTTTCGTTGCTTGCCCTCTTTTGTAATGAAATAATAAAATGTTAGTGTTTGGTACAAAATTTGAATGTTTGTTTTTGTGTTTAGTTGTTTGTACCTTCAGTTTTTGAACAGTCAAGTACAAAGTTCCAATAAATATTCTTAAGTACATAGGTACTTTTTTGATGACACAGGCTGGTTTAAAATAGATAAATATAGACCAAAGAGACATCTGCTTATTTTTGTTTTTATGTTGTCAATATTTGTCATTCATCTTTTTAATCGACTTCAAAAAAGGAGGACGTTCTCAATTCGGTTGTATTTTTTTTTGTGTCCTTGTAGTTTCCTACATAAAGACTGGATGGATCATCTCTTTTAATACCAGTTTTCACGAACACTAGCATGAATGCGTAAATAAAAGCGCACACTATGATTTTCATCACTTGTATTTGTTGTGTAATTAAGTGACAATGGTCATTCATTAGTCTATTATTAGGTGTACGTAACGTCACGCCAGCAAGCCGGTATAAGTAAATGGTAAAATCCTTAAACATGCGAAGGCGAAATGTGGATGGTATTAGGTATATGTACCTCTGCCTAACCCTTCGGTGATTATAAGCGTGATGTTATTGTGCTATCTAGAAACGAACCAAAGTCCTTGGGTAGGAATTTGGATTCATTGATTGAAGACAAAGACAAAGACATTTATTCGTAGGATACGGTAGGCACAAAGTTGTTATATAAAATATTATGTTCAGGACATATCCGCCGCTAGACCCGGCCATACTATTTACACTGGTTACATTAAAAAATTAACACTTTTTAATTTTACATAAACCTAAATCAGAGCTAACTTATACACTCTAATAAAACAAAACTTAAATGTACAAACTCTATAATATAATATAAGACACAAAAAAAAATAGATATTAGTAATATTTTGTAATCCCATTATGGTTAGGCAGAAGGGTACCTAATAGCACACTCATACTTCGCCAGCTACGTTAAAGTCCCATGTAATATCGGGCGAGCCTATTGCCATCAACCGGGCACAACTCCAGGCACCGTGGCTGCTACTGAGAAATTCCTAATGAAAAACCCAATCACACTTTGTCCAACTTGGAACCTTTGATTCCTACTTAATTAATCTCATTTAAAAAATGAGTTTTCGGATACGGGATAAGAACTACAAAAATTAATCAGTAGATATCTAGGTAGCTATCTATCCATAGAACTTATGTAAATAATTCGCACGACGCTTTGACATATTTTTGCACGTGTTCATTCCCAACGTAGCTGCGTAGTAACTATTCTTACGAGTAGGTACCTACATGATCCTTTATTCCGTAATCACATAAGAAGGACCATTAACTAGTAATACTTACAAGATTTTAATTACAAAGGGTCCACCATCTGCAACATCTTATTGCGCTCTATTTAAACACTATGCTCATTATGTACCAACTTAATAATAATAAAACCGTTAGCGCTACACGTGTAGACCTTTTGGCATCACCTGACATGACCTTGGACCCGCGGACCCCGCTGTCCTTGGACCAAGAGGGGCGAAACAAAACGAACGCCGGGACAATGTTATGGCAGTTAAACAAGTCCATGAATGCTCCGAAAGGTTGCCTCCCCTTGCTTTATTTGTCTATGAAAGTCATAAACGACCGTATGAAATTACGCAATCTTTTCAATTTGAAAAATGACCGAACGTTTTGGCATTTTAGCGTGTAATTTCATTGAATTTATATGAATAAAAACATGTACCTATAAGCCTTTACAAATTAGGAAGGGGATAGTCAATTGACATCCTTTAATACAACTTAACTTATTTTTCGCTTTTCTTTGCAGGCTGGCCGTTATTATCTGCTGGACCAATTTTATAAGCTTTTCAATAGTCCGTGGTATAAAAGTTAAGTAATGTAGGTACTTATATAAGCTATTCAAAGTTATGTAGGTCGTCCTACCTACCTATGTGTTATCCAAAGAATCGCGCTTTATCTTCGACGGCGGGTCGACCAGAGAACTGAATAAAACAGCCAAAACGTTAATACTTAGGTACTTACCTATTTAGAAAAATAAATAATAGATAAATACTTACATTTAAAATATATTGGAGACTGGTATAGGTAACACATTTTCACACACTTTTCTATCACAACCCAAAAGATTAAAACAGGAATATTCAATAAATTGGGGAGGCGTAAATTTATTCATGCAAAGAAGTTCGATTCAGAGGGAATCAATCAGGTTTTAATAGTGATGTAAGAACAAGAACGTAATTAGAATTACGCACAATTTATGTCTTATCTTGTAATAAAAGTATGGGTACACATAACATAACATCATGCCTGTAATTCTCGAAAGGTTAGTCAGAGGCAGAGGTGTACCTAGCACGCCTACTACATTTCGCCAGATATGTTTAAGTCCCATGTAATAGAGGGCGAGCCTATTGCCATCAAACGGGCGCAAATCCAGACTCCGAGGCTGTTACTGAGAAAATTCCTGATGAAAAAACCCAATAACACTTCGCCCGACCCGGGATTCGAACCCCGGACTTCATGCTCAGCAGTCGCGCTTCCGATCACACGACCAACGAGGCAGTCACCTATTGCCACTGATATGCGGTTGACTGTACTTTTCTTGGACGAGCTCCATCGTAAGCGTCGCCGGTGCCACTGATAAATATGTATTAAAAACAAAAAGGTTTATTGCAGAAACTTGTACAACTTTTACAGTAAATCTTACATAGGGACCTCCTTTTAAGTAAGAGAAATATATACCTGTGCTAGGAGACTAAATATGTGTCGGGTCCTCGGTTCGATTCTCAGATCGAGTACTAAATTATTGAGTTTACCTCAGTAGCAGCCGGTCGGCAGCTGGTCGGTTTCCTGCTTCCAGTAGCAGCTAGGTAAGGGAGTGGCTAGAGCGAGTTTTGGCCGTGGGGTCTCCTGGGTTCAATTTCCAGTGTGTTACGGACTTTTCCAACGAGAAAAATTCTCAGTACCAACCTGGAGTCATGTGCCTGGTTTATGGCGACAAGCTCACTCTTTACTAGATAATAGGTACTTACTTCGTGTGAAGTCTATTGTGGTGTCTAATTTGAAAAGTAAACTGTAAAATAACGATTAACATTTCATGCAGAATTTTATTTAGTGGGACGAATGGCACTAAACCAAGAAAATATTCCGATTCGTCCCTCTAAAATCCCGAGTGGGACGATCGGGAACAAATTTAATATTATTTTTGTAAATTCCCGTTCGTCCCACTAGGTGGACGAAGTCGGGGGACGAACGGGAATACACGTTGTAAACAGGGTAGAAGGTACCTATACCGACGCACAAACGGTCAAAATGTATGGAACTGCAGTTATTTTTTTTAATTACTTTCGCACAGTTTCTGTGTGTTTCAGACTGATTATGTGGTAACCATTTGTGCGTCGGAGTCCCTTCCAACCTGCATTACATAATTATTCAGGTATAGATACCTCTGCTGCCTAAACCTTCGGTAAAAACAAGCATGAAGTCATGGGTATGTAAAGAGACTTTGTATAAAGATGGCCCCTTTTGGGTGCTCAGATTCAGCTTGTCCCCTTGCTGCCCTCCCCCAGCGACGCCCTAAGCCGAGGTCCGTACCCCTCAGGGGGTGTCCTTAGTCAGTTGTCGCTTAGTATTTAAGTTTTGCCCTGGCTGGAGGCCTTAATTTATTTCAAGTCACCCACAGGATTGTCCGGTTAAGCAGAAGCCAACCCTAGGTTGACCTGCGAGATGCCATATCAAAAAAAAAAGAGCTGATACACAGTCGGTCTCTGGCTCTACAAGAAACAACAACAGGAATAAACCTGAAGAAATCCACGAAGAAACTGTTTCATTATCAAGAACCCTTTACAGTCCACAAAAAAAAACAAAAATGAAAAATTGAACTTTTTTTTATTCCACACTAAAGTACTGGTTTCTAAATCATCAGGATACACGCAGCTGGGAGTATTCGAGCCTTGAAAAGAGTAACGGAATTAGGGTCTTCCAAGGTCTTTAATTGTGCCGTGTTAATGTGGGGGAATGAGCTTAAAAGAGCTAGGTACCTGCCTACGTATAGTTGTAAATATAATTATCTTACTTTAAAAGAACATTACGTTACGTGACTGCTGAGTATGAGCTGGGTTCGATTCCCGGGTCGGGCCAATAGTTTTTGGGTTTCCGTCAGGAATTTCTCAGTAGCAGTCACGGAGTCTGGATTTAGGCCCGGTTGATGGCAGGCTCGCCCTCTATTATGGAACTTTGGCGAAATGTGGATGTACTGTTATGTACACCTCTGCCTAACCCATCGGGGATTACAGGCGTGATGTTATGTTGAGTTCCTAAATTCCCCCACTTTCGCTAACATTAGGCGACACCTATGTATATGTAATACCTTTTTTTTTTTTTTTCGGATGGGAAATCATCAAATGACTTCTCCCGCTCTGGGCTGAGCGGGGGGGTGTGTCAGACTTTTACTGACTAAAACCCACACATGTTCCTTCATCGCCCTTTGTGTTCCGAGGCCGCGGTATCTCTTTCGAACAACCCGCAGCACCCGGCAGGCATCGGCCCTTGCGGGCCCCTTCCCTATGCTGACATCTCTTACGGGCGCGCGTGGAACACGAACGCGCCGTCGACACGGCCTGTCGTCCTAAGACGGAGGGACGGTGAGCTAGCCCTTAGCTCACCGTCCACAGGCCTGCGTCTACGGTGGCCGGGGGCCACCACGTGGCCCCCGACGCCCGGCGCGTCTCCCGCGGCGGCTGGGACGTGAGGAGGAACGCTCTCTCTCACGTTCCGCCTCCTCCTTTGCTAGCATGACTGCTTCGCAAAAGGAGGTGACGGCTTCCCATTCCGTCTCGCTCCGGACCATGGCTCGAGCCAGGGCCGGACGCGAGAGGTCGCCGCCGCCGATCGCCGCTATGAGGACACGGCGTTGCTCCGCCCAAGCGGGGCAGACCTCCACCGTATGCTCCACCGTGTCCTCCGGTCGATCCTCGCAGTGGAAACACCCGGGCGTCTCCTCCCGCCTGATTCGGTGCAGGAACCTCCCGAAACAACCGTGTCCGGTGAGGACCTGCGTCAGGCGGAAGGTGAGGACGCCGTGGCGTCTCTCAAGCCACTCCTCAAAGAGGGGACTTATCGCCACTATCGTGGCGTGCCCTGCACAGGGTTGCGACAGTCGCTCTCTCCATGTCACCATGAGATCGGCCCGGAGGTTTGTCCGCTGAGCGGCAATTAGCCGCGGCAGCGGAGTAACCCCCGGCGAAGAACCTCCGCGCGCCATTCATGTAGGCGCGCGAGGACTATCGCCTCCAGATCCCATGGCGGCAATCCGGCTAGGAGGCTCGCAGCCTCGCCCGAGATCGTGCGGAACCCACGGACCATCTTTACGGCTACCACCTTTTGGGGCGCGTTCAGATAGTGGGCGGCTCGCCGCCTCAAGGAACGCGCCCACACCGGGGCACCATAAAGGGCCATGGACCGCACGACCCCCGCATAGAGCCTCCGGCAGGAGGCGTTCGGCCCCCCCAGATTGGGCAGGAGCCGCCTGAAGGCAGCCCCAGTCCGTTCCAGTTTAGGGGCCAAACGTCGGAAGTGCTCCACGAAGTTCCACCGGCTGTCGAGGACAAGTCCCAGGTACTTCAACGTCGACCCGACGCCGATGGAAACCCCTCCTACCGTCAGTGAGGATCCCGATGGTGGCGCATTCCGAGGCCCATGAAAGCACATGGCCTCGGACTTGTGCAATGCCACCTCGAGACCCAGTTGCCGGATCCTCTCAACGACTAATGTAATACCTACCTAAAAGTAAGTTTGTTTACATTTTCATCCTGTCGCCTGCTACAAAAAGATAGGCAAACATTATCTTGTTCTTTACGCTGAATACCATAGATCTGAGACCATAGATATAAGAATTACATATATTTCTATGCTGAATACTTTCGATTTGTATTGAACTTTGAATTCGTTTAGTAAACAAAATGACTGAAGAAATTAAAAATATTTCAATTTCGTGTGTACGGTACATACATACGCCAGCACATTAAGCTACAACAATCTGTCAAATTTCTTCAATGGATTTTCAACTTTATCTTTTAAGAATTAGGTTTAAGGTTGATTGGGAAAATTTGACAGTTTCGGGTAGCTTGATGTGCAGAATCTGTACATTCACATTTGTGGTCCTAGTGTGAATTATTATCACTGACAATACCTACTCGCGTTGCGTTTTAGATTCTTATAAGAACATTAGCTGCTTCCGTAAATACAGAAGGGTGCAAAACGGGATTTGTAAAACTAGCTCAAAAGCTAGCGACGCCCTTATATAAAACACAACCCCACACAAACTGTCTGGTTCGCAATGACAGGTCCCGTTGTCACAAGGGAGGTACTCTCATGTACTATAAGGCATCACTGTACTGCATCCCGATAGACACCCCCCCTCTCGCCCATCTCGAAGTCTCAATCTGTCGACTGGGCATGACAGGTCATCCACCCATCACAACAGTATCCGCATATTGCCCCCCTACTAACCCCGCGGTGGGTAACACCTCCCTCAGAGATGACCTCTCGGAGGTCCTTGGCCTAAGTGACTTCGTCATTGAACGCCAAACACCCCTCCTGGAACAGTCACTCGACTAACACCAGAGGCAGAATACTTTTCAATCTGCAAAGCCCCATCAATTTCGATGTCATCGCTCCGATGCATCCTACCCACTACCCCTATGTCGACCCAGACCATCGTCCTGACGTGTTCGACGTGGCGCTTCTAAAGAGTGTCAACCTACGGTTACACTCTATGGAAGCGCTGGACGAACTCGACTCGGACCACCGCCCGGTTATTTTGGAGTTAGCTCCTAGATCAGGGCCACTAGATCCCTCTTTACCCCCCCCCCCCCTACCATAACTATTACGGACTGGGGAAAAGTAAGCGAGTTACTAAAATCTACGTCGCCCACTTAGATAAAATCCCCGAGAACATCGAGTCCATCGCCGAGGCCGAGGCGAGTCGCTGGAAAAAGACGCTAAGCGAACTCGAACCGACTCACCAGGCCTTCTGGGAACTACAGAGGAAACTACGCGCCTCTGATATTCCCCGTTGCCCCCTCTTAAACGTCCCGATAACAGCGTCGCCTTCGAAGACGACGAAAAAGCTGAATGCCTGGCTGACAGTTTAGAGTCCCAGTGCACACTTAGCACCCAACATGTAGACCAAGCTCACCTCGATGAGGTGGATGCTGAAGTCGAAAGAAGGGCCTCTCTCCCACCTATCGAGAACTCTGATGATCCCCTACCTCCTGTCACTCTAGAAGAGGTACAGGACATCATCAAAAATCTCAAACCCCGAAAAGCCCCTGGCTCGGACGGAATCAACAATAGAGTCTTTAAGCTCTTCCCTGCTCCTCTCATAGCCCCAATGACAGCCATATTCAACTGTGTCCTGTCCCACAACATGTTCCCACAGTCGTGGAAAGAAACAACCGTTATCGGTATCCCCAAACCGGGCAAGCCCAAGTCCTCTCCAGGCAGTTATCGCCCCATCAGTCTGCTCAATATCCTAGGCAAAATCTACGAGAGGCTTATATATGTATAAGCGTCTCAAAGACTATGCCGAAGCAAAGAGTCTAATACCTAAAGAGCAGTTCGTGTTTAGAACCCAACACTCTTGTGTCCAACAGGTGCACCGCATTGTCGAACACATCAGCGACAAATACCAGCGTGGTATGATGACCGGTGCCCTCTTCTTCGACATAGCGAAAGCCTTTGACAAGGTCTGGCACAATGGTCTGATATACAAGTTATATCAACTCGGCGTGCCCGACCGTCTCGTGCTCATCTTACGTGACTTTTTGTCGAACCGTACCTTTCGGAATCGCATCGAAGGTGCGCTTTCCTCACCCCGTACCATTCGAGCTGGAGTCCCCCAAGGCTCCGTGCTATCCCCACTCGTCTTCACGCTGTTCACCAGCGACATCCCCAAGAACAAGAAGGCTCAGTTAGCCCTTTTCACTGACGACACGGCCATTTACTGCTCCGGCCGGAGCCCTCTCGCTATCAGCCACACTCTCCAAACCTCCGCATACGCCCTGGGCGAATGGTTCCGGAAATGGAGAATTGAAGTTAACCCCGACAAGAGCCAGGCGGTCCTCTTCGTCAGACCGAAGAAACCCCCCCCTCGCTTCCCCAGTCCGATCACCATGTTTGACAAGCCGATCCCTTGGGAAGAGCGAGCCAAATATCTGGGAGTAATACTTGACCGACGCCTAAATTTCAACGAGCACATAAAGACAGTACGTTCGCGCGCTGCTTTCGCTCTCGGTAGGCTCCACTCCATGGTGAACTCACGCAGCAAATTGACACTCAAGTGCAAATTACGTATTTACACCGCGTGCATCCGCCCCATCATGAACTATGCCTGCCCAGCCTTCGCACATGCCAAGCCCCGCCAAATCCACAGGATGCAGACCCTCCAAAACCGTTTTCTCCGTATGGCCACGGATTCCCCGTGGTTTGTCAGGAATGAGCGACTCCACGTTGACCTCAAGATTCCCACCATAAAGCAGTTCATAAAGCGTATTACCAAACGTTTCTTTGACACTGCTGAAAAACACCGCAACCCACTAGTGGTTGTGGCTGCCCGATACGTCCCCACCAAAGTAGGGAAAATTCGCCGTCCCAGGCACTCTCTAGCTGAGCCCGATGACCCCATCACCCTCCTTCAAGAAAGCCGTAGGGAAACCAGTACAATACGAAAATACAAAAACAGACCGCGTTCCGTTTTCCGGCCTCGCCGCCGAGGCCCATCGCGACGCCCCCGTAACACCCCAACCCGACCCTTGCCCAACGAGCCAGCCCACGTTGCTGAGCAAGTAGGTAACGTTAAATTCCCTAAAATGACTTCCCTCCCCAAAATGACGCCCTAAGCCGAGGTCCGAGCCCCACAGGGGGTGCCCTTAGCGAGTGGTCATTAATAGTGTAAATTAGCTTGTAAGCCCTGGCGGCTGTGGGCCTTAAATTCATTTGAGGTCACCACAGGATAATCCGTTTATGTAGTAAACCAGCCGTAGAGAGTGCAAAACTGCGAGTGGCTATTCCCAAAAAAAAAAAACTGTCAGACACACGTCTCGTCCAGCGTCCTCGCTAGAGTTATGTTCTGTGGTCTCGCTCGTCCGTCTGTTCGGAGCTGTGGTTCGGAGTGTGGTTCGGAGGGTCCTCCGTCTCAGTATATAAAATGTACTCTGTGGTCCTCCCTTTTCTATGAAGATGAAGAACGTTTCCGCATACTCCATACAAAAACGTCAACACGGGAAGATATCCAATGAAATATATTGCTCCAAGCTATTGCGTCAACACAGGCTGTTATCCAATGAATTATACCTCAACGCAATGTTCTACCCGATCAGAACTAACAAATGGTAAAAAAATGGATTGAAACCATCATCATACAAGGTGCGCTGGAGGAAAACATCGTGAAGAAACCATACAACCTGAGAGATATTTCTCGGGCCCATGGGCGGCATACAAACTGACACAAGCTTAGACACTAACCACACGATTATGAATGAATACTTTGTCAGCAGACGGCGCTAGTTCAGTTTCAGTTCTTCGACATAGCTATATCGAAGAAGACGACTTGGAAAAATCAGAAGGAGCGACGAACATCAAGAAGACCGCCGGGAAATGGCTAACGCCCAAGCAGAAAGCTCTGAAATGGAATCTAGTTCGGAGCATCTAAAGGAACAATTTATTAAAAACAAAATTGTCCGCTTATTTGAACCAGAAGTGCTATTACACATTTCAAGAATCTTTTGAAGAAAAAATATTAAATTATAATTGAAGATCAATAAATATATACCCACCATTTTTTTTTTTTTGATTTGACATAATAATATTCTAATTCTTTACCTATAAAAATTAGTTTTTGTGTAAAATGTCACATGATAATAATTATTTAATGTATTGAATTGTAATTTATTTGTTTTGCAGTGCCCTTACAGGGTGCGTGTTTGAAACTTTAAGCTTGTTCGAACCCCTGAACAACATGTTTGGAATAAACTTATAAACTGATTTGATTTGATTTCATTCAAGCAGTCCTCCAACATGTTCTATCGCTCCAACCAATCGGCTCATTCTCACTAGTTCCACCAGCAATTAGTTCCATGGAACTAGTGAGATTTTTTTTTCTCAGTAGTTCCATGCACTTTGATAATGGAACAAATGAAACAAAACTTAATCGAACTCGTCTCACTAGTTCCACGGCAGTTGTTCCAAGGTTCTTCATAGTAGAACAAGTGAAATTAAAGTTAATCAACATCATTCTCATTAGTTCCACTCTCTAAAAAAATATCATCAAATATGAATAAATGAAGACAACGCACAAAAAATATAAAAAATCAAGTAATTTAATGATAAATAAACACAACATCTTTTTTCTTTTTTTTCTTATTTTTTAGGTATAATTTTTACAAACAAGTTAGGCCAACAACATGATTTCAAGCACTGAATCATTTAAACAGGCTCATTTTCTGAACATATTACGATACTTACGTATGTTATCGTAATTTGTCCAAAAAATAAAGAAAGAAAGAAATAGAAGAATAGGTTTTTTAATGATAGCAATTTAATGACCTTTTATGGAAATCAAATATAGGCCAATATACAGGGTCAGTTAATTTTAACGGATGACAACTTTTTACAAGAACCGAACCTCACTAATCAAGGTGTAGAACAACGTATAGAAGCTGAGGGAGGTACATATGTTAGATAGAGGTTCCATCAATAACAACTTTATTGCAAGCGACTAATTTCTCAGTAAAGCTACGGAGTCTGGAATTGTGCCCGGTTGATGGCATAGGATCGCCCGCTGTTACATGGGACTTTAAATATAACTGGCGAAATCTGGGGGTACTATTAGGTACATCTCTGCCTAGCCCTTCGAGGATTGCAGGCGTGATGCTCTTTAAGTATTATGAGATGGGAATTCGCATAATTTGGGTATGACTATGCATTATATTATAATGTAGGTAAGGTACACCCATGTCCCTTCGGTAAATACAACAGTGATCTCATGAGTATGTACTATGAGACATCTTTCTACTGGGCAGTTATTGCGCAATACATCCTTTTACATTGCTCACAAAGAGTAAAATACTGGTTTCTTAAAATTACGCAGCTGGGCTTATTCAAATCTTAAAAAGAGTAACGGAATTGGGGTCTTCCAAGGTCTCTAATTGTGCCGTGTTAATGTGGGGGAATGAGCCACAAAAGAACTAGGTACCTACCTACAGTTGTGTGCAAAAATATAACTGTTATATGCTAAATGAAAAAAGGGTAGATTTCAATAGAAAGCTTTTTTATTTCGCAAAACACGTGTACATTTTATTTAATACTGGGTCGGTGATGTATGCTTGCTGTCTGTTGAAAGAGCGGTTGCTTAAAATGTCGTTACGCTATTTACCTTACTGGATAATGCAGAGATGATAGTATTATTACCTATGAGTCCTCGGCACTCAAGATTCGAGATGTGTATTTGATTACTGCTATAAAGAACACTACCATTGGTGTACTTTTTACTTACTCAAGTCTTTTCTTGCCTTGATTAGTTCGCTATGTACTATTTATTTTTTATACTGGGTGAAAGGGACATCGACGCATAAACTGTTACCACGTGTCCAATACATCATTCTGAACCCATTCAAAGAAATCTTTCATCGGTAAAATATCTGGTGTTCCGTACATTTTGACCTTGTAGATATTGCATTTTTATAGGAAACAGCTGATTTTATTTTTAATTACCGATGAATAAATTCTATGTGATAGGGTTCGCAATGATGTACTGAACACGTGGCAGCTGTTTGTGCGTCGAAGTCCCTTTCAACCTGTATATCTTATCTAATACTTCACTGGGTTGGCCCTACCATAGAAAACTGGAACTTATGTTTGATTGTAAGACTAAACTAGCGCGTTTCTATCTAGTTCCTGCAACTTTGAGGAAAGTACATTTTTACCTTGAGATTCTCTAACACCTCTCTAATTTTAGTGTGGATGAACTAGCAGTTAATTTTGACTTAACTAGCGAGCTTCTTTCTAATTCTTGCAACTTTCAAACTTCATGGTTTTGATTTTTTAGCGTAGCTTACATTGCCGCGCCATGGAATGGAAGCGAATCTTAAAAACTTTCAACTAATTGTGTACTAGGTAAGAGCTTCTAACTGCGGGAATTCACGACAATGCGCAGGAGTTTCCCAGTAGACGCGGCTTGTCTTCTGGCTAGTATCTAGTCTATACGTTGCTTTGTAAGATTTCGTTACAAAAAAATTCGCTTCCATTCAATGGCTAACTACATAATTATTTTTACCGTGTGGATGATCAACCAGTTTGATATGATCCTGACAACAGGTTCAGGAAAACTAAAGATACAAAGGAACAATGACAGGTTTCCTATAAATCATCTTAATAATCAGAAAGATCATGACAATGAATTAATCAAAATAATAATTCATTTCTCTATGAAACACACGCAGTTTTGGAACAAATGAAATCACAAAAGTTACTCGCTCGCTCGCTGACACAATAAAACACAAACTTGGTTTCCACCATTTATTTGAATTTTACTAAAAAAATTGAATAAAAAATATGGTATTTCATCAACATGTTATTTAGAAATGAATAATATACAGTTGTAGAAAACATTGTCCCGTACTGTGGTCGCCCTAGTGTTATTATTGTACAGTTGTGGTAGGTACGACGGCCGCGTCTGTCGGATAGCGCCGCCCCGTGCGTCGGTCGTGTCGGTCGGTCGGTCGGGCTGCTGTCGGGTGTCGGACGTGGGTGCGCGGGCTGTGATTATGCTTCAATAATGGTGGGACGGCGCGTTGTGTTGTCAGTCTCACTCGCTGCTCTTAATCTAATCTTCTTCTTCGCCGCTCTCGGACTCTGAAATGAGATTATAGCATGGTTAGCATCAACCCATAACAAGTTGGCCAAAAGCTGCGAGCTTTTCGAGAAGAAGTCTGCCCTGCTGGACATCAATAAAATGGTATTACTATGGCTGTGAAGTTGGCTAATAGATAAAATTTTCGAAGAATCTACTGTTCTTACATCAACCGTTGTGATTGGTAAACCAGGAAATAACTAAACGCACAATTTGACAAGACATTCCTCATCAGAGAACATGATTAGGCTATCATGATTGCGAATGAATTTAGAAAATACACCACATCAGATAGATTAATCGTACACTACGACCTAGATTACCATACATAATACTTCCCATCAAAGTTGAATGTTCCCGTGAGCATTTTAAGACTACCTACGCGAACAAAGTGCTCAAAAGCTAGTTGATCATAAAAAGCCATCTACCTTCTTCGGCGCTCTGTAGCCACTCGACAAACTTCTTCATCTGGTCGAGGAACATCATCTTGCCCTTGCTGGAGTTGGGATCGCGGTACCACTTGAGGATCACCTCCTCGGACAGCACGTTGGTCTTGTACAGCATCACCACCAGCTTGCTGAACGCGCGCATGAAGTTCATGTTCTCGTAACAGTACTCTTGCACCTAGAGATAGAACGAAAGATAAAATAATTTAAATAATAATACCAGCCTATACTTTCCCACTGCTGGGCAGTCCTCTTCTCATACAGAGAAGGCACGAGCATTGATCACCACGCTTGCTCAAGACGGGTTGGTGATTTCAGACTTATATTTATTAAGTCCAGGTTTCCTCACAATGTTTCCCTTCACTGATGTTTGTGATGTCCAAGGTAAACTTAGAAGTACATATGAATTGAAAAAGTCACATTGGTACTTGCTCGGATTTGAACTCGCAACCTCATGCATTAGAGGCGAGGCCTTAGCCTCTGGGCCATCACAAATGAAAGATACTTTTTAACAAAGGAGACAAAGAACATTCTGCTTGCTGGAGGATAATTGCCTGATTTGATTGTTTGTTTTGCCTCTACATCACTGCAAAGTGGGCATAGACCAGGGACCTTTTGGGGACATATTCCATGGGACTTAAACATAACTAGTAAAATGTGGGTGTGGTTGTTAGGTTCATCTCTGACAAACCCTTCGGAGATTACAAGGCCCTACGATTCTTTCTTACAAAATTCTAGTACAAAAAAAACTAGTATCAACATACCTTAGTAAGTAAAGCGATCTCGGCCTTCGCGGACTGCGCGAACGCAGCCAACAGTGGCGTGTAGTGGCGCAAATGTTTGGCCGCCTGCTCCGCCAACAGCTCCTCTTTCTTGTTCCACTCACCACGCGACATCACACACTGCCAAATCTGTCACCAATGTTGAAAATACATTAATATGTTGAACCTTATTTGTGTAAACGTAAGGTGGTTTCTGTGTTGGATCAGACTGCCATATCGACAAGGCACAAAAAGATGGCGTAACAAGCACAGGACGGACCGAATAACTCAGTCTGAACTAGCTTGAAACGATTTCTAATTGTACTCCGACTCGTCATCGAGTATCATCATTAGAAAAAGAAACAAAACATTTTATGCTAGTTGATGAAATCAGCAAGTATCAACTGGATAAAAGGAATAATATAAGGATGAAATCAACAAGATTGTTTGCCTGCTCAGTGCAGTCATTGACAATCTCATAGCAGTATTTGTGTTGATAGGCATTTTAGAGAGTTGGCGTAAATAACTACATCAATTGAAAACCTACTGTTACTGTGACCTGAAGGTGCATTCGCACCAGTTTCCTTTTGTAGAGTAAGATTTTGCAACATAAAAACAGTACATTTCTGTAATTTTTTCTTTCATTGTTTGTCACCTACTAACAATCTTCGGTGTGGATGCACCACACCTTGAAGCTTTCTTTCATAACACAATCTCACATATGTGTTGTAAAAGTAATATTTTCCCCTAGCATTATAAAATGGCGCTCGTTACTCACAATGGCGACAACTTCATGTTCTGGAATGGCGTGCTTAACGGCCATGTCGCGCAGCTCCTGGATGAGATCCCGGATGGGCTTGTCCTCCGCCAGCTCGTCCAGCAGCGCCTGCGTCAGCTCGCGACGTGCCTCCTAAACACGACAGCAGACAATGTTAATATACAGTCGACAAGAGACAGCATCAAGCTTGCTCAAAAGTTTATGTGACGTGCCCTGTACTAAATCAACATCATCATTGCGTATACACATAGCTAGCTATAAACATATAAATTAAATTTGTTAATTTAGAAATAGAAAAAAAACCATCATTGGAGTCAAACTTTATTTAGGTGCACTACCCAGTCTACCAAGCTATCGAGAGAAATCAGTAGCCGTCTATACCAAAATGTGAGCTGCCTCGTTGTAAACCAGCCGCCTTTACATCCTTCCGTTTATGGAAAAAGCATGCAAACGAGCTGTAAATAGTGATCGTCGTCGTTCGTTATCGTGTGGTTAGTGCTTAACCTGGTGTCAATAGCGACCAGCGTAATGTGTATGAGCCCCATACCCATTACGTCTGTCAAGTTTCGTCATTCAAGACCTCGTATCGACATGTTACCTGCGAGGCCTGCGCGCGATGCAGTTTTAGCAGCTCGCCGAGTCCCCTGGAAGCGAACGACGAAGCCAACACGTCCTCACTGCGACGGTTCAGCGGCAAGAACTCCAGTAGTCTGAGGAACACGTGATTTTTAAATCAATTGCACATTACATAAGAGCGACATTTCTTAAGGTGCTTCCTCATCAGGAGCATTAATGCAGCAGTACATATTCGAGTATTACATCAGTGAGTGAGGAGAACCGGGCATTACAGTGCGCAACTTGTAACAATCACTTGTTTCTGCAAAAACCGAATCTTGGATTGTGGCATTACATGCAAATGCTTCGGTGAGGAGCACTTTTATGTAAAGGTAATGTTGCGGCATTAATGACTATGTCGCAATAGTACGACAAGCCAGTACAACGACGCATTGCTCTACCCTAACTTGTGATGTCGAATTTTACAGAAAATTCACCAGGATGTGTTAGGGAGCCGTCTGTCGCTTAGATATTTGCAAAAACTTTTCAGCAGTTCGGCTGTTCAAATTCATAACCTAGTATCTCAGATTTTTGGGAAATTCGTTTTATTCAATTTTCTGACTTACTAGGTATAGGTCCTTGTGACCAGGTGCTTAAAACAGCCATTTTCATAAGATAAATTAAAAAAAATATTGAGCAAGTCAAGCTAATTTGTAATCCATGTCTAGTTTCCCTAAAATAACAAATTCATTACGTAGTAATTCAGAAAACAATTTCAAAAACCTAGTAAGTCAGTCAGGTTACTAGGTTTTAATTTTGATACTCACTGTTACTTTGTTTTGAAATTGTGCCATTCATTCGTTCGTCGGTCATTCGTTCCAGTAAGTCAGTTTACGCGGGCTCAAAAACTTTTTACACAGTGTTCAATATTGTTTAAAATGAGACGTCAACAGTTTTCTACAATGGGGTCCTCATTTAACATCTCTTGCAGGACGGCTGAGTTCAGCAGCATATGCTGTTAGGAAAATCCGTCAATTTACTGATGTAGATACCGCGAGGCTAGTCTATTTTAGTTATTTTCATAGTATTATGTTTTACGGTATTTTACTATGGGGACGGGCTGCAGACATCGAGTCTATATTTATTCTGCAGAAAAGAGCCATCAGAGCCATATATAATCTATGTAGGCGCGATTCTCTAAGAGAACTGTTTAAGGAAATTAACATCATGACAGTACCTTGCCAATACATCTATGAAAACATCATGTACGTTAGGAAAAATCTGCATTTATTTAGTAAAAGAGGCGACAGACACCACTAAATACTAGAACCAGGGACCATCTAGTTCAGCCAGGTTTCAGGCTAGCTAAAGTAGACTCATCTTTCATGGGGTACTGTTTAAAAAGTTACAATAAAATTCCTCCCGGCATTCTACAACTGAATGAGACGAAATTTAAATCTTGTATAAAACGCACACTATGCAGGCAAGCATACTATAAGTTGGGAGATTACATTGATGATAAAAATGCTTGGCTCAATGCTGGTCCTGCTCCACAACCATAGGGGCAAACTAATTGATTACTTTGTGAAGTTATTGTGGAAGCTGCAGAAGATTGTAAACATATCTTTGCATTGTATAGATTCAGTCTCTTAGTATTATATAATTGCATAGCACATGTGTGAGTTCTATGTACGATAAAGCTACCATTTACATCTTTTACTGACTCGAATTTGCCATGGCGGTTGAGAAATGTCATGCTCACTCAAATGTCTCGCTGATGGTGGCGCGTGTGTCGGGTCGTTTAGTTCCCTCCAAAATGGTTGAGTTGAATGATGGCTGATCCATGCGTCATGTTCGTGAACGGGCGCTGTCAGTTGTGACTGGTCATCTCGCAGGTGCCATGGATTATTGTATTTTTGAATTGTTAATTTTATCTTTTTATTCTGGACGCTCTTACTCGCACGTCTTTCTACATCGTTCTCACATGTATGTTTAATCTCGACATGAATGATGTAACCGAGACTTTGTAACAACATAATGATTTAAAAGAGTGTCCATGGAGTTTCTTGCCCATTCTTCTCCATAGAGATCTACGCTTTCGAATGGGCAACTACAGTACTTTCACAAGTTATTATGCCCTGTGACTGGGACTGTAGCTTAGTTAATTTTTTTGTGTTTTGACATTCAAAAGTGCCTGTAATGGTCTAATTGAAATAAATGCTTTGAGTTTGAGTTTGAGTTTTACCGGTCCAAACTCATTTTTAATGCTATGAAAAATGCAGAAGAAACTTACCTAGTTTCTTCTGCAGAAGAGACGCCAATAACATAGTCGACGCTTTAGTTGCGTTTCTTCGTAGCGAGAGAAATGTTAAACATTTAATACTGTGGTGTGACAACTGTGCGGGCCAAAATAAAAATTGGTTTTTATTCACAGCTCTTGTTACTATAGTAAACTGTCAGTCTTTTGATGTTGAAACTATTACATTTAAATATCTTACGAAGGGGCACACCCATATGTCAGCGGACGGTGTTCATGGTAACATAGAAAGAGACTTCAATCGGCGAAACGGAGTTTACGACTACGAGGACTTTAAAGATGTGATTGCGCATTGCAGAAAAAATATTAATGTGATTGAGGTGCAACAATCATACCAATGGCCAAAGAAAAAGCGCGTTGCTCGTCGGAATGCAAAAGATGATCCTCTGGATAATTTTTTACTAGGTCCATTAGTCGAGGCTAAGTTTACAGCAGGATCACGTAATCTTTTGCACAAGACTGATTTTGGGGACCCTTACAAAGAACTCGATTTTCTTATTAATAAATTCGATGTATCAATGCTTCCACCTTTATCAAATAACATTCCACGTGGAATAAAATCTTCAAAAAAAGATGGTATAGTTTCTAAACTAGTACCACTAATGCCCATTAGTCGAAGAGAGTTTTGGTAACAGTTACCAATTAATGACCGATCTATTGATTTAATATCTGATGGACAAATAACTAATGATGAGTAAATTATTTAGATATTGTAAGAAATTATTACTTGGAAATAATACAGACTATTTCATAAAATATCGAGTTAATTTATTCATCTATTTATATTCGATTTTTCGATCGCATTCCGATTATTTTTTGTCGCAGTTGATCAACGTTATTTATGTAAAAGTTTTGTGAGGTAGTCAACTGTACTTGTATGAATAATAATAAATACATTAACTTATTATTTTGTATTATGTGTTTTAATTTCTGTAGTATAGGAGATACTATCTTTTGAACTTTAAAAGATAATCACGTTTACAAATCAGACGCAATTTTAAAACCTAGTAAGTATACTTACTGTGTTATGATTTGGTTCCTTATTGAATAATTGGTATATTTGATCAAATTATTAAATAGTAAGGAGGTTCTAAGCTGTACTGAACGCCTTCTTGAGTAAAAGACAATTAAAAAGTGTAGCTGATTTTATTACGCACATTTTGGTCTAACATTCATAACCCTAACTCTAATGGTTCAAATAGGGCAGACGATCAAGGATGCAAACATGTTTTTGGCTTTTCCTGGACATTTTTGAAATTATGAGTTACTAGGTTTTGATTCTGAACAGCCGAGTTGCAGACACACTTTTTTTTTAATTCGGACAGATTTCAACTTTGCCCTATGTTAATGCCATGCCATGAAGCCGCACAGACCACTGCAAGCGAGACTCGTGCTTGTAATTGAGAAAGACCACAGCTAAGATGGTGATCTCGGGGCGAACATGGCCAGAGATAGCAGAGGTTAGAGAAAGGGGAGGCCTTTGCCCAGCAGTGGGACAGTTAATAGGTTAAAAAGGTTTTTGAAAACACGTAAATTATACCTTAATACATATACAATTTTATAAATAAACTATGTCATCGTATCATCAACTCATCACCCACCTGCCTTCAAGTTGCCCTCTCTTGAGTGCGGTGACGAGGGACGTAACGCCGCGCTCCGCCTTCACGGTGGCGAACACTTCTAGGACAAAGTCCAGAGCGAGGTTGTCTTTCAACAGGTGCTCGTTTACCAACACCAGCAGGACTGACGGCGGGACGCAACCGTTGCCTGTAGGAAATATGGAAGATCGTGAATAATCAATGCATTTAGTTCAATTAAAACATTTATAGGAATTGTTCAAGGGGAGTCGGTCAGTTATTTAAAAGTTGAAGTCAGTTGAATGCACTATTATATTCATAATGTTTCTTGCCTTTTTATTTCACAAGAATTAATATTTTAACTGATTTCAACATCACCAAAAGTCCTGAGTAATTCACACATTGGGATAACTGTTCCAGTCATCTCTTTTCACTTTTGAATACCATCTCCGGTCTCATAGCAGACACGTGATCTTATTTAAATATTGTGCAATATTCTAATAAATTGGATCCACTAAAATTAATATAGTAATTATTGTTTATTTTCAAGATAAATCATAAAAAAACCCCTAAGTAGGAAAAAGCATTTTTATACAAATAGAATTCAACTGAATTATAAGTTTCTCCAATCTGGCCTGCACAGCAAAGATGAATAAATCCCTTTAATTAGCAAAAATGTCGCGCAGCCACATATAGTCCACGCAATGAACGTGTTCCAATGATGGCCGTACTTTTATCTAGCACTACTTCGACACCGCGCAACGCAGTTCACGTTACATGGCTCTAATCGTGTGCACATAATTTATGGTTATTTCTTAAAGAGCCCTGTGTGACCCGGGATCGAACTCGCGACACGTGCATAGCATGTGTGAAGATTCGAGCGAGGCTATGGGAGCTTCAAATTTCATGATGAAATTAGGTGTGTGGTTTGACAATTCAAATGCTGTTATTGTACTTTGATAAAAAAACATACGAAATATTTTGGACTTTTACAGTAACTAAAAAACAGTTGAATTTAGATTTCAAAAATAAATGTACAAAGCCCAAGAAATATTTGTCAATGGGTGTTGTGTTACCCAGTAACCGGGTTTTATACAAGTCAGATAGACATTCACTTCATGTAAATTACTGATATTCAGCTGTATTCGGCTAGACTGGAAGCTGACGTTAATATAATTGGGAAAAAGCGAGCTAAACGATGAATAAAATACTGAGTAAAACGCGAGATGTAGTACTTACCGATCCACAGTGCGGTCATACGAGCTAGCTTGATGCGCTGTAGTGGCTCGAAACCCTTGAGGTACACGAGCACCTGAAACAACAAACAACATTACTATATTGTTGACTTTTTACAATATTATGAATATCCGGTGAGTAGGTCCATGCAAAATATTATATTTTAATTTTATTTATTGTGAAAAATGTTAAGAAAATAAACGGCTTTTCTAATTAGGCTGAGAAATAACACTTTTTGAATGTCAAAATAACAGGCTAGTCCCTCAAAACACCCGTTATTGGTTATATCGGGGGAGAAAAAGCGGCTGAAAAAACTTCTCAGCAACACATCTGTTTGTTCGATTAGAACTTGATTTTATACAACAGTATGCGAAGCACGATAACGCTATGAACAAGAAAACATTAAATTTATGCCAGCTAGCACACGCTACTGCATATAAACCAGTACCGAAACACATGTTTAGTCTTGTTCTAGACACGTGTGCCGGCGTCGCCAATTGTGCCCCAGCACATAAGGTTTTATGATTTAATTCAGGCCTCAATATAATTAAGAAAATGCTGGGCTGACGACATGAACGCGACGTGATGACAAAAGGCGCAATAATTATAGGAAATGAGTAAGCAGTTTCATTCAATGCTGTATATAAGAGCATAATGGTAGCAGATAAATTATCGTATTTTACAAAATCGATTGAGCCTAGTCGTAATGATTGGGTGTTGTAGAAACTTATTTGGTCTGGTGTCAAGTACTGACTGTTACCAAAAAGTTACAATTTCGTGTTGTTTAGTAGCGTATAAAACTGTTCTGCTGCAAAATGTCGCAATGTAGATTATAGCCACTACTTCCTAGGCATTTTTAATAAATTGTATTCACGTCAAATCTTAAGATACATTAAGATATCATTGGTATAATAGATTATATCGATTTTCCATTAGTTTTCTTTGTCATCCAATCCATGACTAGAAAATTATCATACTTCCTTTTACTCTGGTAACACTAAAATAAAACTGTAACCTTACCTTTTTCATCTCTTCCTCAAACATCTTTTCCAAGTATTTGTATCGTCTCATCAGCTTCACAAATACCTGTGAACAAGTACTTAATGTGTTAGTATGTATATGTTACAAGTGGGTGCTAATGTGATGGCCAATCTTGTGTCAGAGATAATTGAACGAGAAAGGGTTTCTCAACACTGTGGTTTCAGGACTCTAGCCATGTTTTTCATCATGTGAATAGATTTCGTACAAGATAAATACAGTATTTTTTTTGAGCAATCACCATAAACTTATTGGAAAATGACATAATTAATTATTAAAACCCAAGTAAAGACGTGAACTAGATATAATTTGATGACCACTGAAACATAGATTTGCAGTCATTTTCAGTGAATTCTTGTGTTTTGTAGAAATAGTTATGGCTTCAAAAAACTGTCAAGTTCTTATCCCCAGATCTGTACAACTTGTGATATCAAAGTAAAAGCATTGTATGTATGTAGTTTCAAACCAATATTTCTACTTTTATGCAAAGTGAGTCTTTATAAAACAATGTTAATGACCATACCTGTTCAAAGATCCGCATGGACTCCATGTCTTCGCTCGCAGTGAAGATGCAGGTGTTCGTTTTCGGTGATTCGCCGTCCATCGACACCGACCCGCCGGGGACTGGCAGAGAAGCAGGCCAGTTAGTACATAGTAGTGTTGGGTGGTATGGTAGGCGGCAGCGGCAGGTTAAATGGTCAGACAACAAATGAACGAACAGATTGTGTCAACAGTTATGTTCAGGACTCTAGCCAAGTGTTTCATCATTTTAGGTAGTTTGTCGTTAGTGGAAGAAGTAGCAAGAGAAAATCTCTTTGCAAGACGTCTGATCTGGCAGAATATAGTACTACTAAAGCAGTATCTGACGTTTAGCAGTAAGATTATGTTTAGCTTTATCGGTGTCTGCAAAAGCTCTGTTGTCTTTTTTTTTAAGACAGCAGATTTCTGGTTCAAGTCTTTCGGGCCGCCCGAAGGCCTAAATGTCATGGTACGTATTCTATCTGCTGCTGCCATGACCCTAGAGATCACAAATGAAGCCTGGTACTCACGCAGCAGCCCCCCGGCGATGAGCACGTCGAATATGACCTCGCCATACCGCCGGTAGTCGAGCTTCGAGCCAGCCGCGTCTAAGAACTTGTACGCCGCGTCGAGGTCGCCGCCGGCGCGCTCCAGTCCTTGCACGAGCGCGTCGCGGAAACCGTTCGGATCGTACTTCTCTTTCTCATCTGGAATGGGAGAAAGGGAAGAGTTAGAGGAAGAATAACAAAGAAATAGTTGGAGATTGTTGTCAATGTTGTGTCAGAAATAATTGAACGAGAACGGTTTTCTCAACATTTGTTTTCAGGACTCTAGCCATATTTTTCATCATGTGAATAGTGTTGTATTGTCAATAACAATGCTTGTTTCATAACACTGAAATAGACAATGTTTAAGTAGAAGCCCACCTCATATTTTATTTTAAGTACAAATAGTTGCTGTTACTGAAAACAGTTTATTTATTAAAACGGCAACCAAATGTGTTGTCATTTGGTTGCCGTTTTAATAAATAGAGATAGCCTGATTTGTTATTTCGGAACACCTAGTAAAACTGAAATAGTTAAAGGTACAAAATACCTAGAAGCTCCAAGACGTTAAGTGATACTTTAACTGAAATGGCAGTGAACTAAACTTAAATGACGTTAACTTGGAACTCGACCCCAATTCCAGAGAGGCCAACGTGGTAATGGGTTAGCCTTGATAACTATTGAATTATATGCATCAACTTGCTTAGTAACATTGAAGACTTAAAGAAAGAAAGAAAAAGAAAGAAAGAAAAAAAATGTTTGCTGACTTCTTGGAAATACACAACCTATGCAGCATGATTAGCGTAGCCATTACTGGTACACAAGCCTCTATGTGACAGGGAGTGGTCTGTTGTCCACCACGCGGTCCCATTGTGGGTTGGTAGATGTCACATGCTTAAAAGTTTTTAGTTCTGGAACATGTCGCCTTTGTCAATTTTAGAATGCTACGCCGATTAAAACCACATTGTCTTAAACAATGCTTCTCAACTGAATGGAATTGAGTAATGCATTTTGTAGACAAAGACTACTGTCCGAAAAGTAACACATTTTAGCCACGTGCTTCGAAATGAATAATGATACCAGTCTTGTCCCACTGTAGGGGGCAAAGGCCTATTCTCACACAGAGACATCATTGGCATTGATCAACACTTGCACAACAATTGCTCAAGGTGGATATGCGATTTGAGATTATAAGTCTAGATTTACAAAATGAATGCAGGCTTAATTAAAAGCCCACAATAATAATACAAAACCAGGTTCGCAATAAAGCAAATGCGCCTAACTTACCTATCCTCGATTCAGTAAGTAAATTAGGCCACTCAAGCACTAAGACTCAACACGTATAACACCGAACTTTGTACTCGTAATTCGTTCCAGTATTTGCCAAGACTGGTTGGATTTCAACTTATCTAGACGACCTACTTTTGGATAGCGACGATAGCAATGCTAAGCCCTGGTTGGCTAGCTTGCTGATTATTTTTTCTTTTAAAATATTGAATCAACAGTATGTTTGTAGGAAGTAATTGTTAGCTTATGTTATCTTAGTGATTTGAGCTGATAATAACAATACTAGCTACTGTAAAAATGCCTAATAGATAGGTAGTAAAAAAATAACGCTAGAATTTTTATCCCGAAATTGTGTCAGAATATAGATCCCCAAACCATTTTCCTACTGATATTTTTAGGGATATATAGCAGCAATTTCCTTGTCTTTTACAAAAAAGTTGGTACATTTACTAAAAAAAAACCATTTTAGGTGGATTATCTGCACCCTAAATTATCTAACAACAAAAACATAAGATTTCCAAAAAACAGTCATAGGTTAAAGGCCTACGCCCACTCAAGGCCGTATATCATAATCATAGAGCTATGTGCACGAAAAAGGGATGGGCACTTTCTAAAGTTGACAGATTTATTAGACAAGTGGGATCAGCAGTTCTCGAGGCGAGGTTATCAATTAAAGGTCGAATGCATAACTTTCACTTCACATATAAATCTGATAATAACTAACATGGTTACAGAAGGGTCAATTGAGTTAAGATATTTTAATTTATCTCTTGAAATAAAGGCAAATGATAACCTCTGTACTAAATCCAACCTTTTTAATATCTAATTACATTCCTTGGTTACATAAGTCTGTAGTTTTATTGTTTGTTGATGATGTCACTCGCAAATGATTTCCTATTTTGATCGACTGACAAAACAAACAAGTTACAGTCGTTCTATTAAAAATAAACATGTCTTCCTTTCTTCCCACGTAAACGTAACAGAAAAAGGAAATTTTATTACATAAATATTTCAGGAAGACGAAGCAACGTGCCAGAATTAGAACAATCGTGATTTTTGTCAGAAAACATACGTACGATATTTTAACGTGTATGCGAAATTTTTTTCAATTATATACTTGTGAAGGTCGTTTGTTTGTGGGTAAGACAATGCACACATTGTATACATTTTAGAACAAATGAAACTTTTATTCTGAGAAAAATAATCTAGTCTCGAGTATTTGGCAGTAAGCATTTTTTAACAAAAATTCAAGTACGTGGATTTTTTTAGTTGCCCCACACTACGAATTCTCCTGTAATGTGGGTGCGTTTACTTTAAACTCAAATACACAAACATCCAGACCCGGAACAACTACCTGTAGGCGGCCATACGCAGCAACCAACCGCTCAGCCACTACGCCAACTACGCCGTGAAGTAAAAGCAGTATGTAGGTACCTTAGGGTCGTAGCAGGTGGCGGTCTGTAGTTTTTGACAACCTCATTGAAAAAAACACTGTGTTTGTTTATGAGTTCCTTGAAGTAACGTGTTTGTCCATCAGCTACAATTTTTGGCAAAAGTAGTGGTATTTATTACGTTTAGAAATTGCCCATTGTTACTTAACCAATACAATGTATTCGAGAGCCAAAAGATGTTTAGCTGTCTTTTAAAAAACATGTTTGGCCTTGTTTTTTTTTTTCATTATCTATCTTTTCTTACATAACTGATCAATGCCAATGTCAGCTAACGTTATTAAATTAGCATCTTTTTTATGTAAATCATTGCATTCTACATGTTCTTTGCTTGAATTTTAGAAGAAGCCATTTTGAAAAGAGAATTTCAAAGTCGCAAGTCATGTTGTAAGCAGTAGGTAGACACCAAAATTCAAGATGGCGGTACCGTTTTCCTTTTACAAACAAGTTTGATTTCCGTCTCATCTCGAAGAAACATGGACAAAGCAACCGGATTTGCCTGTCGGAAACAATTTATTTGTTACTTTTTGACTTGTTCATCCGGATTGCACCGGAATTCCCATCACGCTTGAGCAAGCAATAAAAAGACCTGCAAAGTTACTATAGGCCCATAAAATGTAATTCGGTGACATTGAATTTTTTACAATCGTACTGTCTGTTTGCCTTGTGATAAGAACTGATAAATAAACTAGTTTGTAGCGTAATACATGAATACATGAATAAGACTTCCTAAGACTAATATTTTAAAACAGTTTTTAGTTGGTATCATTTCCTGGAAGGAAATAAATCTTTTTACGTGCAAAAGACAGAAAAATTAACCCATGGTGAAACCTTCATGAAAAAAATAATAATACTGAAATGCCTTCCTCATATTTGTGAGGTTTAAATCTCGCAAACGGCTTCACAGAATTTATTTAGCTTTGGGCAATATTAAAAGGATGAATCACATCAAAGGATCGTGAATCACGCAGCTAAATACGCGCGGAGAATATTAATTTGAATGATTACCAACATTACAATGTATGTAATGTTGGTGCGTAAATAAACGACATAGGCCTCTAACTCCAGCTTTTATTTGTTGTAGAAGTTGCTAAGTCACAAAATTGAAGCCGGTTCGTTTCAAAATATTATGTAAAAGAAATCATTTTCGCGATCGGTAATACTTCACTTCAAAACAAAAAGCGATGGTGATATTCCTTGGCACGTGTTTGCGAATTTGGCGTGAACAAACTTTTGATGGCAACAAGGTCAAGAAGTGTTGCCCAACCGGTAAAAACTAAACATCGCGTGTATTTGAATGAATATAATAATCAGAGAATTATATACACACATTTCACCAATAACCATTAACTATCCAGATTCCTAGCTGAAACTGAGAAGGACTGATAATCACTGCAATTGGTAGGGCTCGAAAACTCAGGACCTTGCTTAGTAGTCCCGTTTGTGATCAACGCCAACGAGCCTCTTTATCCAAACAGAATATAACGTTACATCAAACAAATAAGCTTGGTATAATATTATAAATTTATAACAGTAAGTTGTAAAGCCTTCTAATTGTGCGCTGCTAACGCAAACCTTCACAAAAAAAGATTTTAAAAATAAATTTTTCCCTCTCTTCTCTTAGATAAAATCTTATTTATTATTTGTTTCGAATGCTTCACCAGTGCAAACGCAGTTATATAAAAAAAAAAGCTCTCTACAAAACAGTTGAAGAGCTACCTTCCTATAAGCGCGCAACAGACTCAACACTGCAAGTACCGCTAGTGTTTATATACCGTTACTAGTTGTTAGCACCAGTGGCAGTGGAATATTACAGAGCGTATAGCGGGCGCGCCAGGCTCGGTGATCAGCTAATGGCACTACACTAGCCTATAATATCACTTAGGATGATGGCTTGCTGTTTTATGTGGTCTGTTAGTAAATTGAAGTACGTATTACAGGTCAGATCGCCTCACAAATGCCTTTTCAAGCATTTCCGATAGTATGCAGTTGCATTGAGGATATCTGGTAAACATCGAAGGTCGGAAGACAAGTCGGAGAGGTCAAGGAGACTCTGGAGGGATTACGCCGATGGATTACGGCGTGGAAGGCCATATGGGACGACCTTATAAAATAAAATCCCACGTAGCAAAATGCTGATGTTGAATTTCGTAAAATCGTGAGAATTAGGACGATTCTAATTTGACATTGAGCAAAGAAGCTTCTTAACTTAACACTCGATCAACGAAACACCGTGTAGAACGATTAATTAGTCAAAGAATCTGATTCGCAAACCCAAAAAGACCAACCTTTGTAGGTAGGTCCCTAAAATTCTCAACGTTGCCAACCTGTCGGTTCAGACAAAATCAATCGAAAACTACTAGGAAAATGTATTCGAATGTAAACAGGAAAATTTTGAATTAATCGACAGCTTATTATTCCATGGAGGTGGCTACAAGCAATATTTATTCAAAATTGTGTAGCTACTGTATTTGCAATGAGTTTCTGATATTTATGAAAATTTAGAAGGGGATCAAAACCACTACACGGGTTTGCCTTATGAATTTGATCTGATGTATTTCGAAAGAATCAAATGTTATTTACTCAAATTAGGCTGATAATCACCACTTTTCGAACACCAATATTCACAAAAGACAGTGCCTCAAAACGACCGCCTTACGCTACTTCGTTTTAACTGGGAGAAGTGGAGGAACAAACTCCCCAGCAACACATCTATCTGTTCGGTTATAAGAACTAATCAACGCAAATAACATGAGAATTAACAGCGTGTAACCCCCTGTTCCGGTAAATTTGTGTTAAGCTTAAATGGCTTAACATAAGCTACCGCGAAGATATTTAAATCCTTTAAATTCCAAGCAACTTTGTTGCCAAGTCTAATTGATTAGCTGTACGACCTACGATAACGAGTTAAGACAATGAACTTGGCATAAAAGAAAATGAAACGGTCGATACTTGCGATGCTAAGTTCATAAATCTCCACTAGTTTCAGGACAAAACAGAACCTACATGACGTCACACCTTTTAGACAGAAACTACAGAACACCTGCTGATCCTAACACTCCTTTTGCTACATCTTGACATACACGCACGCTGGTTGCGAGTACTACGCACCTGACCTTTCTGAAGAACATAACCAATAAGGGTAGTGTGTATGCCCTTCTAGGGCGACCCCTTCCGGCGTTTTGTCTAACAAAATAAAACTATCCAAAATTTACTGGGAAGAATACGATATGTGACAGCTATTTCAATCCCCGACATCTGAAAATGCAATTCCCACGTGTGACCAGTAGGGTGAAAGGTCAACAAAGATAGAATCTCTATTGGAAAACGAATAAATCATTCCATTCCAGTTAAGTGAGTCTATATGAATTTTTAATCGATTCAGAATCAGTGGCAGTCTTTGGACAGAGGTATTTATGGCAAATGCAACGTTTGACGTCACATTTCCAACCGAGTATGGTTAGAATGGAGGCCGGTTGTCGTATATTCCCGACCTCTACCTAGGTATTTGGGATCGAGTTCGGAAAATGGGGACGCGTTACGTAATCAATGAAGGCAGACATCTATCGGGGGCATTTGAAATTGACCTAGGAAGTATATGTAGTTATTGATTGCAACTTAATTCTGAAAGATTTAACAATAGAAAATTTCCCAATGCTTGGTTTCAGAAGCTGCTGAAATGACTATCTGACCACCACAACCCATATACGAGTTGCTTGAACTATTTTAGAAAAATTAGTGTGTTCAAAAACAAAAATAACTCCCATGTTTTTTTGTTCAATAGTCACAAAATGCAACTTGTAGCGCCGAGAGAAGTTATGCAAAAGGGAATTGGCGCAAGTATATAGCATTCCCGACCTTTATAAGTAAAGAAAGAAGGTTCTTTCTAGAAAGGTCACGGTCAAGGTCTATGACAAGGTGGTATACAAAACGGTAAGATTCCACTTACAAAATATCAAGTTTGTATTGAACAGCTAATTCTTTGCATAAATTAATAGCAGGTTGGCCTCATTTGGACTGGCTCGGTCCCTTGACTCTAATGGGATAGATAAAACTTTATTTATAGATTAATTAATTGAACACATTTTTATTGCTTTTATTTACACGATAATAGTTTTGGTGTTATTCTTTTCAAGTTCACATGCTAATTTCAGTAAGTTAAGAATGATGTTAAATAAATATATTTTTAACTTGACGATAAATAAACATAAGATAACAAATCAATACTAAACGCGCACATGGCCTTATTTTCGCCTATTCAATTTGGACGAGGAGAGAGCTGCAGGAACGTCAACAAGGTCTATTTTAGGGGCTTCGCGAATACAAAATAATAAAGTACCTCGTGGTATTTTTGCCTTTGGAGACTTATTGCATTTGCATTCTTCTCATTTGGAGCCCTAAAACCCTTATAAAACGCTATTGAAACTAATTAAATTTTAAGACCAAAAATGTCGCGATTTTGACGTGATATTTGGTACGTGTGTAGTTGTGTTCAATGAAAAGACAGAACTAGGAACTTGTGTTCCGAATTTTTTTAACACAAGACCATGAGAGGAGAACACATTGCGATAAAACACATTCAAAGTCATGTTTGAGGAAAAATAACAGAACCTAATTAATTTAATAACATTTCAATAGAATGTATTTTATCCTGTTAAAGGTATGTTAGATCAGCACAATCATACTCTTGTAGCCATTGAGGTTATTGGCCAGTACAAAGTCCAGGCTATATTTGTCATGACAAGGGACAGTTGCAACAATTGAAATAACTACTGGTCAGCAATTTAGTTATTTGCGTCATATCTCCGACATTTTTATTGCAATTAAAATGACTGTGTAATTAAAGGAACAATTCATAAAAATTCATGTTTATATTTTTACAGATAGACTAACTAACTTTCCAACGATTTTACTACATAAAACTTATGTATTTGTTTGTTACTAGTCAATATAAACCTCAATCGAGGTACAAAATGATAAATTAAAAATCTACACTTGTAGATTCATTGATTATGATTTTAGATTACCAATCATTTCAAAATCTAGGTATGCTTGATTGTTAAAAGGTTATTGAACTGTTGTTACCAAGTCCTATAGAGAGCAAGCGCATGAAAACAAAAACACACTTTATAGAATGATCCGGAGTGTATAAAAACAGGTTAGATCTTTGAAATTATATTGTCCTTTGTAATGGCACCAAGGATGAAGCCAAAGTGAACCTTGGCAATGTGAAAAAATAAGTCAAGGTTGACAAAGAAAGTAGGTGAAAAATTATAATGTCAATAGAAGAAACCTAGATGTATAATTAATGTGTCTGAAATTGCCATTTTGCCTTGAGTAAGGTGGTGATTGATACTGGTACTTTCTTTGTATGAGAGCAGAGACCTTTTTTCTATGTTTGGGACAGTAACAGGCTGGTATTATTATTTCTTGTTGACCTCTAGAAAGACATCATTTAGAAGCCACCTGATACTAAAAACAGTACCAAAATTAGTATGTAAATAGAACATAACACAAACACTTATATCATTTTGAGGAAAAAAGTGTATCATCACTTGTAATTTTACAGTTGGAAATGGCCAAGAGAAAGTCCATTCAATTAGGTTTGAGGTCAGATGATTCAACTGCTTGATGTAGGCTGAATAACTCAATTGTCAATCACAGAATAAAAATATAGCTTTGTATACCATAGATTGAAGTATAGTTAGGATATCGACATAAGAATTATAAATCAATCTAGAGCATCGTTTGAGTTCAATATTTTTATTTCAGAAATTAGGAATTAGTGTCGTTTAATGTTGGACACTAAAAGTTAAAAGAAAAAATCATTTATGTAAAGTAAGCAAGATGAAAATATTTACAATGCATGTTTGTTTATGTTACTGTTCCTAGTGATTGATTGCATTGCTCAATGTTTTGCATATTGATTATTGATTGTGTTGAAATTATAAACAGGAATATTTTAGAATTGATCACAGTGAGGAAACAAATTCAACAATTACCTATTGCAAGTGTTTAGTGATGAATTTTAAATGATTGAAGATATTCTTGGTTTACTAAAGTAGGTAGGTTTGAAATACATGTGGCCTACATCCCATAGATGATTACCAACAACATTCTACAAAGAAACATGGCTAAAAATATGTGTAGGACAGTGTCACGGCCAAGGCAAACGTTATTGAATTAACGACCCGATGTTTTGATGTTTAAACCACCTCGCGTTTTCGAGAAACATGTGCACACTTTTTGAGAAAAGATTGGCCAACTTGATCCAAGTTGACCCGCCTCGCAAACATGGAATCTGGGCAAGTGTCCAACATTTAAGTGAAAATAAGTAATGAAAAATAAATTACCTCTTTTTCTGGTCTTGATCCGTTGACCCGATAATACTGGTTTTTCTACCTTCTGACTCATACAATATATTGCTGAAACGAAAAACACGTGGCAATTAATAAAGGTCCATTCCGTTATAAGGTCATCGCCCGCGGTGCGCCACGCAACCCCAGGCTCGACCCTTCGTCCTACTGTTATGGCGTCCAAACGCGATCCACTTACTTCTAGATTGACGGGAGTGCCGAACAAGTCCAAAAGGAATATTCCACAACCTGAGTGATAACGAGATCACCTGGCTATGACTCAGCAAGGACTCCAAGGAGATAGAAAAGATTCACGATTCTCAATAGCGAACAAAGCAACGACGCGATATAAAGTAGTATGTGCACTGATACTTACGTAGTGACAGGTTATGTAGGAGCCTTTTACTCCTTTTGCGAGTTCTCTAGGACTGCGCCTGTTCAGAAAAGAAAGAAACGCTGCGCGATCTCTATTCCCCTGTGCTAGAGACAACGTGTATGGACTATGGAGTCGCCGGATGTCCGGTTGAATTGCGACGATCGATTCAAATCTTCTCGTGAGTTTTCCTTTCTAGTTTATTCTGTTGATATCTTTGAAACTAAACGATAGGAGTGTTTTCTGAAATTGACTTATATTTAGGTAAAATACCAGAAGAAAGCACGTATAAGGCTCCTAGGAGACAGAAATGCTTCAAAAGACAAACCGATAGAAATTTACAATATTGACATATATCAGTACAATGTAACGTTTAATAAGAATAAAAATATTTTTAAAGCCGACACAATAAATTTGATAAATTTTGTATCACTTTATTAAAAAATCACAATTTGAATGGAAAGTATTTGACTAAAAATGGCAGAAAAAACAAAACACCATAGACATTTTTTGTTCATAAACATATGACCTACGCTGGCATAGGAATTTATGAACTGACTTTCCTTGCAAAATAGAAAATTTGAGAAATTGATATCAGAATTACACAGTTTCCTGATATTTTTAATTAATTCGCAATGAATGAAATATTTTAATAATTTGTTTTATTTTTTCTATTATTATTCCTCTTGATAGTTTGTACTTGTCCACTTGAATAAACATCATATGTTTAGCATTAGACACAGACAGAATACGATATTACGTTAGTGTGAGTGAAATAGATATAAATTGGCACCGTCTGACGTCTGTCATTATTTTGATTTTAGGTTATAAAAACTACAGAACAGTGAATACTGAAAACTGAAATAATTATTAAGGATAATATTGTAAGAGATATGTGTAGATATCCCAAATAGTCAAAGAAAAGTAACTATTACATTTACAGAACAGCGGCAGCTGTATAACAGTTACTATGGCAAACTCTCTAATTTCAAAGGTTTGTTTCTAAAATTATTTTAGGCTTTTTCAATGGTTTAACAATCTATATGATTGCAAATTAAATACACAAACCGCATTATATTTTCCAGATGGGTGCACTACGCATGGCCCCTGTCATTTTCACGCAACCAGCTCGTACCACCACGAGTAAGCATTATATCCCAAAATTCAAGAAGTTGCGAGCTCAAAAGGTACTCAAAGTAGATTTGCCTGATCCAAATGAAAATATTGCTGCGCTGAGTCCGGAAAGAATCAGGCAGAAGATGAAGGAAAGAGGAATTTTGCCTCCGAGGCCTTGGATGGAGCGTCCCTTCTATATTTCTGCAACAGGTTGGTGTGATTTATTTTATTGTGATGTGGTGGGCATAGTCTTTTACCCTAAGATGGTTTCCATGTAGTGTTAACACATAAGCTCATACCTTTTTCCTATGGGAACTATGTACCTGGCTTCACTTGACCTATTTATTTGAAGTGATGGTTGCCCAACTGTATCACATAGTTATGAATTCTAATGTAACCAAATCTTTGCTAGGTATCTTTTTGAGCCGAATGGCTCAGTAAAATTTATTAAGTAATGTTTCACATAAACCGAGTTTAATTTAACTTTTTCCGTTTGTACTATTCCTCCCTCCCCATCTATCATCATCATTTATCCATATTAGAAACAAAATTTTGACCTGAGTTAATTTTCAGGTGGTGTGTTCGAGCCCTATATCCCACCAGAAGGCGACGGCAAAGCCTCCTTCGTTTCCACAACACGAGCCAAGCAAGCAGTAGAACTCCTCGAAAAGAAATCCAAGTCAATGATGGCAATACGCAAGATCAAATCTTTTGAAGAAGAATTTGACCAAAAGGAATTTGTTTTGCAAGCCCAGAACATTTACATCAAGGCTCATGAAAGTCTAGCCAATGATGATAAAAGGGCTTTAAGGTTATATGTGTCGGAGAAAGCGTATCCGGAGTTTAGACATAACAGTCGTCTGAAGACTATAAGGTGGAAGTTCCTTGAGTCGCTGGAGCCCCCTAGGGTGGTGCACGCTCGGTGCACTGATGTTGTTAGCAAGGAGAATATATTTGGACAGGTTTGTTTGTTATTTATTTCGGAATTTTGAACTTTGTGAGTCAAAAATATAACATCTACTAGAGATTAGGTTGAGAGGAACTTGAGCTATTCTAAATTGTCCATTTTTACTCTAATATCATTTTAAGGTGCTCTTCTTAAAAGAACCATAACCGTAAAGTGCAGTGCTATGCTGTGGCCAGGGCTGCTCAAATTATGGTTTCTAAGATGGCGAGGACACAGGTTTCTAAGTGACTGTACTAATGAATAAGTGGCAGTCTCTCTATCTTGTTGTAGTTGCATAATAACACGATTCTTTTGGAAGGCCACATTTGCAGTAACTGCACACTGCACTAACCAAAACACTTATTGATATCTGATTAAATAAAAAAATATGGTTTTCTAATTTCTCCCGCAGGTGACAGTCCGCTTCCACACCCGCCAACAGCTTGCAGTCTACGATCGTTTCGGCCGTCTCTTACACGGCAGCGAAATCCTAGCCAAGGACGTCTTAGAATACATAGTCTTCGAGAAACACCTGTCCAACCTCTATGGAACTTGGCGCATCCATGAGAAGATCATTCCTGACTGGACCCCGCCTAAAGCACCTTCAAAGTTAACTAGGATTATGCCGGAACCGGAACCAGAGATTGTGAAGGTGGAAAGTGAGGAGACTAAGCAGTTGGAAGCGCCGTCAGCCACGCCTATAGCACCGCCTGCAGCCACGCCTGCGGCTGCCATTGCTGATAAATGAGTTGTAGTTTTGTAAATAAAGTGTAGTGTAAATTGTTTGGAGCTGTTTTTCTTTGGAATTGGTGTAAAAAGTGGAATTCAGTCACCACATTTTCGCCTTTATTAACTAGTTAGCTATGAACACCAGAGTTGAGGTTTATAGAAGCAATAAACAAAGGATTTTAACCGTGATTGGAACATCGACTCCGTGGAGATGATAGCGAATTAGCGATGGCGAGAGGTTTTATTCGATTGTTCGAACATCTCGATGATTTTCGATTGTTTCGACTTGGACCCGAGTCCGACTCGGTCTGTTTGATTGCGACTGGCGCATGCCGCGTTCATTCTGCTGCTTGCTACATATTGGTAATCTGTGTACTGACCCCGGTGATCGAGCGAGACTCGGTGAATGAGAGTTACTGATTCGACCAATCGAAAACTAACGGTCGATTCCGCTGACTCGAAACGATCGAAAAACATCTCGATTGTTTTGTAGAACGGCGAGTCGATGGTTGACTCGATGGTTTAGATTAACGACTCCCTATTCTTTTGATTGTTAAAACATCTCGGAATCACTCATCGCTAAGATGATAGGAGCCTCAGTGCACCATCTATTGGACTGGTTTGTAAACTAGTTTTGCGAGGTTGTCAACAGCAAGTTTGCGTCCCCCCCGTCCGATCACTATGTACGGTAAGCCTAACCCTTGGGAGAAGCAAGCCAAATACTTAGGACTCATACTAGACCAACACCTGCCCTTCGGGGCACATACCAAAGCAGCTCGCGACTATAAGTAGGCTTCATTTTATGGTAGCAGCTAAGAGCAAGTTGTCACTAAAGTGCAAGTTGCGCCTCTATACCGCGGTGATCCGTCCAATCATGTCTTACGCTTGTGTTGTGTTCGCACATACCAAGCCCCGATACATTCATAGGATGTAGACACTCCAAAACCTATACTTACGTAGAGTCACGGGTGCCCCTTTTTTACGTCCGTAACGAAAGTCTTCACGTATACCTTAGGATGCCCACCATATTGCAGTTCATGAAACGCATTTCCAGCGTTTCTTCGAACGTGCAATTAAGTACCGCAATCCCTGATCGCATCGGCCGCCCGATACGACCCCTCGCGTATCAGTTAGGTTCGCCGACCAAGGCACACCCTAGTCACACCCGACGACGCTATCACTCTCCTCCAGGAGAGCCGTAGGGAAACTAGTACGCTCAAGCATAAACCCCGATCCAGACCGCCGTCTTTCCGCCCTCGCCGTCGAGGACCGTCGCGACGTCCCGGTAATTGCCCTCCCCGACCCTTGCTCGAGCCAGCCCGCGATGCCGTGCCAGTAGTTTTAATCCAGTCTCAAAATAATATCACCACTCAGATCCAGCCTGTCCCTTTGCTGCCCTCCCCCAGCGACGCCCTAAGCCGAGGTCCGAGCCCCATAGGGGGTGCCCTTAGCGTGTAATCGCTTAGCTTGTAAGTTTATTTTGCCTTGGCTGGAGGCCTTAAATTCAAGTCATCCACAGGATAGACCGGTTAAGCAGACGACAACCTCCTAGGTTGCACTGCGAGATACCATTCATAAAAAAAAGTTTGCCTAACAAATAACTAGATGGCGCTGTTGGAATGTCCGTATAGTTGACGGGTATGCAGAGAATTTTCTCATAGCAGTTCATCCTCGGTTTGCCGACCAAAAAAGATTTTTTGTGCAACACACAATATTCCAGATAATCCCAATTCCTTATGACCTGAGAATACCAGTGATTAACAAGCGTATTATAGAACTTACGAGTAGAGTATCATTTGTGCAGTTATTTCTACATGGATCATTCAAGTAGACAACATTTTCACTGTGTTGAAATCATGAAGATTCATGTTGACCAAAGCTAGACGTTTAGGTTTTTTAATGTATAAGCGTAAAAATTTAATTGGGGAAGAGGAATGGGGTATTCGAGATAAAAAGTCAAGTTTAAAATTCATCTGTCTCTATTTAATCAATAAAGTGGTTTCCATAATTCATTCAGTCTAAATATTCTATTTTACACATTTTCAACGATTTTTTTTTACAGTTTATCAATGACTCCTCTACAATTTATTTACATTTAATTAATTACATTATCCAGTTTTAGCTTAATATTTACTTAAAGAAAATCAGTAAAGAAGCCATTTTTACATTTTCTGATTCATTCGCATATATATGTTAGTGCAGTCTTATATAACTATGGAAGGCACCAAAAGTAATACAAATATTGTATTTACAAATATATTAATGTAGGTACACTATTACTACGATCTTTGCGTTGCTTTTATTGGGCGTCGTTTACATTGAAGATAACTGTCGTTATGAGGTTTTTTGATAATGACATTTTGTGCTATGTAGTAAACAAAATCTATGAAATCTGGACCTTTGTAACTAGCTTGAAATATTATATTTGTTTCTTATACGCTTTTAATCTGTCATTATTTCTAGCCAGTTACTTAGCAGAAAATTGGTTTGTTAAAGTTAGTTATATTTCAATGTAAAACGAACCTAGTGCGAAAATTCTTAAGGACATAATCCGGATGGCAAACACTTTGTACATGATATAAATTATGCGATTTAACAATCAGGTCAATAGCGGCTATATTTACAATAATCCTTAATTTTCTGTCATCACTACTAAAGCTATTGTCACAGAAATAATGTTACTTATGTAAGAATGTATTTTTTTAACAATTTTGCTACTGCAGTGCCAATAATCATCAATCATTGTACACATAACAAAATAACGCGCCAAAAACACAACCTCGTTTCTTGAAGTTGGTTATTCAAGCTAAGGGAATTCGTCGTGGACAATCCTATCATGTCTTGCGAAGGTCCTGTAGCCGGGCGACTTTATGGACTCGGAGAGTCTGTCGTCTGTCTCGTGTAGTACCAAGCACTGTGGCTTGGTGCGTTGTGTTCAGACGACGGTGGGAGCCTGGCGGTGCGTGGGCTTGGGCGGCAGCGGGGGAGGGGTGCGCGGCGCGGCGGAGGGCGGGGGGGACGCGGGCGGCGGGGACTCGCTCTTGTGCGCGAGCCTCTGGCGCTGAGTCTCGCGGAGGTTCTCTAGGAAATCTGTGGGAGAAGACGGTATCGTTAGTTATTGTGTTTGAGTTGCCGATTTTTCTATTTGGACGAAAATAATACTAAAAATAAGACTTTTCATTTTTATAGGGTTGTCACATGGAGATGATTGATCTTCTAAAACTCGACGATCACCTCACGAAAACGTTGATCATTGCCATTTCCATCGTACAACATGTAATGACTCTGAGTATGATTGTTTTTCGTAAATCAACGGAATTCTTCCTCTAAGTTAGGTCAAATCTAATGGTCAAAGTCCTGATTTGTTTTTTTTTTACTGCAAGTACTTGTTAAAGATTATGATTGTCACGTTGTGAGTATACTAACCAGGTGGATGATGATGTAGCGGCGGGCCGGGCTTGAGCGCGGCCCTCACGCGTGAGCCCGCCTGCCCCGAGCTGCCGCGGCTGCTTCCGGAAGCTGTGCTTACACTCTGTAACAAGGACATGAGACTGTTAATATCAGTGCTTCTGCTTAGTACAGTAACCCCTTATTTACAAACGCAGAGTAAGTTAATGTCAAATATAATTTTCTCTGCAGTTAATACTATTTCGACTTCATTTAGATTGAAGTCGACACGCTAAGAAGAAGAATACTGGTTGTTATTTTCGTTGCGCTTGTGTACCTGGGAATCGAACCTAGGTCGTCATGCTCAGCAAGCAGTGCAGTGCAGGCAGCAGGAGGGTAATGTTACCTGCGCGTCTTGTTGCCGCAGTGGGTCATCCTGCAGCCGCACGGCGAGGTCGCTGAGCGAGTCGGCGTCGTCGTCCCGGTCGCGGTCGGCGGCGGCGCGGTAGTCGCCGTTGTCGTCGACGTCGACGAGCTGCAGGCGCGCGCCGTCCAGCTCCAGCATGGTGGTGTCGGGGTGCAGCGCGCGGCCGTCGCGCAGCACGGCGCGGTGCGGGTGCGCGTGCGCCGCGTACTTGGCCAGCACGGGCCGCAGCACGTGGCGCAGGCGCCGGGCGGCGCGCGCGCGCACGGCCACGCAGCGCCCCGCCAGCTCCAGGCGCACCACGCAGCGCCGCTCCACCACGGCCTCGCGCCCGCCCAGCAGCGTCGACGGCGCACTAGGGTCTACCGTGGTACTGTCCTGTGGGGGAGAGGAACATTTAGTTTTTTGAATAAAGAAGGCGAGAAATGAGACTATAAAGAAATTTTTGTACACGCGATCAATTTAGACATATACACATGATTTCTATCATGACCTACTGCCAGGATCGTCTCCTCACGAAGGAATTCCTTAACGGTTAGTAGCTCAGTAATAACCATTCAAACTCAACACCTTCGGTATTGCAAAAGTCACAACCCATCAACTATATGCTTGTACCACTAGTTAACATAAAGGCCAAATGATCATCTCTGCTAACCTGATTCCCATCCTTCAACAGCACATCGTAGGTGGTGCACAGCAAGTTCCGCCTCTGCAGAAGCCGGTCCACGAGCCGGCCGACCGTGACACTGGGCTCCACGCCCACCACGGACGTGGCGCCATCTGGTAGCACCACGCGACACAGCAAGCATTGGCCTGGAGCCATCTGGCTGGATTTCACCACCTGCTTGACAAAGAGAAAAGTTGAGTTAGAAATGGCGGAATGAGCTGGACTCCTTATGAGACTGGTCCACAATTGCAAAAGCATGAGAAATTTGGAAAGAAAGAAGGGAGGCCGTTGACCTGAAGGAGATCAAAAGAGGGTCATAATTCTTCGCTCCAAGGATGACAAAATCAAGGGTTGCTCGTCCATCACAGCTTTTGGGGCACTAACTAATGTGATAGATAGTAACCACTCATTTCAAGCGTGATAATTATAGCAAATGCCTTTTTCCTATAATCCTATTTTAGGTTGATTAAATTTTTAAAAGACGCTTATTTAATTGCAAGCAAAATCTTCCTTCAAAATAAGAGGAAGACGGAAGAATAAACAAATCTAATAATTTGCCTAATTAGTTAAGCAGTAAAAATTTGTGCATACAGTTTTTCACAAAAAAAACTCTATTTTTAAATCAGTTTATGAATGAATTGTAAGTCCAAACGCAAATAATTAATTTACATACAATTAATACATATTTAAATCGCAACGCCAACAGTAAACACATAAGCATAATGCCTTCTATAAATATAATTAGGTACACAAAGTCTATGTATATAATCGTATATAGAAATTAAATATTTGTAAAGGTTAAACAGTTTGTTTGTACGCTCGTGAGGGATTCGTTAGTTAAAGTTTGTGCGGATTCATCGTGCGAGATATTACTTGCTGAGTTCACTCTGATTTATCATTTAATTTACGGTTGGCAAGATTCTAACACCCGTATCTATAATTAATTCAAAGTGATCACTGAAGTAAAAGTCATTATTTAGGATACGTTTTTTTATTCTGTAGTATAGTAATTGTTTGTGGTTTGAACTATCAAAAGTTAGCATTCATAGCTTTGCTAGATATTAAAAGTTTCATAAAGAACGTGAAAAGATAAATGAGCTTGAAAGCTTAAATACCCATTTCTTTGAATCTGAAATTGTATAAAAAGAAAAGGTAAATTAGACTTTTAGATTAGTCTTTTCAGAGTCTAATTTTAAATTCTAAAAGAACAATCTAGTGAATTAATTATTTCAGCGCAGTTACTTTCAATACACAACCATGACTCGCTAATTTAATTTAGAAATTACGTTATTATTTGCTCAATTAGTAATACTAATAGTAGTAGAAACAGTTTGCACTGTATACCAATATTTGCTCAAATATATTATCATGTTTTTCCGCACGGCACACAACATAGCGCGATTGTGCTTCTATGCATATTTACTGATCGTCATATTCAGTATGCCAAATCATTATTTCATATTGTTTCAGAGAGGAAAACTTCGAATTATCTGGCTATTGTTTGGGTTGATAATTGGAAGAGTTATTTATTTTGGTATTTGATGGTAGGAAAATGTGTTTTTTTGTTGGATGTGCAATGTTTTTCCTTATTTGTGTTTAAAAAATACCGACAGTATGATAATGATTGATGCACTACAGAGTTCATTGACGGTCGACTAATTTGCAACCTTATTTTATAAAGCTTAAGAGTGAAAAGTGGCAGACCATCAGTGAACTTGGCAGTACTTATTGGGGATTATTTTTATATGCATTTTTATACAAACCATTATTTTTACCTGTAAGTGGTTTGTATTAATGCTGGTAACCGTTGTTATTTTTACATAAATAAACTCACATCTTTTTCATATGAGTTTGAGCATGTGATGCGGAGGAATGAGGAAAATGTTCTGAGGACAATTTTGGTTATATGGATGGGTATAAGAGTAGAGGAAGACCAAAGAAACGATGGAAGGACTGTGTGACGGATGATATGGCTAGAAAGGAGGTGACTGCTGAGATGACGAGTAATAGAGAAGTATGGAAGAAGAAGACATGCTGCGCCTACCCCAAATAAATTGAAATAAGGGCAAGAGAATGATGATGCTCTTTTACCTATGAGGTTCGGCAGACTATACAGAACGCCGAACTGCCAAGATCAAATATGGAGCAAATGGAATATTGTAAGGTTCACTGTTATTTCAATTGTGTATGTCTGGTTTGTCAGATCATATCATCATTTGTTGGTATGTAAATACAGATTCGGTCCACTATATGTAGAGCCCTGGAAGTTTGGCGCCAATTGAATCACCGTTTATGTTAACATTAACATTCGTGTTATTTGTATGTTTATATTTTAACGGACATAGTGATAATAATGTCTGTCTGATAGCGTATTATTTGTGCAAAAATTGTACAGTAAATGTTGGTGAAATATCCTTGCGATTTATTTTGCGTGCTTTTCTTTTACATTCATATTCTTCGGTTGTACGAAAGATGTGTTTTCGTTAGAGGTTTTTTTGCTTATTGTATTGATAGACTGCCGGCGACTGTTTGAATACTAATTTCAGGCCTCCGTTTGACTTTCACAGAAGTATATTCGAGTTATCCTTTCTTAGAGCACCTTTTCACATGTTAAGTGGTAGCCTGGTAGGGATGTAGACTGTGTACAAACAGGTTTTGTACGGACGTACAGTTACGATCGCACGTCCGCGGTTGCAAGTTGCTATTGACAGCTTTAAGTTGTAGCAGTAAGGTCTAATTTCGTAGTTCATTCAGGTGTTGTTGTAGATAGAAGGTGGAACTTACATCAGTGATAGGTGGTGGTTCGTTCTGCTGGGTGCTGTTGGATCGCTCGCGTCCCGTTCTGAGTTTCCACGGTAGCAGCGACGCGCCTCCACTGCGGCGACGCTCCGACGCGTTGCTTGCCGATTTTTTTAACTGTAGGACAAAATATGATTGATTAGTTACTTTATCAATAATTATTGACTGGTAATGGCTGGGTTACGTAGTGGAACTATGGTATTATTAGCTAACTGATTTCAAAATCTTTCCTGGTAAAAATAAAACCTATTATAGTTGTTTTTTTTTTGTTATAACCGTTAATATCCCACTGATGGGCAATGGGACATCAACGTTTACTTTAATCAGCTTAAATTTCTCTAGACTTCTCTATAGAATGAGCCTCGATCTAACAAGCGATCCCCTTCATTTTTTTTGGTATTTTACTTCGTTTTTTTCCACTGTTTTTGATGCAATGAAGATGTTTTTTTTTTCTTTATTCTGATCGATATGACCTATATAACCTTCTATGATAAATGCCTTGATATTGATTATGCCTCTGTCTGGGTCTTTTGCTGGTCAATAAAATGTAAGCCATGAATGTCTTACCTTAGTAGTGTCAGTTTCAGGTTCCCTGGTGGAAGCGTAGGGCAGCGGCAGGCCGCGCAGGTCTGCGCGCGCGCACTCGGCGTGCACGCCCGAGCGCAGGAAGCGCGGGTAGCTGTCGAACTTCATCACGTTGAAGATCTGCTTCTGAGCCTGGCGGTACAAAGATGGTAGGTTAAGATGGTTATCAAAGTCAAAGCTTTAAATATTGCTCAAGGTGCAACGATGTCCATTTTTTTGTAATCAAGCAGGTGTTAAAAATGATGTCTGTTTAACCGTTCCTACCTATAGAATATGAAGCAGTACGAGTATATAAAATGTTATGGTATAGCGATATTCTCTAATATAAAATGTTATCTTGAGTTTTCATTTTTGCTTCAGGATGTGTTATTTTGGTTTCATTTAATTAGTTCGGTTCAAATTAGGGAAAGAACCTGACACAATAGAAATCGGTCAAGTTAATCAATTTATTTTCGTTTGACCTCGTATATTATAATTTTCGAGTACAATCGACATTCCCGAGGCCGCGTATTACTTAAACATCGAGTGTGAAGAAGTTATAATACCGACTAAAATTGCAATTAGCTCGTAAAAGTTTAACGAGCACAATAAATACAAAATTGATTGAATTATGAATTTCACGCGTTCTACCGTAGCGTGCATCTTGCGTAAATGTTTCGATGCATGGAGTATTGCAATAGATTTGATTGAGTAATCAATAAAATAATAACTACTGACAGGTAGATACAAGTTTTCGTAGGACAAACTGATTTCTGATTTTTTATATATTTGACATTATATTTTTATTATTGATTATTCATAGAAAATTAGATGATATATTATTGATCTTTTTAACACAATTAGTTTTTATTTTATTGTATTATTAATTATTTTAAATTAAATGTGGATTATTATCGTTTTGAATTTGTTATACTATATGTGAATTATTAATGGTTTCTTTTTTATAATTTTTGACATGTTTTTCGATTTTACTGTTGTACTTTATATTTTATTTTACGAAATTTTTAATTACCGAAAAAATCTATGTGAAGGGTTTCAGAATCCCCCCTCCCACACTGTACATGAATAAGGTGTCTGGTGTAGGGTCACCTGTAGGAAGAGCTCGGGCGGCGGCGGCTGGCTGGGCAGCAGCAGCGCGGCGGCGCGGCGGGCGGCGGCGTCCACGTTGACGGGCTCGGGCGCCTTGTCCGCCAGGTGCCGCTGCCAGATCTCCGCCGCCAGCGCGCCGCGACGCTCCGCCGACGTCGTGCTGGCGTACTGCTCGCATGACCACCAGAATCTGCGGGGGAACGGGGGAGTTAGGTTTTGTGTAATTGACGATTATCGAAGGCTGCAGAAGCGTTAAACTGTATTTGAGTTTTTTCTTGTTGTTTTGGCGGAAGGGAGATGAAAGTGTGTTAGAAACAGAGATGATAATAACTGACAGGAAGGAAACGTCAGGAACCGGTCTATACTCTCTTTAGCGATCTCTCTCACAGCCTTCAAACTATTTTAGGCGTTGCTTTTCAAATACAGAACAAAACTACAAAGATTGTATTTATAACTAAACCTCCAAAAGTTGTTAAATATCCAACAAATTAATTCAAGACATGACAAATGGAGTCAGAATGACTTGGTAACTGTAGGTAAACTGCCTTAAACCCTTATCAATAAATTAGTCTCACCGTATATTCTCTGCAGCGAACTCCTTAGTCAAGAAGTGGGCGAAGGCCTCGGCTCCTGCCGGATCAGCTAGGAGGTGTTCCAGGCCGAGAGACCAGCGGGACACGTTGGAAACGCCGCCGTTGGAGCTCGACACCTGGTTTGAGCCTTCACTCATTTGCTGTTGGGGAGAAAATATAAGGTTAGACTGATTGATTTGAAGTAGAAAATTTTTCGCGACATCCTATAGCTTGGGAATTTCGTGTGTTGCTTTTTTCCAGTTTATTCCTATTCTCGGGCGTGTCTATTTTAATTTTAAACCTTCAAAAAGATTTAAGCTCCGATCATTTTGATAAGGTCTTGATGTTGGATTTCTATATAAATAATTATGGTATTCTAAAGATTGACAATTATTTAAGCACTATGCCAATAATTGTTGCCGAAGTAATTTATGAGTAAGTAATATATGAATTGTTCAGCAACTGAACTTGTTTCAATAGCTTACCTTATTATACATGTTACGGTGCTCGTGATGGCGATAGGAGCTCCCCGCACCGCTGCCGGTAGTCCAGCGACGGAACGGCGATGACTGCTCGCTCTGTTGACAACGGAAAATAGACAGTTAGTTATGGTGTTTAAGGTCCTTTATGGAGTAATATCTACGGTACATAGGCAGTGAGGAGAAGGAGAATTAGGAGGCAAGAAGACGAGCTAGTAATTGCTTTACAACCCTAAGGTTGAATTTCACTTGCACGTCACTTAGCGAAGTTTCATTTAGTGGTAAAACAATTAGGAAGTTGACACTGTAAAAGTGTAAAAACGCCATTTCGCAAACATACAATCGGTCAAGCTCATTACAATCACGTTATTGTGGAATGAAAGATGGTTGTCTTCCATGCTAGATTAAATAGGTAAATACAATTAAAAAACTGGACTTTGATAGTCCTTAATCTCCATGACAATTTAAAAAGTAGAAACTTAATAACTAAAACTCACAAAGACACAATAATCTACATTGCGACTAGATAACAGCATTTGAATAATCCTTGTTTACAGCGTTGCACTTCACAATCAAAATTCTTTTATGTCCATGTACATTTATCTATTATTTACATTGCAACATAATTTTATACAGTTCCGTGACGGACGGAGAACTTTAAAAGTTAAAGGACTATGGGCAAAAGTGCCACAGTTTTTAAAGGGTAGCAAACCGATACAGTTGCGTTTAATACATCTTAAAATAATACAAATGTTCATCTCAAACTCAAAGTTACCTAACGTAAATGGACAAGAAAACAAATAAAAATGTAAGGAAAAATATACCGTATTCACGAAATTCGCACGCACATTACCAAAACTTCATTCACAAGTGAAATGACTTTGTTTGGACTTTTACCTTTTAACGATCTGCGTGGGATTACTTTTTCTTTCATAACGTGATTATGATTAAGTTTATGAGTTACTACTGAAGAATGGGCAGTTAAGTTTATTGTGTAAAAGTAATGACCGAAGAAACTCCTGTGAATACGCAAAAAGATAGATTATGCAAGCACTGAAACCTAGCTTTTATAATAAAGATGAAGTAGGTAAAAAAACGACAATAATAGAAGTCGTTTTGCATAGCAAGTCTGCGATTATAATAAATAAACTCAAGTTTAAGATTAACATAAATAAATAAACATTCAGCTTCGAAGTTGTACACAACTTTGCACTTGTTACAGAAGGGGGAAATATATTTAAAAAAAAAAAGGTAAATTACCATACTTAGAATACCTTAAAGGTAAATAATACACGAACATTAAGCACAAAAGACACACCACATATTTTTAGACCAATAGAAACACACAACCACCACGCGAAACTAACAACGCAGTTCATTCCCAAACCTGTATTTTCCCTTTTTTTCCTCTGTCTGACGAATTGTTTTTGGTAGGCATTACTAAAACAATGCGTAATATCCTTTTAGGACTATACTATATTACCTAACACTCACTCATCACGAGACTGACCACAAGTTTAAAACTAGCACAACATAACTGTGGAATTCAAAGGAAAACTATGTCATTCATAAAAAGAGGTGTTGAAAACTGTACGCTTAGAGTCATGCTTCGCAGTTCGTTTTTACATGATTGATAGTAGCAGGGCTGTCCAAAATTATTGTTGAATAGTTTTTATCTAAAGTTGACACGAGTGGCTAATACCGGAGAAAAATACTAGACAGTCAGGAAGGTAGCGCGGTTTACTGCCCAGGGATAGAAAATATAAAGGACACTGGGCAAAAGGGACTATGAACCAATAGGGCGCGTTCATTCGATATACTTATTAAATATAAATTTGTTTTATAACACCCTAAATAATTTATGGTTAGCAGGATTTACTTTGAAATTCTCGATGATTTGCAAAGACTTCAAGTTGAGAGGAGAGAACACACGTTAACACGTCTGCATCAGACATAACACTGACTAACACTAATAGGGTATTAATGCCATTAAAATGAAAGGATAAGCTATTACTATTCTACGCAAGTATAAAGTACCAACGGAAGGAACTCGTCTGCATTAAGTGCATGTGCAATATACACGTGGTAACTACGACATCGAGGTATAATGGATGAACATTATTCGTCACACTTTATGAGCCGTTGTTAGAATACGAATGATGGCGATGATTGGTGTAGAATCGGTTGATAAATTGAATAATTGGGGTCAGTCATTGCACTCATTGGATATGACGAGGAGCTATACATACCGAGGGAAACATATAGAAGAAGACTGCATGAAAAAGCTTATGGTGTGGTCGTTTCTGCTTCATCCTTTGATATGTCAAAAAATGCAAAAAGCGCAGTGATTTTCACTTGTGATAATGGTTAAGATAGCATTATCTTAGGGACCTTTTAAAGCGAGAGAGAGAGATGGCAAGAATCAACAAAAATGCAACTACCAAGCTTAACTGTCCGAAATTGCTTCTTATCCTTGAATTTAGCCAACCGTTTCATTCAGACAAACGATCTATCATCCACCCATCCGTCCGTCCGTAAGTTCCGTCCCAGATTGAGAGTGCAATTGAAACGAATGCTTGCGTAGGCGACATGTGACATGGTCCGAGGAAGAGCTAAATTGATCGTAATTGGTGACGGCCGCGCCCCCGCTCAGCATTGAATGTGATTGCTCATCGGTTTTAATGTTCCTGTCCTTGTCCCATGTTACTTGCAGTCGGCGCAATGTTTATTTTTTTCCATACATTCCTACTTAGGCTTTCCTCTACCTTTCCATCGATGTTTAATTCATCCTTCTTACCTTTGGTCTTCATCCATCCATCGACAATTATATTCATCACTCTTTTAGTTATTTCTTACTTTATCCATTCCGCTTGTTTTGTGTGTTACGTCTAGATAGACTAGTACTTCGTTTAATTGTAGTTTATTCTCTTGTGTATACAGATTAATTGGTCTGGTAACGGGCAAAGTTCTAATATGTAGCAATAGGTACATACAGTTCTTGCCTCAAAACACATCCGTTATAATACAAGGACATTGCCATTACTTATGGTTGGAGTTTTATCCCTGACTACTCAAATGTAGTACAGGTATACTACCGGCTTTGAATATATCAGTTTTAAATATACGCATTACAGAATGGCATGTACCTACCTTGACCAAAAATAACTGCCGTACCGTGCCTACCTCATTAGTGCGTCCAATTCAAATTATCCTTAAGCCAAACAAACAAAATAAGGTAAAGCTAAGTTTTATTACTAAATATGGGCATATATTTTCTATTAATATTAGCAGAAGAACCTGAATGTTGATTCAAAGTCAAACAGCCTCCTCAATATAAAGGACTTTGGGCAATTACCCTAGCTACAACATTGTTGATCTTTTTTGTTTCACGGACCTTACGGGGCGGCTTTCTATTTTGTAAAAATACGAAAGGAAATGAAATTTTAGTAGAGAGAATATGTTTTACCAACCCTAAATGTACACGTAGTGGCAACGTTCGTATATTTATACATCAAGCTGACAGACAGCCTGTTTGCTAAAGAAAACCCGGGCGGGTGACAGCCAGACGGCTGTCAGTTTGAGACATGCTGATAATGTGGCACCATGTGTCTCTATGCTGGTGTAGTAAGAGGCTGAACTAAGGTGACAAGTCGATGAACTTGGGATCTTTGAGGAGACTGAGCTAGTTCGAGACAATTGGTCCCATGAAGAAGAAGTGACCTTTTCCAAGCAATTAATCTATGATTGCACTAGGCAACCAAACGCATTGCAACTAGGCAAAATGACCACTGGCCTTATCTACGTAATGCATTAAAATAATTTAGTGGACAACCTGCAGACTTCGGTATGGTTAGTCAGAGATGTGTCCGGGGCTAAACATGGTCATAATGAGCTATAGGTAAAATATCCGGTCATAACGCTTTCTGCCTAATTGACGTGGGAATTCGTAAAAACCCTTTGGTAGTGACGATGAAGGGCTTAAAGAAGTCACGGCTGTAGTTGAAGTGGGTATTATCCACTACTATTGCAAAGTCATACTATCTTGGTCTAGCAACATTACCTATATAAATATCACACACAGATCATTACCCACTGTACAGATTTGTCAACAAACTAATTATCAGAGTTTCAAGATTATATCCATTTGAAGTTGTGTAAACTTATGAAACACGGTCATCCGGGAACACTCCGTACACTAATATTTAGTATGTAATTACTAAGATTCAAAATTTTCCGCAAACTTGTTATAATGCGGAAACTGCTTCGTGTTTAATCGCGTAGGCGAGCATTAGTAATACAAACTGTAAAATACATGCTTAATCGGAATAATATTTAGGTCGAAGATCAATTATAAATATTGGTACACAAGATACTTGAAATAAAACAAAATTACCTCTTCTTTACCCTCCGAGGTATACCATACGACCATCTTCGAGGTACTAAGTTCACCATGTAACAGCAAATAACAACAATCACATAAAAACTAAACACGCGCCACAAAAATCACAAGGCTCTAGCTGCGAAATCCGAAATCAATTTCATAGAAGAGTCCTTGAGACGTCAGTCTTGTAACACTATAACTTTTAACTGTCCAAAATCGAATTCCATACAAATAGCACAGTTGATGGATACTATAATAGTATTCGAAAATGTTTTCAACCACAGTATTGTCCGAATATAGTTCAGCGCGACGGATTCTAGCGTCCGCGGTAACGTCCGTGTGGATACTGACGACTGTCTGAACAGTATTGAATGCGGCAGGACGTGGAGTGTCCCCGGTCCCGACTGTCGCCCGATTGGTGACACAATGCGGCATTACAATAACAAAACTGGAACTTAACAAAACAGTTTCCGGAGGCCGTCGCGGTGTAAGTTAATACATTATGGATTTATGAAGTCCTTGACTTGGCCATTGGTGTATAACTTCAAGTAGAGGAGAAAAAGAATGGCTACCCAAAATCCAGTGGTATGTTTTGAATTTCAATGGGTCATACAAAAGTTTTTGAACAGAAAGAAGACAATGTCGATATTTTTTGCGTTGCAAACAATCTTGAAGGAGATAGATTTTGAATAAAAAAGAACCATCAAGAATAATAAAAGCCAGAACAGTTTATTTTAAAAGAGACTTTGTAAAACAAAAATAAAATCCAAAACGTGTTCTTGTTGATAATAAACGAGCGGAATGCGAAATACCAGCGATATATCTGAAGCCATGATCTAAATTCATAAATACGTTTGTTTATAATCCACATACTTGCTTTCAAATAAAATGCAACCTAATTCCGACTACAAATCTCTTGATCAAGAATTGAGACTTCTAGACCAAATACCTATCTGACCACATACGTTAATATTTCAATTAACTTCTGCCGTGTGAGAAACATTACGTTTTTAAATTATCATATGTAGTATCAATGAAGGTTTTCACTTCAGTAAACATAAGATTTGCTTGAATTCTCTTCTTGTCAGCTAAAATTTGTGTTATTGTACTGTAATCGCTGCCGCTTGTCTTATGTACTAAATGACACAGGAAAACCGCGAGTCGCCACGCAGTATGTCTGGCTAAACCAAACCAGGATAGTCTTATCATTCCTGGCTATCAGCCACAATGTTCTCGAAACAGTAAGCATTGTGAACCAAACTTGAAGACAAGACCTATATCCACTTGCGTCAAACGTGATCTAGTGCGAAATCGCGCGACGTTGCCAGATACACCATTATCTCGATTTGTTTTCCGTGGGTGTCTGACTAAAGGATTAACTGAAGCCGATAGAGCTGAATCTATGTGCATACTGACTGATAAAAAGGATATAAACCTGGTTACTGTATTGAAAGGTCAGACAGTTGTTATTCTGCGTGAAACGTTAACTTCAGTAAACAATATCATCAATATTAAGACTTGGAAAATAGAAAAGAGGTAAGAGCTAAACTACTATCGGAAAACAAAGGCTTAGTTGACGTCGATGCGAACAATAATGAATAAAGCACAAGTCAGTCAAGTCATAGTATAGACAATCAACATTCAGCTATTGTATCACCGTTATTGGCTTCAATGATGGACCATAGACACGCAGTCGTTGTACAAATACGCCTCGTGAATAGTCAGGTGACGTTGGTTGCATCGACTTGTGCATTCGATCACGTTGTTATTAGCATGTCACATTCGTTAGATAGACTGCTGTTACAGAAATGAATGCTAATATTTTCTTTGGAAACGACGTTATTTCATTTTCTTCTTATTTGTGATTTTTATTGCTATGACTACAATAGAAGCATTGATTTCTTCCATTGAAAATATTATTTTTAGACAAGTCTTCGACTTCGAAAAATGATGATATTATCAGCTTTATAGAATTCGACTCTTAATTTCTAAAAGTGCTGAGCTTTTGGAGTTATCGAAGTCAAGCAACGATAAAGATTGAAATTCAAGCAACATAATAATAATGCAGTTTGATAAACATCAAAACAAAAAGCGCTGAATGATAAAAAGGAGCTACAATCAAATTCAAGAATGCTTTCTTCAAACTGAATCAAAATAATTCAAGTATCTAAAGTACAAGAAACATCAATTAATTTAATAGAAATTAAACTTCTACTACCAGAGATCCTGCGGTTGAACTCGTCAGTTACAAGGTACCAATTTATGAACCTGACTCACATGCGACCCCGATACACTATCAAGTATTGAATGAGTTGTTATTTGTCTCCCATACTGATTTATGCCTGTTGTGTAATGGTAGCTGTATCAGTAATATGTCAGAATTACAATTAATTGTATTGCACATCTGTTGTAGGCTTGTAGCAGGAGTTACTGTTTCCTTGTGACCTATTTGTAGTCGCTTTCGATTCAATTTCTTCGAAAGAAACCTTTTCATCTTCTATTAGTTCAAAACTTTCATTGTATCTTTCAACGCTTTCTAAATCAAAGTTTTCGACTGACAAATCCGGCTTTGGTTTATCATTTCATGTAACACTACTGAATCATAACATATTATTATTATTGATATTTAATTCATGGAATTGATTGAATGCGGTTAAGAGTAGAAGAGAGACAGGGAGGAAAATTATTAAAAACTTATACTGAATCTAGTGTTGATTCAAATGTATTAGTTATTGTTATTGCTAATTTATATTCCTGGTATACGTGTTAAATAAACAAAGTTAATTCTAGTAACTGTAATGGAATTAGGTAAAAGATTTGAGGATGTGTTATGTTTGAAAGTGACGATGGACGAATCCCAATCATCTTTATTCGATCATCACTGAGCCGAAGAACTTACACCAGAGGCTCAGAGATAAAATCTGATCATCGGTATGCTAGTGTTGGTGATCAGAGCAATGTTTCGATGATCCACCAATGTAGAAGTAAAGTAAAAGACAAAAGTTTAGGAATAAATTCCAAAGAGGTATATGCTGATCTCAATGGAGTAACAGCATATGTAAGCGATGATGCAAATACCAGATTACCTATTTACTCGCAACAGGAAAACAAAACCATCATAAATTCAACTAGGACACCTATAAACCATAACCCGGATAGCAAAACTACAGGATAGATCATCAAAACGGTTTACGATTAGCCTGAATAAAACAGAACTGCAGGATGTCCTAGATCCGAATAGGAGGTTATAGTACTTTTGTGAGTATGGTGAGGGACGCAACATGTGTCGACACCCTTGCGCCATCCCATCTTCCTAGCACGGCGGGCTGTGCTGGGGCGGCTGCTGCAGGTGCCGAAAACCTCAAACGGCGCAAATACAATAACTTCATTGGTAGCTGTGTTTGGGATGATTTTGGATTTAAGTCACTTGTGTTAAAGTTTGCAAAATAATTGGATATTTGTCAACAACATATTAGGTAAAGTGACGTACTGACGTAATAATTTTGATGGCTCCTAAGTTTTAACCGCAAACAAAGACAACAAAAATACGATGAAATACCTACATAGGCTTATTGAAATTGATTCACTAAAGCCTAAATTGTTAGAAAATCCATCAAAGAAGTCTTAATAACTACAAAGGAAAAGTTAAGTTATTTACAATATAATCATAATGTTGTATTAAACTCATGAACTTAATGCCTTCTTTAACAGCTATAAACTACACGCAGTAGCTAATAGTATTCAACAAATCAACCAACAATTTAACTTTATTTGACCGGTTAAAATAACAAATGTGAAACTCCAACCATACGAGTTATGAATACTAATTTCGCCCCTCACATTTGCAACACCTTTAGAACAATACATTACATAATGAAGATTAACATAGATTGAACAATACTGAGACAGTTGCTACTTAGTTGATAATAATAATTTTCCGCTACTTGTCGAGACAAGAAAATTCTGGTCTTTAGCAAAAAACTAAATATAGGTGAAGTATGTTCTGAACCTGGAAGATAATAAACGCTATTTCTTGAAAATAACAACGAATGTGGAAAAGACAGTAAAATACCCATAACCCATATGTTTCTAACTTGAAAAGAGGAATAAGGTCAAAAACATAAAACACATGATTTAAATATTATCTGCGTTCCAGCATTAAAAAGTCTGAATTTATATCACCACCATAAACTTATAAGCCAACGAATAATATATCAAACTCTGTTGATGATGGATGAATGAACGAGAAGCAGTAAAACACACGCAAAGATTGTGTTTTACAGTATCCCATTCACACGGCTTACATCAGAGAAATTCTGCCAGAGAATTGGTATAAGTCTACAGGCAACTACCCAGCACTTTTATTGCCCATAAAATGTATCCAAAAAAAATGTTATATTAGATGAAGCATTAAGGTTACGTACTAGTCTGGACGTCATTGGAACCGGTCATAAACCCCTGGACGCGAACGAAGTACGTACATCTTAGTATAATTCGCCAAGTAGCCAGAAATCCATGGGGTCACAGGAACCAAATTAGAATCTTTATTACTTGATTGTAATTAAACCATTGACGTCAAATGTACGTGGATGGAATACAATATATAAAGTACCAAAGACAATAAAACGTTTTGTTAATCATTTTCGAAGTACCAGTGACGGTGAAGAATTTTTCACTAATTTGTTCAGCCTTAAGATTTTCGCCGAAATCGACAGATTAACAGACAGTATAAGTTAATACACATGAAGCCTGAAGACACTCAATTTAAATGACACGCACATAAAATCAGATAACATTGATATGCAAAATGCAAAGGACACTTAAAAAATAAAATGAAAAAAGAGAAAACTCACAATCCTAAGTAGTTTCGCCATGAATCTCTCACAAACTTCGGTAGGCATATTAACACAATCACTAAAGATTTAAAGATACAGAATAAAATAAACTAGCACTTGAAGATAAAAAGGTAAAGTTTAGTTTCGCGGATGCTGACGCGTGTGTTTCGCACGGGCGTTGCGCTAAGACTGAAGCGTACCGCCGAACTAGTAAGAACATGTACTCGTAGGAGGTAGCTGGTTTAATTATTCGATATCAGGTGTTATCACGCACGGATACCGCGTCACTGAAGATACTCTGTAGCGGAACAAAATATCACTGCTCAGCAGGGTGGCAATATATTGAGGCTTTTACTTGGAAATCTGGATTAGATGCAGATTGAAATCGCGTCTATCACAGAGAAACGATACGGATTTTGGAATTTTATCATAACGATAAAAGTGCAAAAATATAACTCCAATATTAGATTCATAATCAATCATTACTCAGCGGTTATTTATGTTTATTTATTCATCAATTCATGCTATATTCAACGTTTTCAATATATTTTTAGTTTCAACAGTCAGTGCGGTTGGGCCTATGAATCACATTTCAAACGTTCTGAGATTTTTGACGGATGAACCTTTTCTGCAAAATAATTGTTTGGGCGTTGGTTAAGGTTATTCTTTACGAGAACGCCAGAAATATCGCGGCGTTTATGCGAACAGTAATTGGCAGATGGCTTGACTTAGCGATAATGTAAATTGTTCTGCGAATATTATATAAGTGCTGTTCTGTGGACGAAGTGTGAATCGATTTTTCTGTATTTGTTTTACACATTAAGCATAAAAAGTTATGATAATACAGCCGTCAGAGATTGCATAATTTTGTGAGTTTTTATATTAAGAGGTATCTAGAGCCGACATTCTTTATTCCATATTAAAAGAATCAGCTGGTTCGAATGTTTTGCCAAATGTTCCTCGAAGATTTCATGGAACGGGAGTTTTTGTTCTCTCACCCATATTTTACTCTTAGATGCTTTGATTTTTCACAAGATCATCTACTTCAATTAGCAGTTCAATCATTTCTTCAATTAGGTTATCATCATTATTACTTCTGTTTACAAACATTAATAGTCTTTCTTTCAAAACATTTGCTAATTAGTCTATACTATAGTTCATTCATACAACATGTGAAGCGGAATATTCTGCGCGCATTTCAGGTTCATTCAACTTTCAATACGGGGTTAGTGTGACAACTGAATTAGTCTATACTGAAATAATTTTACGTCAAACACATTATCAAAAAATACCTATCAAATATTTGAGGTTAATAAAAATTTATCATGAATGTGTTTGACTTTTTATTGGTTTATGTAGTTAGCTACTGTTTAATATGTACTATTTTTGATAGAATTCGGAGTGACCTAACTTACTTATGGAATCTGTGAGGTCTATGTTCGAAAGTTTTCGGTATCCCAATATGTGTGATACTTATTATGACATTGTGACCAGGACATCCCCGAATAAATACTGCATGTAGCAATATTAATCTAGCTATCAATAGGATTTACTTTTTATTGATATTTGAATGTCAAAGATCTATATCATGTTATCGCTTTTGTTCTGATATGAGTGAAAGAGACAGAGTCATTTCATCAGCTATAACAAAGACTAATTACTATGGCTCCTATTATGGTTGACCCATTGAATTATGTAGCCTTACAAAGAAAAAGTAAAATCAATGTAGTAATTAAGTATAATCTCTGTGTAATTGGCAGTGACCAACCCGCACTGGGCCCGCATGGTGGATTACGGCCCACTTACTCTCCTGGGAGGAGCCCTGTGTCCCAGCACAACGCTATAGGCCGGTTATGCTTAAGCAAAGTAATGCACAGTTTCCTAAATTAATATAACTACACTATTATGTCATCCATGACACCAAAATGACACAATAATTACGAACATTGCAAAAACAGTACAAGTAATTTTCATGTCATAAAAAATGTGCTTAATATATTTGTTTACATTTATAAGATAATCTATGAAAATAAGCATTGTCATGATGATAAGTGATAATTTAGACAGTGGATTTGCTGAAGAGGACTCGATATAAGATAGTGAAGATGGAGGTACCAAAATATATGATACGATAGGTGTATTAGATGACTGAGTACGTGAAGAGCTAAACACACACTTAGCGTAATATGTTATTTTTAAGAACCAAAGTATTTAATAAATCGAAAACATCAAAGTCAAGATCTTTAAATAACATTTTATAGGTACCTATAAAGAATTTATGAAAGGTGCCAAGTCTTAAATTAATAATATGCCAAAGGAAAGGACCAAAAATCAAAGAAAATGGCGAAGGTAAATGATTGGCAAAATCATCCGGAAATATGGCGGAACACAATCTCAACAACGCAGAATTTCAGAGATATGTGACTTTTCACTTCAGAAGGGATTACGCATCCCTCAATCCTATCAAACACGGAAGGAGGAAGCAGAATCAATGCGAAACACCAGGATGTACGAAAAACAATATGTTGATAGTAGTATGTTTGCAGCCTAAAGTATCAGATATAAGTTATCTGCTACAGAACATATCGCAGATGTTTTTATCACTATCTTTTGTTTCCATGCAGATTTCAGAAGAGGTTAGTCTGGAGCAAATAATATAGGAATCGTATTCACGTGTATCTGACACATACTTCCTGTCAAATGTGCTTAGTGACGGTCTTTGGAAATAAAAGAAAACACTGTTTTCAATCATGCTTTCTTCTAATGCTTAACGCCTTTGTTCGCCTCGATATAAGGTTCGCTTTCTTAACAAGAATTACCAGACAATTCACGCCTAATATCTTCCGGAATAGGTATAATATAGACAATACTGTTATACATGCACAGTAATCTCACGAACAAAGATGCCATCTTGGAGCTAAAAATAGCTCAACATAAATAGCTCGCACGTAAACTTGAAATAATTAAGATAAGTGAAGATACTGATAAAGCCGAGATTTCTTTCACATCTATTTGTTTAGGTTGTCTTCTGTAGGCGAGACTGCGGAATGCTTGAATCACGCAGGTGTTAAAATAAATATAGATACAGTTTGGGTATACTAATCTGAATTCCAGAGCAGGATTCCCCATTGCGTGAGTTTTTTTTCCCCAAATTACCGTCGAATAATCACACCTGTGAAATGTGAATCACCCTTGTACTCCCTGTGTTTATCTACGTCTATAATACATGCTGTACTTGTATTTTCATCAGATACGCCAAAAATTCCATGTAATGGACGTGAGCCTACTGTCGTTGACCGGGCAAATCCAGACTCCGGGCTATTACTAATAATTACTATAGGAAACTGGATTTAACGATAATCATAATTTAATCATTCTTTTAACACCCGTGTGTGGTTATGAGGCTCAAAATAATGTCACGGCAAAAAACGTGCAAGAGGAATTGTCATCACAAAGCGGTTGTAGCGGGAGGCGGGGAGTGAGAATAACGATGAAACAGAAGATGCTGCTTCCAAATCTCTATTAAATATCATAGCCGCCTTTCAAGACGTTCATGCAATCGGGGATTCACCAGATAGTAAACATAACTATAGAAAGGCAGGCACGCACTGTACACGTGAATTTAATAAGGGTAAGTAATACAATTGACATAAATATTCCACAACATAATAAATCTACAAGCCAGACACCGATACTGATTATACCGGTGGAATGTTGATTAGACAATACAATAATGATATATCTTCAGAAAGTTTAAACGTGGAGATATGAGTTTACAAACAATGAGTAAACAAAACACGCAAAAATGACATTAATCTTGAAATTGTTGGAGTAGAAATTGGAGTGGTAAATTGAGTAGCTACTTCATAGAGACAGCACAACTTTCTTTGTAGATAAAGAAAGATAGAAGCAAAAATTTGTGATACGAAACAGATCTCGAGTTCTAAACTAAACTGGCATCAATGCTAAGGAAATACTATTTAATAATATAATGATGATAGAATACGCTTTCGCTTCATTTGCTAAAGACACTTTCCCACACCCATAGTATTTCTACGTTTGTATGCTAGTATTTGTGCATACAGGGTGGATGGGACACCGGTAAGCGTGCATACAAACGCTTACAGAAAAAAAAGCCGTTCCATACATTTCGACCGTGTAGGTATCGCAATTTCATAGGAAACAGCTATTTTTTTTTGGGTGCTAATGTACTGAAGTGTTAAGCGTTTGTGCGTCGCTGTACCTTCCACCCTGTATACTTTGGCAACCTGAAGATAAATGAAAGATGACACAAGAGTCTAGTACAAGTCAATTTATGACAACTATAGCTTTTAGAATTACCATACCGACTGCATCCAGGTTTTTCCAAGAATATCTCACGTGCTAAGACACACAGGCTGCAAGCACGACCTCGAACTGCAGACTCTTTATCAAAAACTACAACAATAGTAACAGAAAAAAAAAACGAATAATAATGGCGTGTTTAAGAACCATCATATTTGAAGATCTAATCGGTTAGTTGGGATCTTAATCTTTAGGCCTCATGCAAGGTGCAGAGATTACGCGGGGGCTGAGGCGGGCGTTAAGTATCAAACATACGAAACCGCGATACAGATGTACGCTTCAGAATGGGCAGCCCAGTCATTCCAGAGTTGTTATGCCTTGTGAAGGGACTATAGCTTATAGCTAGCATTTTTTTGTTTTTAATGATAAGTTTCTATTTCAAAAGTGCCTGTTACTGGTATATTGAAATAAACGCTTTCAGTTTTCTAGTGTTGAGACTATGGCGGGCGTAGAATCGTTTCTAACCGCTCATTCAACAGCAAAAAGCTGCTGATTATCAGCCTAATTTGAATAAATGACTTTTGTTTTTGATTTCATTGCGACTAACAGTCCTAGCTAGCTACCGATCATCTTTTGTTTATACCTGTGGAAAAATTTCAATCATTTACCACCCGCTATGCCAACTCACTATGGTCTAGCTAGGCCACCTAATCGCGCCCGCTACCGTCTCGCTTTCACTCTAGACGAAGCCTTACCTACGGTGTTATTAGAATCATTTCACAAGTTTATCATTGTGATCATCGGGATGTGATGCCATCACGTTTTGCTTTCTCACGTGGCGCGGTGCGATGTCGGTTGTGTTGAGATAGCTTCACTACAAATTGTGGTAGATAATGGAAACTAGTAACAACTAGTGGTTTTTACGATTGCTTCGTGATGTAGTGTGATGGATTTCCTGATGGCATTGAATAAAGTGCTGTATTGTTAGTGACATTAAGTACAAATTTGTATGAAGATCAATGCAGATTTCAGGCTTTCAGATGGCTCTTCGAGTCTGCCCGCGAGAACTCGTTTTGCGGAAGCTAGCATTATGGGCTTTTATGGTTTGGTTTAAATGGCGGATAAATGATCACGCCCAAAAGACAGGCATGATCCTGCTATGAATCGCAAGTAAAACATTTAGATGAAGTGTCTCTTTAGGTAAATTTATAATTCTCCCTTCCACCAGTTCATGGGACTAGTTCTTCAAGAGGCATATGTTCAGTAGTGGCAGCACTTACAACCAGATAAGATTAATGATGAGTATGTCACAAATTCATATCTAGTTTTTTTTTTTCACTATCTAAGTAAATGAGTCACTGTTAAAATATTATTATTTATTTATTAAACATACACGCAAACGGTTATTCCAAACGCGAGTTAGGTTTATCTAAATTAGATTCAGATTTATTTACGAGTCTTTTTCAAACACAATAAAAACTCAGTAATCATAATACTTAATAATACAATGACGACAAGGCAGTTATTTCTGTAACGTTTCGTAATAAATTGTATGTTTTAATTTTATTAAACTAGGTATTCTGAGCATTAATACAGTGCATAAAACAATATAAATGATTGGAAACAAAAAACCCAAATGACGAATTTCAGAATAACACTAGAAAACTAGGCAATAATTTTACAATTAAACCGCCATGTTGTCATTCATCCAAACCATTTGTTATTTGGAAACTGTTAACCACAAAGGGAATAACAAAGCTATAAAAATAACTAGGTATTGTTGACAAGATCATAGTTATTTTTGTATTAATGAATGAGATACTTCGGTACTACGAATCCCAGCGACAAATGTATAAGTACGTACAAACAAATGGTACTTGTACGTTGTAGTCCATCATCAACTGTCTAGTCTTCCTAACTAAATTGGAGTCGGCTTCCAATCTAACCGGATGCAGCTGAATACCAATATTTTACATGGAGCGACTGCCTATCTGACCTCCACAACCCAGTAAGTGGGTAAAACGAAACTCGTTGAAGTGAATATGGAGAGAAAATGAAATGGCATAGTAGTAAGCGCGTACGCATGTCGTTCTCTCTTTAAATACATGGTGTACGGACTTTCTATTGGATATAAGGTTTGTACGAGAAGGTATACACTTTTCTCTATGGTAAGAAATACACTGTGCGAGCTGGTTTTAAAACCAAGTTAGAGTTTACTCTTTCTAAGGGTCGGGATTGAGATGTGAAAAGTTATTTTTAATGTAGGCTTTCATGAAGAATCGGCCGCTAGTAAGCAGATAAATTGTGTTATTTTTAATTCGTTATTTCATAATATAATTAAGATGTAAAATGATTTGCCACATATAAGAAAAAAATAAATATTGACTCTGAAAGTGAAGATACCTGGGGTCCACCATTATAGGGTGGTTTTGTTTCTTATTATAGTGTGTTAGCTCATATGAAGAACACGACTTAGAACTTTGTCAAAAGAAAAAGCTTTTGTGTCTTTAAATTTTTTTCCTTATATTTACATAACTAACTTTGTACTTAATTAAATAAAGTAATACGTTTTTTTACAAAAGCATGTACGTAAATACATTTGTAAATACGCAAACTGAGTCCTTAATTTACATATTTCGTGATTGACGTCAGACGTTGAGAGAATTTTCTAGCAAATAAAATTGTTGTAAAAAATTCGTGATTTTCACCACGAATAATTATGATTTATATAGAGCCATATTATTTTGTTTAAATGTTTGACGTTAATAGACAAGGATATGATTTTTTTAATAATTTATTAAATACGTTGACGTAATTATCTTTTTTACCTGGAAAAAGATACAAATAAAATACTCACATACCGGATCAACGATGACTCAACGATTCTTCTTAAAACCACTTTTCAAAATGCCTATCCAAAACTTTAAATCAAAGCCCGTAACAATCAAAACGTACGGAACAAAACCTCGAATTTCCATACAGCACTTTCACTACACAACTGGCTATGATTACATAACATTAGAGGTGTGTACAACGACCAAAGCTCCCGACGTTCAGCTACCAACTAAGCCATTGTACTTGACTCAAGCCTGAGGTTCCCACACGACACAAAAGAAAGCAATTAACATCAAATAGACAATAATTGATGGAAAAAAATCTGAATCGGTCGTGCGTGTTCAGAACTGTAATGATACGGGATCCTAGCTCTGATCACACGGGAAAATTGAAGGTATATAACTCAAATAATTGACAAGACAACAATGAAAAGCATGTTCAAGAATTTTCATGTCAATGTAACAAATGAGTTTTTAATGTAGAATTGTAGAGCATTTTCTCAAGAATTTCTCAGTAGCAGCCACGGAGTCTGAATTTGTGCCCTTAATGGCAATAGACTCGCATCCTTTAGACTCCTCATTCCTCCATGAGACTTGAACATAACTGGCGAAAACTGGGGTTGTACTATTGGTTATACTTCTGTTTAACCCTTCGTGGATAACCGGCGTGGAGTTATGTTGTGTACATTTTTCACTATTTTATTGTCTGCATTGCGTCTGTCAGTTGCTACGCGGGCCTACGTTGGTGCTACGAAAAGCTACGAATTAGCTACGTAGTAACAATGACCGGGTGTTTACCGTCTACGCCGTAAAATATAGAGGTCACGACGTTTTTGCAGATTATGTAATACTAACAAAATTATTTATAGTGGATATTTAATTTTGTAACGAGATCTGAAGATTTTAAGGTGGGTTTTGAAAATAATTTGTATAATCATTTTATTTTTCTTAAGCTTCAATTTGGGATTTAAATAATGTTTCAGAACCTTTGGCCACGCTATCCTTCATACATAAATCACTACAAGTATCCGTTTCGAATAAAGCTATGATTAGAATCAGACCACTTAAAGTCCTATTAGTTATTAGAAACTAACTTTCAAAGAACTACAAAATTACAGAGCAATCATTGCTTTGAAACAGTTTTATTAATTATTGAAAAAATAATTTCCGAACAAAGGAAAATTATACAGCATGGTATTAACTTCAAAACTTTTCCATACAAATGTATTGGAAAGCAGTTGCTATGGATAATACATTTTGTTTTTTTCATTTAATTCATATCAGTCTGTGGAATCGTGTATCTATAGACAATAGCGATCGACTTTATTAACACAAGTGCGCGGTTTCAATTGAGGCGTGTTTACATCGAGGTGCCAAGCGATAGGTTTTAACATAATAAAGTTTGTGCTTGTATTTTTTGGCGGCAGAATAAATATTACCACTGGAGATTTGAATGATATGCATTAGGGTTGATTTAGACCAAACGGACATGAGTAAGCTCGATTTTCTTGATATTTTAGTATACATAGAATAACGAAAGAACGCTCTTTCGCACAGAATTTGATTAAATGAGTAAGCATTTGTTCGTTTGATCTAAACACATCTTTTCGTGCGCAATATTATACAGACAAACACTGTCCGTCTGCCATATGTCTAGAACTATTTGAAAATGCTGAATCACATAATAATATCAAAGCAACATTACTAAAACGAGATGACTTTGCACTTTTCAGTACAAAGCTAGCTAGAGCCTACACAGCTCGTTCTGAAAAGCTTTCAGAACAGCTCCGGTTGTCAGTTTTCAGGCAGTGGCTCCATGTTAAATAATGGCTTTGATTAGGCTGGAAACCAACCAACTACGTTAGGAAAAAACGTTTTCGCAAAAAAAAAATAACCGACTTCCAAAAAAACAACATTAAAAAGTGAAAAATAACTTTACGTTCAGAAGTCGGTGACGGTCGGTTCTTTTTTGGAAGTCGGTTATTGTTTTTTCAAAAAAGTTTTTATTGTACCCTTTTTTAGAAGTCTTTTAAAAAGGCAGATGAACTGAAACCCCAGTTGTCATGCAAACTACACCAACCATCTGAACACATCCTTACCACCGCCTGGTTACCATGTATCGATAGCTGCGCACGCGCCGCCGACACACAATGGCGGCCATCGACACTTGTGTCAACACGGGACCAATTACCGAGTCCCAAACAACCTTAGTGCGTCAGTAAATAAAGCGTTTGTTCAACGAAGTCGAAAGGAATTAAATTTGTTGACTTTTTTTTTAAATTTAAATGTTAAGATGTCGTCAATGTAAAAGTCATATTATCCTAATCTATCCACGAAATAATAAATAACCAAAAACCATTTTCTTTATTGTATGTTTTTAGTGTATTTTTAGTTGAATAGAATGAAAACATCATTTGCTGGTGTCACAGCGAGAAATTCACAAGGATCTGCTTGTATCCATGTATCCTTTTCCTAGCTATGTTGGCGTTGGCTTCCAGTTTAACCGAATACCGCTGAAGTGCTTCTATCCCAGATATAAATTTAAATGAGACGGGTAGTGTTGGAACTCGTAACTTCTGTGTCAAAGTTTTTATTGTGTGAAAAATCGCGTTTTACGGTAGGACTCAATGTAACGCACTCAAAACACTGCTGATGGATGCAATGAATAAATACACACATCAACACGGTCTAGGGATATTTCATACTCAATTAAATAACTCGAAAAGTACTGGCCGCATTGGAATCTTTTATACACCGATTTGTTTGTAATTTATCTCAGACTAATTCCAAATTTAAATTTTTGAAAATTCTTTTGTTTCGGTGGCATAAAAATGTCTTGATGTATAGGAGAGTGAATTTTCATTTGTGCGAAATTTAGAAAACAATACGAATTACGTTTAGTTACAGTTTTTTTTTCATTTTTAAACGAAAGATAAAGTTAAAATTGAGGTATTGTAGCCATGCAACGCCGACATTTGACGAGGGCGGAGATGTTACGAGCTGTGGGAATGCTGGAAGCTGGATCTGTTCAGCGTAATGTTGCTGAGGCCATAGGGACCCATCAAAATGTAATTTCAAGATTGTGGACACGCTATCGTGCCACAGGTGAAGTAGCGGAGAGGCACCGGGGGCCAAGTCGCATCACTACCCCCAGACAAGACCGATTTTTGCAAATTACTGCGCGAGCACAACCAAATGCAACGGCGACTCAATTGGTCCAAAGGCTGCGAGTGGAACACCAAGTGCTTGTGAGTGACCAAACTGTAAGAAGGCGACTGCATGAAAGCAATCTACGCTCTCGTAGACCACTCCGGGTCCCACCTTTACGGAGAGGCAATCGTGGACGACGATTAGAATGGGTTCGGAACCACGTGGACTGGGGCCGTGAGCAATGGTCCAATGTGCTGTTCACGGATGAATCCAGGTTCGGCTTCCATCCAGATTCACGAAGGACGCGTGTTTGGCGAGTTCCTGGACGATGGAGCCGTCTCCAGAACCCTCAGGAAGTTCACCCATATCAAGGAGGAACAATTATGGTTTGGGCAGGAATTCGTCTTGGAGGACGGACGGATCTCGTTTGGGTGCGGGGCAATATGACGGCAGAACGATACGTCCAACAGGTGCTGGGGCCCGTAATCTTGCCCCACAGAACACAAATGGGGCAAGATTTCCTGCTCATGCACGACAATGCCCGGGCACACACGGCGAGAACGGTAGCAGCTTGGTTACATACACATAATGTTAGGGCCTTAGACTGGCCTGCTCAATCGCCAGATCTAAATCCCATTGAGCATGCGTGGGATATGCTGCAAAGAAGAGCTCTGAAGGAAGTTTCTGAAAATCTGGCTACAGAAGATCAACTTTTTGCGCACCTCAGAAGGACATGGGACAATATTCCGCAGCAAGACATTGACAACCTTGTTCTGAGCATGCCGAATCATTGCCGATGTGTTATGAACATCATGGGCGCTTTCTCAGACTACTAACTTCAAGTTTATAAACACAAATTAAATAATTTTTCTATTTTTTTCAGTTTTTACTCACAAATTAAAAGTTCGTTCATATACGATTTCCGTTTATGCTTCATTTTTTTTCCATAAAATCCTGAAATTTTAATCTAAGTACCTTAACCATTATTAAAAAATGGTAGAATATTAAATAACGTATCTTTTAAATATATACATACATCAAAAGTATCTAGGGATCAACATATATTTTTGCAATAACTTTTCTCCTGATTGATATTAATTAAAATTTTCTTTAAGGATTCATCAAATAAAGTGTTTTCGTTTGTCACAGTAACGATAAACCAAGTCACCTTTGCATTAATAAAGAAATTTGCCATTTTCCTAATAAAGGGATTTTTGACATTTGAACCACTAACATTAAAGTTCGAAAAAAAGACTGAAATAACAGTTTTCTTTAAAATTTTATTGGGTAACTTAAACAATTAATAATCCGTGTTTCTACCGCGAACACTAACAACACAAGAACATCGGTTTGGCATACTCAAAATGAGTTCATCCAAATCACGCTGTGGAATGGCCGCCCATGTTCGTTGCAACAACAAAAAAAGGTCTTCTTGCGACTGGATACCCTCCATATTCGGCAGAGCTCTTCTCTGTAGCATATCCCATGCATGCTCAATCGGGTTCAAGTCTGGCGACTGAGCAGGCCAGGGCAGGACATTGATGTTAGCTGCGGCGAGAGTCTGTCTTACAACTCTTGCGGTGTGCGGTCGTGCATTATCATGCATTAACTGAAATAAGGGACCGATTTGCACTTGTAGAGGAACGATGACGTCTGATACAATCGTCTCAGCATAAATTTGAGCGTTGAGGTTGCCTCTGATCCAAATCAACTCAGTTCTTCCGCCGATCCAAATACCCGCCCATACCATGATGGTTCCACCACTATAAGGATGGACTTCCTGGCAGGATTTTAATCGCTGTTGGCGTCCAGGGGTTCTCCAGTGTCGTATACGTCTTGTATCCGGTCTCATACCAAAACGAGACTCATCAGAAAAGCACACGAAACGCCATTGTTCTTCTGCCCAATTTCTGTGTTCAAGAGCCCATTGATATCGAATCCTACGATTGTGCATTGCTATAGGTGGTACCCGTAGCGGTCTTCGGGAATGAAGGTTCACTTCATGCAAGCGGTTTCTGACTGTTTGGTCGCTAATTAAGTTCCCTGAAGAGTGATGAAGCCTCACGGCTAACATCATGGCGGTTATTGTTGGAGCTCTTCGAGTTAAGATTTGAATGTATCGGTCTTGTCTCCGTGTGGTGCAGCGATACCGTCCTCCATGGCGCTCAGCCACGGTACCAGTGCTTCGGTAACGTGTCTAAAGTCGACTGATAACACTCTGACTTGTATTCAGAGCTAAAGCCACAGTACGTTGCCGGGAACCAGCTTCTATCATTCTCTCATCGCTATATCTTCTGTTATCGCTTCTATCATTGGCTCTGAGCATTTCTTCCCTGCTTAAATGACGTCGCCGCTCCATAATAACGTTGGTTTTAATCAGTAGTAGGGAAACAGTAGCACTAATAATGTCTTCAATGCGTTGTATGTTTTTATAGGGAAAATATTGACAGCTTATTTTCATCTTTTACTCGAATTTGATTGAGAGTTCCTGATTCAAATTATGAAATGCACCAAAAAGGATCCATATAAATTTATAAAATCATAAATTTATTACAAAGCCACATCTCAATCTCAAGAAATCCGCATAAAAATGCTTGATCCCTAGACACTTTTGATGTGTGTACATGTCATATAAATAATTAACACATTGATAGTAATTCGCTTTTTTAAAAATATCCCTAGACCGTGTTGATGTGTGTAGTACGGGAGTCGTGGAGGTATTAAAAGTTAAATTATAATGTTAAAAATTTGTATTAAAAAAAAAAGTTTGTGAAAAAGTTGGAAGTTTGACCCCCAATATCTCTGTAACTAGAAGGTTCCCAAGTATGTTCTAGCAGACAAAAAATATCGCAATGACAAAGAAAACGAGCACCTTTCGTCTTCGTTAAGGGTATTTGTGTTATAAGGTGTTGGCCTAATATATCACTGTGTAGACACTACACAAGTTCATCCGTGACGGATTTCCGTCGGATAATAACGTAAATATTTGACACACGCTATATCTTTATACGTAGGTATATTACGTTGCCAGTTACATCTGTCCGCATTTATCTTATAATCACGTAATGGGTACGTAATATCTACGTCTTCCTTACGTAGATAACATTGACAGATGTCAACTTTTTGCTTAGCTCTTAGCTACTTCTAGTCATGTGATTCGTCATTTAGCACGATACTTGGTATCCACTTATAGATAGATGAGATAATATCCTAGACTGTGCTGACCACAAGTAAACGCTTACAAAATGGTTTTTATCTAGTTTTAAAACTTACTTATATGTATGATTTTCCTTTATATGTGTCTTTCAGCGTCTAAATGATGGTGACAGCGGGTGTCATATAAACGCCAAAATATGGGAGGCGCTGTTAGTAAACATTTGCGCCATTGTTTTGTTAAAAGTATTGAAAATCAAGATGGTGGCATTACTTCCGATTTTGGACAAACTCCAAAAATCCCTGTTCAGCTATGATTTCGATATTTTATAGAGTATGTTCTCCTCAGTCTGATCTCCGTTTTGGAATGAGGAATAGCTTCGATTTCTTGACTAACTCCTTGAAAATTCAAAAGTACCTGTTGTTGGTTTGAGCTTTAGGTTTCCACAGGTTCAGACAGCAGGTTCAAAAAGCCAACGTACGCACGACGAACAATCAAGCTATGCAAAACCAAATTAATCTGATCTCTTATTGTGCGGGAAGCTCACTCAAAGCGAGGTCAGGTTATTACTGGATATGTATAGCTTGACGTGTCGCCGTGTGTACATCAAAATCAAACACCCATTTCTACTACACGAAATCGATTTCTCCGGTCAATAAAACGTTGCATATAACAATAAACTGTGTACATATAGACATTTATATACAAACGCTAAACAAATACGTCAGGCGTATATAAAGTATAATGTAAACAGTGGTAATAAAAGACTCCCGAACGTGGACTATGTTCGGTCATCAGCCGTCACGGCGTCACCTTGGGATCACGACTGGGTTGAGTGACAGCTTCACAATTGGCTTTCCTTTTTTAAAATTACGTCTGTGGGAGGTATTAATTTACGGGTGGAACTGCTTTGTCTAAAGCCGTCAAATATATATGTACAAGTGTATATTTCTGTAATACACAGTGAATAAACTCATACACAATATTTTAATACGTATTAAGTATGGTTGAAATCACTCCTCAATCTAATTTTATGTCAGGCTTTTTAGTTTTCAATTGAAACTTGGTAGTTGGATAATAATTCTGCTGTCTGCATCAACAGATTTGAGACCAAGCATTCTTGCGAGAATTGTAGGCTTTACGTAATAATTACATACATATACATACATATTGTTCTGAACGAATAACCTTCGACTTATGCTATAGTGCCAAATTTCCCAATCCTAACTTTCCCATATTGTTTACCACCAACTTCCAGCACTATATGACAATACCCTTCAGCCGGAACTTATCAACACATTATCTACCGACGTCGATACAAATTAATACTTTAATAACTGCCTACCACGCGCCCTGCGAGTGACCACTCACTAGTAAACAATCGCAATCGCCGCTGACTATCACACACAATATTACGTGATTGATTCCCTTCGATTGCTTACCGATTATTTTCAATCAATGTTTATCGGAAGACACCTGTGTACCACATGTTACTAAGGTCCTCTGTGATTAAAAGTGGTGATAGCATCTTTGGGGCATTACCGATAAATGCAAGACTGGTAATATGCGGTTGTTTTTATGTGTGGAAAATACAATTTAATATCGATTTTAGTAAGATTGGCTATCAGCTGGTGTTGTTTGATGTTGTTGTGGGCAGTAGCATCGACCTGCAATTGTTATGCTGTTCTTATCACAAAACTAAGGAATGTTGTGACTTATACTTCTTGGTAAAAGTTATATTTTTTTCTACTAAATAGTCTTGCGTTGGGCCGCAGCTTGCTTGATGTGAAGTGATGATGCGGCCTAGGGTGGAGCACACTTGCCTAGAAGAAACCGATTCACTCGAACCTTGAATAGATCCAGATTATAATGATCAGGAAGCAGGCTGCAAATGTATTGCATTATAAATTGATTTTTATCATATTTATGCCCATGCCCTTCCCTTAATTTATTTGCTGTCGGCACAGCACGTCTTTAGCTCCCATCGTAATCATTCTAATGTTACTATACCAATTTATTGTGGGTTGGTGCACATTTTATCTTCTTCCATACTTCTCTATTAGTACCCACTACCTCAGTAGTCATTCCCTTTCGAGTCATATCATCTTACGAATACCTACATACATCAGCCATTAATCCATTTGAGTGTTCGTTTCCTGCCTAGTACATTTTTATTCTTGTTACTGTTATTTTTAGGAATCATTCCCTCTATGTCGATTCGCAAAACAAATGACATCTGTTTTAAAAAGTTCACGCTTGACCTCGAGGTTGGTCAAGTACACTTAAAACAGAAAGTGCAACAGTTTCAAATAAACGCACCTCATCCATGTTTTTCCTTGCCAATCGCAGTTTACAATGTCATTGCAGCACTTGTCAGCCACAAGGCGTGTCTAAAGAGTATAGAACGTTACGGTATCGCAGACGGTACGGATTGAGTGCATTCTTGTAATGTCGTCTACACAGCGGTAACCAGGAGACATGTTGCTCTTTATGTGATGGATTAGTTGTAATCGGTGTGGTTCTGTGCTTATTGTAGTTGCTATCATACTTTTTTCTTTTGTATGTGATGGAGACATGAGTAATTTAAATGGGTTTAGTACATTACTGCTTGACATGACAGTAACCAGATTTAGGCTACACACTATAAGCGTAAAATTTTCAGATTTATACAACCATTTTCCGATGAAACTGACAACAGCAGATTTTCGGTCGAACAAATTATAACAATGACTGTATCGATATTTATATGCAGACTCAAACTGTCAAATAAAAGAAGTTAAGACTACTTGAATCACCAATCTGAATCCAGACCAATGCAATGACAAAGGTATAGGTAAACAACGAGATGAACAATCGGCAAAACAAAGCTATTTTCCGGACGGTGGTTTATTGTTTATCTTTGCCTGTAGGCCACAGATATTAGCTGGCTTTACTTATCAAAGTAATCATGTAATGTCAAGTGCTCAGTCAGTGCTAAACAGGGAATAACCCTGTGTTTACCGGTGTTTGCTGAAGGTAAGTTGTTGTTAGATATTTGTGTGATTTATTAGATGGATATAGAACTGAGAAAGTGTGTCTCGACTAGTCTCTATTTGTGTGTCTTCTAGTAAACACCAACCTTTAACCAAATACCATCTCCGTAGGAAAACGATAGAAAGATTTTTGCCCAGTGATTCTCCTCACAATTATTCGGCTCTGCATTGCATTATGCTTTGCCTAATTTTACGGCTGACCAAGCAATCAAAACACAAAGTGCACACTAATTTTAATTAAGTATTGTTTTCCAGTATTTTTTAAATTTTCCTTGTTTTAGGTTCAATTACTATTTTATCATTTGTTTATTTCGTATAATTATTCTATCGTAGATGTTATGTGTAGAAATTGATGAAATAACAAGACATACACACATCACGATTATGATAACATGAAGAAAATCTTACTTATTTACATACTGTCATAGTAAGTCTAATTTTACCCTGTCACGTGATTTAAGTTTGTGACAGCTAAAGCCCTTTCCGACATCAACTGATTGATCGTCGTCACTTCGTCACACTGCTATTTACTTTCTGACTTCTGTTACCTACATACCAAAATGATGCTGTTCTTTATGTTTAAAGATACAAAGGGATTATTATCTCAGGGCCGGAGATGATCCATTACGTTATTATCTATTAGGACATCCATACATATGTATCCTTCCTGAAAAATTAGCTTATCATAGAATTTGGTGATATACGTCATACGGCATACCAAGACGAAGATAGAGGGAAGACTTGACTCCTGTACGTAAAAGACTGAAGTATGAGGAGAAAAGGGGAAAGGGAGGCCTTCGTCCACCAATGGGACATTATAGGCTAGTAAATAATTTTGACGGCACGGTTGGCGCTGTGGCTGAGCGATAGGCTGCTGCGCTTCGTGTCGCAGGTTCAATCCCTGTATGGAACAAATGTTTGTATGATATACAGGTAGCTGTTGGGGGTCTGGCTGTTTGTGTATGTGAGTTTAAATGTTTGTAAACGCACCCACGTTACAGGAGAAATTCATAGTGTGGGGTAACGATAAGAAAAAATATAAAACAGTTTACTGTTTTACCTATAATGATATTATGAGTGTTCTAATGAATAATAATTTATGAAGAGACAATTGGATGAGAATTGATAACAAATAACGGATATAAACGTAAATGGACTTGAATGTTTTCTAAACAAATACACAGTCAATTACTGTAAAATCATTAGTATTTATTGAAGTTTTCTTTCATGCTAAAGAAATTGTTTGTTAGAATGTTGTTTTAAAACTAGTTGCTCATTAAGATTTGTAAGTAGGCGATTAAAGTACACAATCTGAAGTACTTTCGCATGACGTACTTACCTAGTTTCTATACAAAACATGCAAAAGTTTCTAGAAACTTAGTTTTCCTTTTCATTCTAGAAAGACCTGAACATTCAATAATAAGATGAAAGGACTTTTATGACTTACGTTAGTTTATATGTCACTCGAGTATCAGATAAAGACCTAACAAATATGTTGTTCTCAAGTTCACTTGGAAGAGGTAAGGTAAATATAGACATGTCATTCAAGAATATATTACGTGTGTAATATTGAAACAGGGCATAAATATTGATCTTCTGAAAGGCCGCAACCGTGAAAGATTTTGGTAACTATGGTTGGGTTAGAATACATTGACACATAAATAGTCTCTGTCTATGAGTGCGCTGTACATACCTACAGCTCTACAACTTCTACAGGTGCGATGTCGCCACTGCATCATCTGACCACTTTTCCTCTCTTCTATTTTGTAAAGCGCTGTTCACAAATTTCCGGGCCAGGGCTATCCGAGTTCCGAGTGGTTCAGGACATGCCAGCCGTCACCAGTGTTCACAAATATCAGAAAAATCGGTATCAGTGTAGTCTGTTTCGATGGTTGATACGCACACAACCCTGTGTCCTTGTATAACGCAGAAGAATTGGTAATGAATGATTGTAAGAGCTCTAGATGAAGATGAAGCAGATCACCTAGAAAACTTTCAGTAACATTTTCTTCTTATACGCCTTACAGACTCACGCGAGTAGGCTCGCCGAGACTTGTTCTCAATGAGAACGAGATGGCGAGAAACCAATCAAATTCACGCTTCTCGGGTGTTCTCGGCGTGAGTCTGTAGAGCCCTTGAGAATTAAAATAATGTGGATTAGAAAGATCGTAAAGTATATTATTCTGGTAAAGACCGTCTTGCGCCGATATATTTATCTATGCTAGTTGTACCATGTCGCTTAAACCACATGGCCTTGCCACATAACCGGACCACACCCATTAAATTATATTTATTACTCATTATGTAATACTGATAACTAAACTGTGTTTACATTAAGAGCCAGCCTATTGCTATCAATACTCATTTAAATAAATAAATAAACAAATAACTGTCTTACCGTTGCTACGCAAACTGCTGGCCAGAACATGTGCACGGTAAATACAACGTATCCTTAATTTATAAGATTCTTTTTCCGATGGTATTATTCAGTATGTTGTTCTAGCTAAATGTAACTTTTTCCTTAATAGATTAGCTTGAATTTTCGTTGAAAAGTTTTTTTCAATGTTTTAGTTTTTCTTCAGTATGTGATAAGATCGTTTTGTTCCGGCACAATGGACGTTGTCCGACTGTTTGTCAGACAAGCATGATAGTTGAATGATTTTTATCTTCGTCCGATAAAAATTCTATTATTATAGTAAGATTTCTTGGTAATATGAGAACAAGATAAATCTGATACTGAATGTTATGATATAGGTACTTGTTATGCGTGACATTGACATAATATCACGCCTTTGTTTCCAATCGCATAGACACAGACAACGACTACATTTGACCCAATCACCTTTAGCAGCGCACTAAACCAGGATGCCACTGAGAAATATTTCACGAAAAACCGAATAACACTTTAAAAGACGACCAGTACTAATCAGCCGCAGAAACGCAGCATCGATATTAGTTGGTAAAGAAAATAAACATTACTGTTTCTAAGAAAGCCAAAGCAGAATTCTCAAGTACTTAACAATTAATATCAGCGTACTACGATAAAAGTTTTATTCATCATGGAGTCCAAGAAATTACCATTTTATATGCTGATGATACGAAGATAACACATGGAATAAAGTATCTACAAATGACACCGACGTTCAAGTGATTACAGTTTCCAGTGAGGTTCTCATAATGTGCCAAGGCAGATAGAAAATGACACCTTAGTGCTTTAGTACCTACGGCTTCTATTGCGAGAGTAATCTTTGTTATTTTATCTTTTATATCGTGGATTACTGTGAATGGCCCTGCTTCATGTAACAAACAGATTACTGCTGCTAAGCATGGAATGTAGATTTTTACATCTAATTATTTTGTAAAAAATCTCGGCAGATTACTAATACGCGATTTTTGAACGATAGTATTTTTTTAAGTTGACACTTAAAGCGTTCAGAAACACGTGAAGTTTATAAATTATTGTTTAACGATTTTTGTTATTATCAAGGCATAATTATCACTTCGAACCCTGCTTGTGATTAAAGCCACGCGCCAAGAATCATACAGCGCTATATCCGTTACTAACCAACACATAATTGCTCCACACTCTTTAGAACGGTACCTACACTGTCAACTGTCAACAGCTGTCATGTTGGTAATGAATAGTAATTAGGAGAAATGTCAAATTGAATTTAAGGGACAAGCCTTAACTAAAGTAGAGAAAGTAGAACACATGATAAGTTGAGACGGTACTGCAGGTAGATGAGGATTAACATACACAAAACGGTATACGAATGAATGTAAAATTATCACAACATGAATGAAAGCTGTCCTGAAAACAATAGTACGACAGACACAATTGTAGTGATTTGTAAAATTAAAATAAACAATTGCTTCATTCTACGAAAACAATGGCCAATTGTGGTCCAAAGGAAACGTCGATCGGAAGTTCTAATCACAGGCCGAAAGTCTTTATTTCACCACCGCTGCTCCTAAAATGGTAAGGAATGACCGGCTAATGTGCTAGAAACGAGAAATCGAAAATATTATGTGGTATCCACTAATCCGCAAACACACTACTTTTTGCAGAGAGGCCTGTCCCAGCAGCGGGTACATTATAGGACAAGCAGACATACGGCGAAGCGTAACCGTTATTTGGTTGAAGTTCCACGGACCGAAAGCGCAATGCTTCCACATTTATTGTGCGAACCGCCAGTCTGTGGAATTCACTGCCGGCTTCTGTTTCCCGATCATTATAATCTCGATCTCTTTCAGTTCGAGTGAAGCGGTTTCTTCTAGGCAAGCGTGCTCCACCCTAGGCTACATCATCGCTTCACAGGAAGCGAGTTGCGGCGAAACTGACGCTTATTTAGTGTAAGACTGCTGATTATTCTACGATAACCGTATAGATATACAATAACAGACGAGGCCACAGGAAGGCCACTAGTCCACACGTTCAAGCCTTCACCTCCAGTGTCATATCACTATCCCACCACGCAGAAAACCACAAACAAACACAACATGCTCCGATAGATACAATTCACGGAAAAACATCGCAAAAAATGTTCATAACACAGTACGGGCTAAGCGATTCCCGGTAGGATATAAATAGAAATACGGCGAATCGACCAAATTGAGGCGGGATTAATTAAATACATTGGCTATAGACATAACACAAGTGTCTATTGTTTTGTGTTTTAATATGGAGTCCTTAGTTTGATTTATATAAGAGGCAAACTTCAGTCTTCGAAGATATGTGACATCTACTAAATCGCACTGGGCCTATGTGGTGGATTACCGTATTTCTAAGAGGGGAAGCCTGAGCCTAAGCAGTTAGAGATAAGACCGATTATGTTGATACATATATCTAGAAAGAAGATGAATCCTAAAATAACGGCTAATAGAGACGTCAGGCAGATTATGCTGCACCGACTTGAAATAAACTGGTATAAGAGAAGGAAGACGATGTTGATGATTATGGAGCCGATTGTGATTGTAATTTAAATACTTGCCCGGTAGTACTTATCATACCTTCAGTGACTATTGTTTGTTTCATTGACTGTTTTGTCACCGACTTCCGAAAGTAAAGTTATTTTCCACTTTTTTTTTGTTTTTTTTTGGAAGTCGGTTTTTTTTTTGCAAAAAAGTTTTTATTTTACCCTTTTTAGTTATCGTATCACACACAAATCCTTGTCAAGTATCAATTTCGCAATTTCTTTTACTTGGATGACATTTTTTCCAGCTATTTTGATTTCAAAACCAAACTGCTGAACCGATTTTGATGAAATTTCTATGGGACCAATCGGGAAGTAGATCCATTCAGATAAAAGAAGAATTTTTCAAATCGGTTCATAAATGACGGAGATATGAGATAACAAACAAAAAAAAAAACATACAACCGAATTGAGAACCTCCTCCTTTTTTTGAAGTCGGCAAAAAAATCATAATTGTTCATGCACGTGAATAGTTCACCGTTAATTACGGGAAATTACCTATTGTAGGTACACGTGAATTTCATACGGATGCCAATTAGGCTCAATTGTAGTAACGACTTCCATTCAGTATCGGTTATTTTTATCGTTTCAGTCTGTGAACGTTCATTGTTGTACACGGGTCAGTAGGCATGCTAACATTGCGGACGCTTTACAAACTTTTGTCAAATGGATTGGAACGGATGGGTTATTCACCAACTCGACACGAGAGATTGGACACACGTGTGTCCAGTTGGTGAAACTCAAAATTAGTATGACTTATTATTTCGTCATCTGGACACGCCAAGATTTTTCTGCGTGTCCACATAGTGAAACTTAAATTAAATCACTTTTATGTTTTTTCCAACGAGAACACACTCAGTATATTTGCAAAAAAGGGTACAGTCAGGTTAATAATCGCCTCGTTCATTGAATTAATGAACGAGGCGATTTCATGAAAAAGCTGCCTCACTTTTTTGCTTGAAAAACCTGATTAGCCTATTTAATAAAAATTTAGAAATAAAACAACCGAAGTATTATTTTATATACATGTTGTAATGAGTACCTTTGTACTCTTTTGTCGTTATGTATTTTTCCTGTAATGTGTTTTGTGTGTACATAAATAAAATAATAATAATGGGTAGTGCGGAAAGCGAATACATTGAACTGCTTGGCAATAATCATTCTTCTGCTCGTATCCCAATTTATTTGGCGTCTAGCATGTCTTCTTCTTCCATTCACCTCTATTACGGCATCTCAGTATTGCCGAGGAGACACTCCCTTTTAGCTGTAGCATATAACGTAATTATGATTTGCTGCATAAGCAAGCAAATCATAATTTAAAATGCACTACCCCATAAGAAACACCGGGAACATGCTATTTATTGATTACAATTTTAAGATTATTGCAAAAATTGTGCTAAAACATAATCTCTTAATTTATTTTACAATCCATCATTCAAGTTCCCGCAATCTAATAAATACAGTATCGCCAATACTGAGCTTAGAGAAGGCTTAGAAACCTTAAAACCGATAAAACAATCGCAGAACTAATGGATTTAAAATATTATGTTACAGTTATAAAATACCTCAGATAGAAATAGAAGAGTTTGCTTTACGTAAGACGAGATTCTTACGAATCAGTAAATAATGGAAAATAGTCCCAACCGTCGCGCGTCGTCGGCGCAGGCGGTTGAGCGGTCAGCGGCGAACTAATCTCCATTCTAGAAAGGGTTTCGTTTATTCCTTCTTATAAAGCATGGAAGGAAGGTAAAATATGATTAGTTAAGTTATCTTGCTAAGAGCAAGGAAAATAAGACAAAACATTTTGTAATAGCAGACGACAACAATAGCAGAACGAAACGATGCAACATTGTTGATTTGTGTATTTCTTTAAGTAAATCCAGCGTCTCCCGATTTTAAAATGTCAGCAAATCGCGAGGTCCGTCGTAAATCAAATAAACCACAAATATACTTTCAATAAACATTCACACATAATTGTCACTACCACTTCCTCAATGATACGGATTAAGTACTACAGGAATGTACATACGATAGAGATAATTAAAGTTGATATGAATATCATTAATGAAATAACAATAAAACGATATGAAGCGCAGTTAATACATTCACAATTATTGGATTTGATTATAATAACGATAAGGTAACTTTTGTGAGAGCCGAAGGACAGAAAAAAGAGAAAACTCCTATAATAATAATTGAAATTATGAAATCAAAAATAAAAGCAGTCGCAGTCGCAGCAGGTTTAAGGACCAATAGGAAGGTCAGTATTGACCTTTCTATTGGTCCTTACCCTTAAACAATTGAAGATCTTTGCGAGGTTCTAAGACAATGCTATTATCGAATACGAGGTGACAAGGCAATGGCCTCACGTATGAACCAAAGCACGACAGAGAAGAAGATGACAAATAACTGTAAGCAGGTGAAAATTTTGGTGCTCTTAGTAAAGTGCGGAAAACAGTGAATGTGTCTTTATGTAGCTTAGAAAGTGCAAAATTTGTCAAAGATGAAGATTATGTTATCGATGATAGCTTACGATATACCAATAATGAAGAAGCTTTTAATGTACGTCTTCACACCATTACAGAAACTAAACGCAAATCCAATCAACATTTCGTAATTAAAACCATAAAGGACCTTACCCGTGGCCAACATTAACAAAGGACATCCTGATAACGGAGCCTTGAGTCCAATTTCGACACTATTGACTGTGATAACAATGCAGCGGATGATCAAACAAAAGAACTTATTGTCTTTGCGACAGATGCTACCGGCTAATTGTAAACGATTTTACAAAAGAGACAAGATTTTGCTGGTTCTGCTATTGGCATTTGCATTTTTAATTTGAAGTGTTTTGTATTAGTTGGTTGTTGGATAGGTATTCTGGTTTCAGTTAGAGATAAATATTAGTTGTTGCATGTTTGAAATATGGATAAATAAAAACTAATTAATAAGAAAAAGGCGTGGGTTTATTCATACGGCTGTCATACTCAGTTTTATATGTTTAATGAAAGGGATTGCATTTGCTCGATGCAATTCGAAACTAAAACGGTTATGGTGTGAAATCAGACGTCCGTATACAGATTTCGAAATGGCAGACATCCTGTGACCTATCGCAACTTGAACCATCTACAGTTTATGGTTTGGACAAAGAAAGTTGCTTAGCTGTCCATATTTTTTTAAGCTTTGGAGAAAAACGATCACTACTCTTGAAAACTAGAGAAACAAAAGCTAACCATCATTATGGTCTGAAAGAAATCATCCTGAAAATAATGCTGTCTTCAGACATAAATGTAAAATCAAAATATATTTACTTTATGATTATGATGAACCTGCTTGTTAGCCAGCTGCAGCTTATGAGGGTATAGCTCCTGCAGCCGCTGGCATAGATGTGCGGCACTGTTGGTAAGACGAGCCATGATGACCAGAGTCCTATCAGTCCCTTGTCACTCACAAGAACCACGTGCTCGATAACACTAATCTCCGATTACATGGTCATCCCACGCTTTGACGTACCACTGTTTATCTCGTATTGTTTTTATAACAATCTGTAACACTTGGGAATATTTTTTTTCCTCAAACTTTTTTTTAACAAACTCACACTGATAATCTTAAAGCATTTATTTTCGCGGACAAATACGATAAAATATTCTGGTGTGCGTATGTAGATTTATTTAAGGAGCGATATGCGTGCGGTATGCTCGCAGCAGTCCGATCGACTGAACCAACCGAAGGCAAGGCAGGTAAGGCTACCGTTCACACGTCAGTACGTCACTTGCTGGATGCAAATTGACTGACAACTGATAAGCCAAGTCGTGGGCGCGACGCTTTACATTCTTGACACTTTAATCCTGAATACCAAGTTAAGTGTTTACTGATGCAGTTGCATAGGTACCATGTTAAACGTGGCTTCTTAGAATGGCTCGATTCAATTTGTCTAACAGTTCGCCGCTTGGCAGTAAAGTAACATGTTTAGTACAGTACGACAGATACTTAAATTCCTAACGGGTTTTATAATTCAAAGATTTAGAAGTTATTTCAATACCTACAATGTTCCCAACGTAGTTAGAGTTTCATTTCATTTTCATATTGGTATGCTGTTGGACATTCGCAGTGTTGTGAATACTCGTATGGTAGAAGCTATTTTATCTACGTCGATTTATAGCACGTCGATGTGTCTGGAATTTATTAAGGAATCAATAACGTTAGCGATAACTTATGATATTCGATCAGTTGATACTAAAGGACTTAAGAGATCAAGTCGAATTTATTGAAGGAGCTAATTTTAGAGATATTGATGACGAAACTGTTGACGTGCAGAAAATGGAACAATAAGAAACACTTTCCAAAATATTTAAAGCATACCAAACCGAAACTAATGTTAAGAACGTAGCGAATGAAATGCTTGGCGAGACAATCATCGATATGGAAAATAATGAAACAACCGTGTCGGCACTAAACTCTGCTAAAATTACACGTTACACGCGTTCAATGTTCGTTTGATGGCCCGAAACGCTCCTAAAAATAGTCGATAAAACGTTTGCAAGCCCACATTTAACAGTTCCAAATCGATTGTATATCAATCGAGAAGTAAAGTATTCCAAAAAGTAACTGATTTAGTTGACGATGAAAATATCATCATTTATACTCCAGGTATTTTTGGGGCTCTCAGTTATTTGCTGAGTAAGTACACTAATATTATAAAAAAGGTAAAATTTGTAAGTTTCTATGTAGGGGGTAATCTTCGGAACTACTGATCCGATTCTTTCACTAACGGGAAGCTACATTATCCCTGAGTGTCATAGGCCACATTAAAAACATTCCCGTGGGTTAATTACCGTACATAACGGGAGCGAAGCCGCGAACAAAAGCTAGTGGGACATAAGCACTCTAGCGCACACGACTGCAGTGTTACTACAACAGAAATAAACCAACATAAAGGCGAGTTTCCCGAACACGGACAATTACCATGACCAGCCATATGGCCACAATGGTGAGCGGGAAATGCTCCGTTTAATGGCTAAACTCGAGTTAATTGCAGAAAATAGTCATCAGTCGAAATAGATCTACAAGTATCTTGAGGTTTTTGCGCAAACATTCGTGATCGGCGATTTATGATTATCTTAAACCATTTCTAACAGCTACAACATAGTTATGTAAACTTTGGTGCTGAAGATACTATGCAAACATGATATACTTTGTGGCAAAACAGGTGAGAATTGGATGATACCAGTTATGTACTTACGTTCAAGATGTATTACATTAGGATGTGACGTAACAGATTTTGTAAATTGGTTTATAATCAAACGTAATTTCTTGAATATTGAGAATTGATAGATGTTAAATAGTGGCACATTTTTCCTTCTACATCCTTTCCTGCTATTTCTATGGTTTTCTTTATTTCTTTCGGAAGGAGATTTCTGCCGAATTGGTTTGTTTTGTTATCTGAACCTATCTCAACGAACGCTTTATGCACTTTCATCTTTTATTTCTTAACACGATTCTGCTTCTTCCTTTTGAATGTTATATTCTACATCAACTGTAACTTCAGAATACGTGTCCCTCAGTATATTTTCTTGCATTCCATTGTCCAGATCGAGGCCACCGTTATTGGCACCTCAAATAGTTTTTATTTCGTAAATTCTTTTCGCAATAGCTAGGACAAGTAAATCGCGTGAATTAGTAAGTCGTGAGACATCGCGGCCTGTTGTCGGACTTTGTACAGTCGTGATTAGCGATGAATGCGCTTTTTACGTGTTCAGTTTGCGTGGACTCTTCCCAACACAAGTATCATTGGATTACTTACTGGGAAGCCCCGGCAACTTACTTGTAAAGATTTACTGAAATAAATACATTTTTACTTTACTTTACTTTACTTTACTTTCGGAAACACGTTTCGTTATTGATTAAGAAAAAAGTTCTACCAGCGGAGAGCGTTATTTATGTAAAATTATAGCACGTTTTTCTGAACACGTCAATGACAGAACGCTTTCTGGGAAGTGATTTTGGGTCATCTTTTTCTTATTACAGACGCAAAAAATGAGAGTATTTTTTTAGTTTCATCGTCTGTTATCCCCTCCAACAAATCTACCTAAGACAATATTGTAATACTAACAAATTCATTGGACACGAACTGTAGATAACTTCGAACAACAATAGTCCAAGAAACGATTCATCTTAACAAATCGCATCTAATTATTTCATGAATTTCGATCAATATGGAGTAAAACAGACGATTCATAATTGGCTCTTTTTCATTTGTACGCTCACGTTTGCTCACTACCAACGATAGTTCACATTTACCTAAAACTTTACTTTTGTTTAACGTTAGTTCAAAATTCTGTTACTATTCCCCTGCCTCTATCCCAATTCATTTGGGGTCGATCGGCGCAACCAATGTTCTTTGTCTATATCTACTTCTCCATTAGTCGCAAAATCAGTACTCACTCCTTTTTTAGCCATATCATCTTAGTCCAAAATTCAATTTACTCGTCCAAATCGCGTACGTGCCAGCTTCATCCATCTGGCAAACATACCCGTCACCGCAAGTGCTAACAGCTCGTCCGGTTTCGTGACCGGACCGTTTCACTAACGAGATTCACACGCCTGTCCTAATTCGTAGCTTATTTCGTCCGACACATCGTCTAAAGCAGAATTTTCCGTATCAAAGAAAATGCTTTTAATGTTGCGTTGACTGATCTGTTGTCGTTTGATTGGCTGATTGTTTATTGAATATTCTCAAGGTTGGTGCCACGTTTGAAATCAATTATCTAAACGGGAGCAACGTTCTTTAATGTTGTTTGAATTTCAGCTTCGTGTCCTGTTGCTCGTACAACACGAATCTTTAAACCAATGAGAATAGTGCTTTGTTTTTATTTTGTCTCATTGTCTTAAGGTGTTACATTGATCATGTTTTACTTCTCTGCCCAAACCATGAGTAGCCACGCGACCGACACATGCCTTACAGACAATTTACATGTTTCTAAACATAGCATTATCTATGACATCCTTTTCATCCAAAAATTACTTTGTCCTTACAAAGCGAAGTGCTAAGTGTGTTAAATGGAATGTTTTGTTTAACTGTCTATAGTATATTGGCCTCTCTTCGGTACTAGAGCACCTAGTGTTTATAATCAAGTTAGAAGCAGTTATTGTATATTTTCCTTTTATGTAATTTATTCTAATTGATAAGTAAGAGGTTCTCTGTAATTTATTTCTTTGTTGTTTGTTTAAAAAATTACTATACCTCATTGGATAGGTATTTAATGCATGCCTTGTAATTTCCCATCATTCAACTTCAGTTCAAACTTTCATCGCCTTTGAACCCTTAACGGGGGGGAATAAAAAAAATCCTGCCTTGATGCATCACTTTCGATGATATAGGGAATTCTGATGCAAATTGCATGTTTATAGAATTTTGTGTGACTGTGAGCGGTTTCGGTTGGGAGTTGTCTGTTAATGAGTGGATGTGGATGATTTGAAGATAACCTTTGCCCTGAACAATAGATTTGTATTATGCTTAATATCATAATATCGTGACGCACATTTCAGTAATTTACTACAACATAGTTCGTGTAGTAAATTTCAAGAAATTGGATCTATTAATCTCTAGTATGAATATAACGAGGCAATTTCTCGTAACTTCTGCAGCGGCATTATTTTCTTCGAAGAATTCATATTTCATGCTCATTAGACAGTTATTTTTAACATCAGAGGGCTGTAAGCTGTTTACACAGGTTTGTTTACAGTTCTCTTGTACAGTCTTTGCATGCCGCGAAGTTAATCAAAATAAATAAGCTTATATTGGCTTTCCTTGAAGAAGCATGATCAGATTAAATACTTTAAACTGTGGAGAACTCTGCAAAAATTGAATTGCAAAAATGTAATCGTTGACATTTTATATCCACAAAACATTATTCAGTTTTATACATAACCCATCATAACCTTCATTTAACATCCTTGCATAAACCGGAAAATTTTCAGCAACATTGATCATATCCAAATCATGTGTTGAGTCTGTTTCCTATCAATCTTGTCTTTGACAATATTTACGTTTACAGACATTTATTGCCCGTTTATTATCGGATGGCCGGACTAACGCTTTGACCACGACCTCAACTGATGCTACTTGAGACGCGACTTGCATCAAGCAATAAACACGCGTATCACTTCTTTCCTTCGCATGAGTACTGGCGCGCTGCAATAGACTGGGAGATGGATGCAAAATGTGAGGACCGCATTTTATACACTGTTTTAAACTCAGAACAGCTTACAGATTATAATTCTGTATGTTACCCATTTTTGTCCTAAGATATCAAATCAAATTGATTGAGCGAATGTTTTGGAGCCATTTAGAATTCGCGTCGCAAAGGCTCGTAGGCAGGCACTTAGCATCTGCTGTAAAAAAACCAATAAAAGAAAAAATATTTATCGGTTTTTTTTCTGTCGCACACGCGTCGCTTCAGCGTGTAGGTCATGGCCAAGCACTTAATCTTCTGATATTTGCATGATCTATTTACTGTAATGGTTGTTTGTGCAATATTATTATGTTTATGCCTGCAAGGCCCTGAAGATTTGATGTAATAGACTGAATTCCGGTAGCAAACATTGTGTGTAGTGATTCATAATTTTGTTAGGGATTTGTGAGTTAAAGGCTTGTTCCACTTTGTCTAATTTAACCGTCCTAAATGGCAGTTACTAAATGGGGAAGGTCGGTCAAAGCTGATAGTACGTGACGTGTCCATAGAGCTCCCAATCTGACCAATGAGGTCAAACTATTTTGAAATATAAAATGACATTAACAGATTTTCAACAAATGACGATGTATAGAACTAGCTATGCCGGTGCCATTATTTTCAGATACATACCTTCCCCATTCAGAAAAGTGAAAAATAATAAGCCTTTAATGAAGACCTAATAAAGCAGGATGACGGACATGTTTGTACACTTTAATTAATACTTCAAAGGTAGTCGCGGACCACAAAAACAATAAGGTACAGAAATAGAATATAATGAGTTACCATCATATTTCTGTGGTTAATTAATGTAGGTCCGCAAAATTTTCCTTGTAAAATTCCAACGCCTCCCACCTGAATTCCAGATGGACGCTGTTCTGACGTTCATCCCCGAAATAAAGGAGGAAATGTCAGTCTGTTGAGAGAAGTGGTGGGGCAGTGGTGATGGCCCTGGTCAACGATTTGTAAGTCGTAGGTTCGAACCTAGGATGGCGCGTTTCTCTCAAAACGGTGAAAAAAAGAAACATCGTTTAGTCATTTTTGATAATTTCTATGTAATAATAATAATAAATAAATATCGCTGGACATTACACACAGCGCCATCTAGTGCCACACTAAGCAACGAGGCTTGTGTCGTGGACACCAGATAGTTGATATACTACATAGATACTTTTTGTTTGTAAATACATACTTATTATACATATAAACATCCATGACTCGGTAACAAATGTCTATGCTCATCACACAAACACTTGCTCCTACCGGGACTCGAACCCGGAACCCTATGAACGTAAGGCAGCCTCACTACCGCTGCGCCATTCGGGTCGTCAAAATAATAATTAATAATATTGATTTCAAATTCTTTTATTGTTAAATAGTGTATGCCTTAATGGGTAATTTTTTTAACTTACCTTATCCTAACTATAAAACCGAGTGTATAAAAAAAAAATCACACTAATAAATACTTTGACTTTGATCGTGAGGAAATCGGCGATCTCCTAGAACCAAGAATTAGAAGCCATGTGATATCTATCACCCCACACTGGGGCCGCGGCCATTTCCAGAAGGGGAGGCCTATTTCCCAGCAGTGGGTACGTTATACGCTAATTATGATTATGAATCATTTTGCCCTGTTTTATGTCTACGTGACTGCCGGCACTGAGGTGTCTAAGACCCCGCCTTTACTGGGCAAACGATCCATTGTCGTCCAATGACGTCACTGCGCCCGCGCAGCAAACTGAATCAGTAATTGGGTTAAGGGCATACTATTGTCCATGGTAAAACTATGGTTACGTGTCTGATTGGAACTTTGTTCTGTAAAAGGTATAGTTTTTGACGCAAGTCGGTTGTTCAAAGAAGTGGACAATAGGCTTGAGATCTAGGTATTGATAAGTGTTTGGCACACTAATGTAGCTTAAGATACCTAAGTGCATTAAGTTGGTGTGAAGATTATCGCAGGGCAAGTTTTATTTTTCACAAAATTATTTTTATAGCCTTAATAAGTTGTTGGTAATGTTAATAGACATATTGATGATAATTTTAATATACAAATAACTTTTAAGAATTCAAATTAAAACAAAGAAATGGTCGTAAAATATGCAAACTATATCCTAAACAAGAAAATCCCAAGATATCATCAATACTCAGAAACCTTAGAAGCTTGAAATTTAACCAAGTCTAACGATGCAGATCTAAATGTCAAACGTATTCAAATGCAATTCCTGCGCATCTACGAGTGAAACTTGAAGCGCCAGTAAAATTGTTACCTTAAAACTACCTATCCTAGTGATAGGTAGTTTTAAGTAGTTGCTCATGTTTAATGTAATGATAGTTTTAACACTACCCAGCAATATAAAACACCTGAGGTAATGTACGTAGATGATATTTAATAACAGGGTTTAAGTTACGGCAGTTTTCTATGATAATATTATGACTGTGTGCTGAAATTAAATAAAAGCGAAATAGAACTGATTGCAAGTTTTAGATTGTGTTTAGAGAAACGAACGTAATTCCGAGTAATACTGACACTGGTATATGCAGTTAAATGTCGCGCATATATGTAGCAAATGTGTGTAGATTTTGAAATGATTACTCCTAGTGAAAATATGTTTCATTTTATTTATTTAAACAAAACGCAACTAAATTGATTCACGCAGGCAGCTAGTGCTTATCTTCAAATTACCACCCAAGAGCCTTAAGCCTAGGTAAAGCGACATTTTACTAGCAATAACCAAGATGAAGAGAAAACCAAAAACGTATGGAACTGACATACGCTATAGAAGACGTTGCGTCATTCAAACTCATTAAAGCAATACACACAAGTCACATGTTTAGGCCCTCTGAACACAACAATGAAATCAAACCTAAACGAGCAGATAAAATCCCAGCAACCAACAATGGCGGCAAAAATTAAAAATAGCGACGATAGTAATAAACTAGTTGATAATAGAGACAAATTGCTAGCAAGACACGCGATAAAGACGTCTTCACTAGAAATTGACAAAAAATAGACACCATGTATAAAAGGATGCAATTTTTACATTCCCACGGGGACGTGAGAAATTGTTGGTGTAACTGGAAAGGAGCACGTGTCTCCGTCCTGGAGACACGTGTTTATTGGAATACCAAGATAATTAATGTTTATAGGAAACTGTTTCTAATTTTACCCACGGTAAAGGTGTGTCTAGTATTGTGTTTCACAACAACGTAAATGAAAACAAAGATGCTGCAGATAATGATGTGGTTGTAAGGTGGTGATAATGACAATTTACTCCGAGAAGTTTTGCTGTAGTGGATACTGGGAGATCTGCCGGAATTTGAAGAAAATGATTAATCCATTGCCTTCTTTGTTTAAAAAATTGCTCGACAACGTCAATAAAGCAATAAGTTTTGTTGAATTGTCAAACTGAAAGGCAGTGCGAATTCTAGTGTGTTACGGATTCCCAAAGTGATTTTTTCGAAGTTAACATGATGATGATACCGATGGAAGTTATAAAAGGGAAAGCATGTTCTCAGATATGAACCACACCGATATGTATTTGCTTCTAAGCAGGTAGGTGTACACAGCGCATGTTAATACTAATGGATGTTATGACTGGTAGTAATCCGTTAATGAGGGAGAGAAATCTTGTATCCGTCGGTAATCTTGGGATAGTACTAACTGGAAGGACAGGTTTAGACGGATATCATAAACTTCCAGTACCTACTTATGCATCATCAATTAAGATAATTGCTGCATAAAGCTGGGGACCGATCGCTGTATACGATCAGCGCGAAAAAGCTGCAATCACAATCGGGATGGAGCTCTTTCTGGTGAAACCATACAGACAAATTCTCGATTTTGAAGAAAATAAGGCTGAAAGAATACATGATAAACCAGACTAAACAAAAAGACGATTAAACTAACATTCTGAAGAAGTCTCAAGAAATCAATTTTCCGAGCAAAAAGAGCTGTTTTTATATCAATTACAGGACATAATTGATCTGAACACTTCAGTCGGGAATTTATTTTGAGAAAATCCGTGCTGCCTCGATTATAGTTTCTATAAACATCTTTATTCTCAAAGACGTAATAGCATTGTCAGTTATATGAGACGCTTTTTTTCAACTTGTGAAAAACTATTATATTTTAAGGTAAAGATAGACTATTTAGTTATAAATTTAGCGATATACTAATACGTACATTCCATGTGTACTCGTCACATACCAAAAGCAAAAACCGCAAATCTTGGAGCATTATAAGTACTTAGCGGGTGGTTGGTTTATCAGGCTGGTTAAATCCAGCCATGGACTACGTGACTATTTGCTAGATCCGTAATGTCCTCTGCTGGACCTGACCTTCAGGTTTTTTCATAAATTTAAAAGACATACAGACCTTTCACAGTTATTTTTTATCTCTGTCTTGGCATCGCCGTCAAAATTACAGTGATCTTTATTTCTCAATAATTACATTAATATCCGTTGGGTTGCTGCCGCTGATAAGACTATTAAAATTACAGTGATCTTTACTTTCATTTGAATAAAGTTGTTATTTGGGTGCTATTCGGTTGCTGCTTTCAGAGGTAAATGACTGTGGAAGGACTGTAGACAACCATCATTGCGTTTGGCTGCACTGGCCAGATAAGGCCATGTCTTTGTGTTGTAAGTCATCCAAAAGCTTACAAACTTGTGAACTGTACTTCCGGCCGAAAACTGACCAATCATGTAATTTACGACCTTGTTGACTGGTCAATAGACTCAGTCAGGAGCTATTCTTGTATCCACCCACAAGAATGCTCACAATTTCATTCACAAAACAGTAGAGCAAGAATTCAAACAAACAGGCCATTTGCTGGCACCTATAAATCATGTAGTAGTGCGCCGTAATTGTCGTGCGGCGATCATCAGCGCTGTTTACCATAGAGACGTGCGTCATGACCGAGGTACGGGCGTTGAATGACAAGTGGTTAGTGGTGTGTGTATATTGGCAGGTAGTTCGCATAAAGTCGATGAGAGGGTGGATAGCAAGATACTCAAGATTCAAAAATTTTTGGTACACCACACAAATTACAGGTACTTTTAAAAAGTAAAAATTGTACGGTGACGTAGAGGGCAGAGTGGAAATTACACTTACTTTACATTGAAGTCAATTGATTTAGAGCGGGTGGAGATTAGTTATTTTGCAATAATACTAGATTTTTGAGTCTTCAGGAGTTACGGGCAGTACATATTAGTCGATAGTCCCCAGGCAGAAAGTGACAATGTATTCTTTGGAGACTTTGTGGGCGAAAACGACGCCCTGGGGGCCTAGATAGATTAGCAAGCGGCAGTCCCTTTTAAACCGTTTCGTATTCCTACAAGGACATCCAACAGGATTGACTTTTCCATCATTGCCATTATCGCTGATACGTCATTCTGTCTGAGCCCTCTGAAACCGAAGACAATAAAAAGAAGGACCAAGATGCCTTGTTATTTTTAGTTATCTGAGTCAGAATCGAAGTCAATGTCAAAATTATTTATTTGCGTTAAATGTGATACAAAATATAGTAAATATAACATGTAGTTTAGTGACACGTTTCGCCATTAAAATAGCATGCAAATATTAATAAAACACTCACATTAAATTAGATAAGTAACCAAATAAATACTTAAACTTACATTAAATTAGGTACCTGGGTAACTAAATAAAAACATACAATGTCCAAATTGGATTGCCAAACAATAGTTTGATTGCAAAAAGGCCTACATTTTCCTGTTGCTACAACTTAATAGCGTGCAGACAAATCAATTAAAAGACAATATAGATTATATTATTATATTATTGATACGATTATAGACGAGTGACTGTTCAGTAGCAAATATAGGCTACAGTAGTCTTAACCGCATGCGGTTAGAAAAAAAAAACAATGCATAAAATATAATTATGAAGCATTAAACTATTGGTCCAGAAGACCGCTCGTCAGTGTTAACAAAGCCAGTATAAACTGGCCCCTTATTGTATAGAAACTCCGTACCACTCTAGGTCAGCTCAATGTTAAAGTTGTACTAACGATTTATGGTTGATTGTATGTAATAAGAATAGGCAAGCGTTCGAATAGGCGATCGGTATCTATGATACCTTAGACTTGAATTGAGTATAGACGATCCTCATTTATGTATACCATAAATTATGGCGCGAATAATGTGGAATACACTTCCAATTCCATTCCTAGTTATTTAGAGGAATTACAGCTGAACAAAACATATTAGAGAGCAGTAAGTGTAACTGTCAGCGAATTATAAGTATACACTAATAACAAAATCGTAACCCTCCTTTTTGCTTCGCCGTAGTCGGGTAAAAACAGATATAAAGGAGGAGTGAACAACTGATTACAGCACTTTCCACAAAAAAGAGAAAGAGAACATCAAATGTAAACACAAAAAAGTATATTTTTTTAAACTTAGAAAGGAATTTCTTTTAAATTTTTAACTGAATAGACAAGAAAGAAAATAATAAGAATGTTGTTTAAGTTCTACACAATGATTCATAAATATCTACGTTGCTATAAATAGGTTCTGGAGAGTACCTTTTAAATAACACTTAAGTGATACGTATACGATTACAATCATCTGTATTTTACATATATATATAATACATAAAGTTTCTATTCATCATTTATTTACCGACATCGCTTTTCAAGTGAACCATACAAAAGACAACTGCTCTTTTTAAAAACCAGCTTTCCATTAAACACATTTATCTTGCAGAGCAGAATAATGTCTTTATAAAGTTCTTTATTCACCAACCTATTCATATAAAACCATCAATGAGTGCCACGAAGGGATGAACGGATGAAGGAAGCGGTAATCGGTGCAAACAGGGAAAAGCATTATCCATTCAATGGCTAATTGAATGAAACGTGATCTGGGGATATTTACTACATTTTATGATATAAAGAAGTACTTGTCATTACTGCATACATTATTTATGTTCAGTGGGCCAAAGCAAATTTCGATGTGTGGGGAATAATTTATAACTTATTGGTGAAGTCCAGGTACTACTGAGTTCACTGACGGTCTGCCACTTTCACCCTTATTACTTAAGTGATAAGGTTGAAAAGTGGTCCTTACAATAAGCCGCCTATTGCTGTAAGTCTCAATGAGGGAAATCGTTGCACGCAACTTGGTATTGAATTGCATACAAACGATTGACTAAAGCCGAGTTGATTGGTTGTGGTTAGTGGCGACATCTGTACCGCCACATACGAACTACACTGACGTATCCTACTTCACGATATCACAGTTATCCGCGCGATTAACTTAAGTAGACCGCCTCGTTGGTATGATATGGTGGACGCAAGAGCAAGAGGTCCTGGGTACGATTCCCGGGTCATACAAAGTGTTATCAATCAATCAATCAATATTCTTTATTTGTAAACATAGGTTACATTAGTGTACAAGATGATTCTCTACATATATTTAGCCATTTGGCGTACAAATATACATTTATGAGAGGCTTTTGCCCGTTAAGTACTTAAATTATTTTATAATAATTCAGTTAATCTCGATTTGTTTTCCAAATCAAATTATGTGCTTTAATAAAATGCAATAGGTAATGTCGATATTTAACGAAATGCTATAATGTCAATAATAATTAACTATAAATAACGCCAATAAGTTACTGATAAGGGAAATCGGGTATGTATTTCCATCAAGAATTTCTCAGTAACAGCCACGTACATAGTCTCGACATGTGCCAGTTGATGGCATTAGGCTCCCCGTAATACATGGGACTTAAACATAACTGGAGAAATGCGGGTGTACCATTAGGTACACCTCTGCCTAACCGTTCGGGGATTACATCTGTGATGTTACTTGATAACAAAAACTCAACAACAACCGTCAGGCAGGTAGATCCTCAGTTTTCTAAGTAGGATAAGGAACATCACACCCAGTCCCCAAAACTTAAAAGGTTGACATTTACATGTACGAAAAAATAGCCACCGAAGACGGGAAAATATAATATCGTGATGTCACTTGGAACATGTGTTTGTAAGGCTGAGACGATTTGTAACCGTTTCTTTCCTATATTTACGCAAACATGTTTTCCAACAGCCGTTCAGTTAAAAAAATAACGTGAAAACAAGGAAAATGTAACAAACATTAGTTTAACCGAAGGTTCTACCGTCAAAACATGAAAATATTTGCCTTTCTCATACCGAAGCAGATATAGTTAGCGATCTTGTATTGTACTGGTGTTTTTCCTTCTGGTCTATAGATAAAGATAAGTGTCATAAATATTATGATAATTATTTGGTTTATATTATATCTATAATATCAATTTACCCATCCTGTTATGGCACGGTTTTCCTCTTCCGAAAGTAGTAGGTAAGAAAAATGAACTTTAATTGAAATCAGTAAAAAGTGTAAGTATTTGAAGTGTATGGCTATGAAGAAAGATGGATGGGATTGGGCGAAATGAATATACATACATACATATAACTAGGATGGAAGTGAACTAGAGATGACGAGACGACTGACTAAAATGCAAGGAAAAATACAGAAGCTAGTGTAAACGCAAAAGAAATACGAAAAGGGCACGAGGATTCTTCTGTGTTATACAAATACTATACGCACGGCGTACTATACGTACTATATGGCACGCCCCTGACGGGGATACTGAAACGAACAACTCGGAACTCGGAAAGCCCTGGCTCGGAATTGTGTGAACAGCGCTTTATTCAATTGCCCCAGTACAAGGATCTTCCGACTCGTGGCCATTATCGAAAGTAACAGCGCCATTTTGTTTCTTTTTCAATACAATTTTCAAAATGTTTACCAACTACGCCCTCCTGACAATGTCATTCAAGAAGATAGATGCGACCATTGTACTGCGCCGCCACACCCTCAACGTGCATCCGTCAAATCATGACAAATGTTTGGTTTACGCAGCGGCGACGAGACTGCACCTACCGCTAAGCGATTGGACAAACATGACAAATTATTGCATGGGGTTAATTCATATCTTTAAGATTCTTGAAGCAATAGATTGAATGATTACTTGAGATTTGGTTTATATGCTTATTTAACAAGGTAGTAACTTCAGGGTGGGTAAGAGATGGCACTAGACAACTGTCTAGTGGTCACTTACCTACTCTCGGAATAGTCCTAAAACATTCCTGCACTAACACATCATGATAACCCACCTGTTATTGTAACCCTTCTTCCCAAAAACCATCGTTTATTTTTAACAAACGGAACTTTTTTAAGATTATTTTTTAACCATTTCAAATTCTACCTGTCCTTGTAATTTGTATGTCAATGAAATGAAAGAGCGATGAACTATCATAATCACTCAAGTACCTAAGATTTATTTATTTAAGACTTTTATGAATAAGAGAGTAAGTCTTTGTTTACGTTTCCAAATGTAGGTAAACGGTAGTGAAGGTGCGTTAGTAGCGGAGATAGACACACCTACTTCTTCTTTCTAGACTAACTTCGATTCAACTATCACAATCAGTCAAACTTTAACCGTAACCTACTAAAGGAACTTCTATTTTATTAATAACATAAAACTAACATAAAATTCATTTTATAGGCAACTTTGGCCTCTAAATATACCTCACAGACTACATATGATAAAATACAATTTGTGTTAGTAATTAGAACCTTAAAACTACATACTTATTTATGTTAGTAACACTTCACTTGTGCACTATGTCACTGAACGTTCGTGTCGCACTTGCCCGTGGGAGCGACGGAACACCAGTCCCTGCGGTCAAAAACCAGGCTTTTGACATGCTCTTGCCTTCGATATCGCCTAATAGAAAGCAATGGATGAGGTCTAGGATGGAACGAGTGTGCCCAGAAGAAACACAGTGGCTTCAAATTTACCGCGCGACCCAGTGTGGTGTTGATGTTCATATGAGCAGCGATAGAATAAACGCCACTAAACCATACATAACACTACCGCATAATTCCTTTCTAACACCAAATCGGTGACAACATAAATATAGAACTAAAAGCCATTTAAAAAAAGACTAAATATCGCTATTAGAAGCGATTCATCACCTTAATAGCCCATTTACACTGCCCACGAAGTCGCACGCGGTGTATTTTTGGCAATCAATAATGAGGGCGTGGGAGATGTGAGACAATCGGTAAATAGGACGACGACCGGATGATGACGTCATCTTAATCGTCAGTAGAGTACACTTGCACTTTCGCCAATATTGTTGTCGTAGACTTAGGTCATGTATGTTGTTGTTAATGATGCAACATCGGTCGAGATAGTAATTATTGATTTTCTTGTTATACCTCCCCCATAGGGCACTATGGAACGGGCTTTAACTTTCTGACTTATTAACCGATTCCTTGACAGTTAAAAAGTGCAAGCAAATGATTTGAATTGAGAAGCAAAGACTGAAGTTCGCACATCAGTGAGAATTAAGCCAGTATAAGCTGGCTTCTTATCCTTCTGAAACTCAGTACCTATGCTAAGCTAGCACTAGGTCAAAGTAGTACCAGAGACGTGAGGCCTATAATTGTACCAAAGTCCTTTAATGACAAGCACATTTGCAAAATCGGCATTGACACGCTTGGCAGAGGATTGGTGGCTGAAGATGGCTATCATCACTGAGACAATGGATGATGTATCAGTTTTCTTGGCATATTGTTTAGCCACCTTTTGAGGCATACATGTCTCTAATTCTCTAGCCATCTATGGGCCTACCCCTATCTGATACGGTGCCCGAGAACGGAGCTTTACTTTGGAGGTAAGTCGCGAGAGCTCAGTCATTCGAACGCTGAAAGGAATCAACAATCAACATCCCTCCCGCACCGCGCAGTTACCTCAGGCACCGTTTCAACTAGAGTCTAGACGATACGCCTGTAGCTGTCTGTATAGCTTTACATGTATAAAAAAAAGTACGGTTATATTTAAGGATGTGATAAAGATCATCAACCTAAACAACTTTCTTTATGGTACCATCGTAGTAATAGCGAAAATATATCCATATGTCCCATCCAAGTTTTCAATACCTACTCGATCAAAATGAAAGGAACAGCTGGTTTTGTTTCGCGATTACGCAGGTATCCCCATGGAGTCAGTCGTTCAGTTTGTTAGATTATACCACATCCTTAAATATAACTATGTAGTTGATCACACTTTTCTGATACATGCTGTAGAGTAGACGGTGGACGTTTATCTGGGTCACATGTACGACTCACTTTAAAAGCGCCAACAATAAAACTTGTTTAATATGTAATTAGATACTTGATACTAAAAATACAACAACGTGATAATTTGAAGATCTAGATTTATTTGCAATGTTCTATTAATAGCCAGTACTTATGCTTATCAGTGCTCATGTTATTAATAATTCCACAAGTATTTCTCACGACACAGGTGCGGTAACCGTGACTATACGATCTAATTTATGCAGCAATTATGTACCCAACTGCCGTGACTTTACGGGTCAAAGTTACTTTATAGAATTACATAACGAACAACCTTTAAAGGAAAATGTGTCTTGTCTCTGTCATTGAATACTGAACAGAAAGAGATGGAACATTTCAGTTACATTGTCAGCGGTCATGAGCGCAAATGAAACAGTATTTAGCAATTTTTCTCTTTCAATTTTGAACCAAAGTGATGCTGTTTTCGACCCGTATGTTTGTTTGTATGTCTGGGATGTTCTCAAGGACTAATTAATTGTTATTTTTTATGGAGATGTGACCATGTAGAATTGTCCACAATTATCTCTATACATTGTACCCTTAACTTCCGTTCGATCTTTCATTTTGACTTCAAAAGGGATAGTAGTTTCGTCTCTTTCTTTTGAATATGGGCTGTTTAAAATAGTACCTTATGCATTGTAACAGTGCCCTTACAGTTAAACCAGTGATAGTGCAGGGGTGGTCACCTGCCGTGACGGGGAGCGCAGGCGCAGGTGCCATGACACCTGTGTTTGCGATTTACAAACGAACTTTTTGGAAGCATTGGAAATATTTTAAAGCTGTTTTTAATTTTTAATTTATGGACATTGTTGTATACTATCAAAGCAATACTTGATCCCATCTCATCAAAGATAGGAAGCATGTTAATTATGTCCCAGTCCCAGCAGTGGGAACATACAGGGTGGAACCTTGAACTGGAACTTCCACCTTGTATAGATTGATTATACATACAATTCTTGCTTCGTGGCTTTTATCGTTAGGAGCTCTACCTAGGTTTTTTGTTGTGTATTCTCTGGTATATGTCACGCTGGCAACTAAGCAAGTTTTTGTGCGAATCTAGCAAAAAATAAATAGTTTACATTTATAATTTTAATAAAAACAACACAGTTGTAATGTCACATTATGTCAAGTATTTATTTTTAAATAAGACAATCAGAAGTTGTTTCTCGGCAAAAGGTTGACAACCTCAACGTGACAGTCAATTACATGCTTTTGAACCTATGTACGTAAGTAGTATGAAAACTATTATATAATTATTATTTTATTTCGAAAACTCATCCCTAAATAAGTACGCAATTTGTGCTTTTAAGCTTTTTTAAATATTACATTGTGTATTAATGAAACAGACACAACTTCGAAATTAAATATAAAATATATTTTTGTTACAAATTAATTGCACACTGTATTGACGCAAATGATGATGATGATGCAAGCATTACAAAATACCTATCGAAGGTTCAAATACCTTTGAACTAAACTGTTGTACAACACTGCCTACACCCACGAAAGCACGCGCAAAATACATAAGGTATTATATATTAATAGCTACATGATCGATGGCAGACGGCTGATAACGGAGACTAATTGCAGTCGGAAATATTCCATGATACGTGAGAGTACACATTAAAGTGATTGTTAACTAAATCCACTTTTATGGGGATTGGTAGGGTCTACTTCCATAGGCTGATTTTTGAAATTTAAAGGAATTTGTACAAGGATACGTCATTAATTGTATTGAGTTAATTTTTTTTCAGCAGAATCTTCTTTAAATCTCCGATGACATAAAAAATATTTTATAATCTAGACGTTTATGGTAGAATTACAGGGGGTTTAAAACAGGCAGGGATTACTAATAACTTTTATAACAATTAAATACAAGTTGTTATAATCCCAACCGCTGAACCGCTTAAACATGCCCGGGATTCCACGGAATCGATATTTTCTTTTCATCCCGGATCTCAAAAAACTCTTGCGCATAATCGTGGATTAAAAAATAAACAGTTCTTTAACAGTGGAAGTTGTAAATCATATGGAGAGAAACCAAGTCGTCGGATTTCCGGCGAAGAAAATGAAAGAAAAGTTTAATTTCATACCTTTGCAGGTATGAAATTAAACTTTGAATGTCATTTTTAAAAGGAAAGAACTACCAAAGAAAAGTAAATTTCTAACAAAACCTTAAGTTGGAATAATAAAATTACGTTTATTTATCTCCACAAATTACATTCTTATCCATTATTAAGTTGACAGCTACTTCGACAAAGAAATAATAATTGTAGTTTGTGGGAGATCTGGAGTCTAAACTAAGTCTAGGCCTGTATTTTAGAACTCCAAGAAATTACAGCAACGAAGATTTTAAATGAAAAGACTACTATTAGGGCACACAATTAGCTAAGAGAAGCTGTTTTTGTCCCAGTAAGGTAACTGCTGGCTAACTTGATCGACTACAAGGTTTGTTATCCTTTATCAAGCTTGGTTGTAAGGTTTTCAGGCTCCTGACTACACTTAACTGTCAAATTTCTGCAATTGACAGCCATCGAGGCACGAAAGGGTCTCGGTATGTAATAAATGGTTACCCATTCTCGACTATGAACTCTTTGTTACCGATTCGCCTGAATTCCCACATACAAGAGTATCTTTAGTCAGATGACTCATTCTGTTTTGGCGGGCTGCATACAAAACATTAATATTTTATCGTAACTCTCTTAACGTCTGCTCTAACCGTGAGATTTCAGTATTGTTTGTTGTTAAAAACAATTATAATATTACCATGTTTTCACAATTACTCTGCGGTGAAATCTTTGTTTGTTTGTTTTCGCATCTAATGTTGCCATTCCAAACTCGTTAATGTTACTGTTATTCCGTACGATGCTCGAAATTTTTTTTACAATCGATTCCACATTAAAACAACATAAATACTCGGACTTTTTCCCATGAAGGCAAAAACTGCAGAACGCCACCTGGTAAGATCCTTATTACACACACTTGTGTATGTACTATACTATTTGACTACTTATAGCAGATACTACGTAGAGTAGTTTTTCCCGAAATGTAGCCGGTTGGAATCGGGTTCTTAGGTACCTTCGGGCCTGCTCCATATCCATTTAGGGCCTTAAACATCATAACTAGCTGTCTATCTTCGGTTGTCAACAGAGCGAGCAGTCATCGCTACGACAGGAATATGTGAGAATTGCTTACATATTCCTGTTGTTTCGTCTAGATCCCTAAATCTGGCCATACACGCGCGCCGGTTGCGTGTATTACCCATCAAACCTTTCTGAAGAACATTAGCAATAAGGTCAGTGTATATACTTCTAGGGCGTCTATTGGCAGCGTTTCCACTTATATTTGCCATGTTGACCTTCTGTGAGTTGTCTTTCATTCATACTGTTATATATGACCTTTCTTTGACCTTCTAAGCATACTCTTTTCATTATTTTTTAAACAACATTATTCAAATTAGTTCTAGAACACCTGCCAACCCTAATTGCAATAAAGCGGGCCATTCACGTGGCGTTTAGTCGTGACCATGGCATTAATAGGAACTTGTAATATTTGTCGTGTCGGTCGGTACTGCGACTACGCTACGACTGACAACGTTCATCGTACCTGAACGAGGTCGGTACGACATACAGAGCCAGGGTAAAGGACTTCGCATATTACACAGACTTGACGCCGTATCCACTCCGACTCGACTTATAGTAAAGCATTGAAATGTGAGCTTTACACTCCCCCTTTTTATTTTATGTTCGTACAGTCCTTCCAAAGGTTGTCGGGAAGATATCGCTATCAGCGATAAGACCTGCCATTGTAACCATAAAATTAGCAATTGAAATTGAAACAACTGTAAAACAGTTGTTTCAATTTTGGTGTACAATAAAGTATATTCAATGCCATTCTTTATATCGTATTCCTAAGGGAAGAACTTTCAAATTTTACTTGAATGAAGTGTAGGTACGACGCGTAGACCACGCGTGTTGAAAATAACCATGTTGAAATTTCTACCTAAAGGTACTCGAAATGAAGCTAAGATTTCAATGTACTGTAAGTCAGCGTCGATTATGTGTAATGTGCGCAGTCCTTAGGACATCCTGTTTATTATAAAAATGAATATTATTTTGGGTTTCTGAGTCAATTATTAAGTAGGTGTGGCATGTTAGAGGTAAGTGTCCGACATTGAATTTAGCAGCACAATAGTCTTCGTCATTTGAGGAGCTCGTGCCTAAATAATAACAGCGACACATTCCGAGTTTCCTCCGTGCTTCAACAGCACGTTAAGCCGTTGGTCCCGGCAGTCATTTATAGATCTTTGACAGTCGTTACGAGTAGTCAGTAGCCCGAAAGTCTGACAACTAGTCTTACCAAGGGGTATCGTTTTACCCAGTTACTGGGTTTTCGAGGTCAGACAGGCACTCGCTCCATGAAAAATACTGGTATTCAGCTGCATCCTGTTAGACTGGAAGCCGACCCCAACATAGTTTAGGCAGGCTAGGCAGATCAGTGGGCGGTCAGCAGAACAGTCTTCGTCATCTGTCTCAATGTTAGATCGGGGTCTTTCTCCGTGAGCACTAGATGACAGTTGAATATCAACAAGTATGTTAACAAGCTTCTGGTTTTATTGATTGGGTGGGTTTCAAATGTCAGGGAGAACTAAGAGGTTAGATTTAAGTATCCTCTGGTAGCCGATTGCTGTCACCATCACGCAAGGTGATAATAATTTGATACTGGAAGGAGGACATCACCGTTAGGGTCATTAGTGGAGAATATTAGTTAATATTGCTATCTTTTTATAATCAGTATAGTTAACCAGTTTTGACGTAAGAATAAAAACCGTTTCTTAAGGTAAAAATAATTATGATTTAAAAATAAATCTTAAATTATCATTAAATACTTATTTATTTTGTATCCAACAAAATTCTACATTGACAAGCTACTCTAAAGCTTCTCATTCAATGTACGACCAATTAACCAACATTTATAATTAGAAAACCAATAAGTTATTGTAAAATCATCATCTATTATTACAGTCGAGGATTACCGAGTAATCCCGAAGTGCTGGGTAATCCTTGCGATACCGAGAAGTCAAAACAAATAAAGCACTTTCAGCAAAGCTTGAGTCATGCGCGGGCGCATACGATGCGTAAGCATTGTTAGAGCATACGTCACAGTTGGAAGCCGTTGCTTTCTAAACAGAGTTAATGTACTATATTTAGCTTCAAGCCCTTTTAAGGGATTCAATGAGACTAAACGGACTTTGGGACTTTAATGTGAATGACACTTTGCATAAATAAGGAAATTCGCTTAGTCATCATCATCATAATGTAATTATTGAATACTAGATTTTGTCGGCACCTTCATCGGTGTTGAATTTGCAAATAATTCCATGGGATTGTCATATCGGAATCAAAAGTATCTCCTGTCTTGAACTAACTCGTAATCTATCTATATCCCAACATCATTCAAATCCGTTTATCCGTAGAGACAGAGTTACTTTCGCATTAATAACATTAGTATGGATGTAATGTTTTTGATGGCACGTCAGAAGACCATAAGTTTAAAGGGATTACCCTCCACGTACACAATGATATGACTAACGCAAACACATAGTAGACAGACACAATACAGATGGAATTCTTTGAATTTAAATACACTTCTAGGAATACTACTCACAGTGGAATCATTTGACTAAAAATACTACATGACTGTGATCTGTCAATGGTTAGTACCTTTAATAGTTGACACAAAGAATGAAGCAAGAAGGGTCAGAGCGTGACTTCTGAGATGACGAATCGAGATCTATGGAAGAAGAAGACACGCTGCATCGACTAAATAAATGAACAAGAGGACGATGGTGATGAACGGAGGAAGAAAGCATACATCCTGACGGCTAAATGATATGCACTTAGAGGAAAAGAGGGGCCCAAATCAATTTGGATAAAGGCTGTGGGATGATCGAAGAGATAATAGAAGTAGAGGTGCTAGGGAAGTCATTTCTATAGATGGAGAATGCATGTAGTGGGCATGGTCACTAAAACCTACTGATGGCAAGATGACCTCATGCAAGAAACGAGGAACCAGCGCAGCTGTAACAACTCAATCGACAAGAGACTGAAAATGATAAAACCTTGGAAAATAACGACGAATGCAACAGAACAGAAATTATTAGTTATAGGAAAATTATAATAGAAAGCTTAACTGGATTGTATGAGGAATGATATGAAAGAGAAGGTATAAATGATGTCGTGACGTCTGACAGGGGAGAATGGAAGAAGAAAACGTGTAGCGCCGACCCCTAGCAGAATGGTACAAGGGCAGGAAGATGAATGAACTGTCAATGGTTAAGCACCAGGTGTGAATGATTTCGATTCAAAATGTTAGTTATGAATGAGAATTATAGTAATTTTCCTGATTTTCATTCATGCACACTAACTTCCACTGTAACCGACACGCGGAATACTTTACGCATGTTTTCACCGAAGTGGTAGACAGCGGTGTACCTATAGGCACCCACATTTCGCCAGTTATGTTTTACATTCCACTTAAACTACATCTATTATATCATAACTAAGATACCAACTGCAAGTCGTACTGACTAATCATTCTGAATAAGGTAGATAATGCGAAAGCAAGTCAGCTTTCTTAGTCAGCTGCGCTATACAACAATGGCCAGGTTCTTTTTACTTTATCTACCCTCCCAGATAAAGTTACTTTTGTCTACCTACCTGTTTTAGCAAAGGTTTCTAGTAGATTGTGCTAAATTAGTTATTAATGAACAATTGTTTGTTTGTGGTAGTATTAGAATCATCATCTCATAGGTTACTCTAGTCACATCATCTGGTAAGTAAACGTTTATTTATTCAGTACTTATCTATTAAATTATTTCCACCACTAGTCTCAGTTTCTTAAGAAATATTTACAAATATCTAAACAATCATCACAAAAAAACAAAAGCAACAAGAAGCACACAAGAAAAAACAAACCGTAGTCTTGGCAGGCGGCTTGCGCGCGCGCAGTGACATGTACGCGCGATCCATCGCTGCTACAGCACCATTCGTCCCACACAACATCACTATAATGTTATAATTTATTAATGAATAATGGACACACGTATTCACTGCACCAATTAGAGGTAGGAACAAACGCTGCGCATGAGTGTAGACCGGCGCGTCAACGGGGACTGCGCGCACGCCGGTACTCGCCCCTCCCCCCGCTACCCCGCTACTATTTTCGGAGCCCTGTGGCCTGTGGTTTCCCCTTCAACACAGGACATTTTGAACAGTAGCTCAACTTAACGCGGAAGTATGAAAGTGGACATGTGAAAGCGATTAAAACAAGGATGTAGTTACATATGGCCTTTTAATATTTATTTATTGTAATTTTCTGTTGTCACTAGCATTAAACATTTAGCTACTTAGGAAAATGATTTTCTCCTACTTTATTGATAGTATGGGTTTCAAAATACTATATTCGTAATAACATAGTATATTGAAAACAATACTTGTATGAAACAGGTCTGATCTCAAAGTTGCAATTGATATTCCAAGAGAAAATCGCCATTGAATTTAGATGTGTATTCATTTCTGTACTACCTAGTTGACTGACGGTCGACCACTTTTCAACCTTATTACTTAGGACATAAGGATGAAAAGTGGTAGACCCTCAGCGAACTTATTAACAGTACACCGTACATATTAAGAAGAACGCAGTACAGTGACAGTGACCGATTAGAACAGTAAACTATAGTCGGTATCACACAATACCTCGCAAACAACAAACAAGTCGGTTAACGCCTGTTTTGTGTCTGATCTTTAACTATGTTTAACTGACATGTTATTGTAAAAAGATAACAAATTCTGCGTGTTTCTGTACAATTGACCTTATAAAGGTGCATATTTTCTCGAACGGCAGATGGTGGTGTGATAGTTATGTTTAGCCCAAATTCTCAAATAATATAGCACAACAATATTATTGTACTCAATCTGGCTAGTTAGTAGAGCACCCTCAATACAGACAATATCTGCAGTAGGCTAAAAGAGACAAGAATCAGAGAGCATTGACAATAATTGTAATCGCTTTCAAAGCCTTCCGTATGTCCACAACGACTTTCAACTGGATTATGATAACTTTTCGGTAACTTATGTCAATGTAACATATATTACTGCCAACTAATACAAATGCGAAAGTTTGGATGGATGGATGTTTGTTACTCAATCACGCCAGAACGGCCGAACGGAGTTGTTTGAAATTTTCATATTTCCATCATCTTTATCGCTGTTGGAATGTCAGTTTCTCTAGACCTTCAGGCTTCCGGTGTTAAAGTCTAGATCAAAGCGTTTGCCCTTACCATACACCTTCAAAGTTAACTGCTTCGTCAAATAGTCGGATCTACTGTCTAAGTTACTGTTCGGTCAACAATGTGTCACTATTTCGGATCGGCAAATCGTTTTACTACAGTTATGGCATGTGTTAATCCCCTCCACATTTGCGTGTCGGTGCGTCGCGACATTTTTTGTTTGGGTAACAATATTTTAATGGATTTAGGCGTCTAGGTTACATCATCGGATCTTTTTTTAAGAGTATGATCTTGATCATAGGGCAAGGTTACTCGCAAAATAACAAAAGAAAAAATTTGAAAAGATAGAAAAAGATAAGTTCAACTGCGTTCAAGGAAAATAGCACAGGTTATAGAGAAAATACTCATTGGAGATAATTATGACGTTTATTCGTAGGAGTTGAGCGTCCAAGTTTCTCACAACTATATCAATCGAAAACTTTGAATCTCCCACCTTAGATTGTAGATTTTGATTAACGTTAAAAACTGTTTCAAATTGGATTTGAAATTGTACTACAAAACGTGGTAAAATGTTTAAAAAATATATTATTATTTATGATATTGACTTACTGTTTACATCGTACTTTACGACATATCCGGACTATTCAGTTCCCCTCCTTTATTTTATTGTAGGCGTGGGGATAAAGTTCTGCGTATGCGCATACAATACTACGAACGGTACGAACTATGCCTGTTGAAAAGTTGGGGAAAATTATTATGATATTTGTAGGAATATGATTCGTAGTGAAAGATTATTCCGAACGTGTATTGCACATTTATTAAGAAACTACAATCGTTTGAGCATTTGGAATGGATACCATACAAATCAAAAGTACGCGAAGGGACTATAATGTAAATATCATCAAACTTACAGGAAACTCCTGGGCGAAGAATTACAGAACCGAGAAGTTTGGCAGAGAGAAGGTGGACCAAGTGGCGTGCATTGCAGGTAGGCACTAACTACTTGCCTATCTTATAAGATCCAATTAAACTACATATCTTTAACTATCGCTACATAAATAAAATATATCATTAATTACCGATCATACTTATAAAAGTAAGTAAGACAGTTTAATTGGATCTTATGAGGTAGGCGAGAAGGCAGTGCCTACCTGCTGCTGCGATGTACTCGCCTGCTTATACCCTGCAGCAGGCGATTCCTAGCTGAATTGGTATTGATGATCAGTTTAATAAGAGCCCATGGAGGCAGACATAAGTGAAAGAAAATATTTTGATGACGTCAGTATAAAACTGTAAGTGGGAATCCCTACTAACATTCATAACATAAAATCGCGCTTGTAGTCCCAAACGGGCTAGGTTGAGGTGTACCTAATAGTACTCCCACATTTCGCCAGTTATCTTTAAGTCCCATGTAATAGGGGGCGAGCCTATTGCCAACAAACGGGCACAAATCTAGACACCCGTGGCTGTTACTGAGAAATTCCTGATGGAAAAACCCAACAAAAATTTTCCCGACCCAGGAATTGAACCCAGGACCTCATGGTCAGCAGTCGCGCTTGCAACCACAAGACCAACCAGGCAGTCCCTACTAATATTATAAGTATTGTTTTCACGCATAAATTAACACACGGGTAGAACATGACCAGGGCAAAATAAAACAAATATTCAACCCCAGTAAAACATCCACCTCCACCCTCAAACTCACAGTACATTCCCAACATACACTTTACCAAATACGTTTGAGTCGCAGCTGACTAGCGTCAGTTCGATAATATATTCAAGCAAGTCCAATTACGCCATGTGTCGACCCCTTCTTCACATAAGTGCGCAGGCGCATTCTACATCCGCGCGACGTACGCGTACGTGCGCAAGAGTTTATGGTGTGCCGTGCACTTTCACGTAAGTATGGTTTGGCGTATGGCTTGAAAAATTAAATTTTTCGTTGTAAGTATTTGAAAATTTGTTTGTGGTTACCGAGTTGTCGAGGTCAGGTAGGCAGTCGCTTCATGTAAAAGACTGGTATTCAGCTGCATTCGGTTAGACTATAAGCTGATTCCGGGATTTTTGAAAATTAGGTCTCAATTTCATTCAATCGTAGAGATATATCTTTACCTTGACAAAAAGCAGATATTATTATTAGTATTGGCAAAATAAATTGTTTACAATTCAAGTCCATTTTAAGTGAATCCATTTAGTAAGAAGTTCGAATACTTCAAACCGTTCTGTAAGCCAAAAGTTAATTGAATTCGCATCAACACTAATCTCAATCATTAAATAATATTGACCATTGACCGTCCGTATAACACAAATAAGTGTAATAGAAATGGAATTCCATAGTTGTCTCAACTCGCTTGCGCAAGTCATGACGAACCAATGGTACGGATCACTGGGTTGTTCATTGACGACCGATCGATTACTAGTAACGAAGTGGAATGTTCATCCATTGGAGAGGTCAATAGTGGGTACTTATCCTTATTACTATCGCATATTATAAGATGGCGTTAATGCTAGCAACAATTTTAGAAGATATAAATATGCTAAGTGCAAAAAATAAAAAAACCGGTCAAGTGCGAGTTGGACTCGCGCACCGAGGGTTCCGTACAAACCTGTGGGTATATAACTTTTTTTTATATGACGAAACTAAAAATTTACGGTTTTCGTAATTTTTCCTATATCTGTACTATAAGACGTGACTTCGTACAAAATTTCAAGATTCTAAGTTCACGGGAAGTACCCTGTAGGTTTTGATTCCCGTGCGAGTTTCGAAAATTTGCGGAAATTTGCGGCCTAAGTGGCTGTATCTTTTGATTGCGTTGACTTAGAAGGTTGATTTTTCTACAGCTTCCAGGGACAGTAGAACTAAGTATCATATAGAAATTTCAGTTTGATACCTCCACGCGTTCCTGAGAAAAACGGTCTTGACAGACGGACGGACGGACGGACGGACGGACGGACGGACGGACGGACGGACAACAAAGTGATCTTATAAGGGTTCCGTTTTTTCCTTTTGAGGTACGGAACCCTAAAAAGATTCTTGGAATTTTGTTATGAAATTATCCTTGGGGAAGCCCATTACTTTCTACTGTTGGATTCTCCTACTTCGTTTGGCTGAAACATTCATATAATTTTACTCTCCAGAAAGCCATTCATAATTCGCCATCACCGTTCTTATTCAAATCGTAAAAACCCGTTATTGAAATAAACATTTCAAACATTCAATTTCTGCAAATATTGTTCTGAAAAAAAAAACTCCTTTCTGTAAATTGCATTTTTATCCTAAAAGCGTCAACTTAGGGGTTGACCACACTATCGACGTGTACTCCGCTGGAGCCGGTCAGACAGAGCGAATAGTCCGACGCGGAGCCCAACCACATGGTTGCGCGCATCGACACGAATTATGTTATGTTATTTGAATTTTTTTTGCATGGACAAAAAGTTTTTAGGGACCGAGTCAAGCCGATCCGAGTCGTTAAGTGAAGTCACTTCAATAATGACAATTCCAAAGCTGAACTCATACAACCCTATCTCTATTTTAGCATTATCATCTCTCCTCGCTGTGTGGTCCACGGATAAGATAACGGAAGTCTAATAAGTCTTTCCTTGAGTTACGTAAGATGCAAGGAATAGATTTTATTATACCATCTCCTTTAAAAGCACTGATAATAGTATATTGCAGTGTTTATTATGCGATCCGTTTCGTGACAGATTCTTATCTTGTTTGCCATCAATTCCATTTATTTCATTGACTTCTGATAGAATATATACAGTATACAATTATGATGAATCAGCATTAGAAAGCATGTGGTGGCATTGCTGAAATTAACATTTTTGGTGCGGCTGTGAGGCGTACTTAATACCATATTTAGTATTATTTTATGTCAAATAGTATTTGGCCAAATGATGTGTTCTTGTGCCAAATAAACGTGTGTCTCTTTCCTTCTTTACTGGCTTGGTTAAACAGTACCTATTATTTAGAAGTCCAACTACCATTTAAATCGTAACATAAGATTTACATTCATTGTGGTGCCTTCCGATTTAGAGAGAATTAGATGCTAGACTGTGCCGGCTGCGAGAAATTTTGTATTCGCTCCTCGACCTTCATACGTCGCAAGACTCGCAAAGTCTAGCATAACGATTCATCCCTAAGGAAGTCAAGGCCATCCCTACTTCTATTTTGATCGCATGGGAAATTATATTTTGTATAATTATGTAAAGGGGCTTCCTATTACCGTCGTCATCGTTACACTGTTCCACCAGTCCTACAGGACGCAATAAAACTTTAATTTACAAAGGAAGCAGATAGCCGGTCTGTATCAGCTACATCCGAAGAGTTTTCCTACAATACCTCTGTAATGTTGTAGGTACACGTTTGTGGGGCCAACAATTACCTCAGTTGCGACAACGAGCCAATTAGGGCACGTTAATAAACTTTAATCGCTCACAATTAATGAGCGCTCTCTAAATTGTTGGTGCTACTACCAGTGCTCGCTCGTTACCCGCTTATTGTGTACAGAAAACTATAATATTTATATAGAACATCTCCTTTGGTCTAAAAATCAGCCTTGTCTAATAAACTGAACTTTAAAATTACTCTTATTTAAATATATTGTAAAGTTTTGCATGTCATGTATTTATGTAAGTGTTGGGAACCTCAACTGACTTTAATACCAATACTTATTGCAAATAAAATGACTATGATTATTTTTTTATTACTTTTCCATTTTCCGTCTAACAGAAGAATTGTAACTCATTGAATCATTTTTATTCAATGATCAAGAGCCATTAGGTCTACTCATCCTTAACATTTTCTTTTAAGTCTTGATAGCACAAGGGGCTACAAAACAATTTCTGAACAGGTGCTGCATTTAGAATTTGTAGCTTACCAACCTGCACTGGGCGTGGGCGTTCGCGTTGTGCGATACGGGCTTACTGCCCACTTCATGTCACCGAGATCCCAGCCTGTGTCACACAGCAGTGGGAACGTAATAGGCTGATTATGATTATTTACGTCGGCTGCCTATAATGTTCCACTATGAAACTATCGGGAAACTATCTGGCCGACCCATCCTTCCAGAAATTTCTACAACTTTCTGGAACGTTCATATGCCGGACCCATTCTTCGAGAAACTTCCACAACTTTCTGGAAGGATGGGTCGGCCATATGAAGGTACCAGAAAATTGTGAACTTTCTCGATGGATGGGTATGGGATGGTGATATACAGTACAATAGCCGTCGGGTTCGCGGGAGCAGTCAGTCTGATTTTGGCTACACAACGAAGCGAATCGAAGTGAACTACAATTGCGATAGCTAAATGAATAGTGATCAGTAGTGAATTTGTGTTTGAGTTATAAGTGTTTTTGTGATAAATAAAGTTATTCGTGTTTAATTGGTAATGTTTTAATTTATCCTATACCCAGCTTGTAAGAATAGTTTGTGAAGCAGTTCTCACTTGCATCTCACATCGAGAACCGAAACCGTAGTAGGATCAAAAACCGGTCAGCACCCGTGGTAACATCCATGCTATCCCAGACACTCCCGTCTTTGAAGACCAAATAACCGTATCGATGGCAGTCATTAAACGTTTTTGTATCTGTAACCACATCGATAGAGACGTTTTTATAACGATATTTCTGAGAAAGAAAGAATTGTTGATCGATTGGATTACCGAGAAAATTGTTTCATGAATGAATGCTGAGATGATTGTGTTTGGAGAATTTTTTAATGATAATTTAGTATTTCGTAAGATATTGTATACGTTCATAACTTCAAGAAGGTGAATATCGTCTCGATAAATTGGATTGGAGTAGGTATCAAAAACCCTTTCATTTACAGACAGTGCGCTGAATTATTTCACCGATCTTAATTAAAATTAACAGGGGAAGTGGGGTCTGGTAACTAAACTAAACTTGAAGAATGATCACATAACAATGGTTAGTAATCTTTCAGTGATTAACATGCCTTCTCCTACACCGAAACAATGAATAGAATTGATATAATAATGGTCATTATTCCCACGCCAAGCAAAATAATTGGTAATCACACTGTCTTATTTACATATGCTTCTGTCAATCATTTTAACATGATCATTAAAAGGGCCTCTTCATCGTGTGGTTCATATCTTATATTTAAGCTAACACTGATAATACCTGCATTTAGTTAGACTGGAAGCCAACCCCAACAAACATAGTTGGGAAAAGGCTAGAAAAATGACCATCGTATTTCAACTACAGGAGAAGTTCAGGAACGTATTCTCTAAAGTTTTTAACCATGCAGAAAAAGAGGGATCCTCCACTAAAAAAACGTAAAGAATTTAAAACACCTTAGCATAACAAAGCACTTCAACAAAAAACAACAATAGCACGCCAACAGGAAGTAATCAATGTCAACTAAAACTTTAAAAAAAATTCAATCAAATCAGTATTGACGGTACATTAAAAAAAAACTCTCAAACCGTCTCGTAGACCGGATGCCAACGATTGAGTGGCCCGTGACCAAATCCTTAAATTACTGTATTGATTGGGACAATTGGTAATGACCGTGAGCTAAATGTTGGACTGCTGGTATCGGATTCCGGATAATTTGTGGAGGAACAATCGCCCCTGTTTGTACCTTGAAACAAAGAGGGGTGGTGATTTTTGTATTAATAATATAATATCTTTATTTATACAAAAAAACAGATTGTAGTACATGTAACAGATTTCACAAAGTGGGTAGTCTTAAATCTCTGACAATCAAGTGGGTGACGTGCTGTCCTCCTTGCTAGGCTATGAAATAGCCTGTATTAAGAAGTAACAGTGCCGATCCCCTCTAATTGTATTACTACAATTTTATTTTCACACTTAAATTGAACTGATGTGTTTAAATACAGATATGAATGAGCGACCGCATTTGTGTGTGTGTGTGTGTGTGTGTGTGCGTGTGTGTGTGTGTGTGTGAGTGTGTGTGTGTATGGGTCTGTGTGTGTGTGTATGTGTGTTAGTGTGGGTCTGTGTTTTGGGTGAGTGGTACAATATACAAACTTGTCATAACTTTATATTAAATTAAATATTTTTCTGTTTCGTCGTAGGTTTTATCTTGAAGGAATGTGCGGACAGTCTTTTTACAATTATGATAAGATAATCTATATATGGGACATTTTTTGTTTATTGTATTGTAAAGGGACGGACCTAAATAATAAAAGAATCTTTTAGTAAACGACAAGCGGGTTCTTGGAGAAGTACATATTTTATCTTTTCGGCGTTTGGTGATTTCAATATAGGGGGTTAAGCGGTGCTGCAACAGAATTGATTGTAAAATAAAGTGTTGCCGCACGTTAAGGACATTGCAATTTTTGTATAACTGATTAGTTGGATAAATTATTGGACGGAAGGTAGCCACTTTCAGTATGGCGCGATGTGCAACTTCCAGTGGTTTAAAGATAGTTTTTGCAGCACCACCCCAACAGGGAATACAGTAGGTAATAATAGATAGGCATAAGGCAAAATAGACATTACGTATGATTATAGGATTAGCAATATTTCTTAGGGTTTTAAAGATATATATAAGTTTGCGAACTCTGCCAGTAAGGACATTAATATGAGATTTAAATTTAAGGTTCTTATCTATGATTATACCTAGGTATTTGATTTCATCCGTAGAAGATATAGGTGCGCATTGACATGATACTTGAGTTAGCAAATTGCATGTATGAGCTTTAATTAAAATTGGTCGGTTTGGTTGGGTAGCAGAACTGACCGAGTAGGTAATGAACTTGGTTTTGGAGGTATTAAGTGTAAGCGTGTGGAGATAAAGCCAGTTCAGCGCTACATTAAAGCCATGTTGCGCTTTGTCCTGGAGTTCAGACCATGTGTTGGCGAAGAAAGTTATAGCAGTGTCGTCCGCAAATGATGTTATCTTAGCATTTAGGATATTTAAATTGCATAAGTCGTTTATAAAAACTAGAAATAAAGTGGGACCCAATATGCTTCCTTGTGGAACGCCATAGTAGATGGGGAGCTCATTGCTACTGTGCCGATCAATCTTGACTATCTGGGAGCGATTAGTGAGGTAGCTTTGAAAGAGATCAAGTTGCAATCCCCTGACACCCATCTTCTCAAGTTTGAGTAAGAGAGAACGGACGGGGACGGTGTCGAATGCCTTCGCAAGGTCCAAGAATATTGTTAGGACCTTTTTATTAGTGTTCAGGTTTTGTACAATATTGTTAGTTAGTTCCTGAACTGCGTCACAAGTTGACTTGTTTTTACGGAATCCAAATTGTTGTGGTGATATTAGTTTGTAATGTTCTAAGTAGTATACAAGTCTTTTATTGATAAGACGTTCTAGTACCTTGGATAAGGCAGTCAGGACTGCTATAGGACGGTAATTGTTTGGCAAGTTCCCGTCGCCTCCCTTGAAGACTGGGTGAATGATTGCCTTTTTAAAAGAAGAAGGAAAGACTGCAGTCTCAAAACAGAGGTTAAAAATATGGCATAGAATGGGCGCCAGGAAGGTTGAGTATCTCTTTAGGATGTGGGGTGATATGCCATCCCAGCCAGTTGCAGCATCAGGGCGCAATGAATGGATAACTGCTGTAATTTCGTCAAGGTCAGTAGGCTCAAGGACGAACGATGAAGTTGATGTGATGTCAGAAGTGGGTTGAGTGACTATCAATGGCTGCGTAGTACTAGTGTGAATATTATTTGCAAGCCTTTCGCCAATGTTAACGAAGTATGAGTTTGTAGTGTTGCAAGACTCAATAGGTGAAGATGACAAAGTTAGTAATTGAACAGATGTATTTTTAGTTTTAGTAGTGTTAGTTACCCGTTTAATAGTATCCCATAGTGTTTTTGGGTTTTTACTAGCTTTTTTCAGTTCCTCTGTATCATAAATTCTCTTAGCCTTCTTTAAAGTACTAATACAAAAATTTCTGTATCGAAGGTAAGTAATTTTTAGAACTTCATTTCCTGGGAATTTTTTAACTTTCTTGTGTAGAGCATCCCTGTTTCTTATGCACCGTAATAAACCAGATGTGATCCATGGCTTTAGGATTCGCTTTTTTGATGAAACTTTTTTAACTGTGGTATTTTCTGAAATGGATACAGTCATTAAGTTCAGTAATTTATCGGTAGCCATATTTGCGTCCTTTATGTTGAAAATAGGGGTGAAATCCAGTTGTGACATTGATTTGTCAAGCCCGTCATAATCAATTTTCGTTATAAGGGAGTTTGCGACCGTTCGTAAACATTTATCGCGAATGCAAAGTATGGAAGACGAGTGATCAGTTATTGTGGAGCTTAAGACAAAGGTTTGGGTAGGGGAAATTGTTTTGAGAAACGTGTGATCCAAGCAATTGCCATCCCTGGTCGGTAGGGTGTGGGCAGGGAGATAACCGTGAATGGCAAGGCAATTTAGGTATTCGTGGGAGCGCATGTCAGATGTGGTAGGTTTGATGTCCACGTTCAGGTCGCCTGTTAGAACTACTGACTTAAATCTATGCAGCGACGGGAGAATGTTGTTAAGAGCTGCGAGAAAGCTGTTTATATTGTCTATTGACGGTGATCGATAGATACAGATAATCGCCAAGTCAAAGTTAATTTTTATAATAAGACCAGATGCAGATCGGTGGAAATCTGGCTCTTCGCATGTAACAGACAGGTCCGATTTCGAATATACCACTACACCATCACTTTGATTTATATGTTTGGTGGTCATGAACGCGGAGTAATTATTGAGAATCGGGATAATGGTATTGCTAGAGCATGGCAACCAACATTCAGTTAAAACAACCAGATCGCAATCGAAAGAAATTCGGTGCAGAAGCGTTTGCAAGCTTAAAAAGTTACGGTTTACTGAGCGTATGTTTTGTGTCAGAATTTTAATGTAGTTATTAGGATTCTTTACGATGGAGAGTGTTTCCTCAGGTGTGCATGTATAGGTAGTTGATACAGATAGTTCGTCGATACTGTTAATTAGATTGTTTATGTTAGTAGTCATTTTTACGGTAAGGTAAAAGTAACATGTAGGTTACGAGAAAATAGGGTGGTATTTGTTTTAGGAACATAGGAAAGCTTATGTTTGGGGGTAATAAGTTTAAAAACATATCTTTTATGAAATTGAAGTAGCTACTCGTAGAATAGGAATAATAGAGATGTACGCAAGCATATGTAAGGAGTATATACGGTGACATGATGAAGTTGTAAACTGTAGGTGTTGAGTGTGTCATGTATGTTGAGAGTATGTTGTGTTGATATAAATAGTTATGTGTGTGAATTTTGTTTGTATTTAGTTTTTTAACATAGGAATTCGAAGAAATCTTAAAAGTAATCAAATAATACGTAAGATATAGTAGAGTATACTTAAATGCAAGTAGTCATGCTTTGATGATTGCCGCCAGCTGCTTCAGTTGTTCTTCGCTTCTCACCACGATAGTCTGGCTATCTGGATCCTTTTTAAGCATAACTCTTCCGTTCGACGTCCAACAATAGTTGTACTGGTGTTGCTTAGCGTGGTTTCGAGTAAGGTAAAATAACCTTTTAGTATTGGCTGTTAAAAGCTCGGTGATGTAGATAGGTGTTTCCGGTGCAGATTTTAAGTTTAGATGGGTTGATTTTATCTTGTCTGTAGGATTCCGTTTATTGTAGTCTTTAACAGCACCAAGAAAATTCGTCTTCGTCAGGGTATTGCAGAACTCAACTGATAAACTCGATGTTAAGTTTTCCTTTTTTGAGGGTAGTCTTATAATATCACGGATACTAGCGGATTCTGTATCAAGGCCTAGATGTCGTGATAGGTGCGATATAGTTTCGTACAGCATGATCTTGGTCTCATTCTGCCTTTTGGGTACATTGCGTAATTCTATAGAGGTTTTGATGAGATTGTGGTCGAGAACTCCAACTTGTTTTCTAGCGTAGCTAACTGGATTGCCACGGAGCCACGTTGATTTTCTAGTCCCGTAATTTTATTTTCAAGGGACTGCAATTGATCAGAGACCGCTGTCATTGCCTTTTCGAGATCAGTATTTGTGACCTTAATTTCCGTGTAGTGATTTTTTATTTCCTTAATATGACCTTCCAATTTGTCCAAACGGGTGCTCTGAGTGCAAATCATCTCATTGATCATCTTCTTGATTATTTTTTAGATTTATATTTATTATATTTATTAGAGCATTTTTTTTTTGTTTCCTGCAATGATACTGGACTGGGCATATTCTTAGCGTGGCGAAAAAATGCAAATATTTTTGGCCCAAAATTCAGGTACGTGAACTCCGCTCACTGATGCAGTCATCAAGTGTCAGGACATACGGCGCAATATGGAAGGTGGACCATCGTCTGTGGAGAGACGCCGCAAACGCACTTGAAATCTGAGCCGTTCCGAACCTCTATCTATGGAGATTGTCTTTGCTCCGTCGGACTTAGAAAGTCCTGTGAACTGCCTAGGTCTCATCTTGTAGCATCTATGTATTTTGAAGTCGGGAGTCCAGTCAGCAGAATAGTAGTATTTTACATTTAACGACTGAGTTGCCGTTTATAGGTAGGTAATTAAAGAAATACAAAAGTTTTCTACCTTGTAAGTACCAAGAAACCATGACAGCATTACCGTTATATTATAGCTGAACAATACGGAAGATGTAATAATTATATGATCGACATTGAAAAATAAAGTCTTGACAAAATCCACTCAACAAACATTTGGAAGAGGAAATAGATCTTAAAACAATATTATAACCATTTTAGGCGTTTCTTTTGGTCACCAACTTTATAGCTTATCTTTTTCCGCTTGTTATATGTATTATTAACACGCAATTGCAACACATTTCACGACGCAATGTATTATTAGCTAGACCTTATATGTAAGTATCGGCAAGGTTCTTAATACGTTTCGAATTCTGACAGAATAATGTAAAGAACTAATCAAAAACAAATATTTACTTATCAGGGAGAATAATCTTTCAGCGGCAAAAGGGCTATAGAAAAAAATAAGGCAATGGATAAACTTCAGTGCAATCGCACGGTATGCCCTCGTACGCACGGGCGACCTTTTATCGTGACGATTTTTTTAGCAACGAGATTTTTAAAGCTAACAGTGCGCTTATTGACGCGTTGGACGCTCTGTTGGATTCTCAATGCTCGGGCTCAACACCGAGACTTGAAAATCTAGTGGGCGATAAAAAGGGTTAACGTGCAGTGACCAACCGTTTAACATTATACACCCACGCGAGCTCATATCTGCGTGAAGCCTAATATGTAGCGTCTGATCTTTCCCACAGGGGTTAACGACCCGGGATTTAAGAGGAACGCGTCAATGACAGCAATTGTTTCGACACTACATTCATTAACATTGGTGTGGATGAACGAACTGCATTCCGAGATATACTTCTACGGGACACTCGCATAAAGACATATTCCATGGGGTACCTACTAATACTCTCAAAGGGAAAGTGGCTTAGTATTTGAATCATAATAGCCACACGGGTCGGTGCAGGTTAAAACTATGCTTTAGGTCACATAACATCACGCCTGTATTCCGCGAAGGGTTAGGCAGCGGTGTAATAATAGGTCACCCACATTTCGCCAGTTATGTTTAAGTCCCATGTAATAGGGGGCGAGCCTATTGCTTTGGGTCACTCCGTGAAAAGGTGACCATCCATCACATATCTAGACCCCTCTTGCTTCAGAACCCATCAAGCAGTTAGTCTCGGCTGTCATTTAGTCTTTACTGGTAAACTAATCATGCGTTCTGCAGTTTTTGCTTACCTCCTTGAGAAAATGCTTGAGTTTAAGTACGCAGTAGTAAAAATATCTTTTAGCCACGTGCAAATACAGGCAAGTCCATAATTTTAAAAACAGGGTGCGCCAGACATATAAAAACTAATCTAGCATGCCGCGACTGCAGCCGCACCGCGTCTAGACGTGGTAGTTATCACCCATGCCTGTGTGGAGCCTAATAATGTTCGGCGTCAGGGCGTTCCCACGTCGGTTGTCGACCCCGGCGTCAAGAGGATCGCCTCAATGAAACGGTAGAGAACGAGATCTCAATTGTTTTGGTATACAGAAGCACTCGTAACAATTTTATAGTGCTGTCGGGACAAACAACGCCATCTTTCTTTTACACAGTCGATTTCACAAATGTTTACGAACAGCGGCCTTCGGTCCATGTCATTCTTGTAACAAAAGAACCATGCTGCACTATATATTGAAATAACGTTAGCAAATGCTCCCTGCGCAGTCCTCAACATTCAAAGATCACAACTACACCATCCCAACTGGATATCGATATCCTCCCCAAAAAGCCCAATAACTTCCTGTTTATAACCGAATCACTGAGGCTGGTGATAAACAATGGTTCGAGTGAAAGCTGTTTTAACTATTTCAGAATAAACTGAAAGTCGATCTCGCAGGAAAAGCCAAGAATACAAAAGCAGAAGTCCATTGATCGTCATAAAAGCACGAAAATGCACTTGCCTTGTTTACACGCAATGTTGCTGCTTACTAACGACTTGCATTAATCAAAGTGTAAACGAAGCACCAGAGGATGTTTTGACAAGATATGATTAAAGCGGGTTTCTGCGTTTGAAAGAGACACCGGATGATAGCAATTTGTGTACGTCTATCAAGATTTTACTAATGGAACATGGCAAGATCTTCAGCGACCTGCACTTAAGATAGACACAGTTAACAGACCAAGGTTGAATTCTAGAATTATATTCAGACATGATTTTAATCCAGATTTGAGTAAGAGAAACAATGGCCAATATAATGACTAATATTACCAGACCTTGAAGTCTGTAATAGGGGGGGGGGGGGTTCTAGAAAATCGATCTTGATGGTTGTTTCCAACTCTCAAATGAAGCCAAAGACTATATAACCACTTGACTGCGCATACAGTGCCACGATACTCGAAAACTATTAGTGTTATGTCGCCTATGTATAGGCTACGGTGTTAGTAACCATTTTAGTTGTGACCAAGTATTAACCCTGTGTGCACGCTCAATTATTGCAATTTTATCAAACATTTTATGCAAACATTCAAAAAAATCTAGTTACAAAAAAGATGGCATAACTTTTCACCGGTAAGTAAACAGTAAGAAAATTATTTTTGATTTAATCAGATTATGAGCAACCGCAGAGGTCTTGTTAAAATGGTGGCTGGGTGAAAGAGCACACGTTTAATTTCCGCGTTGATGTCTTTTGGAAACGTCTCGTTCTTTCATTAGACAATTCTGATTCTTTTATCCCTTTCTTTCCCTTTGTATGTTTATCGTAAAAACCTGTGCTGTCACCTTTAATATTCGAAGTTGATACCGACATTTACCTTTAAAATTTAAATTAATAAAAAAGTTATTCAATGCAAATACTGCAATAAAATACCTATCTACTATTAACCGACTTTAAAAAAGAAGGTTATACGTTTGTCGGTTTTTTAATGTATTTATGTTGCCGGATTACTTGAAGATGGCTGGACCAGGGACCGTACAACCCCGCTTAAGAGTTAAGCCTTTCGAAGGGGTAAGCCGTTTATGAGGTTACCTTTATCATTGGGTAACCCCTTGAATGGGTTTTGTACCAGAAACCCTTTGAAAGGGTTACATGATAACCTATTGAATGGGTTTTATACTAGAAACCCTTTGAAAGGGTTACATGATAACCCATTGAATGGGTTTTATACTAGAAACCCTTTGAAAGGGTTTCATGATAACCCATTGAATGGGTTTTATACTAGAAACCCAGTGAAAGGGTTGCATGAAAACCCATTGAATGGGTTCTATACTAGAAACCCAGTGAAAGGGTCAAAACCCTTATAATATATGGGTTATTATAATGAAGGGCGTTATAAAAACCCATATATTATAAGGGTTTTGTTCGGGTTATTCAATAAACTTGTGCTAGGTCGGTGGTACGGGAATGGCGGCCGGGCGCTCATTGCCTATAATTCACTAGACGGTATTATACAAATAGCGAGAGTAGGTACGAGCGAGAGCTCCAATAGAACTATAGTTGCGTATTTTGAGTTTTTGAGGCGCCCGCTGCATTCTTTGATCTATCCGCGCCGAAAGTAGCGTGTAGACTTTTTTATCAATTGGGATGCGTTTGCGTGTTTCAAGCTAATTCATTTATAAGGTTAGTTTTTTCTTGAATATTAAAGTACTTTGTAGATAGTTTGAGTTTTTCTTTGTAGATAGTTTGTAGGCAATAGTATTGCCTACAAATAGGCTCACTCGCCCCCTGTTACATGAGATTTAAAAACATAACTGACGAATGTGGGTGTACTATTAGTCTATTAGGTACACCTCTTTGGGGAATACAGGCGTGACGTTATTTGTGATGTTTGCAGATATGTAGTTTATGCTCAAAATCCATCCAAGTGCTAAGATTTCTTTGCTAACTCGCACGAAGTTGCGCAGAAGATGGTAGGTAAGTACTTCATAGAGACTCTCTGTTGGTCGTTTGTTATTTAGGTATTAGGTTTCAAAATTATAAAAACGAATGTTGGGGCCGGATGCCTTGTAACATTTTATTATACTTATCATTTTATATTTGGTAGTAGAAAATATTACTAAGTATATCAGAGAGGGAAGAAAGTTCTGATGACGAATCTCAACACGTCAATCAGATCCATGACGAATTGTCAAAAACATCAGCAGGAATGTCTTTGTCACCTACATTCGATCCAGATGTTTCTACGCCTGATTTATTTCTGTTATAGCTTATGCAATAGCTTGAATTTTAAAGCTCCCTTAGGCTCTTTAGGTCCGGCTCGCTTCGCTCGCTCTTGCGTTCTCTTCATCTTGAAACTCTTACTCATCCCAGGGGCCGGGTCGTAGGTCTGGTTTTGAAGTTCAAACCCGGGAGGGGTTTTGACATCTAAATCGACCCCTAAATCTCGGACAACTATAAAGAAATCAACCGATCCGAAGCGGAATGCAAAAAAATTCTCGCTCGCTAATACATACCCGTGTTATCGTAATCAATTGAATGAGCAATGAGCAAGTAGAAATTTTGTCTTTATTTTATTATAAATGTCGTTTGAAATAAGATAAGACATTTAATAAAAACTTTTTACAGTCCGTTAAACCGATTTTGACTTCTATTCCGTAGGCATAAGAACGCCTTTAAAAGACGTCTGCGTTGGACGACTGTAAGTATAGGACTATGACACAAATAAGGTTAAATGTAATTCGTTTGGGTGAATGCGAGCCGTAGCCCCGTAGGTATGTACGTTAGTGCATGACTTCGAACGAGTGAAGGAGGCCTGCTTTTGTTTTTTAATAACATTTAATAGCTTTTACAATTTCGCATGTAATGATATAAGCCAAATAGCGATATCTAACTTAAACAAAAATAAAACAACTAATAAGTTTGGTTCTTGTCAAACATCTCTCTTTGAAATTGCTAAGAGATTTCGGCGATTTTCTTCAAAACTTTGAGATACCTACCTAGCGCTTTTCGGCCTAACAGGGCAGTCTAGTAGGTACTCCATTTTGTACATTTAGTGACCAATAATCTATCCATGACACAAATCAATCAACAATGAAGTGGTACGTCGGACCTTTAGGACATAACATCGTTGCGCAAATTGTTGCGTGAATTGGCAAGTAGGTAAGTATGTAGGACAATCCTACATATTTACCTACTTACCCATTGCAATAAACTATACAATTGCTATTTTGAAAATTTAGATTGATAAATTACGTAACTTTATATCTACATACCTACCTATTGTAATGCGACCCCGAAATGATCAATCGCCATCAATTTATATTGTAGTATAGTAATATTATCAATCGATTGGTACGTAAACGAGCTATGTGCAACAAACACGTAATAATTTACAATCACGATTGATCATTTCGCAGACCCCTAAGTTTTCACACCGACTAAATAATAATATAGTAAAACTCCGCAAAAGACGTCCAGGTTCAAAAATCAAACAGCAAAAATGACAGCATTTGTTTGGTACTTGCAATAAAGTAATAAACAAGAACAGAAATGAAAAAAACATAATAATATTAAGTAATTTCGGAATCCGGCCAGCAAAGCTAAAATGAACTCTAAGTCACATTCAATAAAGCTCATAGATCCCTGTTTACAACCAGCTAGGTAAGTAGCCACAAAGGCGCCGCCGCGTCAACGCATGCTATTCCGTTTTGAAACCTATGCCCTTCAGCGAGAGATCATATTACCATGGGGTCTAAACTCGAACAAATTATAATTAGTCATGTAAAGAAAATCATAGATTGCAGCATAGGTAACGATTATGAAACAAACAATCACTAAAATACGTTAAATGGCAGATTTTGACTGAAGTAAGAGATTAGTAAAAATCTAAACTTCCTTGTCTACTCATAAATCACGTAATTTCTACAAAAAAAGATAAATGAAGCTCTAGATCAATTCGATCCCATAGAAGTAGCCATCTGTTAATCATTGTCTTTAGAGCTCTTTGCAAAAGATGGTGTTTTACTGAATATGTTATATGTCACATAAAGTGCAGCGTGAAAGCTCACTCACACAAATGAAACTGTTCCGCCAACTCGAGAATTTTTTTGTTGTTGTTTTGTATACTTGTCCTTGAACGCACGGTGCGATGTCATTCATATTCGATTTGGTTAACCAAAATGGTCCCTTAGCTTAGGCCGTTCAAAAGAGTTATCCAAATATTATGGGTTTGTGACTGTTTAGAAAACCCTATCAAAAACCCATACCAAAACGGTCAATTAAGCCGTTCAAAAGGGTGACCCACACCACATCGTAAGGGTTTTTGATTGACTGCTAGAAAAACCCTATCGAAAACCCTTTCAATGGGTAGCCAAAATGGTCAATTAAGCCGTTCAAAAGGGTTAGCCACATCGTATGGGTTTTTGATTGACTGCTAGAAAAACCCTATCAAAAACCCTTTCAATGGGTAACCAAAATGGTCTATTAAGCCGTTCAAAAGGGGTACCCATATCGTATGGGTTTTTGATTGACTGCTAGAAAAACCCTATCAAAAACCCTTTCAATAGGTAACCAAAATGGTCTATTAAGCCGTTCAAAAGGGTTACCCATATCGTATGGGTTTTTGATTAACCGCTTCGAAAAACCCTAACGAAAACCCTTTCAATGGGTAACCGATATGGTCCCTGGGCTGGACTGATTTGAAAAATATTTAAAAATCAAAACGCCTTACAATTTCAAAAGGACACTAAAAACAAGTTATTGTACAGATCCACTACAGTAATAGAAATTTGTCGTCGTTGTGAAATTTATATTAAGAGGGCGATCAACGAGAGTGGTTGAAAAGTGCTGTCTTCGAAATATAATACCTATTATTTTATAAGATCGGTTTTAAAATCTCTGATTGGATATAATTTATTCCCGGATATTAATTTTCATCAATTTGAAATAGAATCAACAAATCATTTAATTGATTTAGCAAGCCGCATAATTCAGAAATATGTAGACGTTCGTTTATCATTTTTTATAAAGAACAGTCAGGACCCTAAAACTTTAATTCGAAAAACATTTACCAAATTAACAGGATACATGTTTTTTGTAATCGATTATTTTTGATTAAATATCATTATTTTATACGATTGATTGAGTATTTTTCATAATGTTAAAATCCATTTTATCGATATCTACTGTTTTTCCCTAATCAAATAGATCAGCCCTAACGATATGCAAGTATGCAAGTTGACCTTGAACTGACCAATTGCAGGCGCGCGTTCTTCCTCGTCCCCCGGCCCGCGGTAGTGAGTCGTGTACTTAGAAGTAATCGGCCTATAAGCTCTCTAGTGGTTATATACTCTATGAGTGAAGCCAAACACGCAGAGGAAGAATTTAAAATTAAACACAAACCACAAGCATCCATATTCGTTGGGAATATCCTCACACCTAACAATGACTTGAATAAATATGGAAGCTTTAAACAAGGCTTCTTTAGTTAGACAAGTTAAAAGATGTATTTGTGTTAGTGAGGTGTCAAGTACAAAGTTTGTATTGTAGACAGACTTTTAACACTTGAAAGACCAAACATAACTGTGTGGATTGAGTTTGGTGTCGAAGTAGTAAAAGCGAAAACCGATACCGAATCTTTATTCACCTAGTTTAGGTCCTGACTCGACGACGCATCTGACGGTGGGATTCCGCGTCGATAATTATGGTTAGCCTAAGGGTTGCGCCGAGAAACGGCGGGAGTGCTATGTAATGATGTTATCGCACGCGGCAGCACCGTCGACGCGCTCGGCAGCACGCTCTGTTGCTCGCTCTAGCATATGACGGTTCTGAGCGATAGAAAACCGTAAACATAGGAAGTAGGAGCATGGTAAAATGTGATGATACCGTGCGGATAGATGTGGCGCAAACCTTAACACCGTTTTCACCAATTACTAGTGCGGACCGAGCAATTTTTGTTCTTTTCGATATGATAATTTATTTAAGAAAATCGTAGCGTTTGGTGAGAACATCCCATTACAAATGCAAAATATGCATGAAATTCGTGTCGTAAACTTCGTCGGCAGATAAGTTAAATTTCGCACTAATGATTTAGATGTTTACGCGAATTTTATGCATTCAATTTTACAGTCCGTTTCACATGGACATTATTCAGCGGTGATTTACGCTGTTGTTTTGTTTTCAACTAACGAAATGATGAAGAGTTTTCGAAAACTTGTCAATTGATATTATATTATATTAATTCAAATGACAGGTAATTTTTATTATAAGAATTATGCTTACAAGAAACTGCCAGATTAAGAATTCTGCCGCAACAGTTTAAAAGGCAAACTGGAAACGAATCAAATTTCAACTCTCGGCGCTAAGCCAAACGTTGAAAATGGAACAGGCGTGCTTTGAAGTAGGTGTCTCTGAGTTATACTGAAAAGAAGCAAGCGGCTGATCTTGCAATTTTATTGCTATGTATTTGCGAAATATTCCAAATTGAAATTTATCGTTGCAAGCGGTTTTGTTATCGCAGCTAGTAGACCATTATTTTTGAAGTCGTGACTCCAACGGAACCCTCAAGATATCCCTAAACGTACAAACAAACACTACCGCCAACTTAGTTGCACCTCACACCGAAAGTTCAATAAACACCGGTACAAAACTTTTGGGCCCGCAACCAGTACCGGATTCCATCGCCATATATGAGACAGGCTCGAGGGACTGCAAATGTCAGTTCAAATTAACATAGCATGGAGCCAACAGGTAAGGTCAACCAGACACTTGAAGTACAAAAACCTCCCTATTGCTTTGGAATAAAGGCACTTAATGACAAATTGACGACAGGTAGGGTAAAACGTGAATTACGAAAACCTCCTTTGTTGCATCGGAATAAAGCAAATGTTAAAGACGACAGATGGACGTGCGGTTCATTGAAGTTCAAAGAGTATGTTTATCTTGAAGATAATGTGTACTTGAGTGGTAGAAGAATAACATGAGTTGTGTATTAAATAAGACTATTGTGAAGTTGAACTTGTAATTAAAACAGTGTGTGGTCAGGTGGAAGACGATCTCGAATAATTACTAAGTACTCTTAGATATCCGACCATTATGAAGCCTCCTTTCGTTTCGGAAATGCAAACGGGCATATCCGTCAAGGCGGCCTGTCTAAATGTATCTCGAGTGAATGTTGCCAAACCATAAGAAACCACATGCTTTATTAATGACCCTTTACTACCGTAACATAACATCACGCCTGTAAGCCAGGAAGGGTCAGGTAGAGGTATACCTAATAGTACACCCACATTTAGCCAGTTATGTTTAAGTCCCTTGTAATAAGGGGCGAGCCTATTGCCACCAACCGGCACAAATCCAGACTCCGTGGCTGCTAGTGAGAAGTTCCTAATGGAAAAACTCAATAACAGTTCCCGACCTGGGGTTCGAACCCAGGACCTCACTAGACAACAAGGCAGTCTCTCTTACCCTTTACTAATGCTCTATTATTGCTCTTCGTTTTCTTCGGTGTCTTCTCCGCCTGGATAGTTTATGAGGAGTTGTGACGACGCCCAGACACGTAACACACCTCCATCCGAACGCACGTCATTACTATATCTTATTTCGTATGTAATGTGTTTGACGTATCAAAGATATCATCGTCTAACCGCACAGCTATCCGAGCGTACATAAATCGTAACTTATTATGTCACTATGTCATGTTATGAATACATCAGAATACCGCTTTGCTCTTCGGTAGTATCGCCTTATAAACTAAACTGGTGCACCGAGAAATTAATGTTTTCTTGAGCTACAAGAAGACTATAGGTATTATATTACCAAGGGCAAATTCCACGAATTAAGGTGAACTCGATCGGCACATCTAAAACACAAATGTCAGCGATATAATTAACCACTGTCAGCTCTTGAACTCTGTCATGTTTACGTGCGCTGATCGCGTTTCGCTTCTTTGGTGAAAATTGCCCGTTTGTGTTTAGTCCTTAGAATGTGGCAAATGTCGTGACGAAAGTTTTGAGTATGAATGTGGATGGGTATAAGAGTAGAGGAAGACCAAAGAAACGGTGGATGGACTGTGTGGAGGATGATTTGGCTGGAAAGGATGTGTCTGATGAGAAGACAAGTAATAGAGAAATCTGGAAGAAGAAGACATGCTGCGCCGTCCCCAAATTAATTGGGATAAGGGCAGGAGACTGATGATGATGATGTTTAGTCCTATACATTGAGGGTTGGTATCCGTGAAACGACAGACAGAAGGCCTCAATAACGTAAAACGAAATAAGTCCAACCAGCTGATATTCGTAAATCAATCAATTAATCATTTCTACATGGTTCGTTACACTTACAGCGCCAATCGTAACAAAGGATTACGCTCATCGACCATTATTACATAAAGTATAATGTTTTCAGTGCAAGTAATTTATCAGTCGTTTTTCAGATCCTTGCGTCATACGGTTGCGTAGGTTCAGCCGTCTCGCTTGGCTAATTGATTGCACTTAGCGGATGGACTAGCGTATCATACAGTTATACTTACAAGCTAATCGGGGCTTTGCACTTAGGTGTCAGTCAAAACCTTTCATCTCGAAACCTATGTACAACTACGTGCTACATTTTGGATTCGACAACTTAGTTTTCGTCTAACCAAATAAACCAAAGTAACGATGGATGGACTTATGTGAAGGATGATATGGCTAGAAAGGAAGTGACTACTGAATCAGTACTAAAGAAATAGGACAGAACCAGGAGAAACTACAAGTTTTACCAAAAAGATCCAGCCATGCTTAACCAAAAGTAATAGCCGCAACTTCCAACCTAGGACCACCAGCACACTGCACACACTCCTGCACGAAAGGTGGTATATTATGTCAACGAACAGCCTAATATGCGTAAATCTTATAATTTTGCGGAACATCGCAAATCAACATAGCGGCATAAATAGATGTGGTGTGGTAGCACATTTCACCACTTAAAAACTATCGAGTAGATAACAGGTATGTCCTTATCAAAAAGGCCCGTACACACAAAACATTTGATAGTTCGTTAGATAAAAGGAGGCGGTACGTGTAACAGTGGACGTTTCCGGCTACTAATGAGTTTAATTAACACTTTATTGGACCGATCATGACCCAACGGTCAGGCGTTAACTGGCGTCAAGTTACTGTGAAATCAAAACCTGCTTTTACGGTAGTGATGGTACAGTAACTGATCTACATTATGTAGGTACACTACACCATTTTGATCTACACCATTTTTCGAATGGTTTAGATAAGAACCGTCGTTTAGATTTACTAACGGCTCTAAGAGATAAGAGATTAGTAATTAATTTTTAGTGAAGTAGAGATAGCCTCTTTTTGTAAGTAAGCAATAAATGAAGAGAGATCCCGTTTCGCAGGATTGAAATTCTACCTGTGAGCTGGTTGTCAGCTTGTCATTGAGTGCAGAACACTCAATAACAACCAGAACAATAAAAATAACTAAAATTATGTCGGATAATTGTATTTTCGATTCAAAAATCGACGTATTTACGTTACGTTTACACCGCGCACTCGTGTTAGGACCTCAGCTCACGAACTCGTATGGTGAGATGACAATGGGCATTAGATTACCTATTGTAAGATCTGTAATGCTACTAAATTATATCTGGTTAGGTAGAATGCAGCAGAAATCTATGCTTACTGTATCAAAGAGTATTCAACACACACCACACGCTATAGAGACCTACCGATCTATTCTATTTATTTCTCATATTAACTATCAAATACACAATCGAGCTTCCAGTAACAGTTCCCACGAGTCTATCTGGCAATCACCGTTTAACCCTCCAGTCATTCGATACTATTCGCACCACATGGTAGATTTACAACATAGATATTAAACATATGTATGTGATGATGAACTAGATTTTAAATGGTGGCGTAATATAGCTGTCAGCGTTTGTTTGTCTGTTGAACAAGGGATTAGTAGGGATTTACTGGTGTAATGTTTTCTTTATTGCATTACATTTAGTTGTTTTAGATTGGGTATTACAAAAAATACGCAAAATTGCAAGGTTTCGTTGAAATTGTATGATTTTCGTTCGTTGCTTGAAATAACAATTACTTGTTAAAAATAGTTCGTTTTCTCTTCTACTATAATAACAGAGCGAATTTTAGATAACTTACTTATTTATTTATTTAGTAATAATCAGTCTCCCAGTTTAGGCAAAAACTCGCGGAAACTTGATTTGGGACTATTGGTACCTTTAATTTGTAGGTTCTATTGAATATAGAACATAAAATTTATTTTTTTCATCTCACAGATATCCCGTTTATATAATAATAGAATACAATTTCGTTATTATGCGTTTTAGGTAAATTGTAAAATTTGCGTAACGCCGAAATGTCTCTTAAATTTCGGCGTTACGCTCTTTAGTGAGAAGCTGGATAGAATTTGTGAATGAGGATGAAAGTAGTGAATTCTGAGATGCTGGCCGATGGAGATGTAGGTATGGAAAAAGAAGACAAGCTTCTCTGACTTTGGGGTCGTGGAGACATCTACACCCCCAAATAATGAATACACTGACGTATCCATCGTAACATCAGCGTTATCCGCGCGATTAACATAATCACAGAAAGTCCACAGCCACCGTTGGGCAGTATCCCACCAGACACAACAACCGTCTGGTCAGAAGATCCTACCTTCGGGATCGCAGAAAGAGGAAGTTTCCATCCTATCAATGAATACATATAAGTCCATGCAATTCGAAAACAAAGAGAGCAAGATGGACGCTACAATTGTTGTATCACATGCTAAAAGTAACATTATTCAACAGTCATATGACTTTAACAATACACAATATAATGTATGACCAATACCCGATTAATCACATGATCCACACATAAGAATAACAAGACTAGTGACAAATGAGAATCCAACTGATTCACGTTTACCTATAGACCTACATTCGAGTATCCATACAATAGAGAATACACATACACACACGTATAGATGCTATATTTTCCCAAGCCCGAACGCGAGAGTGCGTACAGTCAGACATAAACACTGGTTAGATCATGTGTTTAGACTGGACGCGTCTATTTCACATAAGATACATGATCTTCAATGTACTGAGGATTATGTATCATCTATTGAGAAACATTATTTTGATGATCTTTTACAGTCGTTACGGGAGTCAGAGGCCCGCAAGTAGCTGGGTTGTGGAGGTCAGATAGGCACTATGTAAAATACTGGTATTCAGCGGCATCTGGTTAGACTAAAAGTCGATTCCGACAAAGTTAGGAAAAAAGGTATGCAGCTGATGATATTTTTATATGTGGTACTATTCATTAAAATGCAATACCAAGAACGCCAATAAAAGGTAATAATAAAGTAAAAAACCAGAGCCGTCACACACAAGGTAGGTAGAAGGTACACCGCCGCTAAAACGGTAACCACGTATTCAGTACGTCATTCTGAATCCCCCACATAGAAATTTTAGGTCGGTTATTAAAAAAAAACATTTTTCCATACATTTTGCCCGTGTAGGTATTGCAGTTTTGTAAGAAACAGCAGATTTTTTTTTAGAGGATTTTTCTACTAGCCTACAACTATAATTTCTTGCGGTATTTTCAGTATTGGGTAAAATCGTAACATCACTCGCAAATAACTATGTTGAAACAGTGAGGACAGGATAAAATATAAGTCCAGGGTCACCTTTAAAATCTAGACTACAACAAATAACAAAAACCGTCATGGTGTACCTATGACGATGTATACCTACACGTGGACAATGCAAAAGTACGTAAAGATCGGAGCACTTGGTTTTCTGCCATACTCCATGAGGAAAGGCATGTATGTTATAAGTATTTTAAACAAAAACAAACACTTACCTATTGGGAAAACCCAACAATACAGTAATGCCCCAGGAATTCACTAAACACAACGGTGCCACGCGGGAAGTGATTGACGAAAGGTGTAACATATAAATATGATGAAACGTATTGCGTTCTTCAATGTTGTGCGGAATTTACAAAGTAATCTTGGTCTATTTCGAGCAAAAAGTAGCTTTCCAAATGGTATTGGAAATTCGTAAGGTAACAATGTAATCAGAAGTGGAATGCTACATAGTAGAGATGTTCAGGGAATAGAATGTAATACAGCCAGGTGTAGAAAAGCACTCAGTTGAATTCGAACAGTGCAAAGTGTATTGTAGGGAAATTGATGGTCTTTAAAGCTTTGCACTATTGACGCACTATATGATGCACAAAGCAGGAGAAATTTTAGTTAAAGAAATGATGAATGACTGTAATCAAGGTTACAATTCATAGTAAACATTCGCAACATAGCTGCAAGTTTCTCCAGGACATTGCGAATATATTTTGCAAGCGAGCGTAAATCCTATCATGCACCTGTTTTCAAATTAAATACTTAACACAATTATAGCCAAACTACACACATTATAACTACCAGCGATAAGAGTATTAGTACCGTATGACTAACTGTTACAATATTTATTTTAGTAACACAAACTAAAACATCAAATTGACTCACGCCTGCATCCGTGTGCTAAAATAGATTATTGTATTCAGAAGAAACACTTTGGATAACTTTGTAGGAACTCACAAACAATCATATTTGTTCTGAAACACTTGAAGAACAGAACAAAACACAAATTCAAATGCACTTTGCACTTTCGTCAAAACAGGAATGAAATTGAACCGTCGATATTTTAATTGACACTGAATACACAAACATATTGATCTTTAACTTAAGAAACTGGATAGAGATGATCAATGCACACAGAACTCGCAAAAATTTAAGTAAAATTGGCACTTTCACCAAAACAACATCAAAAATTTTTCGTTAATTTGCAGATTTTACTACAAATGACAGACATACTAACGTTTTAATGGATCGAATCGAAATGAAGTAAGCATTAAGGACAGTGTTGTTTACTATGACTCAGGGTGACACCGATGGCAGCATCACTGCGAATCGCTGGTTATATTGCGCGTAGGCATGTAAACCTAAGTTACGATTGGCAGCTTACTATTGGTTGTTAATTAATACTGTGCGGCATTGATAATGTGTGTGTGACAGACGTTTTCCTTTTTAGAGTCAGGAACCCTACACGGTAAGGTTTGTCGATAGTTAGTATTTAATTGCAATATTATAGTTGTTTCCGACGACGTGTCTAGGAATTATGTTAGCGGAAGCTCTTGATTGCTATTCGGTTTATTTATTAAAGATGGCGCCTGAAGTATTCCATAAATAAAGCTATTACTATTTATGTCTCTATACTCTAGTTTATCACCTCTTTCACTGCTTTCATATTCAAAATCTTTGGTTTTAAACGTGTTTTGAAGGATTCTTAATAAAAAGTCAATACCTAACATCACCTTTCTAATCTCTAACATCAAACCATCTTACACCATGATCAATCCCAAGAAACTGTTTGCAGAACAGGTGTACTCCAGATAACGTCTCAAAAACAAATTACCTCTCTTTCTCACTTTCGTTTCTGGTCATATCGTCATCTCTTTCTTCCATATGCACCGTTGCTGCAGGGGCTTTGCCCTCGGCACGTGCGATACAGTTCCGTGCCTAGCGGTTATAAAACGATCTGCTAATATCGTTCGTGTATTAAAGCTATCAATATTCTCTTTGAGAGTGATGACATTTAAATTGAGATATTTGTATGAAGCCAATCGTGCAAGTTCGTTTTAGAATGGCAATATATGATAAGCTTAATCAAAATAGAATATCTTGTATGAGATTCCATTACGTAGACCTTTGTCTTGGTATAGTTTGAAAACAGTGCTCCTTGATTGATAATCTTTAGTTACGCTATGTGTTATATCACTCATTCAAGGTTGCAACGAAGTTATTGTTTTGTCAGGTGTGTACATCCGGATAGATCTGCTTTTATACTTGAACAGTTTTTTTTTCTATCGTTAACGGTCTATACGGTTAGCATAGTATTAAAACAGGACAATGCTTCTACCATCACATTCATTGACATCCTTGTTACACCCAGATCCTTTCTGTATTTTGTGCCATGCTTCCTTGGACAGACCAAGGAAGCATGACACAAAATGCGTGTCTCATTCAGGTCTATGCATCTATACATTTCACACAACAAACATAAGAACTATGTCATATTACAGTTATAGGTTTTGAATAATTTTTACGTACCAAAGTACCGTAAAAGTATATTTAGTACAACTTACTTTACAGGCTTATAAACTATTCAAAGATTACAAACAACGATGCATTTCCTATCCTCGACCAGTTCTCAGAACACGTACACTTTTCCACACGCCATTTTCCCAGGACAGAAAGTAGGTATAAATATAGGCTGTGCTATAATTAGCCACAAGGCTATGTCTGGAGGAAAACCGGCGCGGAAACGACCAGTCAAGTCTATAGACCGCTGAATGACAATGCGTCGCCATTGTTGTTGCGTATGCGCATGGTATAGAGACACGACTTTGTTGAGGATTTTGTATGGGGGGTGTGTGGGTTAATTATTGGTTGGAACAATACGGAAATTAAGCAGCGGTGGACGTCCAGAAGTGGAGAATAAAACGACGGTTTTCAAATATTCTTCAGTAAATGATCGTGAGGTAACAGGCGTCCTAGAACCAAAAGTTCGAAGACATGTAACATCCACCAACCCGAAATGGGCCCGCGTGGTGGATAATAGCCCACTCCATCTCTCAAAGAGGCCTGTGTCCCACCAGTGGGAATATTGTATAATAAAGATGGGTATAAATTTACATAACACAACATCACGGTTGTAATCCCCACATTTCACCAGTTATGCTTTTTAAGTCCTATGCAATAGTGGGCTCTGCCTATTGCCATAAATTGGGTACAAATCTAGACTCCGTGGCTGATACTGAGATATTCCTGATGGAAAAACCCAATAACACTTTGATGGCAATCGAATCCAGTACCTCATGCTCATCAGTTGCGCTTGCGACTACTAGGTCAACGAAGCAGACGGTATTTAATTTATTCTAAACAATTTGTTGTATTTTAAACCTGCATCGATAAACTTCTGCGAATTTTCTCATTCTCTAACACGAGAAAGCTTCGCACTTAGTCTTACTAACAAGTTTTTCATCAACAACACAATTTGCAATAATCCTCTATCTACAAGCTTTTTTGCATCTAAAACTACACTTTCCTACCATAATTTCAGATTTTTATGTAACAATTAAGTGCATCTAGCATGCATTGTCAACCAATTACAAGTTTTTATAGTTTTTATGTCATGACAATGAGAACCAGTCTTCCATTCATTTAAAAATAGATCTTCATCTGCATAGGTATCATCACGCAAGGTTTAAACTAGCGATGCACCCCGCCTCTAGTGCTACGCACGATTTTTATGACTTGATAAAACATGAAGAAATATATTATGTAAAAAAAAACTGTTGTTCCATACAAAATTGTAATACCTACACGGTCAAAATATTACTGGAACAGCAGATTTTTCTGTTAACTTCCGACGATAAATTTCTATGTGGACCGCCACATGGAAATTATTTTGTGTTCGGAATTTGGTGTACTGAATACGAGGTAATCGTTTGTGTCTGTGTCTCTTCCGTCCTGTATATTATACCTAATTTAAAAATTCAAACCAAGAAAGTTGTAAGACACAAGAAAAGAATCTTCCTGAATAAATTCTAAATGATGGTGAAGACCGTATCAAAACCCGTTGCTGAGTTTAGATTAACAACCCACTCACAGACAGACAGACACGAATTGTGACTTAAATTAATAATATGCATAGATATAGAAGATATAGGGGAAAATGTTAATTAACTTGCTTCTAGACGGTTCCTGACAGGGATTAGATAATTGTGTCAATTGCCTCTCGGATGGCATAAAAGGTTACTTAATGTCGTTGCTCAGATGTACGAGGCCACTTATACCGTGAGTTACAGTGATGGGCGCTTTGAATGCAATCTGTGAATGCATCTTTGAACGGTTCAATATCATTGACCTATTTGGCTGGATGATTGATTATATTATTTGTTTAATAAATAAATTCACTCACTCCTATATTCTTAATTAGTTCAAGGGTGTTTTCGCTTAAATAACCAGATTTGAAAGTAACTGGGTTGTGGAGGCAAGATAGGCAGTCACTCCACGTAAATTCTGGTATTCAGGTGCATATGGTTAGATAGACTGGAAGTCGACTCCTATGTGGGAAAAGGTAGCTAGGTAGATCATGAATCAGACTTGAAACGAAATTACCTTTAGATATATTTTCCTTTGCGATAGGCCATTTGAATCAGCAATATAAACGAAAGTAGACACTCGATCCATGCCCCATGAGGGACCTGAACTTACGACTTTAGTTCCGCGAAAAGAAATTGGTAATTTTCCGGCCCATTTACATTTAGGCCAAAAGACAAACAGCATTAAATCCTATTAATATTAATTCTGTAAATATGTCAAGCGGCCATACAAGTCCCGTACGACATGGCCTTAGTCACTTGGCAAGTGAACGACCTATCACCCGTATCAATAGTCAAGTTAAAGTAATTACCTACTCGAGCTTAAGTAATTACTTATGCAAACATTTTTATGCAATAGACAAGAATTGAAACGAAGCTGCGAAGTAAGAACCGGCAAAGAAAGCAAAGCTAACACACACAGTACACAGTTTTTACGGTTCTAACTTCAAGCAATTAATAAACTACAGAATAAAAATCGTATCTTAAATAATTACTTATACTCAATAATCACTTTGTCTTGTTTATAGATACGGCTGTAAGTCCATACTTACAGCCGTATCTATAAACCACAACAAACACTGTCCCATGACAGTGTCCCTGATTTCTTCAGAAACTGAACGTCGCAAATGAGAGACAGTTTCCCAAACTGCAGTAAGTGGCAGTCCCTATTTAGAATGGGACACCTGCGTTGATTCCCTATTTAAAGTATTATCGGGCAGCCCTGATTTAAAAACTAGATTAGAACAATATTTTAGAGAAAACTCGAAACAAATTAAAATAGGTTAACTGCATTAATAACTGTTATTAGTTCTTTTTGTGTTTGATCTTGGCAACTTATTGCGCTGTCAAATAACATCTGGGTCGATAGAATGTTTTGATCCGTTGAGTTGGATCGATATGTGTTAAAATTTTATTGAAATGTAAGCAAATCAATTTGTATATTTAAGATATCATCAAGTAGCATGACGGGGGAAAAGTTTTGATGCAAAAGGATGCAAGAAGTACACAGATTTGATGAAATAGAATATGAAGATATAATCTGGTGTAGAATTTTACGCCGCCTAATTGCGAAACACAGAAAGTCACAATGGTAATGCTTTGGATTTTCGACCGATCGACAATATGTTGCCTTATTTACGTTGTTCTGTAATCTCCGTAGGGTTAGGCAGAGATGCACCTAATACCATATCCACATTTCGCCAGTTATGTTTAAGTCCCATATAATAGGGAGCGAGCATCAAGCGGATTATGAAGTTATTTCAAAATTGGATTGCGATGATAGTAAGTGTGATACGTAATTCGTGTGCTGGGATTTTCTTAGCAAGGCCATGTACCTACTTATAAACTTCTGTCCGACAGTCAATAAAAAGATCCTTGCTACATCAAAAACAAAGAAACCTTGCCCCAATAAACACAAATCACGCCTACAATGATTTACAAAGGAATCTGCCCGAACAACAAAGGGATAGCTATATTTACCACAGAAGTCAAACGCTGTTTACAATATTATATTTCTGGGATGCTTTTACGTAATCTTGACAACGAATAGTTCTTGATAAGTTCCGACATAATCTTGGGATTAAATGGATTTATTCAGAATTTGTTAAGGTGGATTAGAATTATTTCAGTGTTGGATTGTTTTAACATTTGTCTTATGTATTTTACTAGACCGTTGATCTACGTGCCTCACTAATCCCAAAAGACTGAAGAACAAGATTGTGGACGTTGCAGTTGGTTTAATTTAAGTATTGAAGATCAGCATGTCCATAATTATGATAGATAGCACCTTAATCTTGAAGAAAAATGCTTCGGTAACACTCGTTAATCATTAGTAAAGGCCTAGCTTATGTCTGCGCCTTCGCCCGCGTGGAGTTCGTTAATTGTCCCACGCGATCCTACTACCAGGATATAAGGTATCCCATGTGGTAATCCAGATTATAAACTATCTGTGTACCAAATTTCATCAAAACCCGTTCAGTAGTTTTTGCGTGAAAGAGTAACAAACATCCATTTGTCCATCCACACAAACTTTCGCATTTATAATACTATGAGAAGATAAAATTTGTTACACTTCAAGGATCTCAATGAGTTGTTTAGTTGATTGTGTAAGAGTATAATGGCTTGCTTGTCAAGTGTTAGTCTGTATAATTATTACCAAGAACTTGATTTTCATTCGATCACATTACGACACAATCAACAAAAAGTGATTACCACAGACTTACAACTCATTGAATGATAAGCAACTCATCCACAGGTCCTCCATTCATTAGCTGCGATAAGCCGGTAAGGACAGTTTGCATAAAAACCGGTTAATTATCAAAACAAACAGTTATAATAAAATATGCTGATCGAAAGCGCGTGATAGTTACGTACTTAGTTTGCTAATAGTAGTCACCCGTTTGTTTACTATTGTCACTGGTTTCGGGTTAGTCCCTGAGTACCCCGATCCCCGAGGCACCCGTACCGGAGTACCCCGATTTATTTTTATCTTGAGAAAGTCAATCAAAAGTCAGTTTAGCTTAAAAGTACCGTCAGCAGATGAAATGTTAAATAAAATATTATTACGTAAGTCTTGCTTGGTTAAGGTAAATACATAAATTATAATTAGAGAATACAATATAGAGTCTCGTAGAGCAATCACATGTTTTAATTATTATCACAATAGTTGCATTTTCAATACCGAAAATCAAAATGACTACCCTACATGGAACATTAACATGTTCCAATATTAACATAATTTAAATTAAAAAATACGCAAAACCAGAAGTGCCGCACTATAGGTCCAACTATAGGTGCCCGACGCAATTCTCGAAAATGGCAATTTAACACTGTACTGGGATCAATCCATCATCACTGATAGGACTATTGTAGCTAATAAGCCTGATATAGTGGTGATGGATTGATCAGAGCGGCGCGCAGTGATTGTTGACATAACAGTCCCGCATGACGAGAACCTCGTGAAAGCCAAGATAGATAAGCAATAATTAAATATCTTGATTTGGCTCGCGAGGTTGTCGACATGGGTGGGATGTGAACTCAGTGATCATTGCCAATGGCTTAATTGCCAAGAGCCTCGACGAATACCTGAGGAGGCTCTCGTTAGACAGCTGGATCAAGGGCTTGATTAAGAAAACGGTACTCCTGGACACGGCTCGTATTGTTAGGAGGTTCCTCTCTCCAAAAAAAACCGTTACGTTCGTACTTTACATTTTTAATGACAGCAGGTTTTAATAACATGTTTATTTAGTAACATGAAACACGTTACGAATTGAAAAAGAGGCTGACTTAGAATCATAGAACTCTTGGGCTTCCGAAGATAGGAGGAGTCTTACCGCAAATGGCTTAGATTTGATGGGACGTCACATTTTTACGTTTTGATGTTGCAAATGACTTCGTTTAGATGTTCAGCTTAAGCAAAATATTAGTTTTTTCTATTTTTACTTTGTGCAGCTTATTAAAAAAAAGATATTATATGGAAAGAAAATCCCCGTGAGTGCTTCATATAATGTACATACTTTCATTGAAGAACGCTTTTGAAATTAAAAGTGCCCCAAAATTCTGATCTTCTTTCAAATAAATTACTTTCTTCTTATGTATTTCAAACACATACATTTAAGCACTTTTTATGTCGACCGTACAAGTTGAAAACAATAGAAAAAACAAAAGAAAGAAATGTAATCATATTTATCGAATTCGGGGTCCTCCGGTACGGGTGCCTCAGGGATCGGGGTACTCAGGGACTAACCCACTGGTTTCAGGGTTCATCAACGTTTTCATGAAAATGCGATAGATATGATTCATGTTTGGAACTTTATTAAAAGTAAGTAATTTTTGGTGTTCGATTAACTTAGACTCCGCAGTCTGTAAGTAGTTAATAATAGTCGTTTATAGTTTAAAAACTGAATTTTAGATGAGATCCCAGGCCGAGAACTGAAACTATAAAAAAAAAACAAAGTAATTTAAAGATCCAGCTCAAGGGAGCTGGATTTGTGGATGAGCTCCACTTAGGGTTGCGACTCATCTGGCAGCACGGAATCGCATTATTTCATGCTCCAGCAATGCTGTAGAACGCTGCAGGATCGAGGATGCGGTCAGGGCCCCACTGAAATAAACTAGTGTCTTATTGCAAAGAGTCACACTGTATTGAAGATTACTGTAAAATAAGATCAGGTTATTCCAATCATAATAACTCGTTATCGAATCGATTATATAATAAACAGTTCACAATCGAGCGGCAACCACCCATAATGAGGCACGTGCAAATTATTGTAATTAAACCGACTTCGGAATCCCCAGCTCGACTTATTCATTAAATGGATATAATCAGCAGCCACCGTTCATAATTTCCATGCTAATCTGGTGAAAGAAATTCATTGTAATGCATTAATTAGTGTCTGTAATTAATTCACGTCTCATCAATGGAATGCTGTCTTGGATGCCGTGTGATCAATTTATCTTGAAGTCACATTTACTAATGAATCGAATAATTGAAATCGATGAAAGGAATACATTTACGTTTTCTTAGTGAAAGGAAAATCGTCATGAAATCATGCAGTCTAGAAATATTGTCGACTAGCTTTTGCTTGCGGCTTCGCTCCCGTTATGTACTTAGATGAACCCACGAGAAAGTATTAAATGTGGCATATGGCATTCGGGGATAATGTAGCTTCCCGTTAGGGACAGAATTTTCGGAATCCGATCATTAGTTCCGAAGATTACCCCCTACACACAAACTTACAAACAAATTTTACCTCTTTATAATATTAGTATAGAAAACAATCGCGATTTTCCGTAGTTCTTCCACAATACAAGTCGAGCCAAAATCAGAAGACATAGACAAGTAGAGCTTTCAAAACGTTTCATATTTCTACATCGACAGGATTGATATAAACAATCAAATACACTTTAACCAACTTATCTCTGCAGGCGGGGAAATACAGAACTAAAATAAAATGAAGTTTGACAGATCGATGCAAATTTTCTTGACAGGCAACGCCACCTTGAACTGGGGGCCTAAAATGGCCGCTGTAGCAGAATCGTAATAGGATAATAATACTATGAATCACGTTAATAATATGAATCACGTTAAAATTCTTAAAATGGTCACAGACGCAATTAATATTATGAGTTCTCACTTTGTGACCATTTTACGAATTGTAAAGTAATTCATAATGTTATCCTATTATGATTTGCAAAGGCGGCCATTTTAGACCCCCTGCGGACTTAAAGTGGTCATACTATACTAATATTTTTGAGTAAATATTTTTTTATCGCTGATGGTATATCATTTTGTCTAGACCCTATGAAGTGGCGTATACTCGTAGAAAAGGCTGAAACTCGGCCAGTCGCAGAGAAAGACAGGAAGAGTTAGGTCATTGCAAACAAACACAAGATTTTCAGCTCCTGGACTTTGCATCCCAAATGTAACTGTGACTACCACACACAGAAAGGCCACAACAAGAAAACAAATTAAACCGGCAATAAAAGCAGAGCGATATATTATTTTAAACGTTTGTTTGTCGGCTCCATCGTCGGAAATAAAAACGGGCGAGGCCGCGAGCCACACTAGTCACTAGTTTATTGCATACTTCGGCTTAGAACTGAATCTATTTTATGATGTGGTCTTTGATCGTGGTGATTTCAGGTGTAAAGGTTGAAAAAAATGTTTGGTATTCCGTTTGATGAATTCCGAATACTTGTGCTCCAACATTACAACTGCTATTCTCGTACATTCGAATTCTAAATATTCTACAGGGTTTCTGGTAACTCGACGTATTCCTTACAGGACGTCATAGTAGAGTTAAAATGAAACAAATTAAGCCATCAAATGTTCTAGCGAAATTCAGTAGTTTTTGAGTTAATTCGATTTTCGGTTTTTTGATGAAAAATCCCAAATTAACATCATTTGAAGCCAATTTAAAATTGATTTTACGGCACGACTGTACTTACATTTTAAGTTGTTATCATAGTTGTTGTTAGTTGGTTAGTGGTATTGTGATGTTGTTGAATTTCGATAAACATTTGATGGCTTAATTTGTTGCATTTTAGCCCTACTATGACGTCGTGCAAGGAATACGTCGAGTTACCACTAACCTTGTACCTGTACTAATATTATAAAGAGGCAAAATTTGTTTGTAAGCTTGTATGTAGGGGGTAATCTTCGGAACTACTGATTCAATTCCAAAAATTCTTTCACTAACCGGAAGCTACATTATACCCGAGTACATAGCCTGCATTTAAAACGTTAATTTCCGTACATAACAGGAGCGAAGCCGCGAGCAAAAGCTAGCTAAATAATAAATGTAGACAATTGATTTCTGCGCATGTTTTCAGTCCATATAACTATCGATAAACAAGTTAAACACACAATACCTTACAACACCTCATCAATATTTCACCAGCACCGTACAAGCGCATAAATCTATCCATTACCCAAGTATTATAAAATATGAGTTAAGTTTGGTTCGCTAACTCGGAACGTGCAAACAGGAAAGATGGCGAGTAACTATGAACCACTTGCATAATCGCTAAATTGGATGAGGTAAATAAAGGTAAGTTATGTTAGGTTTCAGGAATTCTGTGTAGTTATTGATGTTTGTGCTGTTTTCAGGTCATACGAGCTTATCTTTCGCTTTGTATTGTTAAGGGGACTTCACTACATAGTATAAAACAAAGTCGCTTCCCGCTGTCTGTCCCTATGTATGCTTAGACCTTTAAAACTACGCAACGGATTTTGATGCGGTTTTTTTATTAAACAGAGTGATTCAAGAGGAAGGGTTATATGTATAATGCACTGCACCCGTGCGAAGCCGGGGCGGGTCGCTAGTTAAATATAAACTGCAGTGGAATCCTTGAAGAACAAACATTTTAAAAGAGGAAAGATGGAGTTTCTAGCTCCTTCTTCTCTTCTCCATACGAAACTACCCTTGCGAATAGGTTTAAGGCTCTTACTAACATATTCACTGAGAGAACTCACGGGAATCTAGCAATGAAGAGACGAAATCTATTCTATTACCTTTGTTTTAAAGTTTGACTTTTAAAAGTGCCTTTTAATGGCCTAATTGATATAAATGGTCTCACTTCGAATTTGAAGAATGTTACACCCGTACCTATAAACAAGTCAAAGTGTTTACTTGAGTAAATGTAATTTTTTAAAACACGGTTTTTATTATGTAGTTTAGTAATTGCTTAAAGTTACAACTGTAAAAAAGATAGAATTCTTCGTTTTGCGGTTTCTTTCTTTGAGTTCTTACTTCGTTTAAATTTTTGTCTATTGCATAAAAAAATTGCACAAGTAATTACATAAGCTCAAGTAATTACTTTAACTTGAATATAGATACGGGTTTTAGAATAGTTTTTTGCTAAGCCGCTTTCGGTAGCATGTTACAAAATAGGATCCCGAACAAAAACAAAAGATTTCGCAACAAGTATTAACCATCCTGTCACAATTGTGTCAATTAAGTGCCTATATCTGTTTATGCCCATAGAAACAATTCTAGAATAGCCACAGAAAACGAGACAATCTCTTTCAAAAGCAAACCGCAGAAAGGTTATGGGGTCAAACAAAACATGCTTATACTCAGTACCACTGACAATCGAGAGCTACTGCTTATGACATCATCAGATCCTGTGTCGGTTTCAGGGCTCCAAGGTCGCGTGGTTCGACGATTAGTGTCAAGGATGTAACCAATGACAAATAACATTGTCATTTGCATTCAACACATCTAACAAGAGTTACTACTGTGTTGTTTACATCATTTGAGTTCCAGAGCGGGCAGAGAAATGGCGCTTTCAGAGCTTTTCGTATTTCCACAACAGGAGTTACCTATATTAGCTTTTTTGTTAGCTTATGTCAACCTAATACATTTGTAGCGGACAGTACAAAAAGTACTACAGCAACATAGTACAAAAAGTACTATAGCGTCATCTATGTCACAAAGTATTACTAACATCAAAATTCTGAATCACGCTATTAAAGTTATTCGCGACATAAGAGTTCAAAGGTAAAACCCGACAGCAACTGTCGGGTAGTAGCCCACCAGCCACAACACCCGTCTGGTCAGGGGATACTCCCTTTCCTATGGGGGGAGGAAGAACTTAACACCCTGTTCCTATTACCCCCTATACATTTTTTACTTTCCGATAGGCCCTCAGGATTTTTTGAAGAATATTTTCTTTGTACTAGGGGTGCACTAAATTCCTCACACAGAAGGCTGTAGTTTTTGACTCTAGTCACATCTACAATGTGAATCAGAATCAGAATCATTTATTCGTAAACATAGGTAATAATTACATACATGATCTTAAAAATTAGGTAGTGCGCTATGTTTTGCCAATTGACATACAAATTATTAAAATAAAAAAAGCATCGATTTTATGATTGAATATTAAATTAAAATAAAATAAAAATTACAATAAAATTAAAGAAGAAGTGACGTGAAGTGTGTTTTGTGAAGTTTCAGCATTTTTAAAATTTGACTCTTCTTCGTTCTGGTACATTATATTATATGTAGATAGAGGTAACTATGAGAGTGAAGAGGTGTGAATAACGAATTCTGGGAGCGAAAAAGTCATAACCACAAAATCCATAGTATGACCTACTTAATATTCGAATCGGTATAAACATACTGTCTATACTAATAATATAATAAGGAAACGTAGTAACGACATGCATTGCGATATACAAGTGAACTTTGATAAACCCAAAATCGGGATTTAGATATTTTTTTGTCAGAAAAGACACGTGCTTCACGATATACAAATGGATTGAGGGGAGCGCTCAGCCTTATCAAATTGTACCCAAAAGTACCAGGGTACCATAACCCACTAGGAACATAACAAAACCACCTTCAACTTTACAAAGTAACTCGCTCACACTATCAGTTCTATCTGCGCCTGTCAGTAGAGAGATGACTAGATTATCATAAATTATGCAGATGCTATCTATTCTCGGCCAGACTATGTTACATGAATTACGATGGCCGGGAATTGAATCTTGGAATGTTCAGCCAATTAAAGTTCTTCGTGCGTTTCAATTAGTTAGTTGAAAAATGTTGGTGGAAATTAAATATAGATGTTAATGAAAGACCAACTGACAGATTTGGACTATTACTTTTACAGTTAGCCAGTAAGATCCCACAGCTGGGCTAATGCATCTCCCCAAGACTTTCACCTCTTACGCTCCAAGGTCAATCTAGACCTCTCGTATTTTTTTTTGTCCAGCTCTTCCCGCTGTATTCTGCGAGGTCTGCCGCGACGCCTTCTGGCTGTGTCAGGGCTCCACATAGTGGTTATTATTGCAATCAGCTCATTGCACATATTATGGTGGACTTGGCCATAATTCCATTTTCGCTTAGTGGCGATTAGATAATTTCACTATATTATTATGGGTAACAATCAGGAACACACTATTCGAAGTATTTTTGTGTTTTGTAAATAACTATTAGTAGTCTTATTTATGTCATGCGCTATTATCCTAACAGTATAATGGTGTGTTGTAAATAACGTCAACAAACAGTCATGTGCTAATTTAGTACTTACATACTTCAGTCATGTAACAAGGGTCAATTAATTACTGTACCGAGTACTTTGTCGAGTGACAGACATAATGACCGATCTAGTCTTTGTTAATTGATTTATTCATGAGAAAAATAACAGCATCTTACAGTAACTTGCGAAGTTACATAAACAACAGGAAGCAACTCTCTGAAAGTCAAGTCGTTTAGTTATTAAATCGCGTGCCGGCAGACAATTGTAACACAAGACCACTCACCATCAGATTATCCACGGAATTATATCCGCAAATCACGTACCCCATCACTCGATTCGCCATTTTGTTTTTATTACAATCACCATTCACTAATCACCAGAACATCACCAAAGAAACACGTGTTTATGAACTTCAAAACTCAATCTCTTATTCACTTACACACAAAGCGGAAAAGAGAAAGCACTATAATAAATCCAATTAGCAATCAATTGTGTCAATTGTTGCGCAAAAACAAACAATTTTGATCCTTATTGTGTTCACGTAAGGTTGATAACGGGCGCACTAGTACACAGTTACGAAACTTTTAAAGTGTTAATTTGTATTTTGTCATGTAGAGTAACAATTGGTATTTTTTCATTAAAACGTGAGCGTGTGTCATGATGAGCGGTCGGCGAGTGACTGACTGATTGTTTTACCGCGGGTGTTGCGGGAACCATGCGGGAACATGGCTTGTAAATAAACCGAACAATGATCGTGGCGTGCGCAGACTGGATCATCTGGACACAATCGGTCTTGTTAATCTTGTTAACTGAAAAAAAATGACGATTTCATAACAGTCAGTCGTGTGCCAGAAAGTTTATAAGAATGTTTGAATAGTGCAGAAGTTTTTTTAGACAGCAGTTTGGTAACAAAACTTTTTTAACTCAAGAATTTAACCAGATCTGAAGTAATTTGGTACAAAAACCCGTGTAAAAGAAGATGTAGGTCATTTAGTGGTAAGCAGTTCCATCATCAATGAACACAGTCAATAATGTGAAAACACTCCATGAAGAAAACACGTTGTCGAAATATTAAGAACAACATGTGCCTTCCAAACTTCGAGTACATTCACAGCAACCAATTAAATGTCTAACGCAACACAGAGTGAAACATCAAAGTAAACATTTTCAATTAAAGCTGTAATTAAAGCCATTGGCAATCTGCCTGTAGTTTCACGAATTAACTACATTAAAGTGCCATCAAAGAAATCCTTAGTATAGCTACAAACTACTAATACGGAGAAACATTTGCGAATGGACCGGACGAGTGCTGCTGAACTGGCCCACATCACCAATGACAAGGAGATATAACCAGAATTGATGGAACAACTTCAGTGATTGGAGAGGCACCAGAAGAAGCTACAGTCACTTTAGTATCTTCTGTCGCAATATAAAAGGTTATTGTATCCATCGTCACGATTTGTCCTGACCTTTGAGATCAATATGTTCTTTCTTATCTGAATGATATCTGAAGTAATATCTGCAACTTCTATATGTACTAAGAGTTATTCAAGAACCATGCAGGGTTTTTTAGAATATCATCATTTTCTTGCCCTTATCCCAATTCATTTGGGGTCGGCGCAGCATGTCTTCTTCTTCCAGACTTCTCTATTACTCATCATCTCATCAGACACCTCCACTTCACTTTTTAAACCCATTATGCCACAAGTCCCACAGCTGGACTTAGGCGTGCACGTCAATGATTCTAATCTTTGGCCTCTTTAATTACCAGCGACCATGATCGTCCTCTATCAAACTTTACCCACTGTTGAGCATTTTCCCCACGCTCCTAAACCACAAACTTTCACACATATTTAGCCTTTTCATCTAAAAAAATCGGTTATAAAACACTTCCAACGCTAAAATAAGCACGAACCATCGTAAAAATTACATACCACTGCTTACTACATCCTAAAAAACTCGCAAACGTCCATTAAAAATAAACATCCTGTCTTCAAAACGTAAAACAACGAGAGCATTGATTTGAGCGCCAGCACCAGATAAGTCCTGACATCCTGACCCCAGATATTGCCGAAAAGAGGCCGAGATCCTAACCTTGCCGAATGCGGAAGTCGTTTTAATTGAACATGCTATTTTAAATTATCTAGACTTGATGTTCTGGAGGGTTATATGTACTTGTTAGTTTTGGTGCAGAACGTTTCGAGACGGAGTGGTAGATAGATTAATTTTTGTAATGACACTTTTTCTGTTTGACTGCCTTATTGTTCGAGTGGTCGTGGTGAGGTCCTGGGTTCAATTCCCGGGTTGGTCAAAGTGTTAGTGGATTTTTCCATCAGTAATTTCTCAGTAGCAGCCACGGAGTCTGGATTTGTGCCCGGTTGATGGCAATAAGCTCGTCGTCCATTACATGGGACTTAAACATAACTGGCGAAATGTAGGTGTACTATTAGGTACACCTGTGCCTAACCCTTCGGGGATTACAGGCGTGATGTTATGTTATTTTGTCCACCAATTATTCTGGACTGTAGACAATGGCATACTCGCTCTCTCAAATGAGGAGGTCGGAATCCCAGAATTGAAAACAGGTAAGCTGATCATGTTACATAATGTTTGAGCATGTTTATTGTGTGCACTACAAATTGAAAGTACCAGACATGAGCGTAGTCCATGCAGAAAAAATTAAGACAGAGGCCACAAACCAGTGATAAGCGCGAGTTCAATTTAAATTAACGTTGACTCGAACTATTTTCGTCCGTTTTAATGTGTCATGTACACTGTTTACTGTAGCCAAAACTGTAACACGAGTAATGCTTTGAAGAAACATTAGTATAACGCGCTAGTAATGAAAAAAAGGATTTCAAATGTTCAAAATTTTGTCTACTTTGTTCGACTAATTGTTGTATTAAGTTACTGTTGGATTTAAAAGAATTGACAGCTTTTCTCTAAAAGTGCCAATATCTGAATTACAATTATTTGTTCATATCTTGGCTTTATTCTATTTCTTAAAATTTACTTTATCAGCACTAGTTTATCCCACGAATTCTATTAGTAAGACACGGAGGACCGCAATATTACAAATATTCCACTTTGTCCAATTTGGGTCAATTTTGTGGGGCAGAGCGGAAAAAAATCTTACATAACGATCTATAAAATTATGTTACATGTTATAATCTATTATAGTTTTACGTCTTCCGCGGGAATGTAAACATATTCGCACCTTCTTTAGTCATGGCGCCAGCTGTTATGAAACTCGGGGAAAGCGTTCAGTCGTTCCTATTGTGTTTGAAGTTTCTTAATCAAAGAATAGACAGGTCTTTCTTTCGATGCAGTCTATTTCTTGCTTCCTTTGATAATGGAAACCAATCTTAGGATCTTTAACATCAATTTGTGCCAAGATCAAGCGTATGAATTTGTATGCCGGAATTTTTGGGATTGACATGGCCAACAACGAAGATAGAACTATTATGTAAGTCAAACTGACCCATATACAACCGACGAAATATTTCTATGTGGGGGGGTTTAGAACGAGGTACTGAATACACGGTAGCCATTTTAGCATCGTGTTCCTGCCACCCTGTATTCATAGTTTGCCCACTAACCGTCGAAATAACAGCTATTTATTAAGCCCAGTTCCCGAAAATAACTCTGTGCGACGAAATGGGACGTCGAAATAAAGAAATGGGACAAGGTAGGATGGTGAAATTCAGCCTAGTTCCCATTCACCAATCAGTCTATTATCCCGTATTTTATTAATTTTGGAAGATAAAACCTCATCCTTTTTCGATTACCAAATTAGCAACACTGTACCTCAACTGCATTACATCATTGCAATGTTATCTTCACCTACATCACCAATTTCCTGGGTCTTCTCATAAAAATTCATTGAAATGCGACAACCATAAATATGAATGGTGAGCAATATAACCTGCTTGTTTATCTGAACGTATCTATTTCAGTGGCCGCCTAGAATCAGGTCAGACCATGTCCTCGATCACGTCTGAGACTGTATCAATCTATCAATCAATGTGCTAGTTGTGTTGAATTGACAGTTTTATTGAGTCTTGGGCTATATGGGCAAAAATGGTCTCTTCTTAATATGTCTCTTCGGTTAAATATAGTTTTAGAGTATAAAATACGTTCGCGTCTTTAAATTTTTGTCTGCTCATTCTATGATAGAATCTGCTTTACCGATTCAACATTTTGCGATGCAATGTCAATACCGCAGAATGAAATTTTAGCCGTCTTCTTAACATGTCAGACTAACTATAGGAAGGCCTTGACTGTGTCTGCCATGTGTCGCCTAAATGACGTATTCGTCTTTTGGGAGAGATGGCCGGTTAATTTAAGGCTGTGATTTAAACATAAGAATAAGTCAACTTCATATGATGACGCTTATTACTAAACGGTTTTCTTTCAAACAAAAAGGATACTCGATGTCGGTTAGAATGGCGTGCAATAGATGAGACCTACACTCAACACAGGTGAATGCAGGTTGAATAAGAGCATAGAGAGAAATCGAAGGCGACTCTCGCAACAGAAGAGTCACAGATGCCTAGCCAAACCTTTTGAAGTCAGTAACCTCACAAAGCAATGAACAGACTGCAAAGTTTCCCAAACCCAGTCACAAATCACAAACCTTTAACCGTCACAATCATACGAAATCGATACTTAACCATTGACAAAACAATTGTGACCATAAACTAAATTACCAATTACACTAAAGACCGTATTGAAAGACGAATTGCGGCATAGACACGCATTCAGTACTAAAACTAAAATACTAAAACTGGTATTGAAATAAAAGCTCGACTCCTACTCGCAACGCAACTATAAAGCGACACAATGTTATTGTGATAGTAATTAAAACGAAATAATTTTGATTTTACTGCGCTTGCGGTGTAGGAAATCGCGAATATTTATCATAGACAAGACTAGTAGTAGTAACGTACGTTTTTTTACCCGACTGCGTCAGAAGGAGGGTTATGTTTTTCGAGAGTATGTAGGTATGTGTGTATGTATAATTGTTAGGCACGCTCTGCGGCCTGAACGGCTCGATGGATTTTGGCTTGAGAGGTGTCGTTAGATTCGTATTTACTGTGAGAGTGACACTGGGTATATCAAAATAACAAAATGGCGGATTTTTGGCGCCAAATTCAAATGTTTGGCACGCTGTGTAGCCTGAACGGCTCGATGGATTTTATCTGCAAAGGTGTCGTTAGATTCGTATTAATTGTGAAAGTGACACCGGGTATAAATTTTGAATAAGAACACAACATAAGCTGGGAGTTCCTCCACGCGGTGAAGGCGGTAAAAATTTGTTTGGCTAATCGTCTGCGAAATCTTTCACATTTGTAAACTAAAAAGCTGGAAATTAAAAAAAAAGTAATAAAAAAACCCGACTGCGGTAAAAAACTTAAGTTAAAAAACACTAAAAAGCTAAGAACAAGCACATTTTAAATTTAAAAAAGTTGGATGCAGGCGGAACCCATTTGAGTTTAAAAGTATAAAAATGGAATGGCTCCCGCCTGCTCCCAACTTTTTTAAATGTGCTAGTTCTTAGCTTTTTAGTGTTTTTTAAATTATTTTTTTACCGCAGACGGCTTTTTTAATTACTTTTTTTCTAAAGAAATATGGTAAATAGAATACTGCCATAGTGCTTTTTGGCAAACAGAATCGGATAACTTGTATGTTATATAAGTTAAGCTTACCTACTTAGGTTATATTACTTTAAAATACGTAGCCATTTTGTAATGCATGTATTGCAAAAACCGTAGGAACCTTGTATTTTTTGTAGACCATAACCCTTATTTTTGCTTCGCAGTAGTTTGGTTTAAAATATTATTCGCTTATGCAAAATTTTAGGACGCAGATAACATACCAAAGTTTTGCCTCGTAATTCAGAAAAAGTTCGGCTTTTTAGAGCGCTGTCTCTGTCACTCATACCGATGTGACATCATCTGCCTGGCCTTGTTTCAACTATGTTAGGGCTGGGGTCGGCTTCCAGTCTAACCGGATGCAGCTGAATACCAGTACCTTACATGAGGCGTCTGCCTATCTGACCTCCACAACCCCGTTAGTACTGGGTAATACAATACCCCGTGGTAAGACTGGTTTTCAGACCAGTAGACCAATACCTATGTGACAGTCTCACTCTAAATCTAGGTATATCTATCATAAAGTCATAATACTTCCAAACATTGTACCTATGTAATTCGTTTATAATTATTATGCGCTGGTATTTAGATGTTAACTCAGTAATCTTTCCTGTTTGCTATTGTATTCAGTAGTGATGGGATTTTGAAACATCGATATCGATGAAATATCAATTTTGAGTTAAGATATGCAAACTGTTGCATAGGTAAAATGAGAAGCTGGTTACGACTTGCTACGAGTAGTTTGCTATTAAGCGTAGGACTGGGCTAACGGAGATCTGATAAGATTCTACTGTTGACATTAATACACCGTTTACTAAGATATATGATTTCCGGTGATTAATTCCAAATTTAGGTTTGTTTGTTTTTGGAACAGCTAATCACTTTAATTAAGCTAGTTACAGGAAAGGCATCCAATAGGTATTATTAAGATATTTTTGCAGCAATGGACCAGGAGAAGATGAGGGTTGGGACGAACTTGACTCGTCTTAAAGATTAGCCATAGTCAGCAAAAGATAGATTTTTATTTATCTTTGATAGTCTTAATCAAAGTTTCCTTGCAGCATCTCTGTCCATCTTACAATCATACTGTGGGTCAAGTAAACGCAATTTCCGTTTGATTAATGGTTACCCAATTGACTCCCCATTCCCAAGGGAGCATGACAATTGACAATAGATGTAGTGGAACGACATGCGGGCCTGACTCAGTTATCGCACGATACATCTATTGGTCGGTGTTACGAGGGTGTTTCGTTAACGTGATTTTGTTTTCAGATGATAGATTTGCCTTCGACACATCAAATGAGGAGCTCGTGGCTAAATAATAACAGCCGCACAGGTCGCTCTTCAAGGTTAAGCCGCGCTGGCCAAAGTCGGTCTGTTGATGGGTGGCCATCACTACATACAGAGTTTCCTCCGTGCCACGGAAAGCACGTTAAGCCGTTCGTCCCGGCTGTCATTTGTAGATCTTTGACAGTCGTTACAGGTAGTCAGTGGCCCTAAAGTCTGACAACCAGTCTTACGAAGGGTATAGTATTACTCAGAAGTAACTGGTTTGTGGAGGTCAGATAGGAAGTCGCTCGATGTAAAATACTGGTATTCAAATGCATCCGGTTAGACTGGAAAACAACCCCAACGTAGTTCGGAAAAGGCTATGTAGATGATGATGACATTTCAAATAAACAAATTAATAGAACATCACTGGCCTTACGGCTTTTCAAAATTGGTGTAAGTAATTCGTGGGAGGATAAATAAATCAATAATTTGGGCACAGGAACTTTTTCGACGTTTTTCAAGGACAAAGCGGTAAAAAGATATTGGGCATCAACGGACAGTGGATTTAATCGTCCAGAAGGTTATACGGAGCCATGCAAGATGCAGTCGGAGAACAAGCAGAATTTAAAGTAATTCGCATCGTTTCGATTCGGACGGAACTATCTATTTTTAAAGAGCAAAGCCCTTCATTAAAACCTCTCCTAATCATAGTACATTGCAAGACAACTACAGCATTTACCATTTATTACCATGACAAGTTACTCGTTTTACTTAATAACCTCCGATAACAGAATCAATTACATGAACACACAGCCGACAGTTATAAACAGTACATATCTGTAATTGGATGTACTTTCTCATTCTAAATGGATCATAAACTTCTTTGATATAAGGTCGTTGAGTGCCTTTTTTATGAACGTGTATTTGTCGCAGATGTCAAGTAGTTGTCATTACGCGCGGTTTTAATAAATATTATGGGCTAGTTTGCATCGTAAATTGAGATATTAATAAACTATGATATGTCGTGACATGACAATTGCAAATAATCACCTATTATGAGAATGTTTACCCTTTCTCGGTCGGTTTATAAGTAAGGCTGAAAATACGTGGGCCATATTCTTTACCGTTCTCTATACTACCAAATTCATCATCTGCCTAGCCTAATCCCGACTATGTTGGGGTCGGCTTCCACTCTAACCGGATGCAGCTGAATACCATTATTTTATATGGAGCGACTGCCTATCTGACCTCCACAACCCAGTAAACACTGGGTAATACAATACCCCTTGGCAAAACTGGTTGTCAGACTTTCGGGCCACTGACTACTTGTAACGTCTGTCAAAGATCGACAAAAGACAGCCGGGACCAACGAATTAACGTGCTTTCCGAGGCACGGAGGAAACTCGTTATGGGTGGTCACCCATCCACAGACCAACCTAGGCAAAGTATACTACCAAATTAGTAGCAGAAATTACATCTCTAACTATGCGTCTCCATTAGTGGGACGTTCACATAAAACATGGTTGAAATCTCTAATTTTCTCTACATCTAGAGAAGAGATTCTCTTAGTTGATATCTTTTATCTCATCAAACAACATGTTTATTTATGTAAACGTTTGGCCAGTGGGAAGGCAACGAAGATTCGAACAAAAAACTTATCGATACTTTTTTACCTTTTGCTTTTCCCATGCTTATTTAGATTCAGTGTTTAAATAACACAATCGCAATATGTGCGCAGTTATTTCACGCTATTGTGTTGCGGGGCCCGGCACATCCGCTGCTGTGCGAATTAGTTCACATCATACATCAACGTTTTATTGCTTGCTGAGATAAATGATGATCTATATCTTTGAAAGGAGTTTCCGCTATGGTATATTTTTAGACTAGAATTAGCTGACTAGGTAATTCAGGTCCTCCACGAACAGAGACCCCTTTAGTAGATTGAGTACCTACCTATGTAAGATACACGGGGTGGAATGGACAACGACACTAAAACGGTTACCACGTATGCAGTACATCATTCAGCCCCCCCCCCCGCCCCCCACATAGAAATTTTACACGCTGTTTCACACGGTGAAAATGTATGGAACAGCAGATTTTTTATAATGATGTACCTTGTTGACCAGGTTTTTGTTACTGTTTTTAGTAATTCGTTTTTATTTTAGCTTATTTTCGTTTTTTGCACTATGGTCCTAGTTTATCATTTAGGTCAGGTAGGCTGTCGCTCCATGTAAAATACTGGTATGCAGCTGCATCCGGTTAGTCTGGAAGCCGACCCTAACATAGTTGGAAACAGGCTAACCAGATGATGATGATGATGTTCCTAGTTTATCATTTGTGACTTCAACTTACTGCTATATGTATAACCCAACATTGCACGTGCGTTTATGCCAGGTGGCTTTATGCTTGAGTATATAATTATATTTTTATATTATTTTTTGGTTTATTTTATTATTGGTGTGTGCTAGCTGACATGTCACAATTATTTAATGCAATTGATTCTTTGTTCATATATTTTACACACTATTGTATAGAATCTGGTACTTCTGACCTAAAAGACAGATGTCTTGCTGGGGAGTTTGTTCCGTCACTTCTTCCCAGCTAAAACACTAGGAAGTGGCGAAGGGCGGGCGTTTTGGGGGACTGTCTCTTGTAAACTCGACGTTCGAAAAGTGCTGATTATCAGCCTAATTTGAATAAATGACTTTTGATTTTGTACTGAATACGTGGTTACCTTTTTAGCGTCGTGGCCTTTCCACCTTGTATAGGTTTATCAGAAGTTTAGGCGAGGATGGGAGGATTGAAAGTGTTTTCATTGGCACATTCTCAAACAGCGACATTATAATAGAAATACCTACGAGCATCTATAATGAACAGTGTGTACAGGTCCTCATCCTCATTTGAAAATGGAAGATCCTCCTACCACACCGGTGGACTACTTTGTCGTTGTTGGTTGTCGTCTAGCTGTTGTAAATATTCTAATCGCGCGGATCTTGCGTGATGTAGGATTTTGTGTGACGTCTGGCATGATACGTACCTTTGTAAGGTAAAAGCCTCTAAATAAATAAAGATTAAAAAAAGGTATGATGCGTAATTTGTATGCGGCGTTGTAGATGCCGCCACATTACAAAACCCTTAATTGCTGACTAGCTGACTAGATCTCGAACCTATGAGGGTAACTAAAGAAAAACAATAATAAATTTTCCTCTACCTAAGCAAAAATAACTAAACCAACAAGCTATTCTCAAGCACTATTATTTGTACACTAAGATTATTTATTCACGCCACTAGGCAGACTGTTAACAAAACAACTGGAACACAACTGATTACAGTCGTCCTTACGTGATTCACAGCATCTAAATATAGACGGCCCTTGGCGAGCTGAACAAATATCTGATAACCGCAGATTGCTACTGAAATAGAACGTTTTACTACAAAGTGTAGGGTGCACATACTGTGTTTACATAAGCGTAATCGGCCTATAATATTCACACTGCTGACACAGGCCCCCTCTGTGAAAGGGAGCGGGCTGCAGTGGCATATTTCGAAAGCTCTATCGCGCTCTTCTAAGCGCTAATTCCTCCAATACCGAGTGCGAGTCCGGCGCTCCGTATGCGCCACCTGCTGAAGTGTCCCAAGTCTCCGTTTACCTGCACGCTGGACGTCCTGAATAACGCCTCTGACGCTGCATTAAACGTGGCCACCTACTGGGCCCAAACTGTGTAATATGGAAGTAACATCGATACAACAAGAAGCCGGCTGCATTGCACCACGCGGCCCGTGCGGGTTTGTGTCATTCACACGTCTCACTTGAAAGCATGTGGCGGAAAAAAGGGTCTAAGGTAAGAGATGATTGGCGAAGCTATCTGGTTCTGTTTCAAATGGCACAACTGATGTAACAAACTTTGTGGTTCAATTTACTAAGATTGTTTGCGGGCTGTTCGGAAAATTTCTAAGCATTATCCCGTTCTCAGTGCAGATAACTCGATTCGATAAGAATAATGAAATTCACAGAAGAAAGAGAAGTGCCTCACAGTGCTGTAATCTTGGTCACCCTACCATAGAGACAATTTGTGTTGATAAAAGATCCGCTCTCCTTATCATTATATAAATAGTAACGTTTGATTGTGCCGACGATCTCTCAAAATAATCCCAAGGACGTGAACTACTCTTATTTTATATGCATGTACTTTATTATTTGATACGAATTTCTGATGTCATTTTATCCTATTTCTTTATCAAGATCGAATTGATTTTCTCGAAAAAAACAAATTTTTCTTAGTAATCAAGAGCTAAAAATAAAGTTGGTAAAATACTTGAGGAGGCTCTCGTTAGGCGGCTGGATCAAGGGCTTGATTCAGAAAGCGGTACTCCTGGACACGGCTCGTATTGTTAGGAGGTTCCTCTCTCTGGAGCCCTGACCGCCGGTAGCTTGGACCCTGTTCCCGATACCGGTGGGCTAATATTTTTTATATTTTTAAATGTTTTTTTTTTTATAGGAATATTTAAAAATGTAATTAGTAAGTAAGAAAAATAAATAAAGGAAAGTTGGTAACATTCTCTTATTTTTTTTTTACAAATTTACCTCTATGAAAACACTGGTAGGTTTAGTGTTTCGGGAAAGGCCCATTCTCAAGTAGGTACTGGACTGTACCTAGACTGAACTGTACCATGTACCTGTGCGATTGCCTGAATTGAGGAGACCTATTAAAATATGATCAACTTCCGCTTATTGTTTCTTTTGTTTTCATGACAGCAAACATTTTTTTTTTTCAATTTATAAGCTTAATTGAACTCCGATTCTGATCCAAAATCGATTTGTGACCATCAAATTTGGAAAGACCTTGATGATGTTCTTCAGAAGGTAGGGCTACCCGAAACCGTACGAAACAAAAGGAGGAATAAGTAAGGATCGTAGCAGATGGCGTTCTGTGAGAATAATGCGTGAGTTTGTTTAAATATGTATGAAATAACATTAAGTTATCCGCACAAACAGACCAACAATTGGGCACAACCACAACACAACCTCAGACACACCGCGTCACTCAACGTGACTCGATGAAAAGTGTAGAAACGCATATAACAAGTGACAATGCTACACGTGACAACACTTCGTGCCCATCGAGTAGAAGCTAATAACCAACGCTAACAGCTCTTCAAACTAATGCTACACTAATAGTATCTCTGTTTGTCATCAGGGCTTAAGGTGACTTGGACATGAAAGTGGAATTATTAATTTGTATTGTCGCATACGTATGTCCGTCGCATAAATAGTGGAGCTCGTGGCTAAATAATAACAGCCGCACAGGTCGCTCTTCAAGGTTAAGCCGCGCCAAAGTGTGCTTGCCAAGGCCGGTCTGTTGATGGATGACCATCACTACATACCGAGTTTCCTCCGTGTCACGGAAAGCACGTTAAACCGTTGGTCCCGGCTGTCATTTGTAGATCTTTGACAGTCTTTACAGGTTTTCAGTGGCCCGAAAGTCTGACAACCAGTCTTACCAAGGTGTACCGTATTACCCCAATAATGTAAAATACTGGTATTCAGCTACATCCGGTTAGACTGGAAGCCGACCCTAAAATAGTTGGGAATAGGCTAGGCAGATGATGATGTGGGTGTGTAATTGATACACCTCTGGTAAGCTTTTAACGAAAACAAGCATGAAACTAGTCGAAAAATCGATCGATCACAAATGCACTAACCATCACGTCATCTTTAATATCCGTGTACCGTAAATTTTCACTTTTGTTGCACACACTATTATACATAAGAACTTTATTGTAATACCTGTTTTCACAAATAAAGATTGATTGATTGACACTCTGAACTAAATGCTGTTACAGCATTGCACAGATTGCACGAGACTGTAGGGGTTAGCAACCGTACTATATGGCGATTGAACGGGATATAGTATGTGTACTAGGAAGGTACAGTATTGGCCATTGGTGGGAACAAATTTAGTAGATTCAAGCAAAAGCGCTTTTACTCAGTATCAACAGCCCAGCCCCCAACTTAGTTGGGGACGGCTTCCAGTCTAACTGAATGCAGCTGAATACCTGTATTTTACAAGGAGCGACTGCCTATCAGACCTACACAACCCAAAACGGGATAACACGATGCTCCTTGGTAAGAATGGTTATCAGACTTTTAACCAATCGTAATTACTGACAAAGATCTTCAAATGACAGACAGCTGGGATAAACAACGGCTTAATATGCTTTTCATCTCAAATCTATATTATAATCTATACTTTGGAATCGACGTAGCATGTTCTGTACATCTATATCAGTCGTCATAAATTCTTTGAACTAAAAATACCATCTTAATCTATAACTTATCGCGATATTTTGTTAAGTTGTAAAATGAGTAGCAGGGGGGGGGTCGCATGTGATCCGACATATTTATGTATGTACGTCTCTATAAGCCATCAATAAATTCCTCAAACTAAAATACCACCTAGATACGCAACAAAAATAAAAATACATACGTCACAGATAGCACTATCGTTAAGCTTACACTGTCACCAAAAATAAGTAGTTAATCCCTTCATTCAGCCATATATTTACAACTCCCATTCATGTGTTACGTGACGTTACATATCGTGTTATGTTCGTATTAAATCAATTATCTTATCTTAATCCCAGGGTCCTCCAGTTCTTACCAAACGCCAGCCAACGTGTGTGACGTAGAATGTACGACCTTTAAGGTAACCACGTCTGGGGAAAAACCTTTAGTAGTTTTTCTAGCTATATCGTTAACCCCTACAAGCAAGACCCCCGAGTGATCTCTCGGGCCATGAAACTGAACATCTGTCGTTCTACAAGTTCTTAACAATCGCAAAAATTTACATCATTTCATCATTTTTTCATTTTCATTTTTTTTTTTTTTTTTTTTTATTTACTTTCTAGGAACTGACGCGATCAGCTGATCAACAGGTAGAACTAAAAAAAGTTATGAATTTCGAAAAGTCTCAGAACAAAAGTTCTTTAGTTTCACCAACGACTCCGTGGACACTTCAACGGCGTCGCCAGCAAAAAGAAGTTATCGTGCCAGTAACAAGAAGAATCCGTATCATTTCCACACATTTCATCCACCGTTTCTTCTTTATTTATTTAGTTAACAATTTATGTACACACTAAATACAGAAATCAAGAAAGGAACAGAAAAGAGTGCAAAGGTAATGCTTATTTCTAATGAAATCTCTTCCAGCATACCTGCGAAAGGAGATACTAAAAAAAGAGATGTAGACAAAGTGTGTAAGAGAAAATGGAATACATAAAGCAGATAACTATTTTCTTTCTCTATCTTATAGCCAGCCAAGCATAAAAAAAGTAGTGTGAATGTACGATATTATGAGAGTTTCTTTCAAATAACTGTAAAGCAAATAAACGTTGTAATGTTTATCACCGGGTTCACTGGAACATACGTCACCCGAACTTTATTGTAAGCGAACTAGAAATTATATTCAATTGTTTATTTTATTGAGACGTCACTTGGGTGGTGTGCAGTCAGGAATTTATATCCTAGAGACCTAGATCCTATAGTTTCAGTCGGAATTAACGATAGTATAGAAGACTAGTTTCTGCACGCAACATCGTCTATGCCAAAATATGATTAAAATTTGCCTCAAATGTTAGTGAGTTCATGAAATAGTCATTTCATAGGGTAATGTTAACTTAGTTTATATTTATGATTTTAATGATTTATACATAATTATGTAAACAAATATTTGTTACGAATGCGAATCATATTTTGATTAATCAACACACAAACTAATACTGACCCGCACATTACGAAATCGTAAGAAAAAATGTACTTCTTTTCTCAAGGACCCTTCATTTCTTTAACATAATATAAAAACTATTAGTAGTGGACAACGTAAAAACTGCTGAAACCTTCACAAGGTAAATTATTAAGAGTTAAAAGCCACTAGCCCTCTCTGTGGCCAATTCTCTGCACTCAGTACACTGACATCGGTCAATTACGTCTAAATTAGCCGCGCGGGCTCGCTGACCGAGCAACACCGGCGCCGGCGCAGACATACACTACGTATCGGACAGAAATAAGAAGGCCCACTACAAAGGGAGGTTTGTGTCATAATTATATCATAAGGAACCTTATAAATAAATTATAATAAAGTAGCATTAAAATACCAGGCTCCCAGGTTACGTCTAAATTCCTAAGCATGTCCGGCGCACCCTGAGCGATACGAAACCAGTGGCATATCCAAGAATTCCAAGGCTACCAAAAACAATGGGCTACAAATTTATTAACACTAAGTCATGACCATCATTTTCCGGTCCTTATCCCAATTTATTTGGGGTCGGCGCAGCATGTCTTCTTCTTCCATACTTCTCTGTTACTTGGACACTACCTCTCTTGCCATATCACCCTTCACACAGTCCATCCATCGTTTCTATGGTCTTCCTCTACTGTTATAAGTATCAATTATTACCACAAAGTATTGTATTATGATAAATTAAGCCAGCACTAATGATAAAGGGAAATAGTAGAGCCCCGAACCAGGGAATTCAAAACCTGCATTACACAGATTGAACACGCATCAATGATACTCCTATCACCAAACCAAATACCATCATTCACATCACCAAACATATCAGACCTTCTGTAACTATTTGTTTCGCGGTATAAAAGGCATGTATACTGTATACGTGTGTAATTGTACTCGACAGAGTACAGCGTAGCGCCGCGTGTTGTTACGTAGATAAGTATGTATGCGAGCAATCATCAACGTTTGTTTATTGGTGAGGGCGCACACTTTAGTATTTTTATTTTTATTTTGACGGAGGCTTTTGGGCAGGCAAAAGAGTCAGCATAAAATCATACCTTCTATTTTCTCTCTGTAAGATAAGGCAAAATGCTATTTTAATATATGATCATTGATAGAAAGATAGTCTTAGGTTCTTGAGTCTTACAAATAAAAAAAAAACTAACTAAAGGAATTTATCAGAAAGTTTGCCATGATTTCTTTAGACCATCAATAAGTCTCTTCTTTTCAGTTTTCTGTGTCCAAGGCATAATTTACTAGTGTGTTTTAATAGGTAGTTTATTTTAAGACAAAGGTCAGACAACACAACAATAATGTACGACTACCAACCTACGAATAATAAATCGCAGACGCAACTACGCGCCCACACTAACGGCGATAAGTCAAGAATGTTGGCCGAGTATGAATGGGCGTCCATTCATAGAATCGACGGACGACATTACTAAAGAATGCTTTGATTCGAACTACTCGGAATCGAGTGTTTGATAATATCGGTAATGTAACATCGAATTGATTTGTATTAGGGTCCAATTTGAGAAGGAATTCAAAATTGATTAAATAAAAACTAGGGATTGTATCTCTTTATAAAAAATACTGATGTTTATCATTCTTATTTTAATGTTTGTATTGAATGCCGTTACGTTGGTCTAGTGGGCGTTACTGCTGGGCATGAGGTCCTGGATTCGAACACCAGGACGAGAAGTGTTATTGGTTTTTACATCAGGAATTTCTCAACGATGGGACACTTGATATCGGGTACTGCCTGTCCTATTGTTTGCACATCACAGGAGCTGATGGACGCTACAGAAAGTGCCAAAATCGTCGGTAAATTTTTAGCTGGCTCAATTTAGACTGTCATCGTCACGCTAAGCAGAAGAATATTAATAAAATCACTCGTGTATTCCACGAATGATTTTGTTTGAATTCAACTGTTTAGGTGGTTTACTTTATTTTCTTTTCGGCGGCGGCGGTGCGGACGAATTCGGCGCCAGTAATGCTATTGATGGCGCCAACCCCAACGTGACAGGACGTCGTAAAATCATAGAATTGTTATTCCAACATTTTATCAAGTCATACACATTCGTTTTTTATATCACCAAGTTGAATTTTAATAACTTCCTTTTAATAGTTTAAAATGTACCACACATAGGACACCACGAAACAGGAGGACTTCATGACTGCTAAGTGGATGTAATAGGTGACAAGTGGATTTAAAGTAGAAAGTAGCACAACGAAGGCAATAACTGATGTCACAACTACCCCAATACTGTCGACCATGTTTCGTACAGAAAGCGCCAGCCCGCGAAAATCAAATTTTCTTAGGTTCTTTGCAATTTGCAGGTCAGTGTCCGGCTGAATGTTTAACAAAATATGATTCGCGACCGTAACACGTATGTATTTAAGAATTATAATCATTAAAATCATCAATATAACCCTATAAATTCATTGAATCCTACTGAATGACCTTTTCATGAAATAGTCATTCAATGGGATTATTATTGGGATTACGGTCGCGAACGTTTTTGCACATCCCTCTGAAATGAAATAAAGTGTAATTCAAGCTGAAAGGTAAATAACTATATATTATAAAACAAAGTCCCCCGCCGCATCTCGGTCTTATTGAACGCGATAACCTCAAAAACTACCGAACGGATTTTCATACGGTTTTCACCAATGGACGGAGTGATTCATGTAGGTTTTGTGTAAATTACCTGAAAAGTGATTACAATTGTTGAAGATGTCGGAAAAAATCATGTCGACGAAAACAATGTATTACCCTATATATCTTCTAAAATTAACATACATAACAAAAAAATATTGCTAGAACATAGTTTTGCTTGCTGCCACGACACTACAACAGACAAAAACTGTACGCATATAAGCGCTACCACCCGTGCGAAGCCGGGCCGGGAGTATAGTAGTATAAAAAATACCATATCACATCGAAAGATCAGAATCTTAAAAACAATGAAAGCAGTAGTAAAGACCAAAGAACCAGGCAATAGGAATTACCCGAACCGTAGCCTTGAGTTAGTGCCAGACTTGTGACGTAAGCACTGACATCTCGCGGGTGCAAGGATGCACTAAATTATACTTCATTATCATTCGCCTGTATCGAAATATACTCCTCTTGACGTAAACGAATATTTACGTTACCTTCATGTGAGTCTTATTTGATTGATATAAGGTTGAAAATGTTATGATCAACGCGCGCTTGTTAACTACAACAACAATTTTAATTATTTAGAAGAAGATATTACGTGCTAATCTTTTAGTCAGGGCCCCAACACAAGATACACCACACCTTCTCTCCTGCCCGTCGTGCGCAACTAATTGCACCAGCTCCAGGACTTGAATGAGGCAAACGACAGCTGTCCAGGTCTCTACGTACTGGTCGGGCAAAATCTGGGGTCACCGATTCGAGAAGAAGAAGAATTCGAGAAGAATTGGACGTATTTTTCACCATATTTTAACAACTTTCGTACCATGTATCTTTACATACACATACGAAAAGAATGCCTTAATAATAGTAGGATGTTGGATTCTAAAGCTTACTTCAACTCGAGATTTGAAATTCCAATATTGCAATAGTAGTTACTTTAGTGTCGGTTTTGGTTAATATACGGTTCCTTAGATTTTTACGTAAAATCTGTTATAGTAGAGCATTAAAACGAGCACAGTACATGGTGTTCTTTTTTACTAAAATAATGTCAAAAAATGTAAAATGATTCTTTCGACAGCGAACTGAAACATTCGTTCGTTTTTACGTTATTCATTCAATTTCTACACTAACCTGTGTATCTCTCAGATCAGGCTCACTAGCCGCAGCCGGTAGCACCTCTCCCTGCATGTCTGCGCTTGCGCCGGTGACGTCACCCGCACTAGCGCTGATCGCCCGTCGCCGCTCCTCTTTCTGGCGCTCTCGATCCTTGCCCGACGACAGCATGTGCTTCGTCTTCGAGAGGATGTTGAGGGGTTTTATTGATTTGCGTACCTGCAAAATAACAATTATGTTTAATAATAAGTTATTACAGAGACGAAAGTGCCTCGGCCGAACCTTCCGACACTCAGCTTGAATGCGGTGCTCCCGACCAGACCATGGCCCACTGGAGTATCCTAAACGACCCTGTTCTTTACAAGACTACTTAAACGCAATTGGACACTTTATGTAATTTGTTGGCCACCTACTGCACTCATTTGAAAAGACGTACTGTCGCTAAAAGAGAAGGAAAACAGTGTCTCGTTGGTGTAGTTCTTGTTGGTCCCGGGTCCGATCCCCAGGGTCGGCAAAGTGTTATTGGGTTTGCCACTCTGTTTAAATTCCTGGTGGCAACCAGGAACTTCTCAGTAGCGGCCGAGAGGCTGGATTTGAACCCAGTTGCTGGCAATAGGCTCGCCCCCTATTACATGGGTCTTCAGCACAACTTGTTTTTCCCTGCTTGAAGTAAGAATCAAAAAACACTCACCTTGCATTTGACGCTGGCAGGATGTACAAAATTATCGTCATCCTTATCTCTCACGGGGGGTGGATCCCTCAGTCCTAACACCAGCATATCATCCAAGGAGGCCTGCATATGCCGTCTCCTCGAAGGCCTGGCTTCCTCATGGGACCTTGAAGAATACATAGACACGGAATCCATACTAGCTTTACTGGTCCCGCCAGAAATCACGGTCACGTTTTCCACAGATTCATTTGACTGCCAATCAGGAGGGTGTCTCGGCCTCTCTTCGTATATTTCCACCGAGTTGAAAGTCTCCGCTACGGCGTCGATCTCAAGATCCATGTCTAACTGTGATGGAATAAATTCGTAGTGATGGCCTTCAGATTCTGTATACACTTGATCGTAGACCGCACCGTTAACGTAACCTCTGGAACTTGAAGGAATGTTCCCGTAAAGATTGTTGTAGTTATAATTATCGTCTTCGTTTCTAGGGCTCACGTGACGTACTGTTTGAAGGTCATTCGCGTTGAGGATTACATCGTCTAAATTTAGAGGTCTTCCTTGCCCCCCGAAGCCGTCTACAACAGGGGTGGTGTTCGATAGGAAGGAACCATCAGCGTCGAAGCTACTGCAGCCAACTAACCCGATTGGTCGTCGAGGCATGTCTTGACGGAATCTGCTCGGTGCTGGTTGCTGTCCAGCGAAGTCTACTACCAGAATTCTGTCAGCTATATTTCGGCAGTCGTTATGAAAACCGATACCTGAATCGCTGTTACTGGAAGTAGTTGTTATCTCGCTGTGGTTGCTCGGTTGAGGGGAATTCGCGACGAAATCCTGAGCTTCTATTCTTTCTTCATGTCTACACGGACGTCGGTCTCGTGGCACTCGGAAAACCGGTCTGTTACATCTCGAAAAGTTACCCAGCGCAGGGCTATCTCCTTTTATCGTTAGCTTGGAGATTTGTTGCAAATTCGGACTAGAGCAATCCTCTGCAGGTAAAGAATACATTCCTCTAATAACACCAATGACGTATTCCGCCGAAGGTGGGAACTCCAAACATCTTTCGGCCACTGGGTCCCTAGTACACGCGATTTGGAACTCTCTCGCTCTCGTTATATGAGCTTCGTGTTCAGCCATTCTTGGATCTACGGCGAAAACGTGGCAGCTGTGTGAGGCTTCGGCTTCCGAAGTTTCGGCTGACGTCACAAGTCCGAAGTACCTTCTATCAGCGTCGGAACCAGAACCTGCGTATACGATTCTTTCACGTTGGTATTGAGCTAAGACTTGGCCGTTTGGGCGGCGGAGTAGCAGCGAGTTTGGGAGAACTGAGAGAAGCACAGGGGCGGCTGGACGTCGTTCCTGTCTTAGCCTCCTGACTGCAGTTCTAACGTCTCCTGGAGCAGCGTTGGAAGCAGCTTGTGGTGTTTCTATGGTGCCTAGGTAGCCGACCACTGCACGGCACTCGAGCCTGGCTGCGTGGTTGGGCGTCAGTTGCGCTCTGCTAAGGTTCTGGAGGATCTCGTTGACGCCTGATGTGCTGGGCGCCGCGTGGCAGGCTGGAAGTGGAAGGGTGAAGGGATTAGCTGTTTGTAAGAGATGGCTTACAACACAATGTGAGTAAAAATTACACGAAAAATCGGGAGATATCATGCTTATAATATTATATGGCAGGAATTAACATGGCTCAAGTAAGGGTATTGCGAAATTATTTATTAAATTTGTTTACATGTCTTTCCAACCTGTCTTTGGTTGCTGCAATTTTTTATTAACATAACATCAAACCTGTAAACTGTAATTCCCAAAGAATTAGGCAGAGGTATACCCAATAGTTCACCCAAATTTCGCCAATTACGTTTAAGTCCCACGTAAGAGGGAGTGACCCGATTGCCATCCACTGGGCACAAACCCAGACTCCATGGCTGCTTCTGAAATATTCCTGATGGAAAAAACCCAATAACACTTTGCCTGACTCAGGAATCGAACCCAGGAGCTCATGCTCAGCTGTCGCGCTTGTAACTGTTTAATATTTAATAGTAAATGAAGTATAAAATAAAAAATATTTAAAATATTGGATGTTCTTTCAATATACTATGTAAGTTATTAATGCAAAGAATGAAGCTAAATAGATTAAAGTATTAAATACAAAAATTAGTAGGGTGCGTACCATGCAGTGTTAGTATATTAATATGGAAGGCATTTAAACATTATAATATTGGTGTTATTACTTTTTATATTTTTAAAGAATTGAATTAAAATTATTATACTAGCAATACATGTGAATGAATGGAATTAAATGATTTTATATCTGGTATCAAAGGTATTCTATAAATGGTGCATAATAATGCAATTGATACAGTACATGTCTATTTAACACTTTTGGTGCTAAGCACCCATATGGGTCGAACAATTATTTGATTGTGTGCGCACAACCCACGTCTCAAGTTGTCTTAATACATAGCTATAATAGCTAAAATGTATTATTAGAACTTAGCAGCAAATGTTTTAATGACCTATACCTTAATGGTTGATAAAAAACTAAAGCTATATTTCTAAGAGATCATCAAAAGCCGAGATTTAAGTAATTGAATATTAATTCATTATTGAAGTGTGAAAAACTTACAATTACTTTCAGTTAAGAGCAAGAATCGGGCATACGGCCTTATAGGTGTGCCCAATTCTTGCTCATAAGAATTTAACAGGCATTCGGATTATCAGACATTTTAAAGAAAGGTAATAAAACTTTGGTAACATATTATTTTAGTGCACAGTGCAGGCTACAACACAAAACATTAATAATGTGATGTTGTAATGCACTCACATAGTTGGAGACTGTAGTCAGTCCATCTGGAAAAAAGAGTAAATAAACAACTTTTTAAATAATGAAACATGTATATTATGGAAGAAGCCCCTGGATGACTCATAAGCAGTGCCAGATTAAGACTACTTGATGCCCTAAGCAATCCACACCTACACACATAAGTAAATTAGTATCCTGCCCTATTAAGCGCAAAAGCGGTATCTCAAAAAAATCGTAAAGTTGATTTTATGCCATCGGATAGCTTAAAAAAATATGCATCTAATGAACTAAGATTTTTTTGCGCTATCTTGTTCAAAACATATGAAAAAAACCTTAAGAAAGATTTCCCTATCTCAATTTTACCTTATAACTATTTTTACATAACTTCAATTATCTCGATACCGGCTTTCATTAAGAAACCGCTTTTGCGCTTAGTTGGGCAGTATCGGTCTTTAGAAAAAAAGTAAACATAATATAATCAGAGGCGGCTCTAGCATGATGACATATTCAGATTGATCAATCAACAGACTGTATGTCGACATACATTGCAACAGCGAGCTGAAATTTTTTGTGAACCTCGCCTCGGTGGTATTAGATTTTTTTGTTATCATTTAAACAGATTATATGAAGTAATTTTTTCAAACTATGCATGACGTTTTCAGATTGATCAATGAACAGATACTATGTTACAGGAAATTTTTAGCACCTTAAACCTTTTTTTTCTGTGTCTGTAAAATGGATGTATTCATTATGAACAAGATTTCGTGCATTTTCGGCTCCCCCAAAAGACGGCGCCCAGTGCGGTCGCACCGTTCGCAGGGCCGCCTCTATATGATACAACAAGTTAGATCAGTACGTACCTTAAAATATATATGACGGATTTTCAACACAACATTTTTTTTGTGTTGTTTCTCGTGCCCCCCAAGGCGTAATTATACCCTAAGCAATTGCTTAATTTGCTTATGGGCTAATTCGGCACTGCTCATAAGTTGCCTGGTTTTGCAAATTTTTTAGTAGGTTACTGCATCTATTGATCATTAGTGGTTATGTCTCTATAACTAATAAAACACTAATCTAAGTAGAGTTGACATAAAGTTTATTTAACCATACTTCTAACTGTTAAGGAGTTTTTGGAGTAAATAAGCCTTAAAATTACAAACTCAATCTATCACCTCTTTACAAAGCTTTTTATGATATTATTAATTTATTATACTGTTAACTGATCACCGTTCAGGAGGCCTATATCATAGTATGCACCTGACCCTCAATAACAATAATAAAACAAACTTTCTAGCATTCTGTAAACATACCTGGATGGTGCAGCATAGCTTGCGGCCTACGTCTCGGCGGCGGGTGACGTCTCCTAGTCCTCGCTCGCTCATCTGGCTCTGTATCCTCGGTATCTGTCGGCGGGGCCTCCCGAGGTGACACCGACAGCGCTATAGCCCCCGGTGCAGCCGCCACCATGCGAGCCACGGAGGCATGCGGCGCCCGAGCCACGCTAGCGCCGTCCACAGCCAGCAGAGCATCCCCCGCACGGAGACCAGCACGCTCCGCCGGCCCGCCCGCCGCCACCGCAGACACCACGCACGGCCGCTGCCCCGCTATCGTGAACCCGAACCCCCCAGCTCCTCGCGCAACAACAACACGCCGCTCAGCTGTCCGCGCCAGCGCCGCACGGCGACGTCTTCGTCGCTGCTGCTGAGGCACCATCACAATAACTTCACAAAACTATTGTTCTTCAATAAAACAATCCCATTTTTGGTTTTCTATTGATAAATACAAGAGTAGTATAGAAGAAAATGTATAATTCTGTTAGTTAGAAGTACAGTTTTATTTTAGAAAACTAGAAAAACGAGAAATAGGAAAGTTTCGAGGCCTTCTGTAACTGACATTTAGAAAGTTTGAACGCGTTCAAAAGTTTTCGTAAAAGTTTTGAAAACTTTTAAAAGCTTTAGTAAATAGATGAATATTGTTAAGTAAAATCATTTAGTATTCATTTGAGAATTTTATTAATTAATTAAGCCTTTAAAATTATAAGATTAGCATTAAAACGTGGAAAACTAACTCGACAGACTTTTGTGCTTCCAAGTCTGGTAACACACAACCAGGGATGAACAATTTCTAAACTGGAAACTCTATGAATCAATTGTCAAAATAACCACGGTAACCTGTCAAATTAAATAATCCACGTTGGTTTGTTATTTTGTGATAAAAAAAATAGTTATTACTAATTCTATTAATTGAATAGTGTGTATATCAAACAACAAAAATGGCTGTAAGTATTTATACAAACTATTACATACTATAAAGATCTAAGTCCATACAAAAATACTCATAACCAAAACGTACTTTTCACACCGCATATAATCGCAATTTTCACTCAATTTTACAGAAAAAAGGCAAACCTAAGATCAGTAAGGTGAAGAGGAACAACCAGACTACGAATAAAATGAGGAAGAAGGGTCAGCTGAAGCTGCAGAGGCACCAAAGGCATACGCAAAAGCAGAAACAACCACTTCAACAGGAACAGGTCGAATACAGCAGTGAGAGTGAACCAGCGTCAGGGGATGAGTTCGGAGACATGTTGGATGATGAAGAGCAGCAGTACCTTATGAGCCGGCTGGCCAAACAGCCGTCTTTATTGTCTAATGTACCAGAAAATGAGAAGCAGAATAAAAAGTTAGTGCCAGTTGTATTAATCAATTTATTATACAAATAAGACTGATTACTAACAGGTTGTAGCTTATATTTAATGCCTACTAAGTCGTGGGTTTACTTTATGCATAGAACAATTAGTATTATATGATCAGTTATTCCAAACTGTATTCTTTAAGCATGTGTGCTTTGTTTCACACATATTTTTTTCCTTTTTCAAAGAAAACCTTATTAGGGCCAATTTAAAGGTTAATAAGGTAGTAATACAAGACACAGTTCTTGCTATTAACATGCCTTTTACAATCACCAGATTAAAAAAACGCAAGCGAGAGAAAAAAGGAAAGATGCCAAAGCCTACCGCAGGCAGTGACAGTGGAGCCGAGAGTGACGGCCTATCAGACAGTGATTTAGAGGAGAAATATGAGAAGGAACAAGAAGAACGGCCGGTGAAGAAGATGAGGGCATTGTTGCCTATTAAGACGAAGGAAGGATTGATGGAAAGGTCTGAGGAGTGCGAAGGTAAGAAGGAAAATCTTTGGATGTTGTTTTGTAATATTGTGCAAGAGTATTATGATGATTACAAAAAAATATAAAATATATCATGTCACAACTGAGACACAGTCCTCTCTACGAAAGGGAGTGGGCCAATATGGATACCATGCGGGCCCAGTGCAGGTCGGTGGATGTTGCCATACAAATCACTACATCTTGCTAATGGTCTTAATCAAATCAAATAATTATTTATTCCAAACAACAAAGTCCATATCGGTAAATCCAAAGACATAGTAACTTTGCTGGTAGGCCTCATCAATATCATTTGAAACAGTGTTGGGTTGTGGTGTGGGTGTTGACATCATCTCATCTATACTAATATTATAAATGCGAAAGTTTGGATTTATAGATGGATGTTTGTTTGTTACTCAATCACGCCTGAACAGATCTGGTTGAAATTCGGCATAGAGATAGATAATAGTCTGCAATAGCACATGGGATTCTTTTTTTTTCTCTCCCATTTACACATAAAAATTCCACGCGAGCTAAATTGCAGGCAACAATTAGTGGTCCCATAAATGAGATACACACTAAAAATATCTTTAGTTGGAAAATTCTCTAAACTGCATTTTGGACCGTGAGGCTGTGTTGTTTAATGTTCACAATTGTTAGGCAATACATTTGATACAAAAGTTAAAAAACAAAACAAGTGACTCAACTCTTAGCTCAATATTATTTAAATACATATAAACAACTACTTTTCCATAGACTCAGAATCAGAAGAAGAAGAACCCCATCCACCTAAGAAAAGCAAACAGACGGACAAACAATTAGATTCAGAAGATTCAGCCTCCGACTCTGGTATGGAAGGCACGGAGGAGGGTGACGCTCCTCCTGCGGAAGATGAGGAGAAGGTGGTCACCGCTGTGGAGCTGTTAGCGGCGAGGAGGGACAAGCTGCAACATGATAAATTGAGGATAGGAGCGCTGTGCTCTTCATTGTTGGAAAGTCCAGAGAAGAAGGTGAGTTGTGATGTTTAGTTTTGACTTTATGATTGTTATATTTTGGACAGACACGCCAACATTTATACATCACGGAACTATAACATCAGAACATCATAATTATAAATAATTGAAAATATCACTAGCAGCTAGAAGGTCCTAGCCTATAGCAAGCTACTCAGCCAATTAACGATTACCAATTGTTTGAAAAAATATTGTTACTGTTTCTCAAAAAATCATTTTTCAAAAAACTTTATGTTTATTGGGTGTTTAAAATATGTATATCACTAAATAGATTTCTTTTAGGCGATTATCGCGCAATTGTCATAATATGTAAACAGGTATAAAACTTAGATCCTAACCAGGCCTCCTTCACTCATTCGAAGTCTTGCACTAAAGTACCTACAGCTCAAGTTCACCCGGGCGAACAAAATCCAGTCGCTTTTAAAAATGGCTAAATCTCATGCAAATTAATGTAGACTGTCAAAATAAAACTACCAACAAAAGTTTATCTTTTTTTTTAATTACCTAAACACATCAACATTAATTAATTATTTATTAAATAATTTTGGAAAAACATTAACTAGCCGGCCAGGAAGCAGGCCAAAGGAAGTGAAATTTACATACTTATGTAATTTTTTCCTAAGGAGTACTTTTTAAAGTTATTTGTTATATATGGATTTTTTGCGACGATTCGATTTAATAATCGCAATTTACGGGAGGTACAAACTTCATTAACCATTATAATAAAGTGAGGCATTTGTGATTTTCAATAAATAAAATAAAAATATTGTTTTAAATATAAATATACTGTTTTTAGTCACCCATTCTTTTGTGTAATAATTTCTTATATAGTATAGACAGCCCTAGCGTTGCGTTCAATGACGCACGTGATCGTCTGGCAGATGACGTAGTAGATAGTTAGATACTCTCGGGCGGGTGCGTAAAGTACATTTTAGCGCGCACGAAGGCGTGTAATATTTTTGTAGGTAATTATAGCGTTAGGTATCTATCTTTTCCTATGGAGCGAAGTATCTGTTCCGTAAGGAACTATTTATTAATCTGTGTCCTAACTATAGATTCATTATTTTCAGCTAAAAAACCTGTTTCCAATCCTATACCTAATGGAGGACCGTTTGAAGGACGGGTCACTGAACCTGCACTCAATTCGCAAGCTCGCCACAGTGTCTGCTTACGAAGTGTTCAAGGATATACTGCCGGAGTACATGTTACGGCATCAGGATTACTCTAATATTAAATGTGGGTAGTCTTTAAATCTTTTTTAATTCTTCAATAATTATTTTCCTCAACAGAAAATAGGGGTGGGATGAATAGAAAAGTATCTTTAATGGTGGATCCACACAGCCCGCCGGCACTGCCGGCGGCTTGACCACAAGTGCCGCCGGCAGACGCGGCAAGCGCGGCTGTGAATCGTTCAAGTCATATTTCAATATTTTTTTGCTTGCCGTGGTTGATGCGAATTGTAAGTTTTTATACGTAGATATCGGTTGCCAAGGGCGCATATCTGATGGTGGAGTTGTACGTAACACTAGTTTGTTTCAAATGATACAAGATGAATCTGCACACTTACCACAACTACAAACTTAAGGAAGAAATACGCCAGTGCCTCTTTATTTCGTCGGTGTTGACGCATTCCCCATAAAAAAATACGAAACGACACCACTCTCATCGAAAGCCGTGATCGCACTGTTCCCCCGCTGCCGGCGCCAGGCCGCGGCGGCCTCATCGGCAAAATGCCGCCGGCTTTGTTGCGAATGCCGCACATAAAGCCAGTGCCGCCGGCCGCTGTGTGGATCCACCATAAGAAGTCTCAACTCAGTCTATTGCAGTTTATAGCTTATCAGAGGTTTTTTAAAAGTACTTTACACTTTTAATCTCCTGTATTAGTGATTTGCTGTAAAAAATCGCAGATATATCATATTAATCTACATTTTTTTATCATAAAATAACATAACATCACGCCTGTAATCTGCGAAGCGTTTGGCAGAGGTTTATCTAATAGTACAGCCACATTTCGCCAGCTATGTTTAAGTCCCATTTAATAGGGGGCGAACCTATTGCCATCAACCAGGCACAAATCCAGACTCCGGCTGCTACTGAGAAATTCCGGATGGAAAAACCCAATAGCAATTTGCCCGACCCGGGAATCGAATCCAGGAACTGATGTACAGCAGTGGCGATTGCGTCCACTAGAACAATGACCACTAACCTTAAAAAAAAATGTCTTTAATCCACAGTAAAAAAGGACACACTTTCTCTGTATAAGCACGAGAAAGAGTTACTAGAATTCTACAAGAGATATTTACAGAGGCTAGAAAAAGCGGCCGGAGTTCTGCGACGAAAGAAGGGAGATACGAGGTACTTATGCTTCATAAACTTGCAGAATTTAACTCATTACCACCATCTCTTTAGCCTGTTTTGTCTTACCAAAAGAAAAACGTTTTCTATTTCTTGAAAACAATCTTCTGTTTTCTTTTTTTTTATAGTTGTAACATAACACATTGAATTATTCATTTCATCCCAATCGCTTCTATATTTAGCCAATTTGTATTAGAAATATTTCATTACGGCTTTATGTACAGGATCTCGTTGCTAGCAAAATCCTTCTTCCCCTTCCAGACCCAAATGGAAGCATAATAAATAATTTCAGTTGCTCCTTAACCCCTACAACTCATGTTAACCTGGTTATAAAACTGTCGGTTAATGTGTCCTTCACAGAAAACTCGACGAGCACACAATGTCCCTCGCCCTAGTCTCGCTCCGGTGCATGTGTGGTCTGCTGGTGGCGCGGCCACACTTCAACTACGCAGCCAACATAGCGCAGTCCGTGGTGCCACACCTCGACAGTAAGGACGCGAGGGCGCGGGACACCGTCACTGAATGCTGCACCAATGTGTTCGCGGACGATAACAGAGGGGACATTACGCTTACTGTGAGTTTGTTTTGACATTCTATCTCGTCTTGGAAGTTTGGAAAAAGTCGGCAAAATACTGGTACTAAAATAGCGTAGCTATGCTTTACTATAGCTTAACATAAGCTAAGAAACTTCGCGTAAACTATTTCGAATTGAATAAATTCTGTATAAATTCGGGGTAACATCCATAAATGTTTAATATCGTGTAGCTGATATTTTTAGGTACACCTGCGTATCCAATGCGATGCGTGAACAAGTCTTAAAATGTTAGTTACAACTAAAAAATAAATAAAAGGAACGATAAAATAAAAAGCAGATTTAACGTCATTATAAAGGAACTAAGTACTATTATAAATGTACTATAAAAAAGCGGCATAAACGCGAACTCATTAAAACATCGTCCACTGTGCAGGTGGTGCGCTTAATCAACCAGCTAGTAAAACGTCGCAACGAGCGCCTCGACCCGTCCGCGCTGGACTGTCTGCTGACCCTCAAGATACGGGACATCGACATGGACGCCGAGGCCCAGATCAAGAACAAGAAGAAACAGGATGAGAAGCACAAGAAGAGGATCGTTAACTTGTCTAAGAAGGAGAAGAAGGTGAGAATAGCAAATCTACTTGATTAAAATCTTAAATTCATTCATTCAACGACTTATAATGCAGTTTGAACCACTGGGTCTACAAGCCAAAAATGCCCAAAGGTTCCTTTTGTAATGATTAAGAAAGTATTTTTGTAAATTGTTCCCTTAAATTGGTTATGTAACTGAACAAGTACATTCCTGATTTTTACGGATACAATTTTTTCAACAGTTTAACATTATAATTTGCGAAGACGCTTCTAACGAACAGCAACAGAAATCGAATTCATGTTTTCACTGACCTTAAACGACGACTCAATAATATGTGTACTGTAGGATTCGTCAGTTCGGCGTCATGCATTAAAAATTCCACAGTGTGTTTTTATATAGGCGTCACTTAGTTTCGTCTAAACAGGAATAAATTTAAATTCGATATCCTAGAGGTAAACGAAAGATTCGGTGGAACTGATCCTTATCGATTTATTCACTATTTCAGCGAGCAAAAAAACTAAAAGAAGTAGAGCGCGAGCTTCTAGAGACGCAAGCACAAGAGAGCGAGATGGCGCGACGCAAACAGCTGACCGAGGTCACCAAGACCGTGTTCCACATCTACTTCCGACTGCTCAAGACTGCGCCCAGGTCTAAACTATTGGCTGCTGCACTTAATGGACTCGCCAAGTAAGATATTCTTTTTTTAGGTGTTTAATACGTGATGTTCTGTCCAACCCCATATAAAAAAGACGTGAGTTAGTGTAGGTATATATCTCCAAATTAATAATCAGGAAATAGTGTTGTACTTTATGAACTGAAAACAGCCAACATTTTTTCTAAAAATCAAAGCTAATATCATCTTTCTTTTCTGCCCTTCTCATGTTACTTGTGATAAGCTCAACAAGTTTTCTTCCATTCTCAAAAGTCAACCGGCACTTCGTCATTTAATTCCTTATCATCTTTCTGGTCTTGTCCCGTGTTACCCGGGGTCGGCGCAACACTTTATTTTTCTTATGCTATTTACTCGTTTACTTTCATATAATTTCTCATACAATTATCTGTCATCAATTCAATTCAATTCAATTTATTCAAAGTTATTTTTTTTTACAATACAACATAATTCTTAGAAATAATGTAGGTAAAACAGAGTTAGATGCCTGTACTAGGATAAACCTGTATCACAGGCGATGTGTTCTAATACTAAGTACATATTTGGACAACAAATTTTTAAACAATATTTAACATACGATGTTTATTTTGAAAATAGTGAAAAAAATTGTTAATTTATTATAATAATATTAACCTAATTTACTTTAACTCTATTATTTATTAGATGAGAACAAAATGACAATGAAAAAAGAAGAAAGGTCTTAAACATGTTGATAAAAGCTATGTACAATTTTGCGCTTAATTAATTACACTATTACAATCGTTTCAGCAGAATTCATAAACAAGTTAGACTCGGTCAAGTAAAAATTGCAAAAATCAATGTCATGATATTTTTATATAGCGGTCAAGAATTTGCTTAGACAGCAACAATTCGATGGTAAGTAGGGCAGGTTGTCTCGCATAGGTATCGTTGAGTCAGGAAAAAAAGATAGAAGCGGAAGGCTGGTTTTGTATGACGCACTAGGCGCCGTCATAATCGATGGAGTTGATATATCTGTGCTCAGCTATTTTCCTAGCAGGGCATTCAGTGTCTCCGGTTTTATGGTCACTGGGTTTTTTAAAGCGTGAACAAGTCGCGCATTTCGGAGTTTCAGATTTCTTCGCGCATTCGGACATCACATGACTTTCTTCACCACAGTGACTACACGTAGAGTTGATCTCTCTGCAAGATTTTGCTGCATGGCCGTACTGTTGACATTTATAACACCTCGTTACTAATGTAAAGTCCTTGACAGGACAGGACGACCAATTTATGAAAATCCTTGATTGAGGGATTAGGGTTTTACGTATATTGGCTGAAACTTCAATAACGTAATTGCAGGTCGCAGCATCTCTCTTCCCAGATTTATGGCTTAATTTTACGGCGGTCAGGAAGGATTCCAAGGTCATCTCTGGAAACTTCTCGGCTACATTTTGTTCGAAAATGCACTTGAAGACCTCATTTTCAGCCAAGGAAGTCGGCACTCCTACAACTACGATCCGGGGTTTGCGCTTCTTGGGTTCGTCGGCGGTAAGTCCAGATGTAGCGAGCTGGACTGCGTTCTTCAGTTTATCAGCGTCATGTTTCGTCTCGGTACTTATTATTACGCCACCATTTTTCGTTTTTCGAACACCACGTACTTGAAGCTTCATTTGCTGGGGCCGTATGACTTTTTGAACTAGTTCTTTTGTTTCGTCACTTGTTTTCAATTTATCATTGGGATAAATGGCGACAGAGCTTAAGTTATTTGGACGAATGAAATGGTTAGATCCCTTTTTCACCATATCGGCGAAAGAAACATTTCCCGCAGAACTAGAGTCCCGTATCGTCTGCTTGAGCTCCGAAATATGTTCTGTCAACTCACGCTGTTGTTTGAGGGTCTCTATCATGTTATCCGCGCGAATAGCTTTTTGCTTCAGCGACTGGTATATTACTGCCATTTGCGACGTACCAGATTCGACTTTACGGCAAAGGTTCGTAATCTTCATTTTCTGCTCGGTGTTGAGTTTCCCATCCGCGACAGTTGAGCAAACTTCGTTCAAGTACTGCTGGATGGTGGCCATCCATCGTTGAATATCAAAACTAAGAAACTAAAATTTTTGACTGCTCTTTTTTAGTACCAACCAATGAGGTTGCTAATTTTCTTATTCATCGTCCAGGTTCACCCACGTAATAAACCTGGAGTACTACTCAGACCTGGTAGCGATCCTAGCGCGTCTGATCTCGGACGAGCAGCTGGGGTCCCGCGAGCGGCTGCTGTGCGTGCGCTGCGCGCTGGCCATGCTGGCGGGCGCGGGCGACGCGCTCAACGTGGACCCCGCCAAGTTCCACGCCTATCTCTATACCTGCATGCTGGGCGCGCATGCTGGTGAGTTCTATTATATGATTCAAATAATTTTATTTATAGAACATAGGTACAAGTACAGATGTCAATAATAATAAAATGAACGCTATGTCTTGCCGTCAACGGCGTACAAAAGTTCTTATTACAGTTTTAACCTTTTGAACATTGTCGCCTATACGTGACAAGCAAGCGCGTGCCCTGTACGCCAGCGACACAAATATGTGACAAAAAATGCGATGCAGCATAACACGAAATAAACAATAATATCATTTCTTTTGTGTGTTTTTATTTGTTTACCTTAAATATTTAAGCTCTTGTCTTGTCTCTTTAATAATATTGTTCCTTGATAAAGTTTTAGAATCCCTATTCTTTTTGAAGGTATTTCTTTGTATGCTTTGAAATTGTGGCTTGGCGTGAAGGCCACGCGCGTGCCTTTATGCTCTGGCGTACAAAAGGTTAATTAATAATTGATAAAAACTTTCAAAATCAATAACTAACTCTCTAACTCTTTCACTACAGATATAATAGTTTCATAATTGCCCTGAGAATGTGGTGAAACATCCATCGACATCACAAGTTTGTTGTCCCGTCGCATCTTTGCGAAATGCACTAACAGAGTTCTACCCAGAATATCTTATGATGAGTAGGTATTGTATGTTGCAAAATTGAAGAGTATTCTGAGCCGTGTTAGGTAAAATGCATCTTGCAATTTAATATTAACAACAGCCCATCAGTAAAAATACTTGCGATGTTACCATAAATGTGTGGTTGACAGTACTTGCCAAAAACCTCATTTCAGTTTTTTTTATTATCAATAAAATGTTTCAGGCAAGACCCACGCCGACTCTAAAATAATCCTGGAGGCAGTGACGCAGATCTGCGCGCGCGCACGTCGCGTGTCGCCCGCGGTGCTGCAGGCCTTCGCCAAGCGAGTGGCCGCGCTCGCGCCGCAGCTCTGCCACAACGGAGCCCTGGCCAGCTTGGCGCTGCTGCATCAGCTCGCTCAGGTATGTCATAACAACACGCCACCTATCTCCGATGGGTTAGGCAGAGGTGCACCCAAATTTCGCCAGTTATGTTTAATGCTTAAGTAGTAGGGGGTGCATCAATCCGGATCCCGTGGCTGACGGAGAAATTCCTCATGGAAAAACGCGTGAACATAAGTCAAGTCATTAGGGTAGAAAAAATGCCAAGATATGCCATTACCCACGTACAAATTAGACACGGGTACCAAGAATGTTCTAGGACTATCTGTGACGTTGATTGTTGATCAGCTAAAGTTGTAAAGAAACCAAATTGACTTTCCTTCCCTTTACCACTGAAAGCAACATGCAGACACCTGCCCACAACAAAATCCTATTTCAACGCATTTCTTAACATAAAATGACTTTTATTGTAATTTAACTTTAGGTCATATTTAAGGTATTCATGTCGTACATTTCTGTTAACCTATTTACCTGGTTGCTTGTTACGTGTAAAATAAACAAATACTCCATGTCATGTCATGTCTTCCCACAGCAAAGCAAAGCCGTCTCAACCCTCCTGGAAGCAGACAGCGAGGCTAGCGGGTCAGGTCGCTTCGACCCCACGCTGCCCTCGCCGGAACATTGCAACGCGCACGCCGCGGGGCTACACGAGCTGTGCACGCTCGTGCGACATTACCACCCCACTGTCAGGAGTACCGCTAGCGCAGTCATGAGAGGCAACTTGCCGCAGGACTTGAATAAGATGTGAGTATCGTTCTTAGGCATGATTTTCTCGTCTGGCCCTTGGAAGGGACAGAGGCTAACGGATGGACCGGAGCACGTCCTTTCAATTTGTAGTATCATCTCGGAATAGCAGCGGGTAAGTGCGTAGCCCATCCGCATTCCCAATGTTATTTATTTTGGCAGTTCAACAACATTCATACATACATTCATTCATTCGTGATTTATATTGTCGAACAGACGAATTACCTACTCAAACATATACGGCTTAATATAGAAAGAAATAACGTTTAGTGGCACACGCCACAAGTACACAATACAAAATATAAAAAAGTAAAAATAAAATTTAAAACTAACCAAGAAATATAAGGTAATGGGTAACGAATTTCCTTTACAATCGTATGGGATAGTAAAGTGTGTCATGCAATTCGGGTGCTGTTCTTCTTCCGAATTGAAACACTAGGAAATGGCAAAGAACTAAGGTCGGTTTGAGGACTGCCTTTTATAATTTTGTGCGACCGAAAGTCCCGAAAAGTCACATTGTTTAACGTCAAAATAATTGTAACCCACTGCGTCTGAAAGAAGTCGACCTCTTCTTGTTTATAACTTAAAAAATATTATGCAAGAATATTAGTAATACTCAGGAGAATATATTTAGGTTTTAATAAATACCACACCTTTTTGCGTGCGGGAAAACGGAATGGAGACGCCATAACGTATCTGTTTATAAGACAGTGTTTTCTTTCCCAGGACACCGTCCCACATATTCAAAGTCTACGACGGTTCAGAGATGGCGTTCAAGCCGTCGATCCCTCCTCCGAAGAAAGCAGACACTGCGAACAAGAAGCTCGCACACAACCACCTGTGGGCGCAGACTGACCTCAAGCAGATGTGCGAGGCAGTCGAGAGGAGTGTGGACATGGTCATCAGTGAGAGATGAGGGAATAAACGATTTTTTTTAGTCAAAATTTAGCGTTTTATTTGTAATCCTAACTAATGTAATAATTGTCGCTAAATAATAACAGCCGCGCTTGCCTAGGTTGGTCCTTTGATGGGTGACCACCCATTATGACTATTGTAGATCTCTGACAGTCGTTAAGTAGTCAGTGGCCCGAAAGTCGGGCAACCAGTAATACCAAGGAGGGGTATCGTATTATCCAGAATTAACTGGGTTGTGGAGGTCAGATAGGCAGTCAATCCACGTAAAATACTGGTGTTCAGTTGCATCCGATTAGACTGGAAGCCGACAGATGATAATGAGATAATGTTATAAATGTGAAAGTGAGTGTTTGTCAAGCCCGAACGGGCGAACGGATTTTCATTCCGATAGTACGCTCCCGTGGGTAAACTTCCACGCAAGCGAAGCTGCAGGCAATAGCTGGCCATTAAACTAATCAATATTTAATTAGAATAAACAACAACTTATTATAAGGGAAAATTAAATACATCTTTTGCCTTTGGAATAGTTTATTAATTGACATATTTTTAAAGACATACTTATTACTAAATGGTAGGTTATAGAAGGCGATCATAATTTTTAAATTATCTTATAAACTATGTGTATGCTACTTGACCTATTTTCGTTATACGCGGCTGGTCCACAAAATCATTTATTTACACTTTTCTTTCGTGAGATAATAAGATTTAACCTTATCACCGCCAACGTACACAAAACGCGATGCCTTGCATAATTGTATAACGAAATATAATATAATCTATTGAATCTCGTGGCGCTGGTGGCACGAAAATCTGGAACTTCTATTGAAGTCCATGGCGGTGAAAAGGTTTTAAGTATGGGTCGTCTTTCAGTGCAGAAAGAGCAATTTACTTGGTCACCTTATTTTGCCTGCACAATTAAAATATAGTATTAAAATTAAGATAAACATTTATACCATAATATTATTAACACTACTGGTATTTAGTTACTGCACATCACTGTGCTAGCTTCTCATTCCACTCGCGTATGTTGTTGACAACGCACTTGACTCTCTTCGCGCGCGCCAGCTCTAGCAGACGCTTAGACTCCGCGCGTTGACTCGTGATATACTCTTGTAGGGATGTCAGTTTTGAGCGCCAACTGGAATACAAGATAAGAGAAGTTTAGTCATTTGACTGGAACTAGAATCTTGGATATGATTCTTCAAATAGACGAAAAAAAACAATATCACACTCAAATTTCCTGAATTCATATTTCACCACTTTCTTATCAGTCCTATCTAATAAAGAGCGAGCCCATATATCAAACACAAATTCGAACCCCAGCCCAGAAATCGAAGACCCAAGGTCCTTTCTTTTACGTGTGGAAATCTTCAATGGATGTCCTCCGCCGTGGGGCTGGCAGAGGGGTCTATCAGACTCCTACCGACTAAAACCACACGGTGGTCCTCGTCGTCACTTCTGGCTGAGGTGCGGGGACACAATTGCGTTCTCCACAATCACCCCAGCTGTAAGACCCAAGGCTTCTAGCTCAACATCCAGTCTATGAATATAAGACCAACGAGACCAAGCTATCATATTATGTACAAACAGTACTAACAGACTAAGATAAAAGACAACTGCAGGAAATGCTCATTCAGGCGACCATTATTATTAGTATATACCGTCGTTTTTTCGTATAATGTCACACCTAACTGGCAACTCACCTATCATTCTGCTGTTCCCAAAACTGTAGCTCTGCATCCACTCTGTGGTACTGCTCTTGCTGCTGCTTCAACTCTTGCATCCTCGCGTTGAGTTCTCTCAGTTCGGCGGCGGATGCGGCTACGTCGGTAGCTTCCTTGCTAGTTTCGTTGTCCAGCATGTCTTGCTCGCGTTGCACTGTGGTTTTCATTTCGCGGATTTTTGCGCGGGTTTCATCCTGTTCAAAGAGAGGGATATTATTGCACTAACCAAAACCTTCACCTCGCTTTGGAAACTTAGCCGTTACCTATACGTAAAAATGTGTTCAACAATTAACTGGAAAACTTTGACGAACTTTGGAAGTATGTACATAGCAGAGCAGGCGAACATGAAAAAAAAACTGTTTTGCGCTCAAAAATATTTTTGAAAACGTAAAAAATCATTAAAAATAATAGATATTTTTAATGATTTTATAACTTGATCAAGATCGAGTATATTCACAATACTCACAAGTAGCGCAGCGCGTTTCCTAGCCAGCGCCGTCTTCTCGCGCGTCTGCTCGGCGCGCTTCTGAGCCAGCAGCGTCGCCAGCGAGCGCAGCGCGTCCAGGCCCAGCGATACGCTGCTCGCACATTCTGTGCTCATCAGTTCCCTGGGACACAAAATATACATGTGTTACGATTAGCTTTAAACTCCAAATTCAAAGTATTTTTTTTACAGGTACTGTTACAAGGTACCATTCTTCTCTAAATCAACTGGCAATAGAAATTATGTCAAACCCAGTTCAAGTCCTACTAAATAATACCAGCATGAATGAGCTCCAGTACCGACGGGCTGGGGCAGTAGCTTCATTGCGTCTGCTGGGGTGGTTGTGGAGAATGCAATTGTGTCCCCGCACCCCAGCCGGAAGTGACGACGAGGAACACCGTGTGGTTTTAGTCGGTAGGAGTCTGACAGACCCCTCGGCGGAGGACAGCCAATGAGGGTTTCCAAACGTAAAAAAGTAGCTCCGTAGTGTTCCAGACCTTTTTCTGAATGCCCTAGTACAAATAACAATGGTAATCATAGAAATATCGGGCTTTGAGGAATGCTTCAAACTCAAAGCATTTATTTCAATTAGACCATTACACACTGAATGGAACTTTTGAATGTCAAAGCACAAAAATAAACTAAGCTACAGTCCCAGTCACAGGGCATAATAACTTGTGAAAGTACTGTAGTTGCCCATTCGAAAGCGTAGATCCTATGGAGAAGAATGGGCGAGAAACTCCATGGACACTCTTTTAAATCGATATGTTGTTACAAAGTCTTGGTTACATCATTCATGTCGAGATTATACATATATGTGAGAACGATATAGAAAGACGCGCGAGTAAGAGCGTCCAGAGTAAAAAGATAAAATTATCAATTCAAAAATACAATAATTCATGCCAGCTGCGAGAAGACCAGTCCTTACTGACAGCGCCCGTTCACGAACATGACGCATGGATCAGCCATCATTCAACTCAACCATTTTGAAGGGAACTAAGCTTTTTACAGCCTTTGTCTTTGGTGCTACAATAGTTTATCATGTTGGTGGACAACTAGTCTACTTAAAATAGAAGGACTAACTTCTCGTCTATAGCCAGCGAGGCGAGGTCGGGGAACTGCGCCGACAGGTGAATGAGTCCCTGTTTGTACTCCACGCAGCTGTCGAGCGTCTTCTTCTGCCACAGCGCCAGCTCCGTCTCCTTGCTCAGCACCATCTGTACAAATATTTTGTTGTGTCGTTCAATCGAATTTAAAAGACTTTTATAGAAAACTCATTTAGTCCGTTGTGTTCAAGTCCCATGTAATACGAGGCGAGCCTACTGCTACTGAAAAAACCCAATAAAATTTGAGCTGGAAATCGAACCAAACACCTCATGTTCAGCAGCAGCTGTGCTTGCGACCTCTTTACCAATTTGCTTTTTTCATCTTTTTATTTAGACGTTCCGAGTAGCAAGTTTTTTGCTCGCAAGTAACAAAGGTAGTCAAAGATAGCGCTGGTTTTTTTTTAAATAAAATATTTTTGTAAGTTCCTTTTGGATACAATGAAAATGATATCCCTTCAAATCTAGATAGTATGCGATGACATATCAGAGCAGTGTTTCAACAGGCTTAACAGGGATGAAAAAAAGTTGTGAGTAACTAAGGTAGTTTCTATGATATTTTACTTACCTTCCCAATCTGTTCCGCGAGCGACCGCTTGGAGTCCTGCACTCGCAGCGCGTAGTCCACTTCATCCAACAGCTTGGTGCGCTGTTCCACACTGAGAGGCTGTGTCTCTAGCTCTTGTTTGAGTTGAATACTCTCCGCTCTATGATAAGAATAACAAAAAATTTAGTTATCTGTACATTCTAAGGTCCTAGCACAAGCGAGCGGTGTAAGCGTAACGTAAATACGTCGAAACCAACAAAAAAAATATTTCGTCGATATTTTTTTTTAAAATCTGCATATATCGTCAATAATGGGTTTGGAATGATATACTGAATACGTGGTAATCGTTTGTGCGTTGCTGTCCCTTCCACACTGTGTATCTCTTTTACTAACACGAGATTTACAATCTCTATGAGCGAGAAAACAGTCGCGTCGTCGTCGGCGGTGGGATAGGTGCTTTCGAAGCTTTGGTTATAATGAATGCGACTTACGTGGCTCTGTCTATCTCTAGGTCGAGCTGTTTGATGTTGTCCGCCAGGTCGGTGCGCTGCTGCGCCTGCAGGTCGCGCGCGGCGCGGTGCGCTCTGCGCGCCGAGCGCTCGCCCTTGAGCGCGGCGAGCAGCGCGTCCCGGCGCTGGGCGCGGCGCGCTTCGTCGGCGCGTGCGGCCGCTTCTACTTCGTCTTCGAGGCAGTGCTCGTATTCTGGAAGGGTGCGCGAGCTATTTGTGTCATGAACGCAAAAAGTAGTTGACCAAAGACTAAGAAAACATGTGCAGGTGGAACATGTGTAATTAAGGTGCTGCTCCACAAACTGGAGCAGTTTTCGTATCCTGCGTGTCCTTGTATCTGCACTACAGGAACTGATGGAATCTACTAAAAGCAAAACGACTGAACCAATGTCACGAAAAATAGCCTGGGACCTGGATAACGATATTATAGACTTTACATCCACAATCTTATAACAATAAATAGATGAAAAATATACGAGTATGCAGACAAAGTCACAGGTAACAGCTAGAATAGAAGCCAACTTATGAACTTACTTTTGATGGTCTGTTTCAACTCTGCGATCTTTTCCTCATCATTGCCGAGTAACACCTTCAGGTTCTGGAGGTACTCTTCATTTAAGTCCTCGAACTGATGGCCAGGATCTTGAAATCTGCATGGTAAGAGAAAAATATCTTTTTATAACTGAATGAAGAATAAATCAATGTCAAAATAAAACTAAAAAAAGATTGAATAGAGAAGAAAAGCGAAATCTTATATAAAAGAAGAAATCTTACATGTCCTACAGGCTACAGTGGGACTAATAATTGCAGATAAACATTTTGTATACCACCTACAACGCCGTCAGTACATTTGGCTAGCGGTTGGTTGAGAAAAATTTACATTTATTTGGACTATTTTCTATTCTGTAACACGTGACATACCTGATCCAGCACTTGTACAAGTAGTCCCTGCGAAGACACGACAACTCGTCCTTGCCGACGTACAGCCACTCGTCTGACACTGGCATTTCCTGGTATAAATACAAATCATTATCATCACAAAAATAAATACCAAAATCGCCTGATATTATAATAAAAATGACTGATAATTTGACCTGTCGACTGCCGATGATGACCTGGACAAGCAAGAGAAGAGGTAATCACTTTCAAAACGTTTCGTATTACTACGATTAATCAGCCGGATTTTTGACTTTCCTATTATGATTTTCGCCAAAGCGACGTTCTATCAAATACCACTTTGTATGGCCCTCTGATGGCTTTGATTCGTTCGCAACCGCGACGTCAACCCGACGCAAGCGGGGCGAGCCAATGAGCCGAGCTGGTGCTGATCTCGTGCATTGCTTTATGTGTGCGTTGACCTTAATATATAATAATAACATTTTTAACTTACAATATGGTTGACGAGGTCCAACAAGTACGCTATCAGCGCCAACGCGTGCGGGAAGGCGTGCAGCGTGTTGACTGTCTTCAGCCAGGACTTGGACACTGTGCCGGGGTACAGGAGACGCTTTGATAAATGTGGAAGCTGTTAAAGAAATTAAGTCATTTAGAAGACTAATACAGATTTTTCTTGTTTACAGCAACCCAAACAAATATTGCTGGTTGTTGCCTGTATTGAATCAAAATTCAATTCAGAATGCTGAGGCTTTAATTTGTAATTAAGGATAAGTTGACATAGAGAGCATAATTATTTTGCACTATTATTTTCATACACACTTAGATGTTGTTTGCAGCGAACTTTGCCACGAACCGCGCTCTGTTGTGTTTGAGGTCCGATTTCTAGCTAAATGGAGACGAGCGGAGTGGAGACGCGACGTTCGGGAATTGTCCCATCACACAGTCACATTAGTTGAAATCCACATCGTGATCCACTTGGGTTAAAACCAGGCCCGAGTGTCTGGTAAAGGCATCTAGGAACTAACCTTAGTAACATAATTATCAGTGTTAAGCTTAGCATCTCTAGTGATAGCTGACAATAGCGCGGCGGCGATGTCCACGAAGCGCGCGATGGTGAGCGGCCTGATGAGCGCCATGCCGGGCCCCGCGCCGCCGCCGCGCGCCGCCAGCGCCTCGCCCACGCGCGCGCACTCGCCGCGCTGCCAAGGTACTGTGGAGATCGGCCTGGCGGGGGGACCAACGAAAACATATTAGGACTGTTTTACACTAAAATAAAACAGTCATTATGTGCCGAAAGAAAGACACAGCGTTAGTATGAAGAAGCTGTCTATGATTCTCGTTCTAGGAGCATAGATATTGTATAACATACCTGTTTCTCTATGGTTTTTTGTTGTTACCTCTTGTTTCCGGCAGGGGGCGCCACCATTTGTTCCGGCGACCGGCCCGTTAGGTTTCTCATAGGTCTTCTTTTACCAGCAAGGGCCTTGCTCTAACGCTGTGTCTTTCTTTCGGCACATAATGACTGTTTTATTTTAGTGTAAAACAGTCCTATTATATGCCTACCAGAAAGACACAGCGTTAGTATGAAGACTTGTTTGATATCTGCTGGTGAAGGTAACATATAAACGCTATGTGAAGTAAATTAAATGTGTTTAAAGAAAGAAACAAATTTGTTTCTAATTAAACATAAACATTTATTATTTTTATATATATATATTTATTAATTTTTATATATATATATTTATTAAACATAAACAATTTGGTACTTATAAACTTAAGCAATTAACTTTGGCACATATAATGGAATTATTCTTATTAAAATCCTGCGAAGTTTAATCTTAACAAATCTTCCTCTTCATTATTTGGATTTTTAATAATTTCTCTACAGTAAAACTTTCTGAAAGTCTTATCACTCTTCCAGTTTCCTCTAGCCAATATCTCATCCACGGGTACATTTTCCCACCATCCTTTGGATGCTACAGCCGCTCTGATGCTTCCTGGAGTAGCTTCTAGATTTAAATCTTTAAATATAGATCTAATCCAACCCGCTATGATAGTCCTTGTAGCTGGTTTTATTTCGCCTTTTAATGAAACAAATAGACTTGTAACGTTACTATTAAGTCGTCTATGCTGTGAAGTTTGAATCAATTGTGTGATATGTCTCAAGGGACATATATTAGCATCTGGGTGTTTTAACAAGGACCACCCAGACTGTCTATATTTACTTGAGTCTGTTTTTGATCCGAATTTTGGCCATAATAAAATTTTTTCTTCTTCTTCTATGAAATTGTTTTGAGAAATATCCAATAAGGTAAGGTCATGTATCCTTCTGCCTGATGCTAACAATAAAATAATTGCAGTTCTTCTTGAAATATCAAAAAGTGAATTTGTGCTTGGAACTGTCTTCAACCAATTGAATAACAACTTTGTGTCCCAAATAGGGGATTTTGAAGGTTGTGGTCTTGCTAATGCTATGGCTTTTAAAACTTGTTGAACAAAGAAATTTTTTGAAAGATTGTTTGCATTTGAAGCACAAAAGGTAGAAATAGCCGATTTATGTAATAAAATTGTGTTTACTGAAAAATTTCTTTTTAAATGAAGATCTGCTAAGAATCTTGCAACATCTTTGCCATCTGGGTTTTTTGTATTAATATTATTTGTGGCACAAAACGATAGCCACCGTTTTATAGGGGCTTTGTAAGTATTTAGGGTGCTTTTGCGCCAACTATTACTTAATAACTCAACTTCATCCCTACTCCAATTAGCTACCTGGTCTGACCACCCCCAATTTTCCAAGCCTGGAGGGACAACTTGTCCACTTGTGGGGGGCACAATCCTGTTGATCGATCTATCAGGTTCTTCCGCAGATCTGTTATCGATATTGGATTTGATAGGGCCCTGGCTTGTAGATCGGTCAGCCAAAAGCACTGATCCCACTGTGGTGCTATTACTATGTATATTCCTTTGGCCCTGTTCAGGTGATGCAACACCCGAGGAATCAGGTTGGGAGGGGGGAACACCCAGCCCAACTGAAAGTCCCAATCTTGACTGAAGGCGTCGCAAAAAATAGCTGACCCATCTGTCGAGTCCCAAGTTACGTATTTGGGGACAACTGCTGTTTCTTTTGAAGCAAACAGGTCTACGTCTGGGACACCCCATCTTTTGAATATTACATTCTTGGCTTGGGGTTGTAGTTGCCATTCGGGAAGCGGTTTTCCTCTTGAGAGGCGGTCTGCAATCCCGTTTAACCTCCCCGGGAGGTATGATGCCGACAGCGTTATGTTGTGCTGTTCGGTTAGGTGAAGGAGTTTGCTTGTTAGGCCCAACAGGGCTAAGGACCGGGTTCCCCCCTCTTCCTTATGTAAGCTATGAGGGTCCGATTGTCTGACTGCACTAGAACATGTGCGTCCCTCATGTATGCACCTTGTCTGACTAAGGCTGCATACACAGCAAACATCTCCTTCACATTGGAATGCCATTTTTGTTGGCGGCGATTCCATTTGCCTGACAACATGATGTTGTTCAGGTGTGCTCCCCAGCCCGCGTCCGCCGCGTCTGTGGTGAGAAAGTGGGTAATCTTGGGGCTGTGCATTGTTCTTGCACTTTTCCCTACATTTTTCACCCACCATTGCAACTCTCGAGTCACTAGAGGTGGTAACTCCCTTTTTTGTCTTGGTCTGGCTCCTTTGAATGATTTTAGAAAAATCTGAGTTCGGCGACAATGAAGGCGACCGTTTGGAGTTGCTAAATTTGCGAAATTTAGCATACCTAGCAACTTTTGCGTTACTCTGAGACAAGACTCTTTTTCCTGTAATAACCTTGTTGCTAATTCCAGAATTTTTTGTACTTTTTTTACAGGAAGAGACATAAGTTTTGTTTTTGTATTCCATGTTATGCCTAAATATTCTATTTCTTGAGTTGGGGTGAGAAGTGATTTTTGATAGTTCACGTGCCAACCCAACTTTACCAGAGTATCTAAAGTTATTTTTGTGTGCTCTATGAGTTGCGTTTGATTTTGACTGGCTATCAAAAAGTCGTCTAAATAGACTATTATTCTTATGCCCTGTTTCCGAAGGATTTCCGCAATCCAATTGGTCACAGATGCGAAAGAGTGAGGAGCCGATGAGAGACCGAAAGGCAGGACCGTTAACTGGAATATTTCCCCTCCATATATTATGCGCAGAAAGCGCCTGTGGGTTTCCTTTATGTTCAAGTGAAAATATGCTTGATGGAGGTCTATCTTTGCCATCCAGTCCCTGTCTTGTAAGAACTGAATTACATCCAGTCGAGAAATTAATTGGAAATGTCGAGTCGAGACATGTACATTGAGACTCTTTAAATTGAAAATAGGGCGTATCCCCCCGTCTGGTTTTCTGACTAAAAACATTTTGGAATGAAAGCCGGGTGTCATGTTTTTTGGTTTTTCTAAAATGTTTGCATCTTTTAACTGTTTTATGACTTCTGTCATTTTCTTGGATGGTTTTGTTGCAAATTTGTTTATTATTCTTTTGTAAGGGTAATGTAGTGGAGGTTTTGTTGAAAACGGTATGCGACTTTGAGCTATTATTTTTTGAATGTATTGACTGGCCCCCAGTTGTTTCCATGCTTGAACATGGAATTTTAGGCAACCGCCTTTGAATGCCCTGCTTTGATTGTCACTTATCTTTAACGTTGGAGGTGTCTTGGGAGCCTGTACGACGAAAGGAATGCTTTTTATAATTATTCTTGAATTTTTTGTCAGAGTTAAACTTATTTTTCTTATTAGAATTAGTTTTATAAGATGGCTTGAAACTTTTATTGTTTCCCTGGTTGGTATTATTGTGCTTCTTTTTATCTTTTAAATAACTTGGCATGTTAAGCCATACCTGGGAGCCTCCTAGAGAATCAACCAGAGGGATGAGTGCTTCTCTGTTGAAGAGATGCTCTGCACTAGGTGGAATATTTTGTAATGCTAATTTAAGATTGATGTTATTAACTTCTTTTAGAATGCGGTCACGTCTGACTTCAATACATTCTGCTCGCTTGCCACATATGATTTGCATACAGGATTCCATATTTTTGTATGAAGGAGACGTTGGACCAAATTTTTCAGATAACTTATTATAGAGAGTGTTTGCATTGAGCTCTGTGTCAGAACTAGCAGCCCAATTTACGACCTCTTGTAGACCACTTTTCAAAAGTTGTCTGTTTTCCAAAACAGCATTTGACAATCCGGCTAGCAATTGTTCAGTACTAGCTAAATAATCCGTGCCTTTATTAAGATGACACAGTTCCTCATTTAATTTTAATCCTATAAAACCCGGTGTTGCAATATGTGACTGCAAATCCTTTTTATACCGAATGCCCTTCCAGGCCTGTGAATTAAACTGTTGAAGATTATTTAACTCAGCTAATTTTGCGGGGTCGGCTACGGGTACAATCTTAGATTCATCAAAACTTATTTTCAAATCACCCAAACACATATTATTACTAATAGGTGGATTACTTAATATTGGCGGTTTATTTAAAAATTGATTACAATTCGTAAAGTTTATGGAATCGCAATGGCCGCCATTATTTTCTTTGCTAATGATATTCGTGCTAATAGCCGTGAAAATTTTGGGCATTTGAGCTACACAGTCTGATAGATATGTAACTTGGTTAATAAGAGTATCCATCCGAGGATCCGAACAGGTTCCGACCTGTTTGAACCTTCGCCGCTTGGACCGTTTATTAGGTGGTGGCGAGGCAAAACCATCCTCGTCTTCCGAAGAAGAGGAACTGTTCTGCGATGAGCTTGAGCTCACAGCTCTTCGCCCTCCATCCGGAGCAGCGACTTGAGCTACAGGTTCAGGAACGGAATCCTCCGCGTTCATGATGGCCGGTAGGTACTTACCGACTCGCCGTCGAATACACAAAACTGCTCACAAACACTGAATATATTTAAAATATTCGCGAATAATCACTGTAACACTATTTTCTAATCGAAAACAATGAATTATTAGAATCTAGTAAGATTTTTGTCAGTTTTTTCAACTTTGAAAAACTTTTGCTCCTAACACGACAAAAATCATAAACGCTATGAGAAACCTAACGGGCCGGTCGCCGGAACAAATGGTGGCGCCCCCTGCCGGAAACAAGAGGTAACAACAAAAAACCATAGAGAAACAGGTATGTTATACAATATCTATGCTCCTAGAACGAGAATCATAGACAGCTTCTTCATACTAACGCTGTGTCTTTCTGGTAGGCATATAATGGCTATAATATCCATAATCAAGAATCATTTCTTGGTAAAATCAAGGCAAGGCAAGTACTCTGTAGTTGTACTACAGAGTTCATAGACAATCAAACCACTTTGACCCTTTTGCCCTGAGTTATACAATTGAAAAGTGGTTTACCGTCAGTAGTGTGGTAGTACAGGCAAAGTGGATATTTGAAATAAACATGACTGTTACATGTAGTAACACTACCAGCCGGGGTAGTCTATTACCTCTACAATGACAGTCCCTTGTCTACGTTCTGCCCTCTGTCATGACACGCACACCCGGTCCTGTCTTGTACTAATAATAAGTATTCCCCAATAAACCATCTATGAACAACAGTCATTTATCTTCCATCTAACAATGACAACAAATTAATTAATAACCAAGAAGCAGCATCCATTAAAACACATTTTCATGTTATTCATTCATACCAATCCCAGTCCCTAGCTATGTACAAAATTACAAATGCTAGTTTTCTTACCTCTGATCTTTGATAGTAACAAAAGCCAAAGCTCTATCAAGACAAGTCTGCCAGCTACGACTTGCACGATCTTCTGATGGAGTTCTCTGCAATCATATCATTATGAGTTCATCAGTCTTCTATTTAACCTTTTGGACGCCATTGTCGCATATATGTGACAAGCAAGCGCGTGCCCTGTACGCCAACGACACAAATATGCGACAAAACATGCGACTCACTATAACACGAAATAAACAATTAAATCATTAATTTTGTGTGTTTTTATTTGTATACTTTAAATATTACAGATCTTGTCTTGTCTCTTTAATAATATTATTTATCAATAAAGCTTTTGAATCCTTATTCTTTTTGTAGTTGTTGTGGTGAAATTATGCCTTGGCGGGAGGGCACACGCCTGTGTTTATGCTCTGGCATTCAAAAGGTTAATAATATAGTCAAAAGAACACAATTGTGTGGTAAATAAAGAACAGTAAACAGTAACATTTAAGAAATGTAGGTTAAATTGGTTTACTAATTAACAATAACAAATAAGCAATTTCTTTTGAAATAAGCTGGTGAAGTTATGATGTTTCCTTATGTGTACATAAATGATAAAATAAAAAAATAAACTCACAACAGGTGTTGTAGTTGGTCTGGCAGCATACTGGCTGGACCTCAGAGGTGTCATGGACGACTGGCCAAATCTCTCTCCTTGTTGGGAGCGGGATCTCTGAACAAGTTTCTTACCATTAGTATTCTGCATATTTGTTTGCTATGCTCGACTCAATCCTAGTATTACTTTGGATCAAAACCTAACTGGACAAATGTAGAACTGTCTTACCCTTTTTGGGGAACCATGGATTGTGGTTATGGTTTAAACTGCAAATATCAGTCAGGGTCCACCTAGTGAACTTATTTGTTAATACAAATTCAATGAGTAAATATGTTTTGTATCAATACATATTTTAATTAATGGCATTTTTTTTTAAATCAATGTTTATTGCAAAATCTTACTCCAGTCAGAGGTATCTTGGTAGCGGAAGCTTCCCTGCTTAGCCTGCCGCCGCCAAACGTTCCCCTGGCGGGCTCCGCACTGCTCGAGCGGTGGCCCGCAGCGCTTGGCCGCCGCGCCTCCGTGGACAGCCGGTCTGTGGAGCCCGGGCGACGGGGCTTCGGCAGTAAAGATACTTTGCCTTCGAGTCTGGAGATATTAATATTGTTTTAATGAGTGGTTTCAAGGAAAAATTTACATGATTACTGGTTAACTAATAAACAAACGGGTTATAGTCACAATTCAATAGTCGAAGTTTGTAGATCATTTAATGAATATTACTAAACTCGTACCTTGATTTCCGCAGCACGCTGGATTGACCAGGAATATATCTATTTGGATTCATTCTTGGAGAAGTATAACGCGAAAGAAACAAACAATACGAAAGAATTACAATTTATTACACTTTACATTCACAACACAACAAACTCGATAAGTTTTCGTTTGAGTTTGAAATTCAAAAAGCTGTCAAAAATCAAAACAAACTGACCACAGACAAGTAGACTGGCTAGAACGATGCGTTCACAAAAACACTAAGCAATTTACACACTAAACATTAATTAATGTTTTTTCCAAGTTCCTAAGACTTCTTAATTATTTCCTTATTTAAGATTTTTTCGGCTTCGAAAACCAACTGAGGGAATGTTGGGTCTAGCAAACACAATTTCATAAAGTTGCTGAAACCATTTGGTATGTTTGAAGTACTCGTTACGTCTAGAAAAAGATTCAGAAAATAAAAACTTTCGTTCAACTTTAATCTAAGATTCGCTTTATAATGAGAGGTTTTCTTTTTGAGTATTAAAAAAAAACATAGTTTCCAAGTCCTCTGTAGATGGCGTTGAACTGACTACGTTACTAGGTGCCAAAGCCAAAACGAAAAAAAAAGTGCCGCAATGTTTTTTTTTCTAGCGTTTTAAATACGCTCGTTGACTGACACTTTCGTTTAATATAATAAAAATTACATCCAAGTGAAATGATGTGACGTTCCGTTCCTTGCAGTAACTTAGAAAGTTCAGCGCCATCTATCCAGCGACTAGGGAAGAGTTTCAAAAGAAAATCCCTCATTATTCAAAAGTTCTTCAGTTCACAGTGTCAATCAATAAAATTTTACATACCCTTATTTTCTAATGCATGTCTAAGGACATCATCCACATTTCTAAATTTAGCGTTGATGATATGGCTGCCTTGCATATTATTGTGGTTTATTATGGGGAAATGTTGACCAAGCATTTGTAGGCATTGAGGTAAATTGGATTTTATTTGAAACTTTATTTTCCTTATCTAAAACAATCATCTATATATAAAAATGAATTGCTGTTCGTTAGTTTCGCTAAAACTCGAGAACGGCTGAACGGATTTATCTTATCTTGGTTTTGAAATGTTCGTAGAGGTCTAGGGAAGGTTTAAATGTTGAGAAAAAATCGAATAATTGCCGGGAAAACCCTCAAAACAGCACTTTTCTATTTCCCATACAAACGTTTTCTAAATAAAATGGAGAGTCAATTTGTAATTTATTACCGCTGCATAAAGTTCAGGATCTAATGTCGCGTTCCGAAACTCAACAAAGGGAATCGCGAACGCGACAAAATTGAGGATAGGATATGTAGATAGGTACTAGGAGGGTAGGATAGGTAGGTAGGTACTAGGAGAGTAGGATAGGTAGGTAGGTACTAGGAGAGTAGGGTAGGTAGGTACTAGGAGAGTAGGATAGGTAGGCAGGTACTAGGAGAATAGGATATGTAGATAGGTACTAGGAGGGTAAAATAGGTAGGCAGGTAATAGGAGAATAGGATATGTAGGTAGGTACTAGGAGAGTAGGATAGGTAGGTAGGTACTAGAAGATTAGGATAGGTAGGTAGGTACTACCCTACCTGCCCCACCTACCTTACCTACTTACTCAACCCACCCTACCCTGTCTACCCCACCTACCCTACCTACTCTAGCCACCCTACCTACCCTATCTACCTAGTTCCTAGTACCTGCCTACCTATCCTACTCTCCTAGTACTTGCCTACATATCGTATTCTCCTATTACCTGCCTACCTATCCTACCCTCCTAGTACCTATCTACATATCCTATTCTCTTAGTACCTGCCTACCTATCCTACCCTCCTAGTACCTACCTACATATCCTACTCTCCTAGTACCTAACCTACCTATCCTACTCTTCTAATACCTACCTACAATTATATCCTATTCTCCTATTACCTGCCTACATATCCTACCCTCCTAGTACCTACCTACATATCCTGTTCTCCTATTACCTGCCTACCTATCCTACTCTTCTAGTACCTACCTACCTACCTATTCTACCCTCCTAGTACCTACCTACATATCCTGTTCTCCTATTACCTGCCTACCTATCCTACTCTTCTAGTACCTACCTACCTATCCTACTATCCTAGTACCTACCTACCTATCCTACTCTGGTCATCAAATCAATTAATAATATGATTGCGTTCAGAAATTTAATTTGTGACAAAGCTTAAGATTTATCAATCTTATTAAAAAAATAATCTGACAGATTAACAACTGAAGTTAGCTAAAATTAAGTTTCTCGAAGCCGACCACTATATTTTATGTACTATGTATTTTGTGACTATGCAATTTTGTCGCGTTCGTGATTCACTTTTGTTGAGTTTCGGAACGCGACATTAGATCCTTTGAAAACGTTTGTATGGGAAATAGAAAAGTGCTGTTTTGAGGGTTTTCCCGGCAATTATTCGAATTTTTGTCAACTTTTAAACCTTCCCTAGACCTCCACGAACATTTCAAAACCAAGATACGATAAATCCGTTCAGCCGTTCTCGAGTTTTAGCGAGACTAACGAACAGCAATTCATTTTTATATATATAGAAGGATAGGTAGGCAGGTACTAGGAAGTAGGTAGATGGGGTAGGTAGGCTGGGTAGAGTAGGTAGGGTAGGTGGGGTAGACAGGGTAGGTAGGGTGGGTAGATTAGGTAGGGTAGGCGGGGTAGGATTCATTGACTGTTAGGCGGTACGAAGTTCGCCGGGACAGCTAGTTTTTGATAAAAGGTACTTTTGACCGCCTAAAGTTAGACAAGCAAGATATAGCGCGATTGTTTCTTTTCTGTTAGATAGAAGACAATATAATTAGACAATTAATTATGTCTTCTTCTAATTGAAATGCATAGTCCAATAAGAAGAGGCTACATAAGGCTCATCACTGCATCACGCACAGTTCAAGTAGAAATTATTAAGCGGGTACTTGTTTAAATAAACTTACTTCTTGGCAAGAGTTGTTCACGATAAGGATAAGCACATCGTCTTTATAAATTCCTTTTATTTTATGATGTATGTTAAACGATTCCAAAATCTTTGTGTCTGCTGTTAGTATAAGTTGATCGTGATGAACACGTAGGAATGAGTTCGTGATCTTGGAATCGTATTTAGTCCAACTTCCTCTCCATAACATTAGCTTATCAATCGGGGTCGCCCATGAATCTGATAATAAAAGCTTTTAGTGAATAACTATTTGCAAAAGCAACTTACTTGTAATGGAGCCTCATTACTTGTGTAACAATCCATTTTGAGTTATTTTACTAATTTGTTTGTTTGTTGGCACTATGTCGAACTTTCTTCAACTCAAAGCGAATTCCCGCCAAGATTTTATTTTTTAGAGTGGCACTGTGTTCCTCGGACTTCTTGTGGTCTATGGAGCAAGGTTTATTCGATAATCTTGAACGCATCAATAAGTTTGACAGGTCAACTAGCATTCCGAATACCCCCCATTTGACATTGGCGGGCATGATTTATCTTCCATCTCTTTTGTTAGAAGAATCTCAAGGTAATTTTGTCTTTGTCTTTTCTCAAACAAATGCTGGAATGCTGCCAAGTGCCAATTTTCAAATTTGACAGTGAATTGAGTGAATGACATTATTTTGGGAAGTTGGTGACACCTACAAAAACACAGATTTCATGAAATTTACTGTTTGTTCTACAGTTTTAAGAAGATAAAAGTTCAGGATGTCAGCAGGAACATATTATTTCGTCATCGTCGGGCACTCCGATAACCCAATATTTGAAATGGATTTCATTCCAGTCACTAAAGAACCAAAGGTATTCATCCCACTACTTCGTACTTCCTCCATAATTTGCCAGGTTTCTATCTTCAGGAGTAACGGAACCAACCACTGTCATAATAGTCCATACTTCGCTGTACCCAATTTATATATGTAAATGAACATTATTATTGCAGAAAGAAGACAACAGACATTTGAATCAATTCATAGCCCATGCAGCCCTGGATCTGGTAGATGAGCATATGTGGAAGGTTACAAACACATACTTGAAATCTGTTGACAAGTTCAACCAGTGGTTCGTCTCTGCATTTGTGACTGCTAGCCAGGTAGGCATAATGAGCTCGTTACTTGTGCCCTTATCTCTCAGTACTAAAGTTTTTGTTTTTTGGATCTATGTTGTGGTACATAACACAGAAGACCTCATTAGATCTTCTACACTACTACACAGCATGGTAGTCACAAGCATAATTTCATGTTACAGCTGATATTTATCAATTAACTAGCCATTAGGCATCTACAGTGCACTAATTGTCTACATAATCTATCAGACTCTGATCATCTAAATATTGTTCTTTTACAGCAAAGTAAAGCTTCCCTTGATACTAATTATTAAACAAACCTTTTCAATATTTTCCAGATGAGATTCATAATGGTCCATGATTCCCGCAATGAAGACGGCATCAAGAACTTCTTCACAGATGTGTATGAGGCATACATCAAGCTGATGCTGAACCCGTTTTACAAAGAAGACACACTCATCACACTGCCAGCCTTTGAGAAAAAAGTACAATTTCTAGGCAAGAAGTATTTAACATAAGTTAATATTAGTTTTAGGGAATAGGATGTATTTATTCAAGATAGGATAAGCTAAAAATGTTATACATGGAAAAAACAGTCCTATCAATACATAAGCTTACATGTGTTGGTGATATTAACAGTTTGCTTGTGAAGTCCAGTCCACCTGTATGATGTGCTGGATATTGTCTACTACAACTTTCGCTTCTAAGTTCAAATAATTTATTTTTACTTGTATCCACAAGTCATTATAGTTATGTATAATGACGACCCGAGAGGCTGGTTGTGGGCACACAAACGAACTATTGTTCGACCTATATGCTGGGTGCTAAGCACCGAAAGTGTAAAAAAATATCATCAATGGACAGACATGCACTGTCTAAAAGCCAGTTCTAGAAGCATGTAATTTTGCACTTGTTCCTGTTTATAACAACTGAGGTAGGCTTTCGAGGGCATTTGGCTCGTGTACGTCCAAGTTTTATTTGAGAGCTGAAAATCTTGATTGAACTACTGATCTAGCACTGCAAATCTTAGTGAGTTGTTGGAAATCTAAATTGATTCAGGCCAAAGTTTGGCATTTTACTTAAAGAGGAATAGATATTAATGTTGAACGATGGAGAGGGAGAGAAAGGCCAAAGAAAAGATGCATGGATTGTGTGAGAAATGATATAAAAGAGAAGTGAGTAAATAATGCTGTGACGTCTGACAGGGGAGAATGGAAGAATATGTGTTGCGTCAACCTCAAGTAGAATGGGACAAGGGCAGGAAGATGACGAGTTGCATCCATCAGCTCTTGTTATGTACAAACAACAGAACAGGCAGGACACAATATTAAGTGTCCCATCGGACTGCACTTGTGAACACACATACAGTTAAAAAGCTTCTGTGATGTTAGGACTTGGTTTTCTATTAATAGCAAAGAAAGAAGGATGGTTATATTATGTTGTTAAATGTGCTTACGACGGAGTATCATTGTAAAATAAAAGATGTAAATATTTCTTATAATAAATTACTTTTATACCAAAAAATACCAATCACATTTTATTTCCAATTAGTTTGAGCATGTCTCAATTACTTTAATTATAATACTGAAATATTAATTTTGTATCTAAATCACTACGTCACTGGGATGTTAACTTTGGCGATAGTACAGGGCTATCCCTTTCAATTTAGAAAAAAGTTTCCACTCTGCCTACTCTTGAGACAAATGTTTATGTCTTGAAGGTGACTTTCTCTTAATAGAACATTTTGGCAATATTTTTATTTATAAAGAATGCAAAGCAGTTTCTAAGGATCATAGCAGGTGGTGTTCTATGGTTTCTGCCTACCCATATGAAAAAGAGGCGTGAGTTTATGACAAACAATATTATTATTTTTTTATCTTACTGTATTACTAAGTATTATTTCAAATCCCTACTGTAATAATATAAATCAATAGTGAGAATTGGACTTAAAATTCAACTTGGTGGGGCAGAGTGGAATCCATTAGCCACACTTGACTATTCAATAAAATACACATGTCTCAATTAAGACTATAATTCAAGAAAATGGTGAGCAAGCTGCCTCATAATCCAATTATCTGACAGAGTTGCAAGTCAACAAAAATGACATTAAAAGGCCTTAGACATAATACTTATTTCTATGTCATCTAGGCTGTAGCCAGTTTAAACTTACATATACGAATAATCATAGAAAAGCTAGAAGTATAGAGCGACCATAACTAGGTCCTTGTTTAGTCTTTCTGACTGAACTCAATGTGGTTTAGAACTTGGCCAACTTTAGTAAACCATTCTCAATAATATTCTTAAGAGTAACATTTCTATAATGAAAGTACTTCAAACTCTGGCTTATGTGAATTAGACAGGAAACTACAATAACAAACAAGAACCACGATGGACACTTAAACGCTGAACGTTCTTCAGCGAATGAAGGAAGTGTCAACTGAAGATAGCAACTTAAGACTTGTCGCTTATGTGAGAGTGGTTCAATAAAACTGGCCTGTTAAAGCAAAAACTAAACTTGGGATTTAAACTGTGGATTATCTGTAAGTGAAATCTGGTTACACCCTTTACTTCAATATATCAACAAGATAGTTGGCGGAAAATCACCAGGTCATAATATATTATTAGTTATAACTCATAGCCTTATATTAAAGTGTTATCTTAGATTTCAATACAAATCTGGGAGGTCTAGGTCATCGTCTGGTACACTTCCAGTTGAGAAATCATCTGAAAAAGATATGGATAGTTTTAGGACATACAAGAAACTTGCTAGCCTAAACTTGGAGATGAAAAAGGTAGGTATTTCAATTCCCAAGGGTGACATTGAGGTAATTGTTAGTAAAACTACACCAAATCAACTATCCCAGAGTTTCAACAATGGTATTATTCCCTAATACTGATACTGTTAGCCTGCGTCATCCCACTGCTAGGCAAGGGCCACTCCCCATGACTGCCAGTTGTTTTGTTCCAGGGACAATGTGGGCCACTAGACGCCGGTCTTGTTCAGCTTGTTCGCTATCTTCTATGAGGTCTGCCGCAACTCCTTCTGTGTGTATTATTCCCTTATACATTTATTTAATGTCAGAGCCCCAAGTGCAGCAGACAATGTTACCACTTTATTCTAGGAGCCATCATGTCCAGCAGTTGATAAAGACCAAGGTCAGTCACATTTTGGGAGCGTTATCATAATTTTTTTTACATGTTGCTGCTGACTCGGCTGTTAAAAGTAATTTTTAGTCTATAGTAAACAATTGTTACTTTTAAAATGCAATAATATTTTGTTCAGCCAAGTAATTACTAGCCTTGAAAGAGTTTGGCTAATTAGTATTACCTTTAAAAAACTCATCCTGGTATGAACAGTTGAAGTCCATGCTGTATCTCTTGGTAGTTGGTGGAGGGGTATTGGGTGGGGAGAACTGCTTCAGGATTGCTGGCTCTGGTACTGGCAGGTAATCAAATAAATCTCTATGGTGATTATCTGTGGCAAGAAAACAATGTGATAAAACCTCTTGGCTACAGCAACTACCAATCTAGTAAACAATGAGAAGTCTAATGGTGATTGTTTTTATTGCATTTAAATTATGGAGTTTTGTCAGTGGTTGTATTAGTGGTAGATTTAATTAGCTGGTGACTGCAACTTCATCTGCTAAAAAAGAAGCCTATGTTCTTCTCCCAATCCTGGGTTACCAGTAGTTTAGGAGTGAAAAGGTATCAGATAGGACGATTAAATTAAATTAAACTTTATTTTCAGACTACACAGTCCATAGTTTTGTTAGTATTTTAGTGTTAGTAACAATGGTGCTTAAGTAATTAGGTTAGTATTGTTAGTGTTTACAAATGTATTATGTATTCAGACCTATGACTGTCCCCACCCAGTGATTGTGGAAGGGGCAGTCCGGTCTGGCGGCAATCATCAACAATTAATTCAGCATGTATAGTATAAATATGGATTATTTTATGAAGAGTAAGGACTACAGCAATTCTCTGTAGATCTGTAAATGTTCCAGTAGAAATAAAATAAACTAAGCAACATCTTAACACATTGTTATATGAAGAAACATAACTTTCCAAACTCACCATATTTGTATGAAGGTTTGTGGAACTCCACATCCTCACCACAGAGTTCCTTATCAATGTTTTCGTCGGTGTAAATCATGGATCCTACATTAACAGCTCTAGGAGTGAACACATTCCTCACTGGAGTATTTTTTAATGCCTTCCCTGTGTTACAGAGAAAAGATTTCTTGGGCCCTTCGGACTTCTTCATGGGCTCGTTAGGCTTAACTGGGCCAGATGACACGATTTTGCCCATGTTTTCTGAAAAGAGAAAGAATTTCATATTTTTACAATGGGGGTAGCTCATGCTGATGAAGTCAAAGTCAAAATTATTTATTTGCGTTATATGTGGTACAAAAAATGATAGAACAAAAAAAAACGCTGGATTTAACAGGGCAGGCAACCAACTATGATTTAATGATATCATGAATATAATGTTCTAAAATTTGATGGAAAAAAAAGTTCTTACCGATATTCGACAGAGGTTGGCGCGAAACATTTTTCACAGCCTGTCTGGTGATGTGGTCGCCGAAAATTTCGAACAGTGACTCGGCCATAGTGTCACGGACACAAATATAGATCTAAGTCAATAAGTAAACTCGAATTTAATCGAAGACAGTTTATTTCCGATATTTTGGAATCGCACAAACAAATACAATCGTTGAACACCAAACGGTTTTTGAATAATTTGTTTTGCTTTTTACCGACCCTTTGTCTGTCAAACGTGTTACGTAGTCTTTTGGCACACAACGCGCGACAGTCTCGAAGACGACAAAAAAAAACCGAAAACATTGTTTTGTTTTACCGGTTTTTTTGCACAATTTCTGAACGGAATGGATTGTGTCAACATTGTCAAAATCAACCAATCTATTTTGACAGATCATTATTCATTTCAAAACAGAAAACAAACTCACGCGTTTTAATTCAGTGAATCAGACTTCGTGTTCTGTAGGTTTTAATTAGTAATTACAAACCTGTAAAATGTCTGAAGATAAGTCTTCCAAGACTAATGGGCTCGGGCCTGATCCCATGCTACGTCTGGCTTCATTCAAACCACCCCGTGACCTCACCTTGGGTGGAATAAAAACTAATAAAAAAGTATTCACACCGAATTTAAACGTATCCAGGAATAAAAATAAAGGGTAATTATGCATTTCATTTACTGGCAAAGATTTTCTTCTTTTTAAGCAATAGCAAACTCCTACTTAATTAGGATTTTACCACCATTTTGGTCTTGGGACTCTTGCTTTAGACATATAATAAGTTGAACTTTCTTACTTGAAGCTAAGTGAGCTGGTGTTCAAAATGTAATTGTTTCTGAACAAACCACAGACATGCCATTTCCTTTATATTCCATTAACTTTTATATTGCATGAAAATTATTTGTTCGCTGCTTGTCATCCAACTAACGTCATTCAACCATTCATAGCTATAGTAGATATGCATTTATGAATTGTGGAAAAACTATACCTGTATTGTACTGTATAACGGGCTGGTGTCCGCAACTCCACGTCCAAAGCGCGTATTTTGCGCACAGAAAGAAAAAGAACTATACCTACTCTTAACTGTTGTCCAGAAATTAGGAGATGTCCTTTCACAAAACATTTCCATTTCATGCTTTTTCTATTCTTACAATCTAGTTATCTCTCAGCAGTAGATAAAAACATTATGGGCTTGTTTGCATATTCGCTTCCATTTTCTTCAGTTGAAAAACATTTAATGTTTTTATATTGTTTGCAGTTGTGTGCTTTGAAGCTGCCTAAATGATGAAACTGTTTTGTTGTTTTGGTAACTCATGAAATAATGTAATCTTAGTTTTTCATAAAATATTTTCAGCCCATCAAAACCTAGCCAGCATAATCAGCGAAAAGATGACAAAGACAGAAAGGACAGAAGAAATGACAGAAATAAGAACTTCAGAAATGGACCGAACATTATTAAATCTAGTGGAGTGTTCTCAGAAGGTAATTATTATACAATGTGTTAAAAATCCCTGTCCAATCTGCAAGTAAAAATGTTTAAATTTTAAAATGCATGGTTTTTGTCCCAAATTACCACACCTAAATTATAACAAACTTTTATAACTACACGCCCACTACTACTACTGCTCCACTGTCGTGTAAACTCTTCATCTCCTGCAAAGAAGGCATTAAATTTATGACTGCCATTACATTAATGATATATGGAGTATAGACATGTGATGTGGAGGAATGAGGAAAATGTTGAGTATGCATGTAGATAGCTATAAGTGTAGAGGAAGACCAAAGAAACAATTAATGGACTGTGTGAAGGATGATATGGCTAGAAAGGAGGTGACTGCTGAGATAACGAGTAATAAAGAAGTATGGAAGAAGAAGACATACCGCGCCGACCCTAAATAAATTGGGATAAGGGCAGGTGAATGATGATGAAGATTACATTAATACAGATTGTTAGTTTCCACAAGACAGTGGCAATTTGTTAATTTAACTTTATGTACCCGTCGACCAAAAGTGATGGAGAGACATTGCAGCAAGTGTATTCGTTTAAGTATGTCCAGCAAAAAACTTTTATGGTTTAATTTAAATAATCGCTTTGAGTTTAATTTGCCAACCACATATTCCAGGTCTGGGCAGTGCTGAGCGACATTCGTCGCGGGCGTCATACGGCAGCAGCAGAGAGTCGGATACTGTACAAGCTATGCAGAAGCCCACTATTAGAGTTAAGGATGTTATTAAGGTAAGATGGAGTATTTGGAGTAGTAGCTACGTAACGTCGCGCGTCGTGCGATACGCGAGTCCCCTCGGGCCCCTGCCCCGAGTCGACAGCATGCCTTGCTCCGGCTCAATGATCATGGCTGCATACCGATTCACCGATCATTACGAATTAATCGCGCGAACTTAATTGTTTATCTCTTTTGTGAGCTTTTGCATTTGCCAAGCACGCGTAGCTTGACCACCGTCGACGCAAGAATAGACAAATTGACAGATAGACAATATAAATCTGTCATTTTGTCTATTCTTCCGTCGACAAAAGCCGTTTCTGCGGTGGTCATGCCAGGCGTGCATCTCGAAAAAATATTGAGATCTGACAAAATCGGTCTGTTGTGTCTGGATGATGGCTATAGACTCGCGAGCCTTTTACATACCTAACTGCCAAACTGACGCTCTGTTCATCCCTTTTCGAAAAACAAGCGTGATGTTATATTCACGTGCTAATCATTAAATTCCAGATTGACAGAGAACTAGAAGAGCAAAAGATAAAGTCGGTGATGAACGATGGCAGCAATATGGCGGACGAAGAGTCCAGTGAGGACTGCAAGCGTGTAGAGGAGAGGGATGCGCCCATCAAACTGCCCATGGATGATGGGGGTATGTATCTCTAGAATGTTCTTAATTTTTGCTAGGTTAGAAAGAGACCTGAGACAGAAGACAATTTGATTTGACTAGTTTTAACAATAGAATGTTATGTGTCAATCAGCGTATGCGTTATGCGTTCAATCGGTTCAATGTGCGCTTGTGTGAGAGTTAAGATATAATAGTTGAAAGTGAGGTTTATAAGAACCTTTATAGAATTTTATCTGTTGTGTGATATTTTGATATAATTTCATTGGATGATTGAATTAGCATGGTTGTGTGAAACGTACTGAGATTGGGGGCGAATTTCGCTTATGAAACTGAAAGTGATTAGCACATTGAAACGGCGTTCAAGTGCTGTCAGCGTCAATATGTATGTAAGTGATAGCCTAGTGGGTGTGACCGTCAGACTGCCAAGTCATAGGGCTCGAGTTCGAACCCAAGACACGCACCTCTGATTTTTCGGAATTATGTGCGTATTGTCTATAATTATCACTTGCTTCGGTGAAGGAAAATATCGGGAGGAAACCAAACTAGCATGCCCGAGAGATATTTCTCGACGGCATGTAAAGCCAAGTCAGAGGCCCATGGGCGGCATAAAAACTGACATCAGGTTAGGCACTAACCACACGAATAAGAAAGAAGTGTCAATATTTCATAGCAGCTCTTGAACGCGTTCAATTTCCTTGGTGAAATTCGCCCTTAAAGTGTGTTCGCACTGAGCGTAGGTCTAGCGTAGGCGTAAGTTGATAATTTCATGTTTGCATGGTGTTTTTTGGTTTTGTAATGATTAGAAAGATCTGCAATTACGCGTCGTAAGCGTGTTTGCGCAGGGCCTACTCTGCGTATGCGTTAAGCGTTCAATATGCGCGTGCGTGAAAGTTAAATATAGTAATTTTTTGTGTGATATTTCTCTATAATGTCATTGGATGATTGTAACTGCATCAAAAATTAGTTTTTTTTATGCTATGTGTCTGAACCTTGTAAATAATGTGCAATATTTATTCTAAGGGCGTCTGCTAACACCCGCACGGGTGTGTTTGTACCTTCGCGTGTCTGTACTAAAGAACTAAGAACAACGTTAAAACCGATGGGTTTAAGCGGCGCCCTAAGTTCTCCTTAAGTTAACTTTTCCAGGACCAATTCTGAACGTGTATTCGTGTCACCGTCAACGTAGAAGTCTAACATTGAATATTTTTTATAGGCTGGTCCAAATCCAAAGTAAAACCAACCGTGAAGGTAAAACAGGAGGTCATCGTCAAGCGTGAGCCGGAGGACAACGACTGCGGTATTCATTTGTTTTTTTTGTAATGTCTCGAGTTACGCGGTGCTGGAGATACATGGCTTAGCATTTTAGTTTCATTCCTTCCTTATTTTCTTCCCTTTTTGACTAACAAATTAACTCAAGAAGTTACACTAATCCTAATTACAAATGCTTTTAACTGTTTTTATTATTTTAGTCAGACCATTTTGAGTATAATTAATAATACAATTACAACACATAGTTTATATTTATTATTGATTTTCTAATCGATATTTGTAGTTATTACGGTTTTATTTCGAACTCACTCCATTTTTCGCTGAAAAGCTAAGTTTGCTTATCTAAAGTTTAATTTTTTGCAGCTTAATATGGTCTTGAGATTCAATCTCGCCCTTATTGTTTCTTATGACTCTAAAACAAACTAAAAATTGTATTTTTTCCGGCACGGTAGGCGCAGTGGCTAAGCGATTGGTTGCTGCGCTACGTGTCGCGGGTCCGATCCCCGCACGGAACAAATATTTGGCTAACACTGGCTGTTTGTGTATGTGAGTTTAAATGTTTGTAAACGCACCCACGATAGGTACAGGAGAAATTATTGAAGTGCGACTAAATAAAATAAAAAGTGGTTTAAAGTCGAATCCTGCCCATCCATCTCACAGAACCACTCACATTTTTAGTTCACTAACTGCAGTGTCTTACTCCATGTAAGTCGTATACCGCGCGACTCAGCGCCTCACCGTCCTTACATTCACAGCTGTACACCGCCGTGCGAATTGTTTCCATCGGCGGAGCGAGCGAATATAACTAGTTCATGATTATTGTGCACTTTCGATGCATTCCTTGTGTATTCGGAATCGTTTAAGGCACTGACTACACTTGTTCAGTTCAGTTCAGCTTTTGCACATAGATAATACCAGTTTTGTATGGACATGCCTTCGCTTCCATTTAGCCGCGAAAAACAGAACGGATGCCTCGTCATGATCATTCTGCTGCCCTTATTGCTGAATATTTGGGGTCGGCGCAGCATGCCGTCTTTATATTTTTGACATATACGGAGTGGAACCGACGCGAAAACGGAAACCACATACCTAGTACATCATTTCTATAGAAAATAATAAAATTTTATTTTGCAAAAATGGGTAATACACAACAGTTGTTATAAATATCAAGTTCAGCCATATTTTACCATTCGGCATGCAAACACACTACACACAACACACACACACAACACACACACACAACACACACACACACACAACAACACACACAACTATATATATACTATATGTATATAACTACAGTACTTTCACAGTTATTATGTCTTGTGACTGGGACTGTAGCTTCATTTGTTATTGCTGTATTTGTTTCGACAATTCAAAACTGCCTGTAATTGGCCTACTTGAAATAAATGCTTTGATTTTGATTTTGAAACATTTACATTTATGATACATGTACTTACATGTGGGGGGTTCAGGATGATGTACTGAGTATGTGGTTTTCGTTTTCGCGTTGGTGTGCCTGCCACTCCGTATATGTAATGAAAAATGTCAAAAATATGACTATTAAAACAATTGCTTGGGGCTTTATTTCATAACATACATACATATGTACATATATCAGTCACTAATAATTCGCTTGATTAATCCTTGGGTTATAAATTCCGCATAATATGAAAGCCTATTTTAATATAGGTTAGTTCAAAGGTCATTATTACAGTGCTAGAACCAGTGATAGTCTAGTGGTGTGACCGTTGGACTGCCAAGTCATAGGTCTCGAGTTCGAACCCAAGACAGGCACCTCTGATTTTTCGGAATTATGTGCGTATTGTACCTATAATTATCACTTGCTTCGGTGAAGGAAAACATCGTGAGGAAACCAGCATGCCTGAGAGATATTTCTCGACGGCATGTAAAAGCCAAGGCAGAGGTCCATGGGCGACATAAAAACTCTGACACCAGGTTAGGCGCTAACCACACGATAAAGAAAGAAAGAAGACAGTGCTAGAGAGAAACAGAGCTCTACAGGGTGTATAGCCCTATCCCTTTCTCACAACGCCACTATCATGACTTTAAAACATCCCTATACGGCCCTTGTATGGTACAATTAAAACAGGTGGTGGCTTAGGAAGTGACCTCCACTTACCGTTGTCGGACTATTCGCTTTTATTGCACGGAAATAAAGCTCTGATCGGTTTAAGCCAATTCCACGTCGATAAGTGCGGTCACTTCCTTATTTATATATACATCCACTATATTTTACTGTAATAAATAAACTGGAGTTTCCTTGCAGTATTGACTGAAGCCGAAGAAAAGGTGCGCCTTGATGTCAAAGAGGTGTTCGAAAACACCGACGTCGTCAATCTACTTAGGAGTGATCAGCCGACCCTCATATTATTGCAGGTGAGATGGTTAAAGGCAATTAAGGCTCCATTTTTAACCGACTTCTAAAAAAGGAGGAGGTTCTCAATTCGGTTGTATGTTTTTTTTTTTTTTTTTGTGTTTGTTACCTCATATCTCCGTCATTTATGAACCGATTTGAAAAATTTTTCTTTTATCTGAATGGATCTACTTCCCGATTGGTCCCATAGAAATTTCATCAAAATCGGTTCAGCAGTTTGGTTTTGAAATCGAAAAGGCTGGAAATTTTTGTGTTTGTTACCTCATATCTTCGTCATTTATGAACCGATTTTAAAAATTCTTCTTTTATCTGAATGGATCTACTTTCCGATTGGTCCCATAGAAATTTCATCGAAATCGGTTTAGTAGTTTGGATTTTAAATCAAAATAGCTGGAAACAATATGTCATCCAAGTAAAAGAAATTGCGAAATTGATACTTGACAAGGATTTGTGTGTGATGCGATAACTAAAAAGGGTAAAATAAAAACTTTTTTGCAAAATAAAAACCGACTTCCAAAAAAAAACACTAAAAAAGTGGGAAATAACTTTACTTTCGGAAGTCGGTGCCAAAAAAGTCAATGAAACAAACAATAGTCACCGACTTCCGAAAGTAAAGTTATTTCCCACTTTTTTAGTGTTTTTTTTTGGAAGTCGGTTTTTTTTTGCAAAAAAGTTTTTGTTACAAGTAATTCATTGTCTACCAAGGGTATGCGTGTATGACTTGATGTATGGACGTGGAAGAAGTGTATGTAAGGATCGTAGCAGGAAGCGGTTTGTAGTTTCTGTCTACCCCTATGGGAAAAATGCGTGAGTGTATGTATGTAAGGGTCAATGCGACCTGGTTAGGCAACGTTGTTGTCAGAGTCAAACGTATATCAACATTGTGTCCCTAGAAATAAAGTCGAAAATACATTACCTGAATTAAAACAGAGTGAGAAGCGCCTCTGGCCTCTTTGGTGCGTTCCTGCCAAAGGAAGATTATTTATTCTCAACTTTATTTCAAGTGACGCAAGGTCGATGCTTGTTTGGCAGTGACAACAGCGGTCCCGCGCTTCGCTAGGTGTGCACCGGGCTTAAAATATCGTAATATATACGATTATCTAGTGACATGGAAAAATACACTTTATTGTTGCTCACATAAAGCGCACAGTCGTACAGATACACTTTATTGAACAAAACTATTGTATTCGCAGTTACCAGATTCGCTACCAGGCCGCGGCGGCAAGATGGAAGATGATGTGCCTCGCCGCAAGATCGACGGTGAGCCTTCCACATCCAACAGCGACGAGAAGGTGGACAAGCCAGTAAGTATAGGTGGCCAGTTTCAGTTATCATTCCAGTGATAGCGATAATCCAATAGCAACCTTACTCTAACGTGAATAAAGTTCACTGTGATATTGACATAATAATTGTCAGTAGCAAATATCGTATAGCAGCTTAGCTTTGGACCTTTCCATGGTCCCTATGCTTTTTTTCTGCCGGGCGCATCGCCGATGCAGCCGCGTGCTACTGCCGGTCTAGCTATTGACGGTTCTGAGCGTGGAAAAGTACGATTCCGTGGTGGTAGATGAGGCGCAGCCCTCATTGTCAAGACAATAAAGATCTCTGGGATTTTGTCAGTCTAAACTTGTCAATGGCAACAACACAATAACAATCTTATTGAAATGAGAATTAAGGTCGGTTTTCGGCCAGTGATGAAAAGTCTAAGATGAAATAACTAAGGACAAGGCTTGGTTACCTTGCACGTACAAAGACGTAAAAAAAAAAACATTTCCCAAAATGCTAATTTATATGTGAGCAGCCGAACACGAGGTCAATAACTTAATCTTATCGTAGTAACCTATGTATATATGTATGTGGACTTCATTGTCCGCACTTAAGACTCTCATTAGCCCCGCGATCAATCATGTAATTAATTTATAAGGTCTGGTCAGTTACCATGTAAAGTAAAGTTTCCCACATTTTCCGATATCGTAGTTGTATGTAAACAGCTGGTCACGAAGGCCAACGTTTCCTTGTGCAGTAATGTAAAAAAAATTAAGTAATAAGTTTGCGGAAATCCATGACATTCAATGTAAATAGACACAACAAAATATTTAGTTTTAATTGTAATAAAAAAAACTTCCACGCTTGGATGCAGGATACAGTAAAAATATCCACACGCAGGAAAAGCAATAATAATTAGCATGCCATACACCCAAACCAACTTTTTTTTACGTGGATATTCTCAATGGATGTCCCCGCCCGCGGGAACGGCTGAGGAGTCTGTCAAACTCCTACTGACTAAAAAACCACACGGTGTACCTCCTCATCACTTCTGACTAGGGTGCGGCGACACAATTGCATTCTCCACAATCACCCCAGCAGACGCAAACCTGCCTATACTCAAACTGCAGTTTTTGTGCATGGCATGCATATTTTGCACAAATTTTAAGAAAATAAATTACGCGGTGGCTGTTTCTCCAAGGCTCCGTGTTACAAGGGGTCGGGCCTTTAATTAAACATCGCAGTACCTAATGAACGGCGGTCAAAGGACACCTATATCCTATCGACAGAAGCAATGTTAACCCTTTATAAGGCAAAGGGAATATTTCTCCCACCATATTTTTCAGCTGAATAATTAAATAATGTGTTCCTGTTAGTTATTCTATTGTTTTACACAAGTTTATAAAATACTTATCAATCACTCACTAATTACTCGAAGAACATAAAAACATGTAAAAAAAGTTGAAATTTATTATCGATCAATAATACTTATGCCTATTTGGCATTATTTTCCGATTGCTAGATTGTTACGCCCGTTAAAGGGTTAAAGCGTGTTGTTTCTTGTGACGTAGTTGTGCTCTATTGCTTGTAGAGCAATTATAAGTTAACGACCGCTAAACGCGATTCGATCTAAATGGCCTCAAAAATTTACAAAAATGGTGACAAAATCTTTCAAAACTTCCTAAAAGAATAAAAAAAGTTAACCTCGTTTGTCAGGTGTGGGGTTCGAACCCACGCTCCCTCTCGGGAACCAGAGCTTAAATCTGGCGCCTTAGACCACTCGGCCAACCTGACATATTATCTTGCGTCGAAATAGCGCTACACGTATATCACATATCTGTAGTGAATCATACTGCATGAAATTGTGAAACTAATCGTTTAGGCATGACGCACTATGAAATTACAAAAACAAATATAAAAGTATGATAACACTCGGACTATGCGGCACCTAAATGAATCCCTAAGTATTATTTTTTTGTTGGAATTTAACTTTACACTTAGGTGTCACTTAGCGTTGGTGTAATTATTGTAGCTTGAATATTTTTAAAACATTATTGTTAGTAGCGTGTATTAAGTAGACGTAGAAAGTAGGTTCGATTCTCACATTTTGTTTCACTACCTACCTGCAAATAGTTGTACATCAACAAATATAAAAAAGGTTTACACACACAGCCGGAACTGGGGGTTAATGAACCTATTGTATATTTGTTTGAGTCGTACCCTCTTGTATTCTTTGAGTCATAAGAAACTCGTTCCTTTTACTTAGAGGCAAGAATGGCCCCCTAATGTTACAAGCTTAAGGTCGAATTCCGGACTAAGCTATTGGAAAATTCGGAGTCGGAGTGACGCCTTAGGTTTGACCATTGAATTGTACCATTTAACTGGGGTGAATGTGGGTGTACTATAGTGTACCTAAACTAAGAGAGGCCATGCGGGGAGACGTCTTCTACCGCTCGCGCTTATACGTCAACGCTCGTAAAAATAATCAAGATTACTGACTATGACAACACATACAACTATACTATGGCATGACAACTGCACTGTTATTGAACCTTGTACATTTATGTTGATTTGCAGGTAGACAACAGATGTCGTTTGTCAGATTTAGAAGAAGGCCGTATCGGGAAACTGCTGGTGCATCGGTCTGGACGTGTCAGCTTATCTCTTGGGGAAACTATGTTTGAAGTAAGTGTCCTAGGTACTCCCTTATTTGTACCAGGGAGTCTGTTGTATAAATAAATAAATATCGCTAGACATTACACACAGCGCCATCTAGTGCCACATTAAGCAACGAGGCTTGTGTCGTGGACACTAGATAGTTGATATACTACATAGATACTTTTTGTTTGTAAATACATACTTATTATACATATAAACATCCATGACTCGGTAACAAATGTCCATGCTTAATCACACAAACACTTGCTCCTACCGGGATTCGAACCCGGAACCCTATGAACGTAAGGCAGCCTCACTACCACTGCGCCATTCGGGTCGTCTATGATTCGTCGTCGTATGATTGTATCCCTTTTTCCCCGGATTAGAGAAAAAGATGATTCCTTTGATATTGATAGGTTACAAATAATGAAATCCTGCGCTTGTGGAGGGACGCACGTAATTTATAAAAGGGTAAGTATAGAGGTGCGTCGCATAAAACCACCGTAGTATTTAGTTCTATGTAATGAGGGGCGATTTTTAACAGACTTCAAAAAAAGGAGGAGGTTCTCGATTCGGTTGTATTTGTTTTGTGTGTTTGTTACCTCCATATCTTCGTCATTTATGAACCGATTTCAAAAATTCTTCTTTTATCTGAAAGGATATACTTCCCGATTCCCATAGACATTTCATCAAAATCGGTTCAGTAGTTTGGTTTTTAAATCAAAATAGCTGGAAAATTATGTCATCCAAGTAAAAGAAATTGCGAAATTGATACTTGAGAAGGATTTGTGTGATACGATAAGTAAAAAGGGTAAAATTTAACTTTTTTATCCAAAAAACCGACTTCCAAAAAAAAACAAAAAAAAAGTGGAAAATAACTTTACTTTCGGAACTCGGTGGCAAAAACGTCAATGAAACAAACAATAGTCGTTATTTTTTTCCAAAAAGGTTTTTTATTGCCTCCAGTAATGTAAAAACTCAAAAAACTGCTCTTCGTAGTGATGGGATGAGACGTTCCGTAGTCGCACCCGCCACTATAGAGTTCACTAGACCAACAATGTAGAGGTTTGATGAAATATTGATTAGACTTACACTGTCACAAGTTACGGGATATCTTCCGTGAATATCAATTATTGTGAGCTCCCAAATAGGTAGTCACGGAAGAAATCCCGTAAATGACGTCAGAGTAAGTTTAGTTATTAACCGTGAAAGCTTAAAACAATATTGATTAGCTATCAATAGTTATATTATCTCGTTTTGAGAATGTAAGTCGACTAGCAACTAATTTACTTGTCACTTGTTATTTTCTGTCTGTAGATATGAAAAACAGTTTAGAAATAATCTCATTCTTCATTCCCAGGTCTGCATGGGCACGAAGGCAGCGTTCCACCAGGAGGTGATGTCGGTAGGCACGGACGACGCGTCGCGCTCCGCCAGCCTGGTGGCGCTCGGAGCCCTGCAGCACAAGCTCAACCTCGTGCCCCACTGGGAGACCATGTTCCAGGATATGTCAGTGTAGTGTACCGCGAATAAATGAAAATTGTAGTTATTTTTTTTTGTACAGACGCCAGCCAGCACATCAAGCTACCCGAAACTGTCAAATTTTCCCAATCAACCTTGAACCTAATTCTTTAACAATAAAGTTGAAAATCTATTAAAGAAATTTGTCAGATTATTTTAGCTTGATGTGTATGTACCTATCAAACGTCATTTATTTAAATAAGGTTGAGAGTCAGCACTTTTTGGACATTCATAAATTACATGAGACAATACCAAAAAATACTGCCCTTTGTCAGTTCCTAGTGTTTTAGTTGGGAGAAGAGGGGGAAACCGCCCAGTAACACTATCTGCCTGTTATGTTGGAAGCCAGCGGCATAGTCTTAACCTCTATTTAATTTAGTTTTTGTATTTTATTGTAGACTAGCTGTTGCCCGCGACTTCGTTCGCGTGGACGAAGTTTCTTACAAACTTTCAACCCCTATTTTAGCCCCTTAGGGGATGAATTTTCAAAAATCCTCTTCTTATTGCACGTACGTCATTTAAGGATTGTTTGTGCATTTCATGCTTCTAGACCCAGCGGTTTCAGCTGTGCGTTGAATGATCAGTCAGCCAGTCAGTTTTTTACTTTATATATATATAAATGGATTGAAAATAAACAAGCCAGCATATTTTAACATGTAGGTGAGGTATTAAATTCAGGGCACTCAATTATTAAAGAAGCCTTTGAAAAGGATATATTTTGGACAGAAGAATGGTAAGTATGTGAAATAGTGTAAAAAAAACAAATTCTTACTTAATTATTTATTGTACCTAAATTATTTACAAAACAAACTACTCAATTATTTTTAAGCAGAAGTCCTTGCGGCCTTATCTTCCTTAGTTTCTCTCTTGATCTGTACGTCCCTGCCTTCATATTTGTTGCCTGTGAGGTCTATGGCAAAGTTGTAGTCTATGGGGTTGGCTAGAGCATGCTCTATGGCAGCATCGAGAGTCTCTGGCGTTATGAATGTTGGACTCAGTTCCTGAAAAAAATTGATATTTTAACATTTGGTATATTGGTTGGGAACATAGATCTGCATAATCCAGTTATACTGCTAGAACGCAGATTCAAGGCAGAACAACAAAGTTTTTTTTTTGATAACTAGATCTCAGATTCATGTTACAAAGGTTCATAATTTTCAATAAAGTTCTTTGTTACAGAGTAAAACGAATGTAGAATAATAAAGTAAGGAATTTTGTGAATTTATTACTTTTACACTACACTCGCAGCATAAATAGTAACCCCCTCTGGCCAAATGTTAAATTTGTTGATGTTTTACAATATCATTCAAATTGGTTAGTGCAAAATTTTTCTTTCATTTACCTGTTGCCGTTTGATTTCCTCGGCAGCTCTCGCGATCCTCTCCTTCAGCTTGTGATCATGTTTCTCCATCCGCTTCAGGGCGTACTCTTCAAGCGCAACCAGTTCCTCTTTCCTCCTCACTTCACGCTCTCCCGCGACCTGCGCGTTCCACTTCTCGTTCAGCTCCACACACCGACTCCATTCCTCCGCCTCAAGGCGTTGAGACATCTCCGAACTTGCACTCTCTCTCGTTGACTTCACTCTGATCATGTCCTCATGGTAGAACCTCCTTATAGATCGCATTTGAGTCTTATAGTTATTGTGAAGACGCATAAGCTCCAGACGCTCTTCTTCAGAAATTACGGGACGTTTGGGTATGCGGTAAATTTTACTTTTCGCGACTGGTAGCCATCGAGGTTTTCTGTGTGCTTCCGCGCATTGTACTAACATTGGCCAGGTACGCTTTAGTAACGAATTGTGAGCTAGCATATTTCTTTATTCACTTTCCCGTTTTTGGGCTAATTTGTTTACAAATTAAATCTTTTTGGGAAACACTAAACCACATAACCTCAATCTTCTAAATTTTATCTGACAATTAATGTCAATGTCAGAAGCACGGAAGTTACCCAGCCATGGTATTCTAACCAACCAGACTAATCCTTACTGATAGTTACGGTTGATGGCAGAAATAAATATTATAAAGAATATTTCTGTCTATCTATAAAATCAGCCAGTCTATAGGAATAAATTATTCGTTAATCTAGAATTGTCATTTTACTATTTGTAACATTTAAACCTATGTAGTTTCTGAACTTCTTCATTTCACGAATGTCAAAATAATGTCAAGTGGTGTCAATGGTGTTGTTGAAGCGGATTGTGAACCGGGTTTCGCTGTCAAATCAAAAAATCATCTTATCAAAAAATCGATGATCACAATAACTCGAACCGAGTATCAAGATGATAAAAATATCTGCTTTGAATGAAGAATCGGAAGAAGACAGCGGATCTGAAGAGGAAGTGACGAGAGAGGCGTCCGAACAGATAGCTTTGCAACAATACGCGAAAGCACTTGAGCTTCAAAGAAAAGGTAATCTAAAGGATGCCACTCAATTACTTAAGGACCTCCTCGACACGGAACTGCTATACGATGTTCAGAAACCGGCGCAAGGGGAGAAAGTACCCGGTCCTTTATTTAATTTAAAGTATTTATCGTACAAAAATCTAGCGTCGATGTTAACCGCATCGGAAGAAATAGACGCGGCTATAGAGGCGTACTGCGCGGCTGCAGAGCTCGACGACACCGACGTCACGCTGTGGCACCGACTGGGACAGCTCTGTATGCGGGCCAAACGCTACGAAATGGCGCTCCATGCCTTCCAACGCGGCGCCGAACGCAATCCTCGTCACTGGCCCTGCCTCGACAAGATCGTCACACTGCTTCTCGGTCTAGACTATAAAGAGGAATGTATTTCCACCATACATGATGCACTGCAATTAGACCCTGGATACCTGCGGGGTCTTGCATACAAAAAACATATATTCACTGTCTACCCTTACATAAGAGACTTTATGGAATATCTTAACCCCATTTACAAATGGAATGACAAAGAAGATGAGCCAATTGATGAGGAAAAAGCTGAAAAACTCATAAAAGAAGCTCAGGATATCAATGAAATATATCTTGAGCAACAGAGAGCTGAACAGTTTAAATATGTTTTGCCTGAATTAAAGTTAGTTAAACCTATTACCAATTTAAGTTGGAAAGCTGTTGGAGACTCACTAGTTCATATGCATCACCATATGTCAGAGCACTACTTCAGTCATGCCTGTAAACTTGATATTATTTTTGAGAAAGAAGATAAAGAAGCAACTATGGAGGTGTGTGAGGAGTCCAAAGAAATAGAACCAGAAGACAGTAAAATTGAAGAAACTATACCAGAAACTGAAAAGAATTCAGAGAATGTATCCGAGAATGAAAACAATGATTTATCAGACAAGGACAAAGGGGCAACTGACACAGAAAAGATTGATAGTGATGCTGAAATGGTTGCAGAAACTGCTGAAACACCCCCTGACAGTAAAACAGCTAAGAAAGGCCCAGTTAGAAGGAGAGGTAGTGCCCTCAGCTTTCTAGAAATGTGGGAATGGTGTACTAAGCGGAGATCTGGACGTAAGAAACCTGTTAGCAAACAAGAACAAGATGACAATATCTATGAGACACTGCGCAAAATGGTGCCTATTTCTTTAGTGCCAGAAATGGTTGAGAAGAAAGAAAATCAAGCAAGAGAGACATCTCCAGACACATCAGACCTTGATAAACTCTTTGAAGAGAAAGATAAACCTGAAGAAGTAAAAGAGTATTTTGGATCCGAAGATGAACAAACAGATGTCAAGAACTTCATCAACCAGTATACAGAAAACAAAAGAGATATAATTGATATTTTAAAAGATTACCTGAGTATTTTAGCTGTTAAGTGGAGAGAGAAATGGCCACAGGGCCTACCGGAGGTATTTGTTGAAGCTAATAAATGCTATCTTAATCATATTGATGTTCCAACATGCACCAGTGACAATGATGAGGAGCTGCTGCACTATACCATTGTCAACCTTCTAGTAGAAGAGTTTTCAGTAAACGAGAAGTTTAATACAACTCCCCCAGATGATAAGCTAAAACATGATTTAAGTGTGATTGAAACCATAGGCATCACACTCAGTTTAAAACCTCACATTTTCGAAAGCACTGCATGCTTAGAACTGACTCTACGCTACCTCTGGGTGAAACTCCACATTCAATTGTTAAACAAATGCAATGAGTTTGCTTTAGACTGCTTGTACCAGCTTCAGTATGAATTTGAAGCCATGGGAGACCACCATGACACATACAACCTAAATGTTGTCAACTTTTCATTCAAACCAACAGTCAATGAGAATGAAGTTTTAGCTGGTATAAAGTTTCTGGAGAGAAATAAGAGGCTTTCTACTGTTATGGAGTCATATGATAGAGGAAACTATGAAGATGTGTTATTGATAGTAATTGATACTTTTGAACACTGCAAGACTATGGCAAGGAATGAAGAAGAGGTGTCCCTAGATTTTGCAGTACACTTATCTGTGATATTAGACACTTACTGGGCTTTAGACAAGCCTGATGAATGTTTCAAATGGTCTCTCACCTGCTTACATGAAGCTCTAAAGCATTACTTTAGATTTACAACAGGGTCTCAGGAATATGATAAGTGGACCCTTACAGTTGTCAAGATACTTTGTTGTATGGAACATATTCTCACGACAGAAGGCCTGACATGTTTGGATACTGTCTCTCATAAGGAACTTAGTCAGGGTCTAGAAGATCTTATCAGAGTTATCGGCCACCAAGTGGAGACGAATGCATCTGAAATGCCTTTTGGGACAGTTATCCCATGGATCATAGTGCATTACATATTGCAGAGAGAGGAGGATCAAGGGAGGGCTAGAATAGACAAAGAAAAAGTTGCGTGTGATGAAGTTCCTAATCCCTTAATGGTTTTATTTCTTGCACATGAACAGCTGGGCAAGAGGGGCTGGTGTTGTAAGTCTGACGCAAAACTACTCTATTTTACTTTAGACACGGTGGTGCCGAGGTTACGATCGCCGTCATTGGCCAAATCTCTAGACCAAATTGTCCAGTACATGGAACAATGTGTTTTCTGCTTATTTGGGCATCCTGGAAGAAAGAATAAATTAAAATATCTTGTGGATCATAATGTAACATCATCAACTTTAGACTGGAAACGAGCACAGCAATTATATGAAATCTTTAGACCTCCGATGTTACCGGCTCTGGAAGGCAAGCTGCCGGGCATCACGGCCGACACCGAACAGTTGTTCCATAAAATACTTGCGCTTCTGCCTCCGGAATGTGACCCACAGAAATACCTTCCAGAAATTGACAAATTCATTAAAGGTGTGGAAGAAAAATTACCTTATACCCCGTCACTATTACCATACAAAATGAAGGATATCTATTTTTTGCTCGGCGATTACTATTATAAAAAAGAAGAAATGAAACTAGGTGTAAAGTTCAACATGTTAGACGTTGCTGTGAACAATGACAGAGTAGAATCGTGGGCGAGGATATCCTTAGCAAAAGCTGTAAATTTAGATGCAATGCTAAGTTCTTGTAAGAATCTCATCAACCACGAAAGAGAATATTTGAATCCTGCAAAATCTGTATTACGATGTTTTAAAAGATCTGTGGACTTGGATCCCACGCTTGGTACTATGTGGACGGAATATGGAATGTTCGCGTATACGGTCCAGTCGTTTTGCTCGCGAGTGCTGAAACAGGCGAGCGAGTCGTTGAGTATGGAAGATTTCGAGTCTCTGGAGAAACAGAAAGAAGATATGTTAGATACCACTCAGAAATGTTTCATTACTGTGCTTGTCGATCTAAATAGCAGTGCGGATGATGATTCGTGGCAGTTTTTCTATATGTTGGGCAAAGTTGGTGAGAAACGCAACAAGGCACCATCTGTATACTTAGATTATTACATGAAGGCTGTGAAGAGTTTAAAGGATAATGATGCGACGTATCCTCTGAAGATTAATTACAGTACACCAACACATTTATGCATACAAGTGTTAGAGGTACACTATCGAATTCATGCATCTATTTTAAAATACATAGAACAACATGAAAACAAGCCAATACCTGCATCAGTAGGCAAGGTTTTCTCAACTTGTATTGAAGAGTGGAAGAAAGGTCCTTTTACTAGGAAGCTTAAAAAAGACGGCATAACAGAAATAGAAACGAACACAGAACCAAAACCCGATGAGCCAGTTCACCCAGCCAACATTCTCAAGCGATCCATCAGCGACGCCGGTGAAGAGGAGTCTCATGAGGCCAAGCGATTGAAGATGGAAGCTGCCGCGGCTAAGGTCAGGAGGTCCGCCTCCTACGATACGGAAAGAACGCCTAAAGAACCGATCTTGCAGAGTACAGAAGTGACCGACGCAAAACTTGTTGCGACAACAGATGAAAATAAGCAAGAAATTGTTGTTATAGACGATAAGTCACCACAACCGACACTGACCTCGCCCCCGCCACAACTAGAACCGACACCACCTGTCAAAGAAAAAACACCTGAAATAGAAAAACCTGTGGAAGAGAAAAAAACAGAGACGGATGGTGAGAAAAAAGACGACAGTTCAAGTAGTGCGTCTTCCTCGTCGTCGTCCGACTCCAGTTCCAGTGAGTCGTCGTCGGACAGCAGCAGTGACTCCAGCAGCAGCAGCGACACCTCCAAGTCGTCGAACGACTCCAAACCTCTCACAGAAGAAGAGATTATGAAGATCGTATCCGCCTGCCTCGACGCACTGGAAGACTGCGCGAGTCGCTTCCCTCCAAACTACAAGGCTATATACAGACTTGCTCACTATCACTTTTACTACAAAAAGGGTAAAGATATCGAGAGATGTAGAGATCTCATGTTATCCAACTTCACTTCAAGATCAGGCCAAAAACTGGGAGGACTATTCAGTGAAAGGAAACCCTCCAACTTTTTTAATAATATATGGAAAATCCCTTTAACAGAAATAGACAGGCCGGGTAGCTTCATTTTCCATATGAATCGCTCTGTCCTTCTCACTATGGAGATATTAAAAGAGATAGACGATCATAAGACTCTTTTAGAACTGAGCTTGCACTTGCAGAGAACACCTGATCCCGACAAGAAGTACGTCCGTGACTCTGATAGAGAGGAGCTGGCTCAGCAAGCATTCTCACTCTGTGTTCAATCTCTTAAAGGACAACTGACCAAATTCAGCCAGCAGGCAGATCTCAAGAGCAACGAAGTGGAGCGCCAAGCGCTTAACAGTTTAATGCTGGATATTTACAGAGCGTACCAGAAAGTTCAGAAACAACCAAACTCGAAACAATTCACTAACTTATTAATCGAGGGTTACAAGCTAGCTACAAGTGAAACGATCGCAGAAAATACTAATTTAGTCGACATCAGCATGAAGTATTGTCAGAGGTTGATTCAAAAACTGAAGTATGAAGCGACGATGGCCAGTATGGATAAGAGTCAGAATGCTCAAAAGAAACAAGCTGCTAAAGCAGCTGTCGCTGACACTGTGAAGGCTACCGCGCCCACTGTGCCGAGTCTGCCAAAGCCGGAGCAGAAGGCTCCTCAGCCCTCGACATCGACGGCGACGACGTCAAGTTTGCCGAAGATGTCGGCTAATGACATGGCCGCCGCGTTCCAGAGCTTCATGCCGTTAATGAACGACCCCATGCAGCAGGCTGCCGCGGCTCTGTCCTTATCCTACCTGTCTAACATTAACGCTCTAGCGTATGGCCCGTCATTACAAACCGCGTTGCAGAGTACTCTCCAGAATTCTCTGCAGAATTCGTTCCAGGCCGAGTTCTACCGTCAGTTCTTAGGACAGAACTTCGCGTCGTCGTTCATGCCGCCTGCAAAGAAGCAGAAGCGCGGTCCGAAGCCCGGCTCCGTGCGGCCTCCGGTGAACCCTCAGACGAAGGCATCCAAGTCTTTCACTGCGCCAATGCCTGCAGTGAGCAAGGCTGCGCCCACATCTACCGTAAGCGCGCTTCAAAAGTCAAATTCAACTCCGTTGACGCCGAGTATGGGTTCAGTGCTCCAGAACTTGCCTGCGTCGATGTCTGCCAACCTGTCGTCGTTCGGCGCGGCGCACTCAACGTCGCACTCAACGTCGCACAGCTCGCACACGATGCCGGCGCAGGCGCACATGTCCACGGCGTCGACTGTGAGCGCCGCCATCCACACGAAGCCTCCCATGCCGCACCAGCAGGTCAGTCCCGGGAAGACGCTGCAGGAAAAGCTGGCGGAGCGACAGAAGCACCTCCCGATATCCAAGAGTCACGAGATCAACGCGTCCATCAGCAAGCTGCCATCCTCGCTGACCATCACCAAGACCTCGGTACCCAAGCAAGGGATGAAGAAGCCCGACGCTAAGAAACAACTTCCGTTCACAGAAAGGCCCAAACCTATCACTTCTGATGAAGTAATAGTACTAGATGATGATTAAATTATGATTATAAAATTTATCTATTAATGTAGAAAGTATTCTAAAATATATATCATGACTTATGTATAACTTTAGATTCAATAAATGAAATACAATCAGATAAACGTATTTTAATTTATTTCTTATAAAGATTTATTATTTTACTATTTACAAAATAATGTAAGTATACCAAAATAATTGTAATAATCGTTACATTATGTTACATTGCTCACATAACATGCTTTATTGTGTAATATCAGTGATCAGGGATTTTTAGCAAAATAGTACAAAAGCTATAATTTATTAGTGACCAGTCTATAAAAATCTTATTTATTCCTCTTGGACAAGCAATCACAGAATACGCGACGTTTCCGAAGTTTCAAAATTGGAGAGTCGACACTATACGCATTTCTGCCTTTTATTGTGGTGAGGACTAATGTCTATCGCTCCAAGTAAACTACTGGTCTTCAGCTGCATCCGGTTAGACTCGGAGCCTCGATGATAATGACGTTTAATACAGTCTAATGGTTGACAATTCACTAGATTTCGCATTTATATTATTTTAACTACGCCAACATAACCGTATGGACAGTATCAAAGATAAGGTGTTCAATATTATGTCTTCCATTCTATTGATCATAAAAATTCTCACAGACAGACGTTATTCAGTATTGCACTGTCATTCATATTTGACACTACATGTCTTGTCATTCCTCACCTTTAAAATTATGATATTAAAGTACTTTTTATGGTTAACATCGTAAAAAAAACTGCATCACTTGATAATAAAATACGACTCATGTTGAATGAAGGAACATTTTTTTCTCGACTTGTCTGGAAGTGTTAAAGCCATAATACTGTACTGTTGCGAAAAAAGGAGGGCACTGTGCGTCCTGTGTAGCTCTATCTCTCTCTCGCAATAGAACAATGATTTTTCGACGTCATATACACAACAAAACAAATGTTCTTCTACCCTCATTGACAAGTGACGCAAGTATTTCCTAGATCAGTGCAGTACCCTCATCTTGTAGAAGTGCACGAGCATTTCGCTGAGGTTCCATCCCATGATGATGGTGATGAAATAGGTGAGCACGAGGATGGGTAGCGGTAGGAGGAACGCACGCGCGTTGTGGAGCATCGGGAGATCTGCGGGACAAGAGAATACGGTAATAGAAAATATTTTAATATAGAGATAATGTCTAAGGTATAAGCCCTCCTATGTTCCATAAAGTTTATAATAAATAAATGAAAACCGACCAATAGCGAGTGGTCCTCGCATACTGAGAATTCCGTACTCGAACATCAAAACTCTTTTCTTAAATCTTCTTAGTATTATTTGCGACGATAGAGGTCACCAGTGCCATAGTGTGCAGTGCCACAGTCGTAGAGGTCATATTAGCAAGTTATATTTCTACAAACTCGGGTGTGAACGGAATTACAAGGTCAACTTTACGCTGGTCAGGCAACCCCGTTGCCACCTTGCTGACTAGCTAACATTCTACCACGGCATGACCATATTCCATATATTTCTTGCCGATATGAGAATAGATCCCCATTAATGTATACAGTTGAAACTAACCTGAATCAATAACTTTTCCATAATCTGAAAGTTAATGTACAATTTAGTTTTTGTATAGTCGCGGACAAAAATATGTATACACATAACGAAATTGCAGTGATTTCCAAATAGCTCCTAACACTGTCAAATACCACTCGTGAAAAAATATTCGGTACCTATTGTAAAAAAAAACACTTATAAATGTCGCTATATTTACATATTTTTGCTCATGTCAGAGTGCATACATAATCATGGTTCTGTCAAAGGCATAAATATATTATACATTTAGCGAAATTTTGAGAAACTATCTATTGACATTGTGTAATATTATGATAAATAGTATCTGCCTACAAATTTTATTACGAAGAGAATAACATTTCATATATTTGTATGGAAAAAATCCCAAGTGTATACATATTTTTGCCCCTGACTGTTCAGTAGAAGTGACACTTACTGCTGTATCCCAAGAATGTGATGTATAGGTAGTAGATAATCGAGGCGAGCCAGAACGAGTTGGCGATCACGCACGAGAAGAAACCGTCACGGAATAGTATGTCTGAAAGAAGATAAATGTCCTTAGACAAATTGCCTTAGTATGATGTGCTGGTTACGTCACAGTGACTTTAGTGAAACTAGATCCTGAGTTCTAAGTGCTTCTGGGAACACTCCCAGAAGCACTACCAGTAGCACCGGCTACACAGCCGGGAGGTTGTCTTCACAGGCAAACACCACAGATACGGATTATGCTACGCCATTTTTCCTGTTCGTCATGCACAATTACTGGCAAATAGCAAGTCGTGACTATTTATGCAAAGTCAAAATACTTCGCTTCTCAATATTTTTTCTCGTTTTCTACCTAATGCTGTACTAGCATATAGTTATGGGAGACAAAGTCAACGAAATTATTTTTTAAAGCGAAAATCGAAAATTATAAAACACTACCTTGGACAGGTTAGAATTGTTTCGACCCTTCATACAGGAGTTACTTGGGCGACTGATAGACAAAGATAACATTCAAGAGAAAGTAGGCCGCAAAAGAATTAATTCAGATAAATTATGTAATTTGAGATCAAAGTGCTCATTTTTTACAAACTATGTAAGTCATTATTGTAAGGGGTTTTTAATTTATTCCAGTCTCTGTTCAAATCGGGCGATCATGCGAAAATCCAATAGGAGTACCAATCCAGAGACGGATAAAAGAAGCTTCTGCCTCGCGCGCTAGTTCAAAGAAAATTTGTAAGTTTGTAGAGGTAGTAAGATTACTCAGAGGCTCATTCCTAGTCTTAAAAAATATAATACTGAGAGTGTGGTTCTTAAGTACGCTACAATTTATTCCGTACTAACTAATTCTGCCTGGAAAAGTTATATCTTTAAAAAATCCTGTGCCCCTGGCGACGCCCATGGGAGTGGACCAATGCAGCTATGGATATCTTCAGCGATTAACGGTTTGCTATGTTGTACAGTGCCCAGAAGAAGTTCTAGAATCTAGGTAGGTACTAAAATACAAAACCATACTCACTCTCAAAGAACACGATCTGGAAGAAATGCAGCAAGGACAGGGGCGGGAAGAACGCGTTGATGTGCACGTCGAACGCGTAGCCCCACTCTACGTCAGGCCCGTCCTGGTCACGACGCAAGTGCTTGTTGCAGACGTACCTGGGAATTATAGTATGGTTATAATTAACCTTTTGACCGCCACGGACTCCTATGGTCGTCAAATCAAAAAGTGCTCACGGCGCCACGGACGGCATAACACGTCTAATTTGGATGCGGTGAAATTGTGGCTTGGCGTGGAGGGCACGCGCGTCCGTTTATGCTCTGGCATACAAAAGGTTAATAAGAGATTCGCAAGAGGGTTTAATATAAGGTGTAAACGGACCCTTCACGAAGCCGTCAACCAAGCATCCTGTACATGACACGAAGTAACTCTATGCAAAAACAATTGCTGGGAAACGACTTCTTTTTTTGGAGTGAGACATCTCGTTTTAAGGCAGGACTCAATGTAACGCACTCAAAACATTGTGCTGATGGATGCATTGAAAAGTACGGGGGTCGTGGAGGTATTTAAAGTAAAGGTATAACATTAAAATCTTGGAAATTTGACCTCCGATACCTCCGTAATTAGAAGGTTCTCAGGTATGGTCTCGAACAAAACAATTATCTTCCCATCAGTGTACTCATAATTTTGAACGACTTTCACTACAGGACCAATACTGATATTACAGAAAAAAATTAGCTGGCTCCACGTTTTTTCTGGTACAGCTATACCTGTACGATACTCCTGGGTTTCTGGGTTCGATTCTATCAATAGTTCGTAGGAACTGACTATTTTTTGCGCTCAGGCAGGTCGTGTCGTACAGGTCGGACCAAAGAAAAATCATTATAGTATTTTCCGGAATTTATTGTGCTTTGTTTATGGCAATAGACATGCGTCCTATATATTTTTTTTAAATTTTTATGAAGGTCTAGCCCGCCACACGCTTTGGAAAAAGTGCAACACCAGAAACCTTGTAGACTGTAGATTCTTACAGTAGCGACTACCAGAAAAGCGCCGAGACAATGAAGCTCGATCGATCAATGAGGATCGAAGTCCCAGAGTAACAATTTACTTCCTTGGATCCCACAACGAAATCAGAAAAGAATAGCGCTAGATTAGGAAAAAATATGATTTCACTTCCCTCCTCATCACGCGTCCTGTCTCTTGCAGCCTAAAAATTTTCTACCGAAGTCTGCGTCGTACTAGCAGTACAGCTACGGTGGGGTCGGCTTGCAGTCTAACCGAATGTAGCGGCATACCCGTATTTTACATGGAGCGATTGCTTATCTAACCTCCACAATCTACAACCCAGTTAGTACTGGTAATACGATACCCCATTGGTAAGTCTGGCTATCAGACTTTCGGGCCACTGACTACCTGTAACGACTGTCAAATATCTACAATTGACAGCTGGGATCAACGGCTTAACGTCCTTTCCGAGGCACGGAAGAAGCTTGGTATGTAATGGATGGTCACCCATCCAAGATCAACGTTGCCAAAAGCGCTGCTTAACCTTGAAGATCGACCTATTTAGCCGTGAGCTCCTGTGCCTCTTCTTCGCGCTATATTTTATGTTATTATATCAAGAATATGCTCACCATAATATTGTGGACACGAGTACTCCCATACCAATGAAGTCTACAAACACGACGAACAGCACAAATAACGCCACCTTCGCGGCGGAGAGGCTCAGTGCCAGACCCAGACATATTGACGATACTGGAAATATTAGACAGAGTTTATAATTTACAAAATTTTCTGTGGTTTGTCCGGAATAGACAGGGTTTTACGATTTTGGTGAAATAAGTAAGCATTGACGTGACGACTTAGACGCGTTTGCAAGAGATTGGCCAAAGAAAACCGCACGGAGAGAAGACTGGAAGGCTATGGGGGAGGCCTTTGCCCAGCAGTGGGACAATATAGGCTAAGGAACAGAAAAATAAAGCATTGTCTCTGATATTTGTTATGAGCAAAGAGGAAGTGATCAATAATAGTCGTATTGGTTTTATGGACGCCTATGGTTTGTCTTATAGTAGTGTGTTGCTGTTAATGAATAGAGTATCCTGCTTATCCCATGAATTCAGCTTTTCTATTCTAGCCGTATCATCAACTTATCCAATTTGTTTTTCTTTCATCTATATATCTTCCTCAGTACTTTTACAGCCATCCACAGTCACATAAATTGATTGTATACAAACAAGGTGTAAACAGACCCTTCACGAAGCCGTCAACCAAGCATTCTGTACATCAGACTAAGTAACTCTACGCGAAAATTACTGCTGGGAAATAACTTTTACTTTGTTGGGGTGGAAAAATCACGTTTTATAGTAGGGACTCAATGTAACGTACTCAACATGTGGTGGTAGGAGGTATTAAAAAACCTGTATTTTTTTTAAACTTGTGAACATTGGAACTTCTTATATACATATCTGTAACTAGAAGGTTCCCAGGTATGGTCAAGAACAAAAAAAAAATTGTAATGAGGAAGGGAGGACAAGTGCCTATCTGCTTGGTTAAGAGTCTTTTTACATCCATTATGTAGATGAAAACAAAATTTTAATAATAGTTAGCAAGTATTATAAATGTTACAAAAACAAGCTGTATAAATAAACTGTTTACACTTCAACTAGTTTGACCTATTTAACAAAAGAAAGGAGCTGATTAAATTCTATACATGGTTGATAAGATAAAGACTAGGTATTTTTCTGTCCATTGTGGTAGATTATTTTACAGTGAAATCTACAGGAATCTAATATTGGTCACAGACAGTTAGGTATGAATAAGAATTGTTTATTGTTCTTTTTATGTGCATGGCCAATAAACTTTCAAGATAATAGTTTGTAGTTAACTTCTTTGAGCTGTTGAGTCCTCTTAGGCCTGTGTTTTTCACCATTATGTTGTAGTTTTCTTCAAGTCTAACCAGATGCAGCTGAATACCAGTATATTGAGTGGTTGCCTATTTATGTATAATTTCTCAGTAGCAGCCATGGAGTCTGGATTTGTGCCCGGTTGGTGGCAATAGGCTCGCCCCCTATTACATGAGACTTAAACATAACTGTAGAAATGTGGGTGTACTATTAGGTACACCTCTCCCTAACCCTTCGGGCATTATGGGCTTGATGTTATGTCATGTAAGCAGTAAAGAAGAATATTAGTAAAAAAGCAGTGAAATAAAATACTTACAGAATAACCATACACTAAGAAGAACTAAGAATGCTGGATCATCTCTGGCAAACTGTGATTTTGTATCTGAAATTGGAAATATGTTTATGGTGAAAAAGAAAGGAAATTGTTTCTCTTTTACTAAAATATGAATACACAACTAAAGGTTCACAACATTAAGGATTTCAAACCCACATGTTTTATCAAACTTATGTTGTTTTGAGCAGGACCCTTTGGAGAGCCTTATTGAGTTGCACACATGCCTAGTTCATAGCCATAAAGTAGCTTTTATATTCCTCTTTACTCTGGGAATGTTTAGACTTCGCTTGCACAAAGAGTTGAGAACTTATCTTATCATTGATCTGCTCATAAGGCTTCAAACAACAAACAGTTAAGTACTGTGGGAACTTGCATCCAATCAAGGGACATAATTTCCTAAGATACAGAAGACAATCTCTTAGTACTTACGTTTTCTATAATTGAAATTCCTAAACACTCTCTGTGGCGCCACAAACAGATATACCATTTGCCATGCAGCGAATTCAAAGTCCATCTGATTGAATTGGAATAGTCTTTTGATGTACTTGTAGCGCTTTACAGCCGCACTAGCTGTCGTAGGCTGATAATTAGCAGGCGCTGGCAGAGGAGACGTACTTCTTGGATAGTTCGTACTCGTCCCAGGAATGGGCGATGTAGGATACTTCATCTTGAACCGATTTAGATACCAAAACAAAACAAAATCACGTCATTAAGACTTTCAAGAAAGTTTAGTATTTATCCTTAAATGTTATTAAGGCTGTTTAATAGAAATTAAAACATGTTTATTTATTTTAATCAAATAAAAACGTAAGATTAGTCACGGCGTAACAAACGTCAATTTATCTAGCCGAAATGGAAACGTCAAAACGTCACTACTGTCAACGTCATTTTTAAGATGGTCTCTTTCAGACGTATGCTGAAAAAAGAAGACGGGGATAGTTTACATGCTCAAAATCTGATAACTTTTCAAGAATGACGTTTTAGGTTCGGACGTTTACTTATTCATTTGACGTTCGGAAATGAATTATGTAAGGATTTAATTCAACTAAAACTGTTGGTTAGTACACCTACAAAAATGATAATATCTAGCGTCTATTTTGTCGGTCACGAGATTATTTTGACGATTAAGTTGAGGACAAGGGCCGACACCCCTGTCGGCCCGTGTCACAGGAGTCTTCTTCAGACACGTCGAATGTGCATGGCCTTACTCCAACTGCAAGATTCGCACAGCCACACTAATAACTTGGAATAAAAATCATTTATTTGCGTAAAATACAGGTATTACTAGATATAAAAGTTGGTGATGTGTGCACAAAACCATATTTTACCTGTATAAAGCATGCATTAGATTATTATGATAATACCTTTGATTATAAAATGTCTAGATGGAGCGTCAAGTGCGCGCAAACGTGTCAAAAAGTGTCAACCAACTATTGGTTCACAAGTGCTTGCCCGCCAATCAGTGCAGATCGTGTCCTACACCTAAAACTTATCTTATGTAATAAGTCTATTTTTTAATGTGATTTATGAGAGAATTGTAGTAGCTGGTATCATTATTTACGCACACAAAGACATAGACGCATAGTGTAAAACGACGCCTGCACGCACACATACTTGAAAATGTTGACTCGTTATCTTTGATACGATTGTAAGGCGACGCTCTATCTAGACATTATATAATCAAAGGATAATACATAATATCATTGTTACTGCGTAATTGAGCCCTAGCTTTGATCCCTCGCAGCATCAGCACTATACTAGAAGCAGATTTCTTCAGGCTGAGTCCATAGACTACTATATAAAATATGGCTGAAGATGCGGGTACAATTAACACTGCGTCTGTGGAGAGTGCTGAAGCTGTCCAAAAATGATGGTGATATGCAGTGCTAGGGTCTTCCTCATTATTCGACTACTTGCAGGCGTACCCGATCTTCCTTCATTTGAGGAGAAAAATGTCTGTTTGTGGTCACACAGATATAAGATACGAATACTGCGACACTGGTAAAGTCTGCGCTATGATAAGTCGAACATTATCTGAAACCTTTTTGTGCCTTATTGGTCACACAGATATTATAGAAATAGAAATTTGATGCATGTGTACTTATAATAATATAATAGTCATGTTTGAAAGGAATAAATAAAAGAAAAACTATGAAATATTGTTTTAATTTCATTTATCTTAAAACTAACAGTCAGTTAAAACATTATCACAATATATTTTATTAATTACAACATTTACTTCGTAATTTCAATTACAGAGCAAGTTTTACATAAATTAGGTAAAGTGCAATACATTTCAAGTGAATTTAAATAAATTATTGTTTGAATTTAAATATTATTTTATCATACATTCAACTTATCGAAGATTAACCCTACCTACACATTTTATTATTATAAGTTCATTTGGTAACGTTATGTGAGATGGTAAAGAAGCACCTGAAATATTTTCATTACGTTGGCATTAGTAAGTACTATTCTAATATTAGAAAAAAACCAGACGTCTCGCGAACTTCCTCCTTTTTTAATTTGGTTAAAAAAAGAAGTAAATACACAGTTTTCTTTGTTAATGTACAACATAGGGACTGCATTTTCATTTAAAAATAATTTTAAGAGGCTTCCAGTGACGTACATATATTTTATCAATAGTTTAACACAAAATGTGGCTTCGAACTTTAAGGTAAGAACATAATATTATCTCTCTACTAGAACATAATTTAGATAAGTAACTGCGGAGGATCAGCCCACGTTACTGTGCATGGGGGCAAAGCTCTATGATCTGGTCTTTTTTATAAACGTTTTTCTGGAGAGGGGCAACAATATCACAAGGGCTGCAATATGGAATGATGCTAATACTGGCGCCAAACTGAGGAGGAAGGCCCAAGCATACGGAATAGTCATGGATCCAGCACAAAACAAGACAATACTTGGGTCTACGGAGTTGACCTTATCTGGGATTGCTCAAGCATTCTCCATCCAAACAGCTACAGTAATTGTAAGAGACAAAATCCATGGGAAGCTCAATTCTAAGTTGTTTGGTCTGTTGGAAATAATGATCATGCAACACACCATCTTTGCCGGTCTTATCGCCACTGCCAGTAAGTTTACTGAGGACTTGTGAGAAATCGCATTATTTCTGAATGTTGAGATGTTAATGACTCTGGCTAGCCCTAAGGAAAAGAGTAAGCTAGATGTAAAACCACTGGAAGACCTCGTGGAGTCACCCACCCAATGTGTGGATGCAGCGATGAATGGAAATTTTATAAAGGATCAGGTCAGGCTCAGGGTCCTGATAAAATCTGGGGTAGTGATGCAGTAGGGCACCGAAATCCAACTATATAAACCAGTGAGAATCATAGTTAATAAGTTGGCCGCCTTAGAGAGGCTGAGTAGAAGTCTCGCGAAGTTGTAGTTTGTATATAATGTACTTACATAATAAACGAAAGGTTAACTATCAAACAAACACTTTGACTGTAGGCACATACACGTAAGAATTAATTTCACACCGTATTCTGCAGGAGCCAATTGGAATAATGCGTAACCCTGGTGTACACGCCAGGGTAACCTGGCTCTCCGCACTTGTTTCCGAACGAAACTACGCCGATCTGCGTCCAGCGACCGCCGACTTGCAGCATGAGAGGCCCTCCGGAGTCACCCTGGAACGTAAAATTTAAATGTTAGAAAAAGTTCGATCTTTGTAGTCTTCAGGGATGGAAAGTAGACACTCTATGTAGGGTTGTCCCAAATGTGTTTGGCCCTGAGTTATTTGTATATTTGACTAGAAAAAACGCTCATATTGGGACTTTGTGTTAACCCATGTATAGGATGGCCACAAAATTGCTTAGACTGTAGATCGAACCTAGATACAATAAGCAATAATACTAATAATTATTATGTAATGCATAATTATGTAACCGTCGAAACCTTCACCCCTGTCTATAGGATGTCCGAGCTCCGGGGTATAAAATTAAGTTAGTAATAATATTAAGTTTACAGAAGCTTTTTTCTTCTCTTCTTCTTTACCTGACAAGCATCCACACCGCCCCTCGCGTACCCAGCACACAGGAACGTGTCAGTGATAGGCTGGAAGTACGCGCGGTCGCAGTCCTCGTTCCTCCACACCGGCAGCTTGGCCTCCAGCTGCTTGGAGCTCTCCCCCCCTCCGTACCGCGTGGTGCCCCACCCCACTACAGTGGCCACGGAGCCGTCGAACGACTGCCTCGTAAGCTCGCCGTGGGGTAGGCAGATTGGGATCACGTATTTCGATTTCTGGACGTTTTCTGGAACAGTTTGAAGGGTTTGTTAGTGAATATGTCGATACGGCGCACTGCTTCACGTATAACAAAGCGAAGCGATGCTAAATGTTACCAATAGTCTCTGGAGTTGCCTACTGTTAACGATGCTTGTTCTTTGTAACACGCGGGCAATACAAACTGAGATTTCAGGCTCATATAGCATAATAGTTTTTTCCATATGTAGAAAAACGTATTTTTTTTTCTTACCCTGTTATAATGATGTCCCACTGCTGGACAAAGCCTTCCCTTTCTCCTTACAAACCTCTATCTTGTGCGATATCTGGCCATAATCGCCCCGCAACCAAGATCAGGTTTTTGATTACGATAAGAATATTGTACAAAGATCTCGAAGTAAGGCATAAAAAATAACGACTTTCCAAAAAAAAATGGAAAATAACTTTACTTTCGGAAGTCTCACCGACTTCCGAAAGTAAAGTTGTTTTCCATTTTTTTGGTGTTTTTTTTGGAAGTCGGTTATTTTTTGCGAAAAAGTTTTGTCAAGCCACACAAAGCCTTGTCAAGTATCAATTTCGCAATTTCTTTTACTTGGATAATATTTTTACCAGATATTTTGATTTAAAAACCAAGCTACTAAACCGATTTTAATAAATTTTCTATGGAACTAATCGGGAAGAATATCCTTTCAGATAAAAGAAGAGTTTTCAAATCGGTTCTTAAATGACGAAGATACGAGGTAACAAACACAAAAAAAAAGAGAATTGAGAAACTCCTCCTTTTTTGAAGTCGGTTATAAAAAGAGGTGGAATTCCTAGATTGTACCACCTCTTCTACACCTATTCCTAGATTTCCTGGAGAACCTGACTATTTCAAAGAGTTCAAAATAATGTGGAGTCTCATCTTTACCTGACAGCACAAGGATCGCTATATCGTTATAGAAGCCGACCCTGGAGAACTGGTCATGTGCGCGGACTGCAGTGACGCGCAACGTGACAGGTCGGGACGGCTCATCATCACGCGCCAAGTCTACGTCTCCAAGGCGAACGCTGAACTGGCGGGCTGGGAACCTGAGGAGTTAAAGCAAAGGATTAATTAATCAGAATCGTGGTTGTCTGCTGTAGTTAAATCGCGCATACAGTGGGAGGAGCTAGTAAAATAGCTGCCTGGACCATCCAGTTTGTAAGTACTACCTAGTCTTTGTCCGAGGCTTCATCACCCTCGTTGTCTTTGTAAAGCTCACGGGAACGAAAAAGCATCTGATGTCCATTTTACCGAAATCCGTTCAGATGTTAAGGTGTGAAAGGGTAACAGAGATACAGGGACAGTTTCGCATTAATTTGTAATAGGTATTGTATCGAAAATAAAAATAAAAACTTTTTTGCAAAAAAAACCGACTTTCGGAAGTCGGTGACTATTGTTTGTTTCATTGAGTTTTTTGCCACCGACTTCCGAAAGTAAAGTTATTTTGCACTTTTTTAGTGTTTTTTTTGGAAGTCGGTTTTTTTTTGCATAAAGTTTTTATTTTACCCTTTTAGTTATCGCATCACACACAAATCCTTGTCAAGTATCAATTTCGCAATTTCTTTTACTTGGATGACATATTTTTTCCGGCTATTTTGATTTCAAAACCAAACTGCTGAACCGATTTCGATGAAATTTCTATGGGACCAATCGGGAAGTAGATCCATTCAGATAAAAGAAGAATTTTTCAAATCGGTTCATAAATGACGAAGATATGAGGTAACAAACACAAAAAAAAACATACAACCGAATTGAGAACCTCCTCCTTTTTTTGAAGTCGGTTAAAAATATGTCTTCACCACTTTAAGAATAACGAATATAGTTTTGATTATAAGTAAAAAAAAAAATATTAATGTTAAAATTATGTAGTTCATTGACTTGTATATTACTGATGTAGTCGCGTTTATTAACACCCGTATCTATAAACAAGTCAAAGTGATTACTTGAGTAAATGTATTTTTTTAAGATACGATTTTTATTATGTGGTTTAGTAATTGCTTAAAGTTACAACTGTAAAAAGTTGAATTCTTAGCTTTGCTTTCTTTGACGGTTCATACTTTGCAAGTAATTACTTAAGCTCAAGTAATCACTTTAACTTGATTATAGGTACGGGTGTAAGACTCAGTAGACGCGACTTTCAAATCCAAATAAAAAATCTACTAATTTTTCATTCTTCCATTTAAATTTTACTTTTTTAGAGTAGACAAGATTGTAAGACACTATAAAATTGAAAAGTTCCAAGCACAGAGGCTTTCATGCAGGGAAACACTGCAGTATGCATGAGGAAGTATGATCTGGTATGGACTATGTCAACTGCAACCTAAATAAACAATTGTATGGGAACGCCAAGACTCCAAGAACCAGGGTTAAGACGAGAGTTAAATTGTATTTCATCAGCATGCCTTAACTACAATTAAAGTGCAAATTAGGTAACTTACGGTCTTTGCTTAGAATCTCTGGTACAATGAGCAGCAGTGAGAACATGCTTCTTCCCCACCAGAGTGCCACCACACCAGAATTCCCTGCGCTTGCTGCCGTGAAGGTAGATCGCCGCCATCCACGGCCACGCACCTGGTTTGGCCTCCGTTCCACCCACGATACGACCCCCTTCGTCTTCTCGTTGGCCACAATCTGGAATCAGGTTATAATGATATGCCATTCATGGTCCTTTATAATGGTTCGGGTCATCAGTCCGGACAGTTCCGGACAGCCTGCGGACACCGGACACTAAAAGATCTTTCAGTAATTTGTCTGTCAGAATCCGGAGGTCGGGCAAAGTGTTATTGGGTTGTCATGAAGAATCTCTCAGTAGTACCTCGGAGACTGGATTTGTGCCCGGTTGGTGGAAATAGGCTCCCCCTCGATTACATCGAACATAATACATAACCGGCGGAATTTGGGTGTACTATAGGTTAGGTACAAATCGGCGTAATTCTTCGGGGATACCTAATTGGCGTGATGTTGAGTTTTCTCCAGAGATGCATGCCATGATTTATGTAGGTCAAAATCGTTACACTTACCTTTCAAGTTTTAAGAGCTTTACTCGTGCTTTTATTACAGCTATACATAAGTTCTAAAATAATATTCTTACCCTCGATATCAACAATATTGGAGAAATTATTGATAACAGGTGACGTGACTGTATAGTATGAAGTGGTGGGCAGAGTTCTCGGTGTAGTCACCGTGGTGGTGGTCGCAGGCCTCCTACTCGTGGTCGCCGGTCGTCTGGTCGTGGTTGGCGGTCGTTTTGTGGCCGTCACAGGTTTGGGCTTCTTGGTCGTCAACACCTGTACCGCTGAAGGCTTCTTCGTCGTTCCTGGCTTGGGTTTAGGCTTCTGAGTCGTAACTGGGACCAAGTAAGTCGGCTTACTCGTCGATGCAACAATCGGTCGCTCCGATTGCGGCACAATTGCATCTTTTGGACAACACACTCCAGGCACGAAGAGATCTTTGAAACACAAAGACTCCCTGAGATTCACCAAGTTTAATAGCAGTTGGGGACAGTTGCTCAGGTCCTCACAAATGCCTTCTTCCCCTTCAGGGGTCGTGCAATACTTAGCGTCATCATCATCATCATCTACACGATCTGCAGTCGCTATTTTAGTTATAGGAGCATCTGGTAATACTTGTGGTAACGCCTTCTTCACTATAGGTGCTATTTTATCAGTTACGTTTCTGCCCAAAACGTTTTTACTTATAGTGTATAGTGCTTGAGGTAGTCCTTGTATGGTTGTGTCTGTCTCGTTTCTTTCATGTGAGTCATTGACCATATCTACTAAATAGTGACCTACAGTGTTTATGGCACCTAGAGTTTCAGATATTCTGTTAAAAGCCGAGTCTGATAGCAGTCTCGGGTCATTAGTATTTCTTGGATCTGCTTGGATAAAACCAACAGAAGATCTGCTGTCAAAATAATGAGGTCCTTGGAAGTTTTGCGCTGGATTGTATTGGTTTTGGCTATACTGGTTGCTAGAGGCAAATTGAGGTTGTTCATATTGATTGTTGTGCCCTAATTGTGGTTGCTCATACTGATTGGTATGGCCAAATTGTGGTTGCTCATACTGATTCGTATGGCCAAATTGGGTTTGTTCATACTGATTGTTTCCGTAGTAAGGACTTTGTACAACTTCAGAGGATCTTTTCCTTGGTGAAGAGAACTGATGCCATGGCGGGTTTCTTTGCTGCGCGTGTGGGTTCCAATCACCCGGTGTCTGCATGTAGCTCACTGGAAAATGAAGATTTGTTTAAAGTTTTGTTCGTGAGTTGAAAGGGAGTGTGTGGTTAGGTGCATTGATGCGTACCTACCCGTGTGGTGGTCTGCGAACTGGCTTTCTGCTGGTGTGGTTAATATTAAGGTGCCTGCAACAAGAAAATGGGGATAAGATTAGTGTAAGAGTTATTGTGTAAGTGAGTTCCTGTTTTGTAATTTCAAAAATAAGTTGGTACAACCGACCATGGACATGTGACTTTGACCTAGCATCGATGTAGTACGGAGTTTCAATTCAAGTACTGGTTTTATTATAATTAAGAGTGAAGTGCGGGCATCCACCAAACCATCACAACAATACCATCCATTAAATAGTTTCAGTCAGTGTCAGGATAGCATCAATAATGGTGTTTATGTATTTATCCTCTATTTTATTATGACATTAATAACTTCAAACCTAAATCGAAAACACGAAATAGTAGGAGAAATCGTGAGAACGACAACGACCCGAAATTTCAAAAATCGTCCTACCATTTTGGATGATTCCGAAAAACCGGTTTTCAATCGTAATCCATAGATAGATTAGGAGAAACTTCTAACGTTTCCTTGATGATTTAACGGCTTACGAAAAACAAGAGTGAAACGAATGCTTTCTCAATACAACTAAGTTTTTGTTTATTTGCCAAGTTACTAGTGAGGTGTCGTGATGAGAGTCTCGTGAAAGAATGTTTTTAACGAAACCGTCGCGAGATTGCACTCGTGATTATTGTTTTTGACGGAAGTCACGCAACGTTTGTTTGTAAAAGATTGGTTATGCGTTGCAATCTTATGAATGGACATATTTATCGCTATGTTTTTTTTGGAATACTGTAGCAAGGTGTTGATGGATGGTGAGGGAGAGGAAGACCAAGGAAACAATGGATTGATTGTGTGAGGAATGATATGAAAAAAATATAACCAGTCTTCCAAAAAAAAAAAACAAAAAAAAATGGAAAATAACTTTACTTTCGGAAATGCCTTTTGTTTATTTCATTGACTTTTTGCCACCGACGAAAGTAAAACTATTTTCAATTTCTTTTACTTGGATGACATATTTTTACAGCTATTTTGATTTAAAACCCAAACTACTGAACCGATTTTGATGAAATTTCTACGGGACCAATCGGGAAGTATATACTTTCAGATAAAAGAAGAATTTTTCAAATCGGTTCATCAATGACGAAGATATGAGCTAAAAAACACAAAATAAAAAAAAAAAAACAAAATAATGCAACCGAATTGAGAACGGTCCTCCTCCTTTTTTTTGAAAACGGTTAAAAAAGGAGTAAATGGTTGCGTGGCGGTTGACTGGGGAAAATGGAAGCAAAAAACGTGTTGCGCCGACCACGAGTAACATGGGGCAAGGCCAGGAAGATGATGATGATGTGACCAGGTGTTGTTTTAATGAAACCGTCTGTTGAGTTTAATGGCGAATATAAAAAAAATTATAACATAACAAATCATCATAGTTAGTGCCATCGATTAGACAGACATCGGAACTTCTAAACATAAAACATTTTCAGAAATAAGCAGAGATAGTGCTTTGCATAAAAAGAGGTGTCCATTGAGATGGGGGTCCTAGCGTAAGAAAACGTATGTGAGTTTGGAAGAGGAGGACATCTTCCATTGCTTAGATGGATGATCTGATAAAGTTGGGATTGAATGGGGAAACCATTAATTTGATATTTTTGCGACACAGCTCTACACCCACACGCTGTTGCCGTACTGTCGAGGTAGTCAGGTAGCCCCACTGAACGAGGTTATAGGTACCTACTTGTTTTCACAGATGGAACTGTTGGTACTTTACTGGTCTAATTAATTGTATAAGATTTATGTCATAAACTATAATTTCTCCCAAGACGTGAAGTATGGCCTGCAGAAATATACATAGGTATTATTAATTATTATGTTGTATCGAAAGGCTATAACTTATCCCGATGGTAGTGAACTATTTGCGACCTAGTTTCTCGCGAGAACTTACCTACGATTTCTCTATTGAATATCAAAATGGCATCGTAATTAGACTAGGGCAGCCTTATGGGTAACAGAACGGTTGGAAACTTCAAAGCAGCTCTGACATAATTTTATCTGTTGGCAAGCAAGATACTTAATTTCAATTTGATTTCCATGTTTAGTAAATTGTACTTATGGCGGCATGGTATTATAGATGAGTGCTGTTATGCTATATGCTATATGTGAATGCTCTTATTCTACATTAGCAGAAGCATTGCCTCGTCTTACTTTCCTCTTATCCTTGCAATTTCATCGTCACCCCTAAGTGCCTAACCAATCCCAGATAGGTATTTTTTTGTTCCGAAAGTGGTTGTTTTACTTCATCTCATCTAGAAACGATATTTACTAATTCCTCCTCAAATTCGAAACATTAATCTTTTTAGGTTAAGTCTGATTATCATAATTAGGCGCGTAAATCCAGCGGAATTAGCATCCAAGATGGCGGCGACAGTGACGTGCGATTACCTCGCATTATGGTCATTGTGACTCAGTAGAAAGTTTATGCAAACTGAGGCAGTTATGTAACGTGCCTTTAAGACGGCTTTTGTTTTCATGTAGTAATGAAATGTAGGAATTTAGGCGTGATAGCTGAAGCCGGGAAATAGGCGATGACCTAGTTTAATTTTGAAACACTGATGACCTACTTTGTTTTGTTTAGAGAGGCGAAGAGCAATATTCAATAGGTTCGATTTATTGAAGAACAAACCATGTGACATATTAGGATTTCACTTCGACAACAATAACGACCTTCCAAGCACACTTTCATCACCTGTTTAGCTTCTTCGGAGGCTTTGAATAATCCGTTCCTTAGTGCTTACCTCTTCTAGACCCAGCGATTAAGGCTGCCTGGCCGTGAATTAATGAATTGTTAAGTTGATTTTGTAAGTCGTACAGTAATTTCTTAGAGATTTATTCACACGTATCAGGGTCAGGGACTCCCGGCCCTGTAAGCGAGCCGTCAGGGACGGGAAAATTATTGCTTGTTTACATCTTGTTTCGCATGCGGACTTTCAGTTTACCAAAGCATAGGTACGTGTCATGATTAAGACTGCTATTGTACACACCGCTCTATTAAGTGCTTACCCCCATAAGACATGTGCGTTCGAATCCGTGATAGGCTTGGGCCTTTTGGCTGGTTTTTGTATTTTGCAAAAATATTTTATTACAATTAATGCAGGTATTGTTTTAGTGAATAAATAAGTTTAAGTTAGTATTTTTTTGTTAAGTCTGTTTTAAATATTGTTCCAAAAAATAATAATAATATAATAATATTTATTTGCGTAAAACATGGTATAAAATGGTCTTACAGTACAAAAATAGAGCAGACATGTTTTGCCAAGATTAAACATAGCATGCAAATATTTTGTAATAACAATTTCCTTAACAAAATTATTATTGTATTACACCAACACTATTTTCGTTCTAGGAATTGTTTTATACTATAGAAGTTGTGATCAATTAACCATTCATACAGTTTATTCTTAAAAGCATATCTCGAGTTTAACATTTTCAGATTACTAGTTTATTTTTATTAAAACGTTAATACTTTTATAATTGTGTATCACGACCAGCAATAATAGGGTTCAGATTTACGAAAAGTTGTTTAACGTATAAATAGACCGAAGGTTTCAAGACCGCTTGCCGTGTATACCTAATTATGATTGGTGGTACATACTCCTAAGCACGAAATGTGCTTTTTGTCATGCATTTTATTTGTTCAATATAAAGTAATTTTCTATTTTGTTTTAGTAATATGAATAAAAAAAAAACAAGAAAAATAAACAATATTTATTATTACCATTATTTGACGAAGCTTTGTTCTTATTTAACTACTAAGATTTATATTTTACAATTTGATTTGATAATTTACAGTTATCATATTATTCTCATTTTGCCAACTGACACAAACGGGAACATCGAGCGTTGTAGTTACAATTTGAGGGTATGGATTAATTTTATAAAGAAAACGTATATAAGTAAAATTAATGGATACCCTCAAATTCTAACATCTATCGGTTAGACAGAGACATAAAAATAAAGTGACTCGGACGATAGTAGATAACAATTTCATCGCATCAACATGGGCTCGCTGGCTACTTCGTCTATGGCGATGTGGTGGTTCGAATCCAAGTCGAACAATGAACTACTTTTGAAGTACTCTTTAGATTATTCGTAACGAATTCAATGTTGTAGCAGTGTAACATACATTGTACAATTGTTTGTTTTCCGTAAATAAATAAATAAATAGGTACGGAATCACTACATAGTATAAAACAAAGTCGCTACCCGCTGTCTGTCTCTATGTACATATGCTTAGATCTTTAAAACTACGCTACGGATTTTGATGCGATTTGTTTTTAATAGATAGAGTGATTCAAGAGGAAAGTTTATATGTATAATACATGCCTATAGAGAAAACATTAGTATCTTCATTGCACCCGTGCGAAGCCGGGGCGGGCCACTAGTTTGTATAATAAGATAGGCGATGATCCCAAGTTATCATAATTATATCCATTAGCAATGGATATTTTTAACCAGTAGCCTTTATCAGATGCTATTAAATTATTTACTAAAGAACAAACTCATTCTAATTTTTCTAATTATATTTGTCCTCGTTCTACAAAATGCGAGGGATGTTAATAAAATTGATCTTAAACACGTTATCCCGAATAGCTTTAACTCGAAACCACTCCAGTCCAAATGATTAGATTTATCAATGAAAGGCGACCTCATTACCGATCTATAAATAAGATAAAATATCTTCAACCTCGTCCCTCCAGTCAAAGCAGCTGGGGGGCCTTTATCATTACCAGCCATTCATTGCATCACTAAGGAGAAAGACGGGTAAACAAACGATGACATTAGTCTCCACGGCATTTGTGACGGCAACTGGGTTAAGTACCCTCCTATGCAAGTTCTTTGCGTAAATAAAACAGGAGGACAGCTGCAGCGGTTCTTAAAGGAGTGAAAAGATGCAGTGGACTGCAGAACGGATTTGATGGGAATCATGACAACTCCGTTTTTTTCTGAAAGGTTGGAAATTTTTCTGTTCTGCCAGCGACTTTGTCCGCGTCGAAAAATAAGGTGGCGCCGACAATACGACGGTAAATGAAAACACTGGTAATACTAGTTCATAGGAATATTTTTAATCTATCAAAGAAATCCTAACATCGAAATTAAAAAACATATTTTTTCAAACAAAGTAAATAGCATTAAACTGTTAAAAAATTGAACACCATTTATAATGATTGGTTTACTAATTTTAGGTATAATTTGCACTAATTCACATCTAGAAATAAAATTTAAGGAACGAATTTTGCCACAGGTTTTTGAAATAGCGAGTTTGCAACATGTGTTTTAGTGTTTATATCGATGTGAGGGTCTTTAACCTGTCGGTAGCCTAATAATCTACATCATGTTGAAAATGAAAAATAATGTCTTGTGACTAAACTACTGGATATATTCGATTGATGTTTTGCATGCAGACTGGGAAGGTCATGAGGTATACGCAGTTCAATTTTTTTTTGTTTTTTTTTTATCCTTGTATATTCTGTAGGACGCGGTATTAGTGTAGTTTTCCATCAGTGAATGTATTTTCTAAATCAGAAAATACTTTTCGGAGATTACCTTCTACATCCAAACACTCAAACATTACCTCTTTATAATATTCTAGTATACAGTATCATTGAGCCACCAATACCTAAAAATTGTGTTTATTTCGTTTTGGTAACAAAATCCAATCACTTTCCTATAGCTGCCGGCAAATTCGGAGTTAAAAAAACTGCAGGATATGCAAAAGTTTGGGCTTAATGACAAAGGATAGAAGAGATGTCCTCAAACAATAAGAACTGGAGAAGGTAGGCCAGTATACCTTGAAACCTCATTTGTAGGTTAAGGCGCTATGCTTCCACATTTATTGTGCGACCCGCCAGTCTGAGGAATTTACAGCCAGCTTCTCTGTTCCCTGATCACTATAATCTGGAGCTATTTAAGGTTCGAGTGAATCGGTTTCTTCTAGGCAAGCGTGCTCCACCCTAGGCCGCATCATCGCTTCACAAAGGCGAGTTGCATTAAAAAAAAGTTGTATCAAAAAAATTATGAACGTGTCCTAAGTTAGGCTGTAAACGAGAGCTTTCCCCCACGGTTCTAAGTTTGACAGCCACTGATTTTGAACTTATTTTTCTGTCTTATCTGCATCTCTAAATACCAGTTAATATACCATATTGGGATACCGTTTACTGGTAATGATCGCCTTCTATTGGCAGCCATGGTTTCTCTATTTGTACAGTACATTGACGTCTTGTGAAATTGGAACGTATCTTTACGTTAATTGACCATGTTTCAGGCTGCTGCGAAGGATTATCGATTGGAAAAACCAAATAACTTTTTAGTATACCACGATTAGCCCGTAATGTACAACTGGCTCTTCTTTCTGGCTAAGAGTGGGAACTAATGATGCTATGCTTGATGTACGAGCTCACTCAGTAGGTATAGCAACGACCAGATTAGCGAAGCAGTTCAGGTGTACCTTCTTCCAATAGTTTTATCTAATTGATAATTTGGCACTGATAATAATTTACACAACCTGTGGTCTCTACACTTTATTAATGACTAGCATTTTCCCGCGGGTTGGCTCGCATTACGGGTCCATGAGACTCGGTGTTATTGTAGTTTCCTGTTAGTGAAAGAATTTCGGAATCGTATCAGTAGTTCAAACTCAAATTTACAAATATACAAGCTTTACCTCTTTATAATAAATAAGTAATATAGAAAAACTTTTTTGCAAAAAACAACCGACTTCCAAAAAAAACAAAAAAAGTTGAAAATAACTTTACTTTCGGAAGTCGGTGACTATTGTTTGTTTCATTAATTTTTTTGGCACCGACTTCCGAAAGTAAAGTTATTTTCCACTGTTTTTTGTGTTTTCACACACAAATTCTTGTCAAGTATCAATTTCGCAATTTCTTTTACTTGGATGACATATTTTTTGCAGCTATTTTGATTTAAAACCCAAACTACTAAAATGATTTTGATGAAATCTATGGGACCAATCGGGAAGTGTATCCTTTCAGATAAAACAAGAATATTTCAAATCTGTTCATAAATGACAAAGATATGAGGTAACAAACACAAAAAAAAACACAACCGAATTGAGAACCTCCTCCTTTTTTTGAAGTCGGTTAAAATACGAATATAGGACCTAATAAAGCTTCAACTATATCTATTTCAAATTATCAGGACAGTAATCGGATATTCCACGTCAATTTGTGCCACCAACTATGTAGTATCAGATAAGCGTGTTCTAGAAACAGGTCTATTATAAGCTGACCTAAAATTCGTCCTAGATAGCGGCTGACAAGGTTTACCGCTAATAGACAACTTTCAAGGAAATAATATTGAACTTATGTTATAGAATAGATATAAACGAGTATATTTTATGTGTATTTTTATCACTAACGAGCTGTGGGGAAGGTGAACGCAGTAGGATTCAGTTATGTATTCAAGGATTTCAGTTTTAATAAAACGTACCTACCTCTAGTTAGGATCTACTTAGGTCGTAATTCAGCTAGTAAACAAATGAATGCGTTAAGATGGAAGCGTGAAAGTTGATACAACTCCATTGAATGACTTTTTCATGAAATAGTCATTCAATGGGGTTGTATGAACTTTGAGGGTTGTATTGATGATTTTAATGATTATAATTCTGTATCTAAATACCTATTACAGCCGCGAATCATATTTTGTTCAATGTACAGCCTGACAATGACTGGCAAATTGCAAAAAACGTAAGGAAATTTGAATTTCGCGGGCTACCCTGACGCTTCCACCTTAAGCCTACAGTAGTGGCATTTCGTTTATGATGATATAGATGAAGTTATTATTATGATGAAGTTTTCAACTTTATGATGATGTAAGTATTATGAAAAAAAAAAGTAGTAAACAAAATGTTTTTTGAGGAAAGTCAGGTGAAGCCAGGCGTTTAGTCGGGTTGTTTGAAATATAAAACCGACTGGTTCTTCGAAAATGTATAGCGTTAATATTTTATTCGTGCTAGAACAGTTCAATTCAATTCAATTCAATTCAATTCAATTCAATTCAATTTATTCAAAGTTAAAAGCCAGAAGCCAGCGGTTAGTTGAATTTACTTTGAATTATAACTTCACAAGAATTTTAAAACGATTCTTGTACTCGAGATTCTCGGAAATTGAAAGGATTTTATTACCAACCCTGGGTTTAAGTGACCCAGTTAGAGTATTTCTACTGAAAGGTCAGGCGCTTGGTCCTTGTAGTTTCTGCTTACCACCATCTGCCTTGCTTTTTCCCAAGTATTATGGGATCAATCTAGGCAGTGGCGTAGGGTGGGTTTGAGGGACTGTCTCTTGTAAAATTTGAAGTTCTAAAAGTGCTGATCGTATCAGCCTAATTTGAATAAATGCCTTTTGATTTTGATTTTGGATCGGCTTCCAGTCTAACCAGATGAAGCTGAATACCAGTAATTTACATGGAACGACTGCATATCTGACCTCCACAACCAAGTTACTGGGTTCACATAGGTTCTGCTTACAACAATATGGAAAAAAGGCGTGAGTTCTAGTTATGTCATGTAGTGTTCTTTTATTTATTTTACTATTTATGTACACACAGAAGACAACACAAGAAATAACATATAATATTTGAGTACAAAGGTACTGCTTATTTCTTAAGAAATTTCTGTTAGCAGACCTGCAAAAGGAGAAATGAAGAAGAAATTTTATTTATTTTTTAAATGTTAGAATTGACGAGAAGAAGCACACATCGTGAGAAGTGGAAGGAATGGGGTAGGCATTTGCCCAGGAGTGGGACAGTACGGGCTAACTAAAAAAAAGAAAAAGTTTGTTAGGGATTGCACGAGCCCGGAATCTAAACCTCAAACAATTTTCGTACAAAATGGTACCGTGGTAGGAAGTACGCGAAATTTCGAACGAAACTTCGTTTTTCACTGACTAAGAGTAGACCTCCAGCTATCAGACTCGCGCCATTTTTTTTTTGCAATCTGGTTTAATTTGCAAATTGGTTTAATTTTATACTTATTCATTTTATAACTTCCACAGCAATGTTAGTAAATGCAGTGACCTTATCCAGGAGTTTTATAGCGCAGGAGTATCACAGTAAGCAGGACAACGGTAGCAAGTGGGGCATCGTCCATCATGTTAACAGTGACACGTTGCGTCTGTAGTGCCAGATGAGAACACTGTCATATTCTCGTTTGGCACCTGCACTGACACAACTGTAGTGTCAGCTAGCTCAAAGGTTTCTATACGGGATAGCGTTTGTAGAGACCGTACTAAGACGTGATTTGAATATATAATACCGATGAAACATTTATATGTGTGGGGGGGGGGTCAGATTGATATACTGAATACTTGATAAACGTTTGTGCGTTTTTTTTATGTATGGCATCTCGCAGTTCAACCTGGGAGATTGTCGTCTGCTTAACCGGTCTAGCCTGTGGATGCCTTAAATTAAAGGCCTCCAGCCAGGGCAAAAAAACTTACAAACTAAGCGACTACACGCTAAGGGCACCCCCTGTGGGGCTCGGACCTTGGCTTAGGGCGTCGCTGGGGGAGGGCAGCAAGGGGACAGGCTGGATCTGAGTGGTGATATTATTTTGGGACTGGTTTAAAACTACTGGCACAGCATCGCGGGCTGGCTCGAGCAAGGGTCGGGGAGGGCAATTACCGGGACGCCGCGACGGTCCTCGGCGGCGAGGGCGGAAAGACGGCGGTCTGGATCGGGGTTTATGCTTGAGCGTACTAGTTTCCCTACGGCTCTCCTGGAGGAGAGTGATAGCGTCGTCGGGTGTGACTAGGGTGTGCCTTGGCGAATCTGACTGATACGTTTGTGCGTTGGTGTTCCTTTCACCGTGTATGTTTTATTTGTATGCTGTACATAATAAAGAATATTCTATTCCATCTGGATTTCAGCAGTAGGTATCTAACTGTTACATCCTTCACCTGTACCCCTTTTGGTCTACTCAGCAGCCTACGCTGCATTCCTGCTGCTGACGCAGCATCCTCTCCTTCCTCTCTCCCCCTCATCATGTTCTGACACCTTTAGTCGTCTCCCAACCGTCTTCCCGTGCACATGTATCTTGCACTCGTGTTTTTATTGTTTTAATATACAAGTTTATTTTAGCCTAAAGTAATTTCTTTTTTTAAAACCCAAATTCGGAACCCGGTTATAACATTGGTGGCAGCGGTGGGATTATAAATCCTAGGAATCCTAGCTGAAAGTGCTAAATTCAGTGCCTAATTTAAAAGTAAAAGTGCTTCAATTCCTGAAAAGTTCCAGAGACGACTCATCACACCGGTAAAACCCGGTACTGACCTAATCCAAGGTCACTCCAGTTCCAGCTCCAGTTCCAGTTCCAGATCCTGCGAAACCATGAAAAACATGTACGCAATAATACTGTGAGTCGTGAACATATTTTCCTATAAGTACAGTGATCAAGTACAAAAAGTTCAGTTCGACAGTTATAACATTCTTCAACGGCTTATCAACGGATGTTATGTCTCGGTGCTCGTCGCAGATCCAGACTCAGCACACTGCATAAGCGATAAGAACACATTGTCGGACTAATTCCAATAACTAATCTTGTTTCCAGACTTATTATATCTAGTTATTCTTTTAGTATTATAAGTTGTTGTCAACCATGTCCCAAGGTAACAAAGCAGTAAAAGAAGAGTCTTCGGGAAACATACCCCTAAGTGTCATCCTAAAATTCATAAAGCCCTTTGATGGCAGTAGAGAAAAATTAAATGCATTTATTAATAATTGTGATAACGCCATTTCCCTAGCCTCTTCTAACGAAGCCGACATCGTCTTCAAGTATATAATTAGCCAACTAGATGGTAAAGCCGAGATTGCTTGTTCAATCAAGGAATTTGATTCGTGGCCATCCCTTAAAGAGTTCCTTCAGAACCAATTTGGGGAGCGTAAACATTACGCTCATCTCCTTGCAGAACTCCAGGATTGCAGACAAGGTGCTCAGGAGAATGTTAGCCAATTCTCACTTAGGATAGAAACCTGTTTATCACAATTGCTTACAGAAATTTCTATATCAGGTCACAAGAAAGGTGAAATATCTGGCAGAGTAGCTGCAATGGAGGACTTAGCCCTCCACACGTTCACGATGGGCCTTACCCCTCGTATCGCAAACATCGTTAGATGTAGGAACCCCAAAAACCTCAATGACGCCATAAATTACGCGATTTCCGAGGAAAAATTGCAGCAATATTCCTACAAACAAAACTTAGCCGTGAAATCACTTCGTCAAAATGATCCAACAATTAGGTCTAATAGACCCAATAACTTTAATAATAATTATCAATCACAAAAACCTACCTTTCAACAACCCTCTTCAAATGATCCATTCTGCAGATATTGCAAGAAATCAGGGCATGTTCTAGAAAAATGCCAACTCCGCGAATATAATAATAAAAGATTCAATAATCAAAATAGATTCTCCCCTTCAAGTGCGCAGCCAAGCACATCTACTTTCAAACCCCGTATTAATGCGGTAACTGAAGTTGAAAGTTATGATACCGTTGACAACAATTTAAACTAAATAATGTCCCGAATAAGCGTCGCACGGGACAGATCAATTCCATAATAGACGACGCTAAATCTTCCATGACCCATGGACAGGGTAACCAGCCCCAAACTCGTGGTCATCCAATTGGAGTCAAGCAGCAGGGTAACCAGCCCCAAATCGTAGGCTCTAAATCTTCCATGACCCATGGACAGGGTAACCAGCCCCAAACTCGTGGTCATCCAATTGGAGTCAAGCAGCAGGGTAACCAGCCCCAAATCGTAGGCTCTAAATCCTTCATGACCCATGGACAGGGTAACCAGCCCCAAACTCGAGGTCATTCCATCCGAGTCAAGCAACAGGGTAATCAGCCCCAAATCGTAGACTCTAAATCCTTCATGACCCATGGACAGGGTAACCAGCCCCAAACTCGAGGTCATTCCATCCGAGTCAAGCAACAGGGTAATCAGCCCCAAATCGTAGACTCTAAATCCTTCATGACCCATGGACAGGGTAACCAGCCCCAAACTCGAGGTCATTCCATCCGAGTCAAGCAACAGGGTAATCAGCCCCAAATCGTAGACTCTAAATCCTTCATGACCCATGGACAGGGTAACCAGCCCCAAACTCGAGGTCATTCCATCCGAGTCAAGCAACAGGGTAACCAGTCCCAAACCGTAGACTTCATCCAAAATCCTGAAAATGAAAAACATATTAATGAAGAAATATACGAATTCACATCTAACATACCAAATAAATACTTACCTTATATAGAAGTTAATTCTCCCGTGTCTTTTAGAGACCTATCCCTTCTCGTCGATACTGGCGCATCTATAAGTTTAATTAAAAAATCAGTCATTGACGACATGCCTGTTATTGACGAATCGATTAAATTTAAAATCAAAGGTATCGATTCAACCATTGATAATCCTCTATGCACATTAGGACAAATCCCTATAACCATCTATACACATGATAGATCTCATAGTGACTGTAAACACCTAACACATATATTCAACATAGTTAATGAATTAAGTATGTCCTACGATGGTATTATCGGCAACGACTTATTCAATTCCATGAGTGGCAAAATTAACTATGATGAAGGTGTGTTGTATTTAAAAGATATTAAGCTTAAAATGCATTTCAATGAACCCGTTTATACTATTACCCCACGCAGTGAAACTGTAATCGAATGTACTGTAGCAAATCCAGAAATCAAAGAAGGCTTAATAATCGACCAACATATTTCCCAAAATCTACTAGTAGCAAACTGTTTAGTACAAGTAAAGAATAACAATCGTGTTAATATTTCCGTTGTTAACACCTCAGAAGAACCTGTAACTATTCCGTCTGATCTTAGATTATATTTAAAGCCTTTCGAACTGAAGGCTTCAATCTCTATCGGTACTTTAGACGAACCTCATACTCATGAACGCACAGAAGAAGTTCTAAAGCAGCTTCGCGTGTCCCATCTTAATCCAGAAGAAACTGAGGCATTATACTCTGTTTGTTCTCAGTTTTCAGACATTTTCCATCTACCCGACGATCAGTTAACCTGCACTGATGCAGTAGAACATAAAATCAAAACCACGTCTGATAACCCCATTCATGTTAAGACATACAGATTTCCCGAATGCCATAAGAAAGAGGTAGATTCTCAAGTTGAGAAAATGCTGAAACAAGGTATAATAAAACCTTCTATGTCTCCATGGTCCTCACCAATTTGGGTAGTACCCAAAAAGCTCGATGCTTCCGGTCAAAGAAAATGGCGCGTTGTAATCGATTACCGTAAACTTAACGACGTGACCATCGGCGATTCCTATCCTATTCCAAACATAGCCGAAATCCTAGATCAATTAGGCAAGTGCAAATACTTTAGCACATTAGACCTAGCTTCCGGTTTTCATCAAATAAACATGTCTCCTGATGATTCTCCCAAAACAGCATTTTCAATCCCAACAGGGCATTACGAGTTCACTCGTATGCCATTTGGATTAAAGAATGCACCGTCCACCTTTCAGAGATTAATGAATTCCGCTTTATCTGGTCTCCAAGGCATCCAATGCTTCGTTTACCTTGATGATATCGTAATTTACTCATTTGATATCCCTTCTCATATAGATAACCTAACTAACGTATTTTATAGACTCCGTCAATTCAGTTTGAAACTACAACCGGATAAATGTGAATTTTTAAGAAAAGAAGTTTCATATTTAGGCCACGTCATTACTGACAAAGGCGTAAAACCAAATCCTGAAAAGCTAAGAGCAGTTCACGAATTCCCTATACCAAAAACTCCTAAGGACATCAAATCATTCCTCGGTTTCGTCTCTTACTATCGCAGGTTCATCTCCGATTTTTCTAGCATTGCAAAACCTTTAACAAATCTACTGAAAAAGAATGTAGAGTTCGTCTGGTCAAATGAACACCAGTTATCCTTTGAAATCCTAAAAAATAAATTAACTACAGCTCCGTTATTATCATATCCTGATTTCTCGAAACCATTCCTTCTCAGCTGCGATGCATCCAATTATGCAATCAGCGCTATTCTTTCCCAAGGCGAAATAGGCAAAGACAAGCCCATCGCCTATGCCTCCCGTACACTCAACAAAAATGAGTGCAATTATAGTACAACTGAAAAAGAATTACTTGCAATTCTTTTCGGCTGTAAGACCTTCCGTCCTTACCTATATGGTAGAAAGTTCACAATAATTACCGACCATCGTCCTTTACGTTGGCTATTCAACCACTCTGACCCCAGTAGTAAACTTCAGAGATGGAGATTAAAATTGGAGGAATATGAGTATGAAATAATATATAGAAAAGGAAAACTAAATAATGCCGCTGATGCATTATCCCGTTATCCTATAACTAAATCCGTCAATCCTATAAATCCTATACCTAATACTTCTAATGAGAATTTAAACTCACCTAATTATGACGAAACATCGAATCCAGATGTCCTTCCAGCTATCTCTCCGGACGATCTAATCCAACTTGAAGATCTTACAGACCCCCTTATCCAACCTACAAGCTTACCAGAGTTAGGCAACCTTGATGATCTAGATAATATAATAGATGAAAACTTACCCTCACCTTCCACTGATCATCCAAATCCAATATCACCACCTGATGTCCCGAGCCGTAGTAACTCCAGTACCCCAGATGGTAATTACTCAGACTTCCTTAAAACTACTGCTAAGGATTTTAATCCTAACGTAACCATAATAGAACACAATGAAAGCCTATCCAAAACTGATAAAAAATATATCATTATCCCTACATCTATAGATATGGACGAATCCGTCCCATATACTCAAGAAATCATATCTAATATTCCTAATTTGAGCGAATTTTCCTTACTAGAAAGAACATTACATTCCTTCCTTAAATATGAATCCGAAGATAAAGTTTACTATTTCATTTTCACCAAGGTCAATCACTTTGACACTTGCACATATGAAGATATCTACAAGTGTCTTAAATCCGTAAGAAATGAGTTAGTTGTCAGCCTCACAGGGCAAAATAACCCTCAAATAGCTATAGCTGATTTTAATAATCCTTTCGACACTCATCAGTATATCAAACTATATAATATGATCCTATATTTATTTCACAACTCAGAAATGACTATACACATTTATAAAAATACTATTATCTATCCATCACAGAGTGAAGTCCCTAAAATCATGAAAGAAAATCATGATCTTCCTATAGCCGGTCACTTAGGTTCTGGTAGAATGCTGAAACGCATCCAAGAAAAATACTACTGGAAAAACATGAGAGTAGACGTCGAAAACTACGTAAAGAAATGTCCACAATGCCAAATTAATAAAGCCCTTAGAAGAACCAATCGTGCCCCTATGCAAATCACATCTCTTTCCACACGACCCTTTGAACGTGTAGCTTTCGATATAGTAGGACCACTACCAGAAGCCGGTAACGATAAATATAAATACATATTGACTCTCCAAGATGATCTCACCAAATTCTCAGCCGCTTATCCAATTACCAACACTACTGCTGCGGAAACATGCGAATGTTTGGTTCACTTCATTACTTTATTCGGAATACCCAAAACAATTCTAACAGACCAAGGCACCAACTTCACGGCCGAGCTATTTAAAGAAACATGCAATTTATTAAAAATAAAACAATTATGGTCCACCCCGTATCACCCTCAGACTCAGGGTGCTCTCGAAAGAAGTCACTCCACCTTAAAAGAGTACCTAAAATCTTATGTAAACGAGCAACAAAACAACTGGCCCCGTTTTGTGTACACAGCTATGCTTGCGTACAACACAGCCATTCACTCAACCACTCATTTCTCTCCCTATGAGCTTGTATTTGGAAACAAACCCTATATACCGAATTCCATCTACGAGGAAACTGCAGGCGCAACTTACCCTGAATATGTCCGCATACTCCAAAATAGGCTCAAGTATTGCCGAACAAAAGCAATAGAACATATACAAAAATCAAAGACCAATTCCAAAACTTATTATGACATTCACACAAGGCCAATTAAATATAAAGTCGGTGACCTTGTTTACCTTAAAAATCACTTACGCCTTAGAAAAGCTCTTTCACCAATATGGAAAGGCCCGTTTAAAATCGTGAAAATCCATGGCAACAATACCGCGTCACTATTAATTAACAGACGTCACGTCAAACACCATTTTGACGAATTTAAAATAGCAACTAGTAATGAACCATAGTACCTTATTTAATATACAATTCAGTTAATTTAGATTACCTTTCCTTACAGAATTGGTTACATTTATCCTACCCTGGCGTCAAACAGTCAAGGATATATCCAGCCAGCATCAGGTGACGCAGGCATATATTTTGACCCTATTGGCTCCCTAAAAATAACCGATGACACTTTAGATATTATCATCCCCATAGACATTTCTTTTATTCAACCACATTTAGATAACATAAGGGATATCCTAAGAACTTCTCAATTCCTATGTAATCAAAGCAATGCATACTATGAAGGCGAATGTCACTATTTGTTCCAACCATTGTCATCCCGTTATTCTGATATAGTTAGAGACTTTGATTCCATTTCCCATCTTATATCTAAATCTTATAAAAGATCCGCCTGGTTTGGTGGAATCGGCTCAGTAATTAAACAACTGTTTGGAAATATGGACCAAAATGATGCCGAAAAATATAGTAATGCTATTCAGACCTTAGAGAATGATCAAACTAAATTGGCAACCCTCATGAAAGAAAACATGATGGTTACAACATCCACACTATTGTCCCTTAAAGAAGTTATTGATAAAATTAATGCAAATGAAGCTAGCCTTAGTTATGCCATTGATATTCTAAACCAAGAAATGACAAATTTAACATTAGTTTCCAATAAGCTATTAATTAGGTCTAAAATATCGGGACTGTCGAATATTTTAGAAAGTAGTTTATTAACCCTATCATTTAAGTTAGAAGATATAATTAATGCTATTATGTTTAGTAAGTCCAATATTCTATATCCATCTATTATTACTCCTAAACAATTGTTTACAGACCTTGTAAGTAATTATAGATTTCTCCCTAGTCCTAAGCAATTACCTGTACCTTTAATCTTAGACAATATCCATATTCTAGAAAATATATCCGATGTATCCAGTTATTATGCAAATAACAAAATAATATTTGTATTACAAATACCTTTAGTAAATACTAAAGAATTCGATTTGTATCATACTACACCTTATCCTATTGCCCTGAAAAATGTAAACAAAACATTGTACTCTACAATAATACCATCCACTAAATATTTGGGCATAACTAAAGATAAATCATCTTATTGTAAATTAAATTCACTTACCACCTGTAAAATTGTAAATACGCAATATCATATTTGTGAAATTTCCAATGTATACTCTACATCAGCCGTACCAATATGTGAAACTGAGGTTATTTCAAAAGCTTTGACTTCCGTTCCGTCTCTCTGTAGGACCGAATTCATAAATGGTAATTTTGAAACCTTTCATAAATTACATAGTAGTCAGTGGATATACATGATCAGTCAAAATTCTAAAATAACAATAGAATGTAATAATCAAGATTTATTTGAATCTTCTATTTCTGGCACTGGTATACTAACCATACCAGACAACTGCATTGCCTATTGCAACGATAATAAGCTAATACCTAAACATAGCATTGAAATAAAATTAAAGCCAATAGTATTGCATTTCGAATTAATTAATGATACTTGTTGAAGTTCCACCACATATTTAAAAGAAAATATTAAACTTCCTTACGTTAATTTGAAAAACATTAATAATTTAGACTCTCTCTTCTCAAATTATAATAAAGTAACTGATCAAATTAAAACAAACCTTAATTCAGTAATTGAAAAACCTCATATTGTCCTTTACGGTAACTATTATTCCTATACAACTGTTATTATAAGCCTAGTTATAATCTTAGTTATTTCCTATAAATTGTATTGTTATTGTAAGTTAATTAAGAAATCTAGATGTACCCCTTTACCTGATATTCCCGTAGAAATGGCATCTACAGATGTCGAAGATATTCCTGCTCCTCGCCTCCGAATGACCTAAAACCCGGAAAACTTACCTTTCCTTCTGGCGTCAACTTACCTTCCACCCGTAAGTTTCCTCCTAATCGGGGGGCTGTTACATCCTTCACCTGTACCCCTTTTGGTCTACTCAGCAGCCTACGCTGCATTCCTGCTGCTGACGCAGCATCCTCTCCTTCCTCTCTCCCCCTCATCATGTTCTGACACCTTTAGTCGTCTCCCAACCGTCTTCCCGTGCACATGTATCTTGCACTCGTGTTTTTATTGTTTTAATATACAAGTTTATTTTAGCCTAAAGTAATTTCTTTTTTTAAAACCCAAATTCGGAACCCGGTTATAACATAACGTTATCTGGATTGGTTCTAGAGAACGTAGGTATATGTATATTTTGCCTTAAAAGTCTGTCGAGCAAAGCTTTCAGGAACACCGCAAATGGCAAAAGGGATTGCTCGGCCATGGTTGTTATACAAAACGAGTTGTGTTAACCAGATTATAAAATTAGCCAGTCATCTTTTGACATGGAGATGGGTTGCATAACCTGGTTTTGTGTCTGAAGAGGTGGCCCCAGCTCGCATTACTAGCACAGCTAGTTTTAACCACCACAGTATCCGAAACAAACGAACGATTAGATCTATCTATAGATTTCTATTGAATGATGACAAAAATTCAGAATAATCACGTCGCTTTGTTTTTCTACAGTTGATAGAAGTGATAGTGAGAAGTAAGTAACAAAACCAGCAGTAACACCCGTATCTATAAACAAGTCAAAGTTACTTGAGTAAAAGTAATTATTTAAGATATGATTTTTGTCATCATAGGTAGTGCTGCCACGTAGGTAGTGCTGGTCCTCCTCTATCATGCTTAACACCTTACCGCTTGGCCTCGAGCTTCGCCCTCAAGCGACAAAACAATTAAAAGCATGCAACGAGTCACAACGACCCGACTTGCGACGCGACAGATCGCGTCGTAATTCGGGTCGTTGTGAATGGGTTCTGACCCGCGAAGAAAACGAGGTAACACGCGCGTAAAGCTTGACGTCAGGTGCATCGCTAGTCGCATCTACCGACGCCGCAAGCGGGGTCTAAAAGACGTAAAAGGCAAACAAAACCATTAACCGTCAGCACTATTATGTTACATAATTCTGCGTAACTATACGTAGTTGGTCCACCGTCCGCACATCCTCCACACCTTACCGATCGATGCGCAGACGCATGAGTAACGTTACGATAACGAGACGTATTTCCCCGAGGTTGCGCCATCGAGGTCGGGGTTGGGCAACCACACGTCCTTAATATTGGCTCCGGTATACGTGCTTCTGATCATCTGGCCCCGATTGGTTATCCTGATAAGCCGGATCTTAGGGTTTACCAACCCGCTTTCTAGTCACAAATTACGTTTCCTCTTCCTACCTTGGTAGGATTAATCAGCCAGCAGGTGGTAGATGAGCTGAATGCTCTAAATCCGCTATTAGATACTTAGTCATTTATTTATGTAGGTTGAAGAAGAAGAAGAATTAATTTATGTCAACTCATTGAGGACCTTCTTTATTTTTAACCGACTTCTTATGACTCTGTCTCTGCCTCTTTGGAATATGAGGTCGGATCGATTCCCAAGTCGGGTAAAATGTTTTTGGGTTTTTCGTTCAGGGATTTCTAAGTAGCTGCTCGAAGTCTGGATTGGTGCCGGTTGATAGCAATAGGGTCGCCTCCTATTACAAGGGGTTCAAACATATCTGACGAATAGGTGTATGTATACACCTCTGTCGAACTCGTAAGGGTACAGGCGTGATGTTAGGTTATGACGATGGTTTGAAAAAAGCATACTTAACAGAATAAACAATTCTCTCGGAATTATTGTTTTCAAGAGGCTCTCGGATATAGGTCAAGAGCATAATATTATGATCGAGGAGCGAGCATTATATAAAAGATCCCTGAAGATTTCAGGCTCCTTCAGAATCGTCGGCTATGCAACTTTATTGACCATACCTTTAACGCTGACCAATAAAACGAGATCCAAGTCTGAATTTCAGGAATAAACCTACAGCTGTAATTCAGTATTTATCGTTATTGTCGGTTTTGTTAAGTGTTTATTTACAAACTAGCTGTTGTCGTACGCGTGAAATTATAAAAATATTACTTCCCTATTTGAATCGGATTTCGTTTCAGAGATTAGCCGGAACAAACAGGCAGACAGACAAAAAAATTATAAAAATATATGTATACTTTCATAGGCATTCAGTACAAAGCTATTATTTTGAAATTACAAACAGACACTTCAAATTTATTATAAGTATGTACAGATGTTTATGAATCTGCGTCAACAACGAAAGTACTTATTCTGTGTACTCCTGTAGGCCTGACGGGAACTGTGGTAAAGTCGAACAGTAATGTTGGTCGCATTCACTAGGCTAGCGGAACACACAAAAGACGATCAGTAATACGTGAGTGTAACCAACAGGGGGGTTACGATGATCTGTTAGTGCAGGAATGTGTTAAGACTACTCCGAGAGTGGGAAAGTGACAGCGACATACTAAAACATTCCTGCACTAATAGATCATCGTAACCCACCAGATCAGAACTTGAGAAGTGGAGTCGAGTTGCAGATCGTGGGAACGAACTCAGACAGCCAATTTTCTTTATGAAAATTATTTTATCACCACTGCTTTCAAAACGATGAACGATAAAGACAACATGGTGAGGAAACCGCCATGTCCTAAAACCAAACATTCGAAGACACGTGACACCCACAGACCCGCACTGCGTCCGCCTGGTGGATGACAGCCCACTCCCTCTTGTAAACTCTCGTAGAGAAGCAGCCAGTATCCGAGCAATAGGATCGTTACCAGCAGATTGTGTGCATTCGTGCAATATGCGTATATTTTGAAATTTTACACATTAAACTAATGGTTTCAGCAATAATGTTCACAATGTCTTATTGTTGCATGTGAAGCGGCACTAACTAGCTGTCTGGTGAAGAAATACACTTGTTATACATAATCATGTTTAGCCATGAGAATAGAAACACATTGTGGATGTCTTTGGGTGTGTCGCCATCCTTGAGTTCTGCGTGATTTATTATTGCAATGGTTTGTTCTAAGTAGTGGTTTGCAGGTACGACAGTTGAGCGTGGGGTTCGATTCCCGGGTCGGGCTAAATGGGGAATTAGGAAAGGGCAATTAGGAATTTCCCAGTGGCAGCCCGGAGTTTGGAAGTTGGCGGTATGATATCCCCGTTATTTAGCTGTTGGTCCTGCACCTGATCTATGACGACCTGACTATGCGAGTAAAGGAACAGAGAGTGCATCTGTATCCGCGCACACACTTGTACACTACCGCTTATCTCCGTTGAGATTAACTGGCGAAATGTGGGTGTACTATTAGGTACACCTCTGCCTAACCCTTCTGGGATAACAGGTGTGATGTCATGTTATGTTAGATTAGCCGCCGTGATCGAAAACGGTCAGCGGCACTATAATTATGATGTGATCAGAAGCCTCCTCTCTTACACTCACCATTTCCCCTCGCACTGTTATGTACTTACATACATATCAGTCATTACTTTTCTTAGAGCGATTACCTCTGAAATCCAAACGATGCGCGATGTAGCCAGTTCATACATTTGTTAACTATCCACACATACAGTTACTATTGCATCAGTCTGGAATTTCCACTCGGAATAGATACTGTACGGTTTTCTGTTTCGCAAGTATTTTTTGCTAGCCTTGTTCTGGTTGCAATATCGCATTGTTTTTCAAAGTTGGTATGCATTTAATGTAGGCGTGTTTATTAGTATCGTTACGAGTCGTTTCAATAACTATTTACGTAGATAAGCTAGTGATTTAGTTACAAAGTATGATATGTTTCATAATATTATGCATGCACTGCATGATAGATTAAACAATATACCGCCACAGTATGCTACTGGGCGTTTGCACTGGCGAAACATTTACATAAAACATATTGTCTGATAGACATAAAGATTGCAATGATGAGAAGAGAGGCAGACAGAAAATAGAGATTTCAACATCTTTTCTATGTGAACTTTTTGTTACATCAGTTAAGTATAGCAGTAAGTAGTTGCTCTCTTCAATTTTCCTCACAATGTGAGCTTTTCGATTCATTATTATGATTCTAAAATTACAAGCTTTCGTTTGTCGAAACAAAATCAAGCAATGTCGTACAAGATATTTTAAATATGCTTTAGTGTCAATACAATACGTAACCACGAGAGCCAAACCGCGAGCACAGCTAGTATGATTCTAAATTTCTAACTCCACATCACCAAGCTTTTATTAAAGTAGTTTTACGAGAACCTTCCAATACACCATATTCATAGAAACTCCACAACCAATATGGGCAGCTCCATAAAAGGCAACGAAAGTTTGAGCTCAAAATAATCTGATGACTCACCATTGACAGTTGATTCTCATGCTCAAAATAACAAATAGACAATATTTAATTTATCAGAATTTTTTTAATGAGATTTTGCCCGCGGCTTCGCCCGCGTATGTATCGGAAATTATACTACAGGAATGTAGGTAATAGCACGATTATAATTATGTCCAATGTACTTAGGTCATGGTCTACATGATGTAAAGAGACGCATAACGAAGTGGAAATGTAGGTGTTCTCCCAGTCATTGCGATCATTCTGGATCATACCTGTGAACCTTCTAGTTACAGAGATATTGTCACAAGTTTAAAAAAATACAAGTTTTTAATGTAAAACTTCCATGACCCCTGTACTATTTAATGCTACCATCAGCACAATGTTTGCAGTGAGATTTTTCACCCCGAAACAAAAGTTCCCCAGCAAAAATTTTTACGTAGAGAGAACGCTTGGTTGACGGCTTCGTGAAGGGTCCGTTTATACCCAGTATGTCAAAAGGTAACAGACAGAGAGACAGATTTCGTTTCTTCACATTTATAATACTCGTATGAGTGTTCACAAGAACACAATAAGCCTAATCTCCCTCTTAATATAACAAGCAGTATAAAGAACACAATAACGACAGTAACACAGTTTTCATCTAGATAACAGCTGTATAATTATAATTTCATCAAGATAAACCAATTAACATTCATAAAGCAAGTTTAGCTACCATAGAATAAGGTGCAGAAGTTTAATTACATACAATACTTGAAAACCTGTTTTTGAAGGCTCGTGGCTACTTTATCACAGCCACAAGGGTCGGTTTTCCTAGATCGGTCCTTGAATGGGTGACCATCTATTACATTCCGAGTTTCCTCCGTCCGTTGGTCCCGGCTGCCATTTGTAGATCTTTGACAGTCGTTACAGGAAGTCAGTGGCCCTAATGTCTTAGTACTAGGCTTACCAAGGAGTATCGTTAATACGATAGAAACCAGAAAGTACTAAAGTACCAACTGGGTTGTGGAGGTCAAAAAGGCAGTCTCTCCATGTAAAATACTGGTACTCAGCTGCATCCGGTTAGACTGGAAGCCTATCCCAATGTAGCTGGAAAAGGCTAGGCAGATGATGACTTGAAAACACGGAATGGTGACGATGGATGTTTACGGAAGCTACTGTTGAGGCTACAGTGTCACATGAAAATAATATTGACATCTCGATGAAGTGAAAGTGAAAATAATCGGAATGCATGAATGAAAGATGAAATGAATGGTGATCAGTATGTATAATAAACAGTGTCTTCAACATTGACATGAATGGAACAGAGGCTGGTGATTAAGACGAAATAAATTAAAACATTAAACAATGTTGGGGCGTTGGTATTAATGCCAATAAAAATAAAGAAAGAAAATGTTTATATGAAATAAATAAATAAAATAAATGTTATGGTTCGAAAAGAGGAGACTAATGAGATAACGAGTAATCGAGAGACGATCGATCGAGAGAGATCGATGGACGAAGAAGATGCTGCGCCGACCCCAAATAAATTGGGAAATACTGCCCGAAATAATGATGAGGTATAAACGCAAATAACAAAGAAATACAAGCAGTTGCTTGGATTTTTAACCCCCGACCAAACAAAAACAAGGGTTTGAAGTGTGTAGCTGTGGATCTGTGTGTCTGTATGTGGCATCATAGCTCCTGAACGGATGAACAGATTTCGATTAAGTCTTTTTTCGTTCGAACGGTGTCTTAATCGACAGTGTGTCTTAGCTATGTTTCAAGAAAATCTGTTCAGCCGTTTGAGATCATCACCTCTTTTCTAGTTGATGAAGAGAAATACACAACTTCCACGGGTCTGATCAATCAAAATCCTGTCATTTGTCAATGATTTTACAAAGTATGATAATCTTGAACTGATGCGCAGGCATCACCAGGATCATGCAGGATACCAAATCTGCCAGGAGAACTCCAAAGACCCCTGGCCCGTCCCAGGAATATAACCAAGGCCCTCACGTTTAGCGGTAGCATTCGGGCCACTAAACCAACGAGTTAGACAACTATGAGAGAGAAATATACCTAATTATCAACAAAGAAAAATAAAAATAAGAAATGATAATAAAATGTAACCGGTTTTAAAATATTCCCAATGTCTGTTAACCTTCTTGTTTTGCATTCAAACGTAAGTGGCATTTCGCGTTCAACAATGGGTTACATAAGATGCGCGCGCGCTTCTGACATCACCGGCTTTCACTCTCGTTCGGATATCGCGGTCAATGAGTCAAAAATGCGGGTTAATACTGTCCACGTTGGTGAGGATCTAAATTGTAGTGTATTACATGGAAAAATAAATAAAATAAGTTCGCGTGATCTGGAAAAGACCCAAGATTGAGCCCTGTGGAACTCCGTAGACAGAACATTCTCCCGATTGCATTTTTGAATCAGCAGAACAACGAGTAGTAAGTAGTAGTAAGAAATAAATGCCGCTTGGTCAAGAAGCATGTGTGAAAACTTTATTTTATAACGAATGGTGAGCATTTAGTTTGGAAGTATTTTGATAATTTATCTTTTATAAACTTTAAAGTCATACAAGGGATTAAATTCAGTTCGTCATTTTTAGCCGATCGGAAATCCCATCGGCACACGGTTTATAAAGCCATAAACTTATATTTCTTCGAGTGTCCTATTTACATGTTAAATCAGCAGTCTATAGGTGTTATTTAGCCGACACTAACGCGAATATTATGCGTCGGAACGAAACCAGTTGTTCGCATAATTTTGCGGGTAAAATACATATAAATTTTCACATTTTCTCACGTGCCTAGAGACACTGTAGCGTCTAGCTGTCGCTGACAAGTGCTCTAAAAGCGCTATTTATTTTGGAAAATGGTTAATAAAACTTCAATATCCTAAAAGTCTATTTTACCACTGGAAAGTTTAGAATGGGGGAAGAGCCTGCGTGTGGGTCTACCACCGGACAAATACCTGTGAGCGATTAACACCTAAACCCAAATCTTACCTCAAAAAGATTGAGCGTTATTTTAATGTAATTATTTAATGAATGCATGTTGAAATAAATAGTCTGAATTTTTTTTTTTTGTCTTTGATGAGGTCCGTGTTTCCAAGCCGCTCTGGGAAAAAATGCCAAAAGAAAGGTCAAAATCTCTATTAACGTCCGTACAAGGTAGATATAATGTCTTGTAGTGGTCGGGGGGACAGGTGTTGAGGTTCTCAGGTTCTAGTCAATGCTCCTGGACTTCCAAAATGGTGAAACTATTCTATTCGTCTATTTTCAGGCATTGTGGTGTTGTTTTTATAAAATAATTTTCTGCTACATTTTGTGCTGACTTGTAAAATAAGTGTAGTGGATAATTCAAATGCAGATATAAGTAATAGGCGTAATTAATGTAATTAAAAAGAGACATAGCGAACATAGCTGAAATGTTGAAAGTGTTGGTATCGCGCCATGTGTGTAGGTAATTGATCGATTTGATATCCGTATAGCTGTGAAAGTATGTAATTCATTAATTACTATAACAACCGCCAGTTATAGAAGACATACTTCAGACAATATAATAATTAACATGAATGATTAGAAACATTACTATCACTGACAATTTGCAGAATCGATTACGATTTTGACAATAGAAGGAATTTAAATAAGAGGCAAACCATCTTCCAAACCGCATAAAATTGGGCGAAGCCAATTGCGTTTACAGGCCGTAAAATTGTACTAAAACCCAAAGACCAAATGACTCAGACTTCGCAAGATGTTTTCGAAGAAAAATGCATTTCAGGATGTCCTGTTCTCAAAAATATTATTGACAAACACGTTATGTCATGACATTAGCAATAGCAAAGAGTTTTGCAAACGGATCTAGACTTCGCAGCTGTCATATTACGTTGCATAGTTGCAAAACAGTTGGTAACAGCTGGTAATACGTCGGTAACATGTCCAAAGAATCATTCATATGCTGTTAAGTAATCTTTTATGATGGTTCCGATTTGCATAACTCAATCACGGATGTTTTTATGCAAAAGAAAGGTTCGTTAGTGGAGATGAATGAAAGATAATTGCAAGCAGCTGAGATGACAATACTGACAGGAGAGGGGCATGGTTCTTTCGCTTGAATGACTTAGATACGAGGGTGCTGTTGCTAAATATTTGTGACATTGTCTATGGCAAGTGTATTGACAAAGTAAGATGGCGGCGTTAGTTCCGATTAAGGCCACACGAAGTAGTGTCGTGGTGTGCAGCCGTTATGATATGGGCATGTGATGAGGAGGAATGAGAAAAATGTCTTGAGCAAAGTTTTGTAAGAAGGGAAGACCAAAGAAATTATTGATTGAATGTGTGAGGGATGATATGACTAGAAAGGAGATGATTACTGTGATGACGACTAATAGAGAAGTATGGAAGAAGACATGTTGTACCGACACCAAAGAGATTGTAAGAGTGTAAGCAATTTTTTGATTATTGCTTCTTTGTTTGTGGTAAAAATATTTTGTGTTGGATTTTAATACGTAAAAGCTCTTATTTTGATGTGGCATGTCTTTAAATATATTTTTATTTAGTCGAGAGTTAGATATATTTCCGCGGGATGTTCAAGTTTGATTAGTGGTCAAACAAGTTGCGTCGACCCCAAGTAACATAGGCAGGAAGATGATGATAATTATGAGTCAAAATTACATAACATAACATCACGCCTGTAATTCCCGAAGGGTAAGGCAGAAGTGTACATAATAGTACATCCAAAATTCGCCAGTTATGTTTTAAGTCCCATGTAATAGGGGGCGAGCCTATTGCCATCAACCGGGCACAAATCCAGACTCCGTGGCTGCTACTGAGTAATTCCTGATGGAAAATCAAACCGATGGGAATCGAATCAAGGACTTCATGCTCGAACAACAAGGCAGTCATAGTAAATACCATTTCATATTTTCTATATTTATCTTGGTTTAAACCAAGACAACTCAATTTTGTAACTAATATTGTCAATAACTATGCTTGCTCGTCTATAACATGTAAAAGCATTCTGTTACATCGGGCGGAACAGAAAGGATTCGATTATCTATCGGAAAATGTTGTTGTCATAGATTTTCTTACTGGATGTGTTTGGTTTAAAAGTAGACAGAACTGTCACCACACTTTATTAATTTAAGTCGCTTATAATTTTTGTTTAATAATTTAGAAACAACACCTGGTGGGGATTGGTACTTTTTTTTCCAGAAATCCCCACTAGACTGACTTTTAACGATCTCCACTGATGGGGATTTGTCGGTGGGGATTTCTGGAATAAATCGTTTTAAGGTACGTAACGGATTATGATGCTGGCTGAATGAAATAATTTCGAAAAGTTAATTTGTACATTACATTAGTATTAAATGTAATAAAGCTTTATATAATGCCGCTGCATGCTGCGCCGATCCCAAATAAATTGGGATACATAAGAGCTGGAGAATGATGAAAAAAATATAATGCCTGAAGAATCTTCTTCTCTCGTGAAAAGTTTTTACTAATAATAATATGTGGCCAGTGTGACCGAAAACAAGAAAATTTGCCAGCCAAGTTGAGGCTCCCATGCCACCGTTTTTGGTAATGATAGAAAGCCCTCGAAAAATTCTAAACAACAAATCTATGATCCGCATACAATATGGGCATTAATGCGTTCGGATACACCACCCAAATATAAAGCACGGTGTAGGCTGTAGAAAGTCGAAAGTGTTTTATGTCGTTCTGTTAAACACACGCGATTTTCTTTTGTTTTCAATGTTGCCATTGTTTTTAAATGCGTGTGATGATTGTGGGGTATCGCATATATTATTGTCAAGGTTTAAGGGGCTGGTTTTATGTAAGCTTTGAGTGATTTGTTTAACAAAATTTATTTAAGAATGGTCAAGGTGAAGGAGCCTCTTTAGAGTTGGTGAAATTATTGTATATGCCATTGACATGATTAATTAATTTTGCAAGTTTTATTGTTGCGTTACCTACCTATTTATTACCTATGGATATACTTTTTGGCTTGTGCATTTACGCATAGCCCAAGATGATGACAATATGATTCCACGAAGGTACAAACCTTTAGTGAAGTGAACTCGGGGTCTGCCAGCGAGCCATGGCACGAAGTATACCTACTAGGAGTCAAAATTTATGCACGTATAAGGAACAGTATACTTCAATCCATGACCCAAATCGCAGACGTTTGCAATATAGCCGCCAAATTATAATGGAACTGGGCAGGCCAAATCTGTCGCAGGTCGCATCAAAACTGGGCCAAAGTGGCAACAGATTGGGTTCCAAACAACAGAACCCGGCGACATTGCAGGCCGAGAAGGAGATGGCGGGACGAGCTGGACACAAAAAGGATTGGGCCCAAATAGCTCAAGATAGAGAAACATTTAAAGCGGGAAGGGAGGCCTTTGCCCTGCCGTTGGACACATAAGACTCACAATAATAAAAAAATAATGTTAATGTGTTGGCATGTACTAATCATAATTACTCATAGACAAGGAAGAACTGGACCAAATACAGTTACCTACACCTTATCAAACTGGGTTAGTGGCAATAGAACATAAAATTTGACACAGGTTGGCCGAAACAAGGAAAACCTGTTCAGGTGGAGATTCATAGATGACTCTGCCCTGGAGTGTAAATGTGGTGTTGCCCCATAGACGATGGGACACTTGATATCGTGTCCTGCTTGTCCTGTTGTTTGAACATCACAGGAGCTGATGGACGCTACTGAAAGTGCCAAACTCGTCGGTAAATTTTGGGCTGACTCAATTTGAATTGTCATCGACGCTCTAAGAAGAAGACAAAATTAGAAAGACGCTTTTGTGTGTTAATGAGGGTCACTCCTAATGAGGTATTTCAGATCATACCTAATTGGTTTTCTAGAGTCACACACAAACTTATTTTTTTTAAATTCCGAAATACTTTCTAACCATACGGGTAAATAAGATAATGAAAACGTAAACGATAACTTCCGGCCTCAACTTGCATAATCGTTTTGGGAGTGTAGGTATAGCCCATCAACATTTTGATAGTTATGTTGTTATATGCATCATGGCAATAGCGCCCACGACCCAGAAACTAGTCAGTTAGAAAACTACCGTCACGTTCATATGCGTAGACAGGGCGCATATAACACTTATACTTAACTCGACTCGCGGACTCACAGTGGGTGTCAAGGTTACCGCACTGTTACGTAGAAACTTTGGGTGTGATTATAGGCTTGAATGCTCGTGTGTTATACTAGGTGCAAATAAAATAACCTATAATTTCAAAAACGGTATGCGTGCAGCTGTGTATGCGCCTTTAGTGCTAAGCGCCATAAAAAACATGCGTTGAAGTCTTTTATTAGGTCATGCTTGTATTAGGCCTAATTTTATGATGCGTCGATGGTCTAGAGACCGAGCATAGGGCTTGGTTTTGATTTTAGTGTTATTGGGTTTCTCCACCAAGAATTCTCAGTGGCAGCCCGGATGTTGGCAATAGGTTTCGCCTGTCCCATTTATACGGGAAATAAACATAGCTAGTGACATGTGCGGTTACTGCTGGGAAATACAGCCGTGAGGTCGCTTAGACTGCATATTTTGGCAAAGGCAGAGAGGGCAGGATAGGAAGTAGATGAAACATAGCTCGCGATATAGCTCTAGATCCACACACTGCTGCCGTTCCTCGATCAAAAACTACTAACGTGAAAGTTTTCAAACTGACATGGTCATTAACACTGTCGTTAACATATAAAACGGGATATTTACCATGTTTACTGTCTATTTCGAGTTCCCGATATTTCGAAACTGTTGCAAGCACCATGATCATGGATAAATATCCCGTTTTATGTGTTAACGATACTATGGTGAAGTTTAAAAACGTTGAACGTGAGCCAGTTTCATGCATCAGACATCCGTGTAAAATCTAAAGCAATATTCTCGTATGATCTAGTCTCCAATATGGCGGCTGGAGGCAAGTTGGTAAGCGTCGTATGACAAACTGGGTTAGCAGAGGACTGGCTGGGTAATGCAGTTAGTTATAAGGGTTGTAATCACATTTTATTTGATAGAAGATGAATATTTTATTATGTATAGGGTAGGATGAAAGTAGAGGCATTAATATTCTCGTTTATAAGACCAGCTTGTCCTTTTGAAACTCAAAGCTTTAAAATTAAATTAAGTTTTGCTCGTGGCTACATCTGCGTGGAGGTTATGTTTCAAATACCATGTTATGTGGCTGCTACTGAGAATTTTTTAATAGAAAAACCCAATCATACTTTGCCCGACCCGCCGGGAATCGAACTCAGTATCTCTTGCTTAGCAGCCACATTGGCGACCAACGAGGCCGAGAAAATGGTGCCTAATCAAACCCGAAGATAGAAAATAGGTCGCGAAAATAAGTTAAACATAGCGAAAATAAAGAATTATAAAATTCTCTTTCATTAACAGCAGTAGGATAAGCTTTACCAGGAATATTTTACTGCAAAAATAGGAAGCAAACGTTGTATTCCGAGAATGGAAAAATATTAAACGATGTTACGCAATACGCTTCATACTAGTTAAAAAAAAAACGTTGTTAATAAAATGATATTTACTGCTGCACGAGTTTTAAAATGAAAATGGATGGTTAAATAAAAGTTATTTACAGACGATATAATCAAATAAAAAATTGCTCTGTGATTAAAAGTTGTGTAACGTCCGCCATTTTCCGATAGCCGTTAATAAAATTTTGATTGGAGTTTAATTAATTAACGAACTATTTTGTTCGCTAAAGCTCTTTGAAGTGAACTACTTGAGCTGGTTGGACGTCAGATCCAATATTGATATTGGTACCTATTTTTCTATGAAATTATTAGGAAAGTATGAACTAAAACCTTTTGAATCCACAACGGCTGAATCAAAATTCATTTTTGGCAAGTGTTAAGGTTCTTATAACTTTTAATCAAACATAACATCACGCCAATAAACTGTGAAGGGTTGGGCAGAGTTGTATTTACGTCCCAAGGCCCTTAAACCCACATTCCGCTAGTCCTAAGTAATAGGGAGCGCATATTTAAAGCACACATTTCGCCAGTTATATTTAAGTCCCATGTTATAGGGGGCGAGCCTATTGCCATCAACTGGGCACAAATCCAGACTTTGTGACTGCTACTGAGAAATTCCTGATGGAAAACCCAATAACACTTTGCCCGACCTGGAAAACGATCCCAGGCCCACACGCTCAGCAGTCGCACAAAAAAAGTTCAATGTTTATTTCAATAATCATTTATCATATATTCCAATTATCCAAAAAAAAATACTTACGCCATCTACCGCCGAAAAAAAACAATACAAATTGACAGTTTAATTTTTTAAACGCGCGTATAGATAGTTAGGCACTGACACAAAAACGGGCACGTAGCAAATTAATCGATTAGACCGTAATTGTTACGTGAATGTGATAATCGATCATGCAATACCACAATACGCTAGTAACGTAACAATATCACGACTTTTTGTGTGCTACATAAAATAGTAATGCGTTTGGTACACGTCATTTTCAATTCATACTCGTAAATGCTTTAGTTGATAAGTTGTCAGTCATAGGGGCGCAGTTTATGCTAAGTAGTTTTGTACAAGTACCATGTTCGGTTAGACATTTTAAATAAATATAGCGTACAGCATTCGTTTTTGATTTTTATTCAGTATACTGGTAAAATAAAAGAAAATGGTGGTGGTGTAAAATGGTTAAATGAGTAAATGTCATAGTTTAAGAACTATACATTGATTCATTTAACCATTTTTTTCACCACCTATACAGTAAGTGGGTTGCAGCTTGCAGCTAGCAGCAAGCATCAGAGAGAATAAGATTTAAAAGTGCATGATTGCTACCTTCCTACAACAAAAAAAAACGAGAAATAGAACCATCTGTATTTGTTTTCGTTTCCATTAATTTCTGTCATTGTAAAAGAGGGTCTTCTTCAAGAGAATCCTTCTAAATTAAACTCTAAATTACCACTTTTTTATCGTACTGTACTGTTAGAATTTAGAGGTACTTACAATTTTATTTGTAAAATTAACTTTTCTAAACAGACGTATAAAAACTCAGCCGTAGCCTGGTGCAGTCTGTGACGAAACAAAAGCGTCTCCACTCTTTTGCGCCGTCCATTTTATACTTTTTTCATTGAAACCTCCTCGGTTAATTGTTACAAAAGAAAAGCATGGCTTTCTCTGTTCAGTTTCTAATTTGAAATGAAATATTTTAGTACCAACGTCGTTACGGAGAGATTTTTAAAAAGACCAAGTAGGAGCGTGTATTTCATTTGCGTGTGTGGTGTGTCTTTTGTAATGAATGTATTGTAACTGTTGATGTTATAAACAAAGTGTAGTTAACAGTTTTTGTTGAGGCGGGCTATAGGTGAGCCACCACGCGAGCCCGATGATTCGAATAGTTCCTTGCAGAGGTGAGAAACTCTTACATAAAAGGTTTCCGATTAAAACCGTTATAATATTCTATTGGTACAGTCGGCAACAAAAATACCCGATTTTCGGGTAATTGTTGTGTTTTTCATCAGGAATTTTGTCAGTAGCAGCCACAGAGTCTGGATTTGTGTTCGGTTGATGGCAATAGGCTCGCCTCCTATTAAATAGGACTTCAAAACATAACTGGCGAAATGTGAGTGTACTAAGTATTAGGTACACTTCTGCCTTACCCTTCGGGGAAATACGGAAGTAACAGACAATTAAATTATATCTATGTAAAAGACTAGATAAACATTTATAAAATTATATCTACTTTTTTATACCAGTTGTGTTTCAAGATTATAATAATTTGTGTTGTACTGATGGACGCTACTGAAGGCGCCAAACTAGTGGCTCAATTCTGGGCCGACACAATTTAGATTGCCATCGACACGCTAAGGAGAAGAATAATTTGTTTTGGTATTCGATATGTACCAGTAGCTCTGTAATTGATGTCCTAATTAACTCGTGTATACCACACTTCACAAGCTCACGGAAAGAGAAATGCTTGTTGATAAGACGCTGATAAGGGTGACGTGGTCTGTGCTTATCCCCGTACAATTAGTGAGCGTGAGTTTAAAAGCCTTTCTGATATGAACGATAGCCCTTATCAAGTCAAGTCCAGACGGTACAATCGAGATGGAAATAGTAGTTGGAATGTAAGCTTTATCGCCCCTGAGGCGACACCCTCACCAAGAAGTGTAACATTTAAGGTTTCAATTAAGACATTTGTAGGCTATTAACGGAATATTAAGTCTAGAATCCGCATTGATCGATAATATGGTTCAGTTTTATTTAATTATTTTGGTATTTAGAGGAGATCTAAGTATATGTTACCTGTGTCTAATTGATTTAGTAGTTGTAACATCGAATTATCGGAAGAAGTACAAATGTACTTCTTCCTAAAATTCGATATTATAATTTACATGCCGCTGTTTTAATTTATATGTAATACCTACGTTTGGTAAATTGGTCTTTTTTAGGGTTCCGTACCTCAAAAGGAAAAAACGGAACCCTTATAAGATCACTTTGTTGTCCGTCCGTCCGTCCGTCCGTCCGTCCGTCCGTCCGTCCGTCTGTCAAGACCGTTTTTCTCAGGAACGCGTGGAGGTATCAAACTGAAATTTCTATATGATACTTAGTTGTACTGTCCCTGGAAGCTGTAGAAAAATCAACCTTCTAAGTCAACGCAATCAAAAGATACAGCCACTTAGGCCGCAAATTTCCGCAAATTTTCGAAACTCGCACGGGAATCAAAACCTACAGGGTACTTCCCGTGAACTTAGAATCTTGAAATTTTGTACGAAGTCACGTCTTATAGTACAGATATAGGAAAAATTACGAAAACCATAAATTTTTAGTTTCGTCATATAAAAAAAAGTTATATACCCACAGGTTTGTACGGAACCCTCGGTGCGCGAGTCCAACTCGCACTTGACCGGTTTTTTTAAATATAAAAGTCACGCATAACAATTAGTTGGTCAATAGCGAAAAATAATTACAGGAACTTACTAAAAGATAAAAAAAAAATATTTAAATGTGCGATTTTTCCCCGTGGCTAAAAAGAAGGTAGGTATAGGTATATAAATAGGTCAAGATAGAAATAAGAACTCACCAAAAAGTCCGAAAACAGTAAGACACCGCTTCCCGAAACGAGCGATATCCGCCATAATAACAGCTCTAATGTAACAATTACGTCACGCCACTTTCACTGCGCGACCACACAATAACATTCTACAACCACTTATGAAACCGGGGACGGTGCACTCCAGAGTTCGACGCACTTCGAAAAAACGAATAAAAAAAAACTATCCCAAAAATCTTTTTGGTTTTCGGACGAACTCTGTGTTGAGTTTGACGTTGACGTTTTTTTTGGCGGGAGATTTTGACATAACGCGTGAGGCGCGCTCACTCTCGTAATGGACAGTGAATTGGCCGCGGTGGTGCGTTTTGCTTTTACTTTCTGCGTTCAGTGGGGAGTATCGCTTCGTAGGTCCGTCTCGGTGATCATTGTCCTCAGCTCAGATGTAGGAAAGTCGTAATAGTACGACGGCACGAGCGTCTTGACACTAATTACTGGGAACAAAAAAGGCTGAATGACGAGAGAGCATTAGTGCAGTTCCTGGTTCAAAACGTTAAGATTATTCTTAGATTTGTAGATAAAAGTATTGATTATTATGTAAAAGATGACACGGATAAGAAGAAAGTAAATATTGTGTCTGGAACTATGAAGTTTTTGACGACTGCGACTGAGCACAAGTAACTCTTAGCCTTGAACAGGAAGATGATGACGTATTTAACCTTTACGTATGAATCAGGGATCTTCATCTTCGAGTTCAACTATACGCAAACCGCAACTGAAATATCAGGAGCTACCTACAGGTACAGTACTACTATTAAGTAGGATTTGCTTCCGCATCCCAAAAAGCCCCTCAGCTTTACATCTAAACTTGGAGCTCAATAAAAAGTGGTGAGTATGGAAACATTCATTGTTTCAATCATTAACAATAAGTCCCAAATGAGTAAATTATAGTAGGTACTTGCAATTTAATATCTGTTAAGCCCATGTAGCCAAAGTTAACTGAATTGTTAAAATAACGTAATTTAATTATTTGAGTGGACGTACAGTGGCCGTCGTATTTATTGCTCATTGAATTACTTATCTACAGAATGAAAGAGTGAGGGATATTAATGTTGATGGATGGAGAAGGAGAGGAAGGGCAAAGAAAAGATGGATGGATTGTGTGAAGAACGATATGAAAGAGAAAGGAGTAAATGATGCCGTGACGGTTGACAGGGGAAAATGGAAGAAAACTTGTTGCGCCGACCCCGAGTAGAATTAGACAAGGATAGGAAGATGATGAATTACCTTCCCACAGAAAGAATAGAAAGATAAATTACACATTTACTGGTTGTAGGGACATCGACGCGCAAACTATGCTATGGGTCTAGGACGAGATGCGATTTCATGAAAAAAAAATCGTGTCAATGTCCACTCTTCCATCCTTTATAATAAAAATGTGAAGGTACAGTAAGGGCAAGATTAACTAACACATATTATGTATTTTAAAATCGATGTTCTGTATTGTATATTTTAAAGGAGAAGCTTCTCAATTAGATCCGTATATTTTTCCCTTTTATCAACTTATTTCACCGGTAACTATACCTATTCATATACATAAACTGACTTACCTTAGTCCGTCTGGTAAAAGATCTGGAAAGTAGTTAGTAAGGTACCTTCTTTTAGGCCATGGGTAAAATTAAAAAAAAAACCGCAAACGACAGTTCAATGCCAAACCAAAGGAAAATATATTCATAAACATGCAACATAAATTTAAACGTAAAAACCTAAGTTACCCAATACTGCCGCTTCTTAAAATCGTATTTCAAAACCGGCAACTTGAGAAGGTCCGGTAACATAATGATGACCAAAAAGTCTACAAGTCTACCAACCTACATGCATGGCCCGCTGTGCACACAGTGGGCCCAAATAAACAATATTGTGTAGTTTTTTCCTTGTTAGTTCAAGAATTATGTGGTTTAATTGGACGTGTTGAAATAAGCTTTTCGTTTGTGGGATTTGATATTGTATTACACATGCATTTATCAAGCTCATAACACACTTATAAACACTGCATCGCCATCACCTCACCTCATTTTTAGGGTTCCGTTGCCAAATAGCAGAAACGGAACCCTTGCAGATTCGTCTAGATATTTTACTCCTAAACTGTTGGCACCATACAATTGGCAATTTGAAGAGTAGGTACTTTTATGAACCGCTACACAAATATTATGTGAAATAAAAATAAATAAATATTGAAAACTGCTGTAAACTGTATGGTCATATAGGATTCGGAAAAAATAAAAGTACTTTTCATACAAGCATCGATAAGTGTGCGTTGCAATATAGAGTACAGAGTTTCATAGAAAGAATCCCGAACAGCTTGAACATGTGCGATGCAGATCTCGTGCGGAGCTTATAACTGTGTGTTGACCTTTATTATGTTTAAAAAAGACTAATCGTGTCCTAACTTTTTTTAATGTTATTGAATACCAAAGAAGCTTACCACTAGCGAATGGTATATGGCCACCACCGCCTGTCGTCATCTATAGAGACTAAGATTAATCGTTGAAATATGCATGCTAATATGCACTATAAATGCTCGAAATATGCAACAAAAGTGCCAAAATATGCAGTGCAAATAGGCTTGCGATTGGCCGCAACTCGCCTGATGTGAAGCGATGAAGCGGCTTAGGGTGGAGGACCTTGAATAGATCCAGATTATAATGTTCAGGGAACAGAGAAGCCGGCAGTGAATACCACAGACTGGCTGTTCGCATAATGTGGAAGCCTAGCGCTTTGTTCGGGTCCATGGAACCATATAACGGTGACGCTTCGCCTATGTCTGCTCGTCCGATGATGGAATGGGGATGCCCCCATCCCCATTCCATCATCTATTAGACACCTTACCTACTACATTTTCGAACGAGATATCATTATTTTTGTTCTTGACTTAATTAATCGACTGTTGCAAATTATCAGTATTACGATTGAGCCTTCTATTAATTAAAATATTGTTATAATTTGGAAATTATTGTTCTACATACACTTTTCAATGTTCAATGGGCACTAATCGACGTTGAATTTAGTTACTTTTTTTTGCGGGTATCATTTCTAGCACATGTTTGCGTTTATTTTAAATTAAAGTAATCCTGTCCTCAATAATGCACGATATACCAATTTAAGATAAATATGCATTGATCATCATTATTCTGCCCAATCCCAATTTATTTGGGGTCGGCGCAGCATTGTCTTCCTCTTCCATAAAGTCTTCTTTATTACTCCTCATCTCAGCAGTTGCCTCCTTTCCTACGCTTTTTCTAGCCATATCATCCTTCACACAGTCCATCCGTCGATAAATATGCATTATCTCCATGAAACATCCATAAAATGCAAATAAACAAGCAAATATTCATTTTCATCTATAATCCGGTGTCTATTCATATCTATTTCCAGTGAGGGATCGCAAATCAACTGTAAGAGCCTGTAATTGAACCAGCTCCACATGCAGCAGAAATAGGTCATGTTGGTAGTGTTTCCAGGAACATTCACAAAGAGCCATACAATTACAATTAGTTTGTTACTATTATATTGAAGTGCTCTATCCACGTAGAGCGGGTTCCTGGAAATCAATTTAAGCTAGCGGGGATTCAGCTTCAGCCTTTGTATGTAATTCCGAGTATTCCTGAATATTCCCGGCATTCAGGAATACGTGGAATAACATCCAATCGCGGAATCACAAAGGCGTGCAGATGCACTGTGGGGTGGCATGCAGGCACATGAGTAGATAAACCGAACAGAGACAAAGCTTCCTAACAACGTGCAAAATTGTTACCTATTTTGGTAGGGTTGTCATAATAGGTGAAGACAAATTAAACAAAATATTTGTTAAATAGTTTTATTATTCAGTATGATAGAATACTTTAAAAATTACTTAATCTAATAATTTTCTTTTTATTATTTTTGTTTTTTAATAATTTACTGTTTCTTTTAATAGTGTGGTAACTTCTGAATCTAACATAAAGTGTTTTCAAGTAATCTAACGGGAAACACTCACATGGCATATTATCAAATTTACAATCTTTAATACGTTTAAGTATTTCGTTGCCAACATTGACAATATTTATTTCAAGATCGAAATATTCGCGAAACTTTTGCTCGAGCAATTCAACAAATGCGATAAAATTATCAGGAGGTATAATTAAAAAACCCAATTGTACGTTACCATCATTAAAATCCTTGTAATGGCTGAATAGAGAATCTTTGCCCATATTTATAGGTTGTTCAGATCTCTTAACGTACAGTTTTATGTTTTCGCATTTGTTGTGTTGTTCGAGGCATTTTCTGTACAAATAGCCTGATAGATATATTAAACCATTTTTTTTCCAATAACTTCGTCTGGCTGCGGAGCTAGCGAAATTTGTGAGGGGGTATTAGAAATACGCCGGTCTTCTGGTTTCATAAGTACGCTATCGAAATCTTGATCGCAATTCGTATTTTGTGTTTTTTTTTAGGATATTGGTTATAAATATCTTTTTGAAGGCATTAATAAGTTGTTGACATGTTGGTTCCTGACAGTTACCACCGCCTGTCTGACGTTTCCGAAGAAATTTTCAATTATGTCTTGATTGTGGCGTCTCGTTAATATAAACTTAATTCCTTCTGATTTTAAATCTTCAGATAGTTGTAATAACGATTGATGGACACTTGAAATCCGTTGATAAAATTCATAATATTCGTTACATCCTTCTGCCCATCGATTCTTATTAAGTTTAGGTTCTTAAAAAATGACAACATTTCCTGCAAGAAGTCAATTTGATAATTATCTCCGCGGAAAGCTCTTTTAAATTTATTAGGTGATCGCAATATACTCGAGTTTAATATATAGTTATTAACTTTATTTATAAAAAAACAGCGGTATCCCTTGCGGCAACGTCAATAAGATTTAAGTCTACGTATGTATTAATAGCTGATGCGACAGTTCGACTTAAAACCTGAGTAGCTAGTTGTAAATTATTGGGGTTGATGTGAAAATCAGTCAGTTTGGGTGCTAATCTTATTTGTTGAAGTTTATCTTGATTATACAAGTCTTTTATACATATGTGACCATTTCGCAACTTTATAGTCAAAAATGAAATTACATCTTTTGAAGTTGTTTCTTGCACATTTCATAAGATGCGGGACATCGAACATGTAAAAAATGTTGTGTCCATTTACTTCGAAATACTTATGTTTTATCACGGAACACTCACGGAACGAAACTTTGATGCTTTTATAAAATCTGCACCTAAATCTGAAACAAATACACGTACATATATCCAGGCCAATATTTAATAACGATATAATAATTTCGTCAATCCATTCATTTACTTCTGGATAATTTTTACATTGAGACAGAAATGAATGAGCCATTGGTCGTTTCCAGTTATGTATAATACCGCGAATCATCATTAGCTGGTTTTTTTTTAATTCTGTTGATTTCATGAAGTCCCACAATTCTATCGTTTCTGATATCATAATACAGATTAGCTTTCAAGGACATACAGTCCACGCAAACACTGCAAATCTTTTCTTGCGATCCCATTTTGTCTACCTTCGCTTTTAACGCACAGAGCAATCGTTCGTCTGTCTGAGTGCCTATTGGCATAACTAACTTTTGTAAGGTGACCAAGGAAGGTAAACAAAATGTGTTTGTAAGAAATCTGTATGCTGCTGAACCGGAGTAATAAAGATTGTGTGCAATAAATTTGACAGCCAGAATATGCCGGTTTCACTATAACCTGCCTTCACATCTATTTGCAATTTAATAATTTGAGACATACTTTTAGTCATAAACTTATCGCACAATTTTAAAAAGTCTTCTTTAGTTATATTATCTAAATCGGTTTTTTTCTTTTTTTTTGCTTCTCGAAGTTCAAGTGCTAGTTTTCTCTTTCTTGGAGTGTCAGCTGTAATTTGCATATTGGATTCTGTTTGAATGTTACGCGATGTATGATCTTCCAAAATAACTATTTCATTTAAAAATTTATTTGATTTTGAAGGTATTTCACTAGTGGGCAAAAGTTGGATTTCCTGATTTTCTTGTACTGATACATTCTCATATTGGTCTAAAGCACCAGTAGTTGATGGCAAATTTACCGTTGGGAAAGCATTTTCTTGTATAGAGCTCGAGCTTGCACCTTCGTTTGACGGCAATTTGAGTGTTGGAAACGCATAATCGAACAAATATTTTACAGTTCTATTTTTAGAAAACTTGATGCAGTTTCTTTCGAAATTATCCTCACACACTCTGTATTGTTGCCTCGTTTTATCATCAACAAGTTTTAGAAGCAGATCTTCCAGCCCGACAGCTTTGAGCCGTCATGTCGTCTGTAACAAAAATAAAATGACAATGCAAACCGACCACGATTATACAAAAGACAGGTATATTTTAAAGATTATGTACCTATTTTTTTGTTGTTCTACTGTCGTGGTGGCCCACCTCTCATGCATGTGGTTGCGGGTACGAAACCGGGCAAGTACCAATGTGATTTTTACAATTCATATGTACTTTCCTGGGTTTATTTAGGACATTACTGACACCCTGTGCCTCGGAAAGCACGTAAAGTCAATAGTCCCGGTTGGAGATCTTTGACAGTCGTTACAGGACGCCAGAAAGTCTGACCATCAGTCTATCCAAGAGTATCGTGTTGCCCAATAACTGGGTTGTGGAGGTCTGAAAGGCGCTCAGTCGCTCCATGTAAAACGGGTATACAGCCGCATCCGGTTAGACTGGAAGCCGACCCCAAGCTAGTTGGGAAAAGGCTAGGCAGGTGATGATAACTATTTTTTAAATATTTATTTATTTTAAAGACAGACCGACTAATAACGAGAAATAAGAACGATGTAGGTATTAATGATAAGTTTTCATTAAAAATGCTTTTTAAACGCGTATTCAAAATTTCGTGGCCGTGCTACTACCCGTTGAAAAGTTCCCTAGTGAGGAGACAATCCTGGCTGCAGCATCAGGTTATATCTATCATATTATTGCATTGTCACTAAAGTTACGGTATACAAAATTTCAGCCCAATCAGACATCGGGAAATCTTGTAATAACAATAAAAAGGTAAAAAGACACCGTGTTCTTAATCTTATTCAAAAAGGGATCATACAATAAAATAAAGGTACCTACTTACTTGAAAAAGTAATAATCAAATATTTACTTACCTATTGTAGTCCTTGGGATAGTTAAAGTATGATATATTTCTATTTCCATTATTAATAATAAAATACCACGTTTTTACATTAAAATATTCAAACTTGCAACTAACAAAACAAACAACGTGCGCGTACTGACCCTTAGATTGTCCACTGGCTGTGCCAGCGTAAACTGGTTTTTTCCAGTGTCGCCGCGTACGCGTCAAGCGGCCAGTGGTCACGCACACACGCCTCGCGTGCTTGTAGTAGTGCAACCGATTCGCGCGGTTGTATGAAGCTTTGTCTCTGTTCCGTTTATCTACTCATGTGATGCAGGTAGGTTCTGCTTACTACCATATATACTCGAAATCAGAAGCATAAAGTCGGTTGTACCAATACAGAGAGTTTGTATATCGCACCTTGTGCTTCTGAGCATAAGGTAGGACATCCAAATACAGAGAGGTTATACATAATATGTACATGCGACCTTATGCCTCTGATGTTCAGCAGGATTGAATAACGTGTATAACAGAGATGCTCAACATTATCACGCCAGGGTGTACACCTATTTACTTAATTCTGTGATACTTGTTATGTTATATACAAAACATGTACTTGGTATAAATGTATTGCTGTTGTTTCATCATGTACTGTTAACTATATATAATAATTTGTTTATCTTTTTGACAAGTTTTCTTCAGGTTTTATACACTATTCTGTTTAGCATGTTCTAGGTGCTTGTAAACGAATACTAAAACAAACTGCTCGATGTGTTGGCCGAAACCGTTCGACTGAATGCCTTCGTTCGAATCGGGTACAAGGCTAGGCCACCTATTTCCGAGCCTGAAATTTCAATACTGTTTCAATTTCCCCCAATCTTCGCACTCGCCCGGGTATTGTATAAAAACTTGATAAAAAAAAAACAGTAAATTCTCATTCCGGATGCGTAGACAGGCTTCATCCTGCCTTTTGTGAATATCTCAACTGCGTTTAGGGATGTGAAAATTGTGGGTACGAAATATGCCAGTAGGGAAACACCTGTGCCGATAACTCGAGTTTCTTTGACCTACATTAAGTTCCTTTTGCATGAAGTTCCTTGAAGATGGTAAGCACAAATCTTCAAGGAATTTCATGCAAAAGGAGCTTAATGTTCACTGTTTATTAGATAGAGATACACCCATATTTTGCTTACTTTGCGCCATTTTATTAGCATATTCTCATCTTTTCTCAGCCTTCAGCCAGCATACTTTTGACAGCCTATGTAAAGACTTCGCGACGAGAAGAATATCTTCGGTTCTATCATATAAATATATTCGGTGTCTATGTTTTTAAAATCTATTTTAGATTCGCACAAGTCATCGTTGTGTAACCACCAACCACATTAGTCAATGGAATATTTGTAGTTACATAATATAAAAGTTGTTTTTTATTTTTTAATTAGTCATTACTATTGCCATTCGGTAAGATGTGGCTTATGACTAATTTTATGATCATCGTAACGTTTGCAGTGTAAGAGCCTTGCCAGTGGCCACATGTAACCCATGTATGTTGTGTTCGCAATTTAGTTTCTAGATTTGTAAATAAAGCTCAGGTTGTGCTGCAACTTTTTGCCTTTTTTTCAATAGTAAAGCGACTAGCCATTCTAAAATCAACTTCATTAACTCTGTGAAAATAACATCAATAATAGTAACAAGGATTTTTATTTTCCCTAGGTAGGTAACAATCCTAAGCAACTTCCCTAGCATGAAGTCATCTATATTCAAAAGACTTGAGGGCCATTGTGTTGGACCCACCAGGTGCTATATTAGGTCTTAAATAATACCCTTCGTATTTGAAAATTCACTCCACGCGCTTTATTGAGAGCGCCTGCCATGTTATTGCGAGCAACGACCACGCGCTGTGAGAATATCTTTTGTGCAGGCGCTCAAGTGTGGATTTGTAAATGATTTCAAAGGAACTTTTATGTTTTTTTTTATTTTCTTTTATGAGGTTGCCGAATCTTAGCCGAAGTAAACTGGATTATTACAGCTGTATTAAAATTCGAGGATTTTGCTGTGGTTCAGTGATTACATATTGTAGGAAGGTGCGTTTTAACCATGATAGGTAGTTTATGTACATCGTAGCTGTGGATGGTTTAAAAAAAGACTTAGGTGCCTATCTAAGAATTCAAGACTTCATTTTAAATTTTCAAAGAATACCAGCATCATGCCATTTGACACAAAGATCTTGTGTGTCGAATCGTAACAAGGTATGTAAAACGATTCACTAAATTAAACCCTCGATAACTGGCTACACTTGACGCTGCGCGCTGGCGGAAAACGTTATTTCCTCTCCAATATCAAACGCCAATCACGTACGATAATTACTCAGTTCGGATCATGTCCGGCGAATATAGAATTATGATTGGCTATCTTAGATTAAGATCAATGTATTATATTTACCTGCACGATATTTCCCCTATTACTCATAAACATAACATCAAGCTTGTATTTCCCGAAAGGATTGGCAGATTTATTTTTTGGTCAGACTAGCTTTTGCTCGCGGCTTCGCCTGCGTGCAGGTCGAAAAACCACGGGAACGTACATTTGGGATAAAATATAACTTAACATCACGCCTGTAATTCCCGAAGAGTTAGGCAGATATGTACAGTATTCCTACATTTCACCAGTTATGTTTAAGTCCCATGTAATAGGGGGCGAGCTTATTGCTATCTACTGGGCTCAAATCTAAGCTCCGTCGCTGCTACTGAGAAATTAATGATGGAAAACCCCATTACCAAACCCCTTTGCCTGACCTGGGCATCGAACCCAGAACCTCGTGCACAGCAGTCGTGCTCGACCAGTAGACCATAGAGGAAAAAACATCTTATGTCCTAACCCAAGTTCATCTAGCACAGATCCAGCCACTGGGCTGCCAGTCAGAATTTCTTATTGGAAAAACCTAATAACACTGCCCGATATTTGTATCGAACCTCAACCCCCATGCGCAGCAGTCACGCTAGCGATCACGGGACCAAAGCACGGGAAGCAGTCGCGTAACTACATTTATATCATGAAAACAGTTAATTTTACTGTGCAACGCTACACTACACGTGACCGTGGTGTTTATTTTGCGAATAGGTTTTTATAAACGCTTTTAAACTAGATGAGGCAGTGTTTCGTACCTGACTACTCTGAGAAGAAACAGCCGAAAAAACCTCAGACGTCATAGTCTCTTTTAAGGTCCAGACATGATCTTGGTCAACTCACATGAGGACTATGCAGATTAGTGTCTGTAGTTAGGTGGTCTTTTGAAGAAAAAACCACACAGATTTGAGTGGACATGTCCAGTGAGTGCAAGTATTTGTCAGTTATCGTGTAGCTCGACTCATAACTCGAGGAGCTCAACGAAACGACGAACAATACAAAAGGAAGGACATTTGTTTAGGTAGTTGTTAAAAAAAATTTCAAAGCTGAAACTCGCTGAAACGGGGAAAACAATATGTATTGCTCCCACACGGGTGGCGAGTCAAATGTCAAATGTAAGGTTACACTGACACGTGCAGACTTGGGTAATATGAAGTTAACGAGTGAAAAAGTTTCAGATTGCAGTATAAAAAGGAACCGACCGATTAGTCGTATGTTTCGAGTAAAAGGGTGTCTGTGTAATTATAATTAGGTACTATGATTTTATCTTGTTCTATTTTGTGAGCAGTACCGTGTCGTTCACACATTTTTTTCTTTATTCTGTTTAATAAACGAAGACTTAATTTATAGGTTACAGGTACAGGAGCAGAGCAAAGCGCGCAAGCGTTGCACGCCCAAGCCGGGTCAGTGCAAGGGGATGGAGAAATGGGGATGCGTTTGACGTCTACGTACAATATTGAACTTTATTGCTGTTACATATCATTCAGTGTTGTTTGTTGTTGTGTTAGAGGCCTGTGACGATAGCGCAAGCGTGTGATCGGGTATTCACCCGATCGATTTATATCTCGGGGAAGGTAATATGGATAGGACTAATTAGCCAATATTACTTCGCAGATTTTTGACCATAAGGTAAATTAAACAAGGTGTAGTTTTACATCCTCGTCCAAATTCAGGACGTTGTCATAGAAGACGAAAATAATCAATATAAATTACGGTTACTGGTCAATAATAATAAACGTTGCATTTTTTTGTTATTTTTTTTTAATTTGACAGTATTTCAGAATGAAGCCCTTCTCAAAAGAGGAGAATCACTTGCTCATCGAATAAACGTCTGCGTTAATAAAATAAGAAAAAAAATACCTACCCATTTTATTGATTCGGGTCGAGAATCATTAGCATAGTTACTTCCTTGAATTGACGAGGATGCAAAGCAACACCTTGTATAAATAACATTAGCATTGCAAAACAGCATTACTTGAGAGTGAAACGCAATAACGTCGAAATATATTGGATAGACCACGGTAAAAACTAATAAAAATTAGGAATTTCAAGATGTCCACTGCTGCACGCTTAGGTAGGCCTTTGGGGGTTGAGCAGCTATGTAAAGCAGCTCGATTCAATCTGAATTTAAATTATACGTATTCAATTATAGTTACTGGCATCTTCCGGATGATGATTGAATCATTGAAACGGTGACAATCATGGGCACAGCAAAAATAAAATAGGACTAAACGCCATAGATGAAGTGTAACACAACTCATCATTAGATACGGATAAAGCTCATGACCCGACTGGCCTTAAAAGGTGGGTATGCATATCTGCATATCACTCAGTGCTGATCTTCCCTGATTTAAATTGATTCACAACAGACAACTAACGACCGTAACAAATATAGCTTTGCTGAGTTATAATCATTAAAATCATCAATCTTCAACCCTCTTCTTCGTTATCGTGTGGTTAGTGCCTAACCTGGTATCAGAGTTTTTATGCCGCCCATAGGCTTCTGACTTGGTTTAACATGCTGTCGAGAAATATCTGTCAGGCATGCTGGTTTCCTCTCGATGTTTTCCTTCACCGAAGAAAGTGTTAAACAACAACCCTCTGAGTCTATTTAATCCCATTCAATGAAAATTTCATGTAAAGGTCAATCACCCTGTGATGGTTGCATAAGAGATTCTCGCAGGACACCACGCGTCTGCGCGGACGAGCGGTGAATGAACTCAGAGGGATGTATTGATGATTTTAATGATTAAATCCCTGAAAATACATATGTACGTGTTACGGTCGCGAATCATATTTTGTTCAACATATAGCCTGACACTGACCAGCAAATTGCAACAAAATTCGTAAGAAAATTTGAATTTCGCGGGCTACCCTGGTGCATACACCTTAAAACAAAAAAAGTAAATAAATTACAGGCACGTGACACTTTTCTGTTCTGTTTCTGGTATGGCAAAGTATGTGTAATGCTATCTGTACAGTAGGCGGTGGAAACTGGGTGTATCCCCCCCAACGCTGTGAACGTCCGTTTGTGCCTATTAGCCTACCTCTCTTCTGAGGGACAGAACCACTGCTTGATATGGAGAGAAGTGGGAATTATGTTTTATTTAATTCCTCAATTCTTTTCTGATTAATTTCGTTGCGGGATCCATGCAGTTAAAATTGTTTCTCCGCGACGCATCGAGCTTTGTTGCTTCGCCACTTTTCTGGTGGTCGCCACTGCTATTCTGGCTTTTAGGAGTGCAGGTGTCGGGCTATGTGTGGACGGCAGTGTCCACTTACCACCTGCTGGCATATGGGCTTAATTGCCACCAGTTAACGTAAAACAATCCTCGCAAAATCATGTCACCAAACATTATGTATACACACTGTTTGGTGACACAGGCGAAAGTCAGGACCAGCTTGACGCCTACACTCAGGATTGGTGCTCACTAGCCCAAAATAGAGAGATAAAGAAAAAGAGAGATCTTTGCTCTACAGTGTGACAAAAAAGGCTTTAAATAAAATGTAATATACAATCTATAAAGCATAGCAAAATGCATTGAAAGTGTTGGTAGAGCATTTCTATTGCAATGTATTTACTTGTCGGATGTGTAGAAGGCGGCCATGACGGTCAATATTTGATAGTGGACGACCGTGTCTTAACTAGGATGTGAAATTGTATGTTTTGTGGTCTGAGGTATGAGAAACAGCGATTTGGAATCGTACAGAATAAGTAAAAATTTACTGGAAAGTACAACAATTATTATGATGCGAGTAGAAACTGGAGCTTCCATTTGGTGTCCGATTAGACTGATAAACGAGACGATTAAACGGTTTAAGGTACTCAATTCACAAGCATATTTCCGAGGACCTGAACTCTATAATAAATTGAATAAAGAATTAGGTATTTTTAATTACAATAAATCTAAATGTAAATTAATATTAACGAAATGGCTACTAAAATTGAACTACACAAAAACAGAGGAGCTACTAATGATAGTAACGTAATAAGAATTAAATAATATATTCTACCTATACTATATTTTTTCAAAATTTCAGCTAGATATACAAGAACCCACTACCATACATTTTCGTTCTCACCCACTCAATACAACACACACACACACACGCACACACACACACACGCACACACACACACACACTCACTCACGCAAGCACACATACACACACAGACTAACACACGTTATACATACTCCTCGCCCATATCACACCCGCAACTTTAACTTATTTAAGTTTTTTAAAATAATATTTTAGTATTTTTTGTTATCTTCCAACATAGAGTTTCCCTTATATCATAACAACTTAACTATAGTAAAAGATTGTCTATGATAGTATTATATAATGTTTTGATGATATCCTTTCCTGTCGGGGGGAGTCCCTGGTGTCCTGAAATACAAGTCACGGCTTAGTTTAGGCACCAGTCTCCCACAAATAAACTGTCATACTTCATAATTATATTTTTGCCATTATTTTTAGTTAATAAGTATTATCTGTGGAAGAAATAAAGATTTTTATTATTTATTATTATCTTTAACGACTCAGATTGGATTCAACCAATGAAACTGAACATGATGAGCACATCTAAAACGTGTTCATTTGTGTTCTATCAATGTCATTTGCAACTAACAACTCTTGAACGCCGTTTAGATGCGCGGATCGAGTTCGTTTTCATTGGTAAAATCTGCACTCAGAAATACTTAGTTCTGAGTGCAACCGGTTTCATGAAATCTTTAGTGGATACAACTTCCTTTCTCTTAATAATTTAGAATCTTCTTTTTCAGTCTTTGGCCACTCAATGCCGAGTGTAGGTCTCTTCCAAATCTCTCCACTTTTAATTTAGAATATCAGATCATTATCATCAACATCGAGGAGCTTGTGGCTAAATAATAACAGCCGCTCCGATCAATCTCCAGGTTAAACCGCGCTTGCCTAGGTTAGTCTGGGGATGGGCGACCACCCATTACATACCGAGTTTCCTCCGTGCTTCGGAAAGCACGTTAAGCCGTTGGTCCCGGCCGTCATTTGTAGATCTTTGACAGTCGTTACAAGTAGTCAGAGGCCCAAAAAAAGTCTGACAACCAGACTTACTAAGGGGTATTGTATTACCCAGTACTAACTGGGTTGTGGAAGTCAGATAGGCAGTCGTTCCATGTAAAATACTGGTATTTAGCTGCATCTGGTTAGACTGGAAGCCGACCTCAAGATAGTTGGGAAAAGGCTACGCAGATAAATAATGATATAATCAACATCGCTCGCCGCTTGTGACAAGGACCACACCCTGCCTTGAAGGCATCGACGCCATGTCAAACTTGTCACCAAAGCGTCCTCGTTTCTATCGGACCCACAGTGTACTGTGTAGACACCACAATTTACTTGTTGTTGATACATTATGCCTCATTTACTTTACCAACCTATTTTTATGACAAGCGAGTTTATCTTTTACCTACTTTTTATTAATTAGTTTGTCTGTTGGCTAAATTTAGCTTTATAATTCAACGTATAGAGTTTTTTAGAAGCTTAAGTCAATTAATACATTTTTAACTTCCCATTATTGTGAATATCAATTTATTTAGGCCTAGGTATAGACGGCTTTTAGGTATAAGCTTCTGAAAAACTCGTGCATATCCTGTTGAGAGTTGCGGTACTACCACTTGTCCAGGACTTTAAGGTTATCTTCGTTATTAATTAATTTAGGTTGGAGTTTCTTAAGAGAATATTTCCGAGTTACAGCATTTTTACCAACCTCCTAGATATTTTGGCTCTCCAACACTGCATCTTTGAGCAAATGCATTATGAAATCTGCTCGTACCATCCTCAAAAACGTGTTCAAAATTCACATGAATTCGTTTAAAAACATCGTTCGTACAAAATTACAGTATGTACGTAGGTGCCATAGATTGTATCAACACGAGCTGCAACAAATTACTTGCCCATATTGCAGCGGCCATGTCTGTGCCAACGAAAAAGGAAAAATGCAAAAAACAGGGCGGGAAAATTGAGCCGGCACGCGTCGGCCATTTTGTACTAGATGCAGAGATGTTTTACAAAATTGAGTTTTACTATTTTGAAAAAAAAATGCAACCTTTTGAAGTTTTTGTCATGCATTTTATTTTATCTATAGTTGTAGGTACTCTTAAAGAATATTTAGACGCGTTCCCAAAGCGGAACTTATGCTACCATCTAGGTTTTTCAATATAATTTCCAATTCTACGAAATGATTTCACAATTTTTTTACTAATGTAAATATTTTTAAGCGTCAAAGTTCCTTGTAGCACAGCACAGCACAGAACCATTTTACATTGAAATGGCATAACCTGTAAAAAGTTCCACTTTTTCAGTCTAAACAAAAAAATCTAATTATGTACTTTTACACTAACGAGCTATCTCGAACCGACCCCTGTAAAAGGTTAATTCACTTTTTAACAATCTTCTAACTAGCGTCATTCATGGCCACCCTAAAGTGTCGGAAAGTTTTTCAATTTACTGAAAGATGGTTGTATCGCGACTTCAGTTAAAATGTCTGGTCCTGAGGGAATGTTTACTTGTGTTTGAGATTCTTGTGGATGGTGGTACTGATGGTGATTAGCTTGCACATTCCGAACGGTAAGTTAGCTCGTTTGGTGACGTTGTATTAGTTTTTGAATAGAGATTTTAAACTGGAAGGACCTTGGAAGTACTGAAGTGTTTTGTAAAAATATTTTGCAAGAAAACGAGTATTATTTAAGAAACATCAGACATTTGAGGATTCTTTTGATTGGATTTCATGAGGCAATAATGTTGGGTGTAAAAAGACACAAGGTTAAGCTAAATGTCATAATTATGTTCTTCCCGTCATTGCGATTCTATGCCTGAGAACATTCTGGGGACTTACTGGTTTTACTTTATTTCAAAATTCGTCAACATGTTTTCAAAGTTATAACTTAACTTTATATATCACCCCGACTCCTGTGCCGTTGCATGTACCCTAAACCACAATGTTTTTCGTGCGATTCTTTGCGCACTACAGCACCCACGGTGGCTAGTCTCGTCAAAATTTATTTCGTTTTGGTCGAAGAAACTTAATTTACCTTAACTACTCGTTAGTCAGTGATCGCAAGCGCTACGGTCAAGAATTCCTCAGAAGCAGCCACAGGGTCAAGATTTATGGCCAGTTGATGACAATAGGCTAATACCACGAAAGGGGTTCATGGTACTCAAACATTACTGGTGAAATATGGGTATACTATTGGCACCTACCTCTACTAGGCCCGTCGGGGAAATCCACATGATGTTATTTTATATAAATCTACACAAAAGGAGCACAGTTGAACAACACGATCGGATTTGTAGTCACGAGGCGGCGCTCGTGTTACGGGATCACGTCACACCTTCACAGGTAATTGGATAACTTCGGAAGTCTGCAGCAGTTCATTTGGAAAACAGCTGTACTACTTGCAGCTTTAGTATTTATATCCATAAATACTAAAATATAAGCAATAAACAGAATGGTCTAACATTAGACGTGTAAAAGAAAGTTGTAGAAACCTGTCTCCAAGCGCTTCCTGTTTGTTCATAATATATTTTTCATCCCACCATCTCGGAAAGAGTATTTTTAATCTTCAATATCTGAGTGGAAAAGCCGTTTTTATTCTCTAGAGGATAAAGTAAATTGAATTTAGAACATCGTGTGCACTAAGTTTGTGAATTAAAAAAAACATTAAACCTATTTACTGCTACCTCTATGGTGCCGAATATATCATACAATTTTTTTTTAATTTGTTAAAAACTCAGACTCGGAACCTTCTTGGTGTTCTTTTTTCAATTTGCTTTGTACGCGGTTCTTTACGCGGCATTTTTTCACGTCATTGTTAAACCTTATATTAAAAACAAGAAACTTGAAAACAAATGAAAAAACTAAAATGAGTGATTCTAGTGACGAGTTAGTTTGCTTGACGCCAACAGAATTGACTGAAACTGTTAATAATGCGCAAATGAGCTTTCTCCCTCAACAATCACGCGAGATGTATTTAAAACAGTACGATATGTTCAACACGTGGCGACTAGCAAAAGGAGCCAAAACTTTCTCAGAAAACGTTTTGCTGGCATATTTTATAGAATTATCCGAGAACAAGAAAGCAAGCACTCTATGGAGTACGTATTCGATGCTAAAAGCAACAATAAAGATGAAAAAAGACAAACATATCGATACCTATCCTAAATTAGTGGCATTTTTAAAAAGAGCCTCATCTGGTCATCAACCAAAAAAATCGAAGGTTTTCACAGTATCTGATATTGAAAAGTTTCTTAACGAAGCACCCGATTCCGTATATTTGGCGGCAAAAGTAAGTCAGTTGCACATTCAGTATCTACTTAAGTATATTAATCTCAATTAAATAGTATACTTAGTAGATGTTGATAGGCATAATTATGCGTTCATATCAATTTTATTCATTTATCTACTACAATACTCTTTACGTTACAGGTTGTTCTTATTATTGGAATAAACGGAGCATGTCGAACTAATGAACTAACACAACTTAATGTCAAAAACATTGAGAAACATTCAGATGACTTACTATTAATTAATTTACCTAATACAAAGACAAAAAGAGACCGCAACTTCGTCATTCGCAAGGAATACGTAACGATTGTTGAGAAATATCAAGCCTTACGCCCGCCTAACACTCCAATCAATCGATTTTTTCTACAGTATCGCAATGGAAAGTGTGTTAGACAGCCTATGGGTACTAATAAAATTGGCAGTATCCCACGAGAAATAGCAACATTTCTTGAACTTCCAGAACCCCTGTTGTACACGGGTCATTGTTTCCGACGAACTTCAGCCACACTTTTGGCTGATTCCGGAGCTGATCTCCTGTCCCTTAAGCGCCACGGAGGCTGGAAGTCCAATGCAGTTGTAGAGGGATACATAGAGGATTCCATCCAAAATAAGTCTAAAATATGTGAAGGCATCGTAGGAGCCATTACACTGAAAGAGCCTCAATCGGATCCTTGGACTGGCCCTTCTACATCAAAAATAAGCCGTTATGAAACACCTAACCATCTCCCTCTCTCTCCAACATTCACGCCAAGGGAATCCGATGAATCGGTACAACTATTAAGTATGACAGATAGTTTACCGAAAAACAGTACACAAGTGACTAACACCAATATTACAGTACCAAACAAAAATATTACACTCAATTTAAATAACTGTAGCAACGTTACTTTAAAATTTTCCTAATTATACCTTAGTATTATTTTGTTATAATTTAAAGATTATTCTGTAATACTTACCTGTCATAATGTAGTAATTAATACCTAAACTGAAATAAAAGTGTACCTATCTTGTGATTATAAACGTTTTTTTTTTTGCATTTAGTCATTTCCTCGCTGAGGTGGAATGAAAAGTTACGTGTTGCACTCGAGTGCAAAGATTTTTCACCTCGTGCTCTTTTGATTCCCTCGCTAACGCTCAGGATTCTAATTTTGAATCACTCGCTGCGCTCGTGATTCAATTTTAGAATCCTTCGCTTGCTCGGTCATCAAAATTGAACACGCGGTTAAAAAGCAACTTTGCACTCTTGTATAACAAATAACTATTCCTTGATAATACAATATAATAGGTCTTTACCTATGAAGTTACCGTTTTACAATACTGGCCATTTGAAACGTAATGTATGTATGGCTGGCAATAAATTCTAAATTCAAATTAATTTTCTTTAAACATATGGAATTCTATTTTCAAATTCAGTCATTTTTTTTTATTAATGTTTTGTTTTTACTACATTTGTATCTTTTTCATCAGTATGGACACGATAAAAATACGAGGTATTATGGAATACGAGTTCCGTCGCGGTAGCAGTGCCGCACAAACGGCTCGCAACATTAATTATGTGTACGGAGTGAACATTACAAACGAACGCACGACTCGTTATTGTTTGAACACTTCAGACATGAGAATTTTGATCTAAAAATGAACCCCGTGGTCACCCGAAAACTAAAGCCAACAATGACGAATTAAAGGCGATAGTGGAAGCTGACGATACTCAATCTACGGCTGAGTTAGCAGCAGATTTCAACGTTGGCATCAAAACAATACTGGTCCATTTGCGTCAAATTGGCATGGTAAAAAACTTGATAAATGGGTGCCGCACGAACTAGACGACCGGTATGCCTTGCGTTGCTTAACAGAAACAGAAACGAAGGGATTTTGAACCGCATTGTCACTTGCGATGAAAAATGGATTCTTTTTGATAATCGTAAGCGGTCATCGTGTTGGTTAGACCCAGGTTCAGCACCTAGGCAATGCCCCAAACGAAAACTTAGCCCTAAAAAAGTCATGGTCACTGATTGGTGGTCTAGTGGCGATATAATTCATCACAGCTTCTTACCAAATGGCAGTAACATTACTGCAGATGTGTACTGTGAGGAGCTGGACACAATGATGGAGAAGCTCGCAAATCTCCGGCCAGCCTTAATCGTTCTGGTTAATCGTTCGTCCCCGCTGCTCCTACACGACAACGCTCGACCTCATACGGCATAACAGACGGTCTCTAAGCTATAAGAGCTAGGGTTGGAAGTTTTGCGTCATCCACCGTACTCACCAGACCTTGCGCCGACAGATTTCTAGTTTTTCCAAAATTTGGACAACTTTTTGGCAGGGAAAAAATTAAATATCCGAGAGTCAGTACAAAATGCCTTTGAAGAATTTGTTGGCTCCTATACAGCTGACTGCTTCAAGAAGGGCATTGAAAAATTACCACTGCGCTGGCAGAGATGCATCGATAGCATGGGTGCATATTTTGATTGATAAAAAAATTATTTAATTTATATAAAAATGACTGCTTTCTGTATACTAAACGGCAATTTCGTAGGTAAAGACTTAATATAAGTTTTAGTCACTTTGTGTTATTATTTATGATTAACAGTAATTTTGTTGATGGTGGAACATGAAAATGAGACACAGAAGGGGAACTTCGTCCGTATAAAATTAATACTTATAAAAATATTACTTCCCTATTTGAATCGGATTTTGTTACCAATTTCAAGGGTTTTAATTTTTTGCTCGGAACCCTAATTCTTTTTCGTAAATACATAAAAGTGACGTCACGTTACCTCATAGCTTTTTAATTTCTAGAAATATATGTATGATTTTTTCAAATTTTTGTTTCTTCTTATTTAAATCATTAAACTTAATCCAAAAAAATAATTAAACTTCTCCATTATGTCGTGCCAAAAATGTGTGAAACACGCTAAACATCTCACCTTCATACAAACAACTCAATTATGTACTTTCATCCATTTTCCCTTTGAATATTCCATTCCATAAATGGAATAATTAAAAGCACATCGGTATCCATTACGCCCCGAGCGTGTCTTTGTCGTGTCTGGAAAAATTGTCAGTCCATAAACATTGATTGATACACAAACGGGCTCTGTAACTGAAAGTTTTACGGAGTTGTCGATGTGTAAAATATCCTTTGTTCCCTGTTCGGTTTTAATAAACACTACAGTGACATTAACTTGCCTTTTTGTATGCCTGCGTTTCTGCGATTATTAGTATGTTTACTTTTTTTCCTTTGGTATATTTCAGGTGACAGTTTTCCGAACGAAATTTTGGTTTCGTTGTGTGAACGTGTTTTCTTATTGGCTCGTCGCTTTCTTCCTATACATTAATTGCTGAAAGCGCAATGGGTTATTTTGGGGGCTACATCCCGTCTGGTAGCTTTCCCGTTTCGCCAACTAAACAAAATACCATCACAAAAGTGCCGTTTCGTAACTATTTTCATCTTCATACATTGAGTCTCGATTCGTCAACTTTTGAGTATGCGTGTATTAATGCCCGTTTGATAAACTTTTTGTTCGGCAAGGACTCAGGCGAACTGCTAAGAAATACCACAAATACTTCTGGGAGAGTGTTTCCAAATATTATATAAATCACCTCGTGTAACCAGTGCCCAGCTGTATGTTATATCAAGTTATAGTTTCACAACTATACATTCAGTCAAAAAAGTATCGTGAATGGATGATTGTACATGGTTCCAAATTCAATTTTTTGTTTTTGTTTTGTTGCTAGATTGGCACAATTGTTTTCCATTTTGCCGCGGAGTTTGAGTTGCATCTGTTATTTAGATAAAATACAGTGCTGTGTTTAGTTAGATCATATCTAGTGTGTATTACGAATTTAATGGACAAAAACATCGAACAGTTTGTCTTAAATTTTGCATCGTCAGTGGAATTTCGTGTCCAGGGTCCCTGAAAATGTTACAGAAGGCTTACGGTGAATCGACTTTATCAAAAACACGTGCTTATGAGTGGTACAAAGCGTTCAAAAGCGTTCGAGATGTGATGGAAGATTTGCCCGGCTCTGGTAGGCCATCAACGTCTTCAACTGAAGTTAACATCGCAAAAGTGAAGGAAGTAGTGACTGAAAATCCTCATTCATGTTTGAGAGAGATAGCCGCTGAACTTTCTTGGTCTCACGAGTTGATCCATACCATTTTAAATAATAACTTGGGTATGAAACATGTTACCGCTCGGTTAGTCCCAAAAGACCTGCATTTTATCCAAAAACTCAATCGCATAAGAGTCGCTGAGCACATGCTAGAACGAGTCAATTCCGACCTAACATTCATGAAACGCATTGTTTCTAGTGACGAGACGTGGGTTTACGAGTTTGGCATGCAAATTAGGCAACAAGCTTCGGAATGGCGTCTTCCAACTGAACCGAAACCGAAAAAACCACTGCAAAGTCGATCCAAAGTCAAAGTCATGTTGACCGTTTTCTTTGACTATTGCAGTGTTGTGCACTCGGAATTCTTGCCGGAAGGTCGAACAGTAAATAAAGAATATTATTTGAGCGTTACGCGGAGTTTAAGAGAGCAGAGAGCAGATATGGCTGCAGCCGACTTCTTTCTTTTTCCTAAACTCAAATTACCACTTCGTGGCACCCGTTTTCGTTCGTTAGAAGACATAAAGGAGAATTCGCGGCGAGAACTGAACTCAATTCCGGAAAAAGTGTTTCAAAATGTTTTGATGATTGGATTATTCGTTGGCGTAAGTGTATCGTTTCTGAAGGAGCATACTTTGAAGGCGATAAAATAACTTTGGATGAATAACTAACATTTTGTGTATTATTGATCGTTTCTCGGTAGTTTCTTGACAGAGTAGAGTATAATGATTTAGGTAATTTGTGGTTTCAGACTAAAAACTTTAAACTCTGTATGAAATATTTGTTAAGTGTAGGGTTTCTCATTTCCCGACTTTTTTTTGGTCCCGGATACCAAGACTTCTCGAGCACCATTTCACGGGAATTCCCGAGAAGTCGGGAATTTGATTAACCTCAACAAAAATGTATGAAAAAGGTTTTAAAATAAAATACATATTTTCGTAATCAACAATATTATGTTCATTTTAATCAGTCTTCGTCAATTAACTAAAAAATATGCCTTCTTAATTTCCTTTATAAGTAATCACAGTTTAAAACTAGAATAAAATATAAGTAAATTTTTTAAAATGAACCAAATATCAATCACACACATTTTTTTTTTAAATTATTAGCTGTTACTGACAAATATGATCACTTTGATATAACTAATGTAAAAGTCAAAATGTTTCATTAAAATAAATAATGATGTTTATGAAAAATACCTCTATGTAACTTTTGTAATAATAACTAACGACATTTAAATCTCAGTCTTTTGATAGTCATCTCCGTTACATACATAATATTACAAATTAGAGCAAAAATTTTCTGTTAATAGCAGCTCTGACAAATTCGCTAGCAGGTTCTATTATAATAAGATTAATTTTTCGACTTCCCGGGTACTCAACCCTTTTTTCCCGTCTCGACTAAGGCCAAATTTCCAGGGAATTCCAGCTTCGAGACTTCTCGATGAGAAACCCTAGTTAAATGGCAAAGTAGTAGTATATAGATATTTTAGTAGTTAGCAGGTGTTTATTTAGGAGCTCGTACGGGGAAGTAATAAATAACCATACCTATATCTGCATACAGCAGTGCTGTGTTTTTTCTCTTAAGAGATAGACAGTGAAATTTTATCAGAAAGATTTAAAAATGTATTAGATTCACATTAGCTACGGGAGAGCTTATGCCAATTCTGTTGAAAGCAGTTTTAGAAATACGAATCTCTTTGATAGTGATTGGCTTTTGTATAGGCTCTCAAAAAAGCGCTCCCTCGCTGGGAGCATTCGCCTTTAATGTAACAATCCAAGATTTGATTTTGTACAGAAATAAGTGAATCTGAACTTTTACATTACAGGTGAGGGAGCGCCATAATATTATTACATAACATCACGCCTGCTATCCCCGAAGAATTAGGCAGTGGTGTGCCTAATAGTACACCAACATTTCGTCAGTTATGTTTAAGTCCAATGTAATAGGGGGTGAGGCTTTTGCAAGCCACTGGGCACAAATCCAGAATCCGTGGCTGCTACTGAGAAATTCCTGATAACTTGGATGGAAAAACCCAATAACATTTTGCCCGACCCGGGAATCGAACCCAGGACCTCATATACTCAGTAGTCGCGATAATATTGTGATAGGCATGAAATTTCAGATTTACCTCTACAAGCAACCTCGCCAAAATTCAGGAGGTTGTCATAGAAGACGTAAATAATCAATATAAATTACGGTACCTGGTCAATAATAATAAACGCTGCTTTTTTTAATTGTTTTAATTTGACACTATTTCAGAATAAAGCCCTTTTCAAAAGAGGAGAATCACCCGTTTGCGTTTGTTTGTGTGTGTGGAAGCGCGGTTATAGGGCTAGTTGTAGACGGGCCGCGTTTTAATACGGGTGGTGTACACTTATCGATTTCCGATATTAAGAAAAAAAAAATACCTACCCATTTTATTATTGATTCGGGTCGAGAATCATTAACATAGTTACCTCCTTGAATTTGACGGGGATGCAAAGCAACACCTTGTATGATTACAACGCATCAGCAAACAGTTGTGCTTGCTGATGTGCGCATGGGCGATCCTCACACTACACAGTGCGTCTGCGCGGACGGGCGGTGAATGAACTCAGAGCTGGGATGTATTGATGATTTTAATTATTGAAACTCTGTAAAGCCGTATTTGGTACGCTAGCGAATCATATCGACATACAACCAGGCACTGGCCTGCAAATTGCAAGAAATGTAAGGCAATTTGAATTTTTCGGGCTACCGTTAAATCGATAGTGCACTTCTAAAAAACGCGCATTTCGGTACGATCTTCAACAACGCCAATTGAAAAGAATGACTCATAAACAATCCACCTCATAAGGTAACTTGTGTAATTATGTTCTCCTGGTACCCTCAATATAATTGCAGTACTATACCTCAGAGTAACAAAGAGGAGTGACTTGTACAAGTGTCCCTCACTTTGAGAAGGTAACGAGGTAACTTATGTACCTGTGTCTACTTATGTACTTTATATATGGTAGGTGGTTATAAAAGGTTGACTATGTGGGAAGTTCGATTTTACGCTGGCGAGAAAACGCTTCAATACAATATAGAATCCACAAATTACTACATCTAAGGAGTCTTCATTCAGGAGTCGTTGTTGAAGTAAAGAGTAAAATAATTGACATATAACGTGTTCCTTAGAAACGTATTCTGGGCAGTAGACTCAAGGTAGAAGGCTATCTACGAATAGCGTAGTACCTTCTACGTACAGCGTAGCATCTGCTACGTGCGGCGTAGTGCTTGCTTCGTCCGACGTAGTAGCTGCTACGTATAGTGTAGAAGGTATTCTCTACACTTTATTCTTTTCAGTAATTACTTTGTAACACCATAATATTGTGATACTTTTGGCAACTTTTTTTAACTGACCTTTTTTCTAACTTCTCTGTTCACAACATAGACATAATAAACAAGGAGATATGCCCGGTACACCAAACAAACGAACTCTTCAGCTTTATATGTATAATAATAATATGTATATTATAAAGCTTAAGAGTTTGTTTGTTTGTTTGGTTGAACGCGCTAATCTCAGGAAGTACTGGTTCGAATTGAAAAATTATTTTAGTGTTGGATAGGCTATTTATCGAGGAAGGCTATAGGCTATATAACATCACGCTGCGACTAACTAGCGTATATTATTATTATAGATACGCTAGTGATTGACTAAATCGGAATCTTATCGAATCTTACATTTATTATTGTACAAAAAATTTTTTGGGGTCCTGAAAATAAAATAAATAATAAACGGCATGTCCAGAAAATATTGTAATAAAAATAAACAATATGTAGCTTAAAAAAAATATTAATTGTAAATTAAAATAATCAAAAATCCGGTTACGTTGGTTTAGGCTGTCATAGCGTATTGAAATTGAAACAGTAGGTATTGTTGAACCCTGCTATGGTGTTTGTGGTTTACTGACCTGTAAAGTGAAGGTATTTGTGCAGCTCTTGACGCTTTGATATTACTGGGGTGGCATTTTTTGTCAAATAGGGTACTCTTAAATTCATATATTTTCCATGACTGCATTGATAAGAATTTTTGTCCAGTCACTTAGCGGCAAACTTAGGTAGTGGTTATGGAGCAATGTATTTATTGCAAAATAGTACATTCGCTGTGATATTTTGAAAACAAAAATATTTAGCAAGCAATATTTTAAGATTAGTTGTTTTTAATGATTTTAAAGACAAATATAATAAAATACTTTTACTAACATATGGTAAGTGATTCCATGATTTACAAAGTTTTAGTTCAGGCTTCGGTTTTTACAAGAAACCGCTGAACAACACGGTATTTAGTTTTAGTTTATAGTTCGCGGAAACGGCCTTTTGCCTATGACATGGTCAAGTGACCATGTCGCGCGGACACCGACACGCCACCTTGCCACTTCTCCTGTTTTTAAATGGTTGACAATGTATAGTCACATTTGAACCTGTTTGGAAAATTCACTGTTAACCTATACCTGCGCCACCTGTTCAATCATTCGATCAGTCTGAATTAAGCTAATGCTCTTATACTTACATGTAGCTTCATCCATTGGGAATTTACGTAAAATACACACTTATGAGAGAGAAAAGAACCAGTTCTGTCAGATATTTCTGGCAAATTTTATCGAAACTGCGGCAGTTTGGGGGCGTTGCGTACCCCGGTGATAATCTACGGCTTGCGAAATGTCTATGACTATACAATTGACACGGTGGCTGTGGTTACGGGAATCTGAGGGGGTGAGTAATAGTCAATATGTAGACCACGAGGGATGGAAAACCACAATGTGACTTGTGTGCTTGTGTGACAATCTCTATGCAAGCATTACATAACGTAACCTCACGCCCGGAATCCCCGATAGGTTAAGCTGAGGTGTACCTAACAGTACACCCACATTTCGCCAGTTATCTTAAAGTCCCATGTAATAGGGGGCGAGCCTATTGCCATCAACCGGGCACAAATCCGTACTCTGTGGCTGTAACTGAGAAATTCCTGTTGGAAAAACACAATAACACTTTACCCGATTGCCTAGTCAAGATTTACCCAATTCTTCCGAAACGGGTAAAAGTGAATCGTGTTGTATTTGTCGAGCCAAAAATAGTTTTGCTCTTATTTACCGTGTGCGCAAAAGATTTTGTTCTTGTGTAATCGCGAACGACATGTGTTTGTTTCGTTTTTTGGGGTGGGATTTTTGGGGAAGAAAACATCGTTTTATTGTACAAAACCACGTACATAAGACCTCTGTTGTGCAACTTTCCTGGAAATTATTCATTTGAGTGACGCACCGTCTGATTCATAACGTAATCTGACCGTGTAAGTTTAGCTAAAACTTTCTAAATGAATCTCCACCACGTAAGCAAGACGGGTGGGAGGGGACGATACCGTGGTTTTTTACAAACTCGTCAAATTACGTTTGAAGGAATCCATAACAAACAATTGAAGAACGATATTTTCGAATTAAAGACGTTAGTGGTTTTATCTTTGCCAAAGTTATGCAGGTACAAGGAGTAGGTATGTTCGGTGGGATGTCGGATCGGCTTAAATGTCGATCTTCTTTAAGGCATATCTTTGTCTTTGTTATTTAAAGAACTCTTAGGCAAAATTATATGCTTTTAGACCGAAGGTAGATTGTAATAAATTGCGTTACTGAACTCTTGATATAATTGATCATAGTTACAAACTTCTGGTAATTTATAAATATTACATCACGCCGTCATCTGTGCTGTGTTGATGTGTGATTTGAAGAGAAATGGGATTCTTTAATTTTTCTGTAACTTTTTCTCTGTTAAATAGGTGCATAGCTATGTTAGGTCCAGACTATCTAACCTATCAAAGATCTCCAAATGACCGCGAGGGCCGGTCAACGACTTTTCCGAGGCACTAAGTAATCTCATGTACCGATTTTCCTATATTTACCTGATATTACCTTAAATCTCTAATTTTGATTTTTCCACCAGTTTTAGCAAGGGGTATCGTATTACCCAGTACTATCTCGGTTGTGGAGTTCAGACAGGCAATCGCTCCACGTAAAATACTGGATGCAGCTGAATACAAGAAGACTGGAAGCCGACCCCAGTATAGTTGAGAAAAGCCTAGGCAGATGATGATCTCTGATTTTGCCTAGGTACACAAAGTTGTCTTATCCTGGTAACAAGAGCCAAAAGCCAAGAAATTACTCAACAACGTACACTCTCATTGATTTCTACAACTCCCTCATTACGGAACGTATACATTTACATCGAGATTAACATAATTTTACTATCTCGCGCCAAGAAGCGTGACTATCAAAAATATCGAGTTCCCATCTTGGCTGCACTGGTTCTATTTATAGACCGATGTTTGGCCGATCGACTCTGATCGGGTCCTTTCAATCTTTGGCCATTCAAGATGTGAGCGTAATATATATGACATTTCGAACTATGTTAAGAAAGTACTAGGAGAGACTAGGATGAATACTAGAGTTTTGGTTACTTTGAATTAGTGTGTGTATTTTACAATGTATGTTTTATTTGTTAAGTTTATGCATTTTTTCTTGCTGTGCCGACCGCAAATAAATTGTGATCAGGGCCGGAGATTGATGATGATTGCGATATGCATTTTTTCAGAGTGTCACACAGATAATATGACCGATCGGCGATCCGAACTTACTCACAGAGCCGATGCGTCAAAACAAATTGTGTATCTACATTTTTTATATGAAAGCTTTCATAGTTAACGAACCCCATTCATCAATTAGTAGCGCTTAAAAGCCTCTCATGTCCGACTGACTGCACTCATCTATAAATACTTAATTGATAATCTATAATTAACAGGTCTGGTTCCTATATTTAATTACGGATCATTAAAATAACCAGTTGTGTATTTATAGTACTTCCAAAATGAGTCTCCCTTAAAAGATTGTTCTTGATTGCTTATGGCCCGAAATTCTTTCCAAGGGTTTTGTATTACTCAGTACCTAACAACAGACAGGCAGTCGCACCATGTAAGAACTGGCGACCCCAACATACTCAGTTGGATAAAGGCTAGGCACATGATGATGGAAAGATATTTCTTCGATATAACGACGATACTAATATTAATCAATAACGATAGCTAAGAATCGGGCGTAAGTAATTTGTTCATTCATCCAAACACGCAGAAAATATCATAGGTCATACGCGATTAAACAAAGGAGTGGTGCCCTGAAACAGCGACACGAGGCCGTGGCAGACCACGAAGGAGATGGCGGGACGACGGACGTGGAAGTCTTCCTTCAGAATTGGGAAGAATTTATAGTAGAACTGTAACCTATGGAAAGAATGGAGAGAGGCCTTTGCCCAGCTGCGGGAAAATATGGGCCAGATATAAGTTTGCTCTGTCCATATTTTAAGTAGTTTCTCTGGTGATGATAATCAGCAGTGAAGAGGCAGGACGAAAGGTCTAAGGTATGAATATGGACGGATATAAGAGTAGGGGTACCAGAGACACGATGGATGGACTGTGTGAGGGTTGACATGGTTAGAAAGGAGGTGACTGCTGAAGTTACGAGTAATAGAAAAGTATGGATGAAGAAAATATGCTGCGCCGACCACAAATAAATTGTGATAAGGAGAATGATGATATTCAATAAACAGGCAGAAAATAGGATATACATATATTCATGATTTTTTCTAAGTATGTTATTTTCGCAAATCTCTGATGATGATATTAATCTGCAGTGATGTTCATGAGGGTAGTGAGTAAACAATAAAATGGTAAGTGGCTGATATTAGGGCATGCAGGTGAGCTCCATAAATACAGTAGTGAGGTAGGGAGGCGCCGGGGCGCGGTGGGAATGAAGTTATGCCTTGGATCGAGTACATTGCTTGGTTGAGGCTCTTTATTTTACTTATTTGAGTTGAGGTGGTGGATGAAGTATCTAAATCAGAAGATGATAAATTATGTTTTACTTTGTAAGTTGCTTATCAATAAGGGGGATAAGTAGGAACTGTAGCTCTATGTTGTTTTGACCATTCAAAAGTGTCTTATTTATTACTGATTTATTTCAGACTAGCTTATGCCCGCGTTCGGTTATTGTCCCACGGGATCGTACTACAGGGATCATAATTATCCTATATGTTAATTCAGGTTATAAACTATATGTGTACCAAATTCCATCCAAATCCGTTCAGTAGTTTTTGCGTGAAAGAGTAACAAACATCCATACATACAAACTTTCGCGTTTATAATATTAGTAAGGATGGGTTTTTATAGGGTGAAAGAAAAAAAAACGGCTCTGTGATCAAAGCTTATAAATAAAGCACTAAGGAAGAAATCGACATATTGGGATGGGAACAAGATATAAGAAAGAGGAGGTTGGTGTTAGTATTGCCTCGGTGATATGCATGATGTGAAGCAGTAATTCGTTCAGCAGGTAAAAGCATAACGTCATCCAAAAACTCTCCCCGGGGGTGTCGCCCCCTATTACATGGAACTTAAACATAACTGGCGAAATGTGGGTATACTTTCAGGTACGCCTCTGCTCTAAACCTCCTTCGGGATCACAGGCACAGTTAAAACATCCAAAAAAAGTTTGAAAAGTCAAATATAAGTAAAACTAGACATTTAAACAGTTAATTAGTCAGTTAGTTAGTGTTAGTATGTGCCACAAACGTATACAAAAACGTTAATTGGTATAAAGTGTGTACGTAAAAAACTGTAACAATTTTAAGACTAACACGTAGTGTGCATTTTTACTGTGGTTGAGACGCTGCACGCTGTAGGAGTGAGCCAGCCAATAAAATAAAAACTATTCGTCTAGCTTTTATTTATTATTATACTTAGCTAAAATAGATGACTAATGTATAACTACATATGTATAATACAATAAACTAACTACAAACTATAAAAGGGCATCAAAAAACTCCTCCTCAACGCTGTCAGCCGGTAATGTGCCCAAGAGACTGGCGGCGGCGTTGCCACGTTGCATGGCAACACTTAGCCTCTGGCCAAGGTAAAAGCCAGCCCTTGGGTCACGGTCATTTAGCTGAAATAGTTACTTTCTTTACTACCCTTAGGTTGAAAGTCATTGCCGCCAAAAACATCAAGGTGTATTTTTCTATGCGACTTTTAAATTGTTTCAACCTTAGGGTAGATTCAATTTAATCGGAATTCTTGGCTAACAAAAGTCGTGAAGTAATTTACGAGATCGACTGTAAAATATTAAAGGCTTAATGACACATGCATTTCTCTGCCACTAAATTATTACTTTGATTTTCGGGGTTATTTTAAAATTTTACACTAAAGTTAAATGCATGTATGTAGGTATTTAGATTGTATGAATTTAATTTAAATTTAGTTTTTATATATATGTATATATATTTTTTTGTGTAAAACTTTGTAATATTGGTATTGTGTGGTGTGCATAATTGTCTCTGATTATACAAATCATTACCATATCTACTAACATTTTCAAGTGTACGTCTACTAACAAAATTATGGATCGTTCGTGTCTGGTTTAAATAAATTAATTAAATTAGATGTATTACAATTTTTTTTTTAATATGCTGAAGACCTTGAGTTATTGATAAATACTAATTTACAAATAAGTCAAAATATTTCAGGTAAACATATATTTCTTATCAGATCATTCATCTTACAGGTAGGTCGTCAAAGCGTTGCGTTTCACAACTTCTTTATTTTAAACTGTCTTTAACGCATCGCTAACCAACATTTATAAAAAATCTGTGCCAAAACAAATTTAGATAGACGTCTGTCTATCCGAGACACAGACCGGATAATAGGTGGTTTAGTTTTCATGTTTCTCTAACTAATTTTTCAGTATAATTGTTACATTTCACGAACGCGTGTCAGTCATTGCAATTGGAACTTTATCGCAATAGTTTTAAGAGTCACATGACATGCGCTCACAAAGTCAATAGCAAAGTTTTTTTTACTAATATTGTTAGCTGTAATTTGAGTGAAGAAAACACAAATTGATGATGAGTTAATAGGCTAAGTGAGTGAATGAAAATATTTTGGTGCATTATTTGAGATACGATGTCGTTATTCTTAAAGTTGTTAGGAATAAAACATTGGAAGCATTTCGTACTCTTTTTTCCTGTGTTTGATCTTTTTTTACATTTCACGAAAGCGCGTCATCCATTGCAATTTATACTTTATTACAGTGGTTTAAGACTCTATATATAAGTTTTTTTTTTTTTGTATCAATATTGTTAGCTGCAATTAAGTCCGAGAAAATGTTAATTGATGATGGCTTTTGTAAAGTTAGTAACGACTTATTATCGGGCCTACGCTGTCATCCCATACAAAGACTATAACATCCCATTAAAAGACTAACCATAGAGTTTCTAGCTGGTACTTCTCCATTGAAAAGGATCAACCCGAACAGCACCTATGCCCGACGATTTATAAATGCCTAAAGTATGTAGGCTTAAGTGAAACAAAATGTTTTGATTTTGATGATTTAATAGCTAAGTGTGAGAATGAAAAGGTTATAATGCACTTTTGAGAAAGATGTCGTATTTTTTATAGTTTTTGGGAATAGAAAAATCTTTTGCATTCTGTTTTAGGTTTCCTGTTAGTGGCAAAGACGGAGCCTTTATAAAGTTGGTTCTATTCGTTCGTATGTCTCGGGCATTTATTCAATTCAAACGGAGTCCTTAATTTTTCTTATCTGTAGTCATTTTCTCCTCTTGGGGTGCAAATATCCTGGTTATTCAAGCCTTTAAAATTTTATTTAATTTCATTTTTGCATGTTATATCTATGCTTGTGAGTGTAACATTTTAATTAAATCCGTAATTTAGGTATCAATATCGTTGCCTAGTGACCCGTAACATTCTCCAAGCCAGCAATGGACATCGCCCCAACATTTCCCATCAAACATTCGTGAAGGCTGGCAGGCGGCAGGGCCGGATGCTGCGCGATCTCTCCGATCAATAGCAACGCCCGCCATCCCGGGCTCAGTACCGCGCCCGAGCCCGCCCCGCAAACATTACTGCACCTTTTTTTAATAACCTTTTTTTTTTAATAAATACTGTTTTGTAACGGCCATCTTTATATGAGGTCGTTTTCCTTTTAATTCGGAGGTGTGACGCTGCGGGGTCGTCTAGAAATGGTACTCTTTTGAGGTGAGTTCGATTTTTGAAATTGTAATTTTTTTTTATTAGTGATTTTTTTTTATTGTCTAAATCCAGGGATTTCTACGTGGTTAAATGTGTTCTACGGTTTTTTTAGTCTTCGTAATTTAATTTCTGGAGATCAATTTTCTAGGGGGTGTGGTTGATAGTCACATTTTTTTAATCGATCGGTGTAACGTGTTAATATTTTGTCAAATTTTAAATTGGTACCGGGGTACAATATAGTTAAATTTTTTTTAACCCACTTTTAATTATTAACAACAATGGAAGAATTATTTATAACAATGGAGCCCGTGTGATGGATTGATTGATCAATTTTAATAATAAATTGGTCCTCGAATATCAACGTAGCCGAAATAGATACATGCTTTTAGCAATAATTTCAATTAATCGATAAATTTCAGCTGAATGGCATCCATTTTAAGAAAAACTTCTGATTCATTTAAAACTGAAATATCTACAATACATTATTATTACCTACTAATAATTAGTAAATATACCTACTCATTGTATTTATATATATCTATGTCAAAACTAATAATTGATATGCAATGCATGGCTATAGTCATGTTAATCGCGACGTGAATATCTATCACAAAAAAAGATAACTGAAACATTATATTTACTCACTACTATTTCTAAACCATTATATATTATATACATTAAAAGTAATTACTGCAACAAAATATCGTTAACAAATAAAATGTAAAAAATGTAATAATCAATCCAAATACGAAAACTATAACAATATACCTAATACTTTAACCATTTGATTTTTTTTTGACGCGTTCGATTGCTGTCAATAAGAATTTATTTTAAATTAACTTCATTCTGTTATATTCGGACCAAAAATGTAAAACATGTAACACAGGTGACAGATGGCTCCATCAATGACAGGTGGAGATAGATCGGGGCGTTAGTACTTCGGCCGAACTGGGTGGGGCTGCCTATAAGCAGGCAAGTCTGAAAATGGCTGAAAAAGTCAATGCGTTGGTTGAAATCATTATTTCATTTATAAAGTCTGTATGTGGTTTTATTATTAGATTGTGATCGTCAAATACTGACTATCTACTCACCTTATCTACTCGTTCTCTCAGAACACTAAGTTCCGTTTTCTTAACTCAAATCAAATCAAATAATTTATTCGCATAATATGCATAGGTACTCTCTTTTCATTTTCATGTTATGTTATAAAATGAAAATGAACAGATTAACTTAACTAGCTATTATTGCACTAATAGGAACATGGTGAGGTGTTATAATAATGTTCTGCTCTTATAACTAAGGTATTCGTTGGTCGTGTAAAAACATTTATTAACTAATCAGACGTACAATTTCTTCCGGAATAAACTGTTTCTTTTACCGTGTAAAGGAACCGCAAAAGTAAATTTCGTAAGTTTCTCTACTCACTCCAAAGATTTGTTTACGATACTTTTTGATAAGCTTTCTCCGAATTAAGTGTGCGTGGTTTACATCTCTGCCTACCCTAAGCGGTACTCAATCGTCGTCATGTTATGATTTGGTGGTTTTATTGATAGGAAACTAGTTAACCTAAGTATTGGCACTTGATATAACATATTTATAGGTCATTAGTATAATGTTGTGACATTGCATGTGACACGTTCTATGGCCTAGAGCTCCGATATATTATATATAGACCCTTTGTTGTAGATAGGGTGCCTGTAACACGAAATGTCAAAGCTTTATATAAAATACCATTTCGAGTAAACATATATATCTCATTCCTATGCAATGAAATGTTTATCGTAACATAGTCCGGTTTATTTATCTATTAAATATCTACTTTACTGTTTACAACATAATGTTACTCACTGCAAGGAAAAACACTTATAAAAGTAGTGCACAATAAACAATGATGAATTAATTAACCCCTAAATCAATTCTATCGTGTGTTATTTAATCGTTTCTCGATTAATAATTAATTATACAACTTGACAGACGGATATTTATTTTGAACGCGCCGTTTTACATCTGCAGTAAAGCGTCGTCTGTACTGGAAACAGTGGAAACATAAAAAGGAAATATGTCAGTTTCGGCTCGTTTGTATGTAATTTAACTAGTAAACTTCCTTGCCTTTTGCAATATAAAAAGCTCTTAGTAAGCAAGATATTTTTTTACAAAACTGCTACCATTTACCTAACTGATATCAGGCGAGGCTAAATAATAACAGCCGCACTGGTCTAACCTCAAGGCTTAGTGGTCTGCGGATGGGTGTTATGTTATGTGGTGCAGTTAGCGGAGGCCTGGAAGTCTGACAACCAGCCTTTCCAAGAGGTATCATATGACACAGTACGAATTGGGTTGTGGAGGTCCGTCAAATGGCCAGTCGCTCCATGTAAAATTACGACGCCAACGTAGTTGGGAAAAGGCTAGGCAGATGATGACAAAACTGTTACCATTTCAATCATAATCAGTATTTTACTCTTAACCTATCAGGTTGCAGGCAATATTAAGTGACATTTCTGCTGAGTACCAAGAAAAATGTTCTGTAGGTTTTGTCCTTTATAATCAGCACAAACTTATTTATCTATCTCTTCTTTTATTTTCTATTTAATCAAGTAATTAAGACAACAGCTACCGGTATCGATACCTTATCTATTTTCTGTTCCCTTTTGACATTTCCCGAGAGGAATGCACGGGAAAATCGACCTCGTCACGTTGACATTTTAATTGCACGCCCGTGTCAAAGGTATCGCCGTGTTCAGCCAAATTGGACGCGCACGTCGTGCGTGGTGGTCAGTTGCCGTGCGGCAGTCGTACTGAGCGGTCGTCTATACTATCAAAGGACTATTAGAGAGATAGTTCGATAAGTATAAATCGGGAGTTTTATAAAATAGTGCAGTGATTAAAATAATGTTTTATAAATAAAAGTGAGTTTAAATAAAATAGACGAAGAACGTTGAGGAGTAGTGGGTTTATTTTTACTTCCGGATTTAAGAATTTAACGGTGAGTTTTTGGCTTTTTATTCAGATGAATGGTAGGACTTTAATAAATATAAGTGTTTAAATAAAATCAAACTTAAGCACAATGAATGCCAGCCTCTAATAAAAAAATCTAATTGTTTCGTTAAATAACTCGCATATTTTTTCATTCATGCGACAAAATTAATAGTTTCAAATTAATAATAATTATAATAACGCTGAAATATCATCTGACAGTTAGTTGACAACGTTACAAGACAAACAGATAATATCTTGTAACTATATTTTGCTCGGGTCTGGCATTTGTCCAATTGGTAAAAAAGTCGGTAACTGTACTGTACCTAGCATTATTTAACTGCAGCTTTATTTAACTAGGAACTAACGTAAAATAAATATTTTAATTTTATTACATTTGTAACATAACATCACGCCTGTAATATCCGAAGGGTAAGGCAGAGGCTAGGTATTGTAGTACACCCACATTTCGCCAGATATGTTTAAATCTCGTGTTTGTGTCTCGTGTGTATCGTGAAGCGACCGTCTTGCCAACAACCAGACACAAATCCAGAATCCGGTCTGGTATTGAAAAAAAAAATAGTAAAACCCTTTGTCTGATCTGGGAATCGAACCTAATACCCATTTTCCAAGTCTTCTATTTCGTAGTTCATTCTCATTTGTTACGGGTACTAGTAATCAGGGGCCCGAGAATCTGACAAGAAGTCTGAAGTGAAGTATCGTGGGAAAACTGGTATATACTGGTATTCAGTTTCATCCGGTTAAACTGGAAGCCTACCCCAACATAATTGGGAATTTCCTAGGCAGCTGTGTGGGTTTTCTATTCTGTCGTTCTATGAGTTACAACATGCATAGCTTTTACTCGTACTATAACGAGTAATAGACTGGCATAAGTTTTACGAGTAACTTCTTACCTAAGCTCTTCGAGTCACTAAAGCAAACAACTATAAACGTTTCGTAGCACGTAGATTATAACTGTTATTATTTTAAAACCGTCATTGTAAAACTACATTTTGTGCAAGTCAGAGACGGAAACATCTTAGCCTAAACAAGTGATAAGTAAGGTTTATAGATCTCGGGCGTTTGAACCCTATACTTAAGCAGAAATATTAACATTGGTTTAATAAAATGTTAAAGGTTTGAACAAGTGTATTTTCACACTGTAAATAACGGTCAGTTCCAAGGAAAAATACATAAAATTAAGTTGTCCACGTTTTATTACGTATATAAAATAAGAAAGTAATATTACAAAGGTTCCGATTTTCTTTTGTTCGGAATCTTAATAAAAAAAAAAACAAACTATGAAAAAAAAACTAGTCCAAATGTCAAATAGGATTCCATTTGACATTTGGATTTATTTTTAAAACCCTCTGAACTTTTCCATTCCTCAAAAGTTTAAAGGTTATTGATACAAAGGGATCTGGGAAGTCCTATTAGCAGCGTACCAGATCAAACTGATGCATACACCGATATTATATCTGTCTGTGTATTCATCTCGTTATATTTGCCTAACGAACCGTGGTCACCATTGAAATATTACAACTCTTTTTATCTTTTTTAAATTTTCAATGAGGACTTGGAGTATTGTATGCAATACGATAAAGGCTCTGTTGAAACAAGCTTGTATAACGATAGTTTTATTTAGTTAGCTTTGGTGGTGAGTTGTGATTTTTGTTAATGATCTTTTAGTGCATAGCATGACCGTAATTAGTCTATGTTCTAAATGCTGTGACGGCTTAGCCTGGGCTACTTTTCTGTAAAAAAGGAGTGGTAGACTATCATGAACGTGAACGTTTGTGAGGATGGATGGATGTTTGTTTGTTTGTTACTCTTTCATGCAAAAACCGGTTCCTCACGATGTTTCGCTTCACCGTTTTGAGACTAGTGTGGCTAGTGAGACTAACAAGGACATAAAATAGTTGTGGCTATCAAAATGCACTCAATACATTTGTACCATGAACCGTCTGCTTCATGTAATCTGTCTTTACACCCACGCGAGTACTTGTCGAGTGCAGTAGATTACCTGTTTATTTGCAACGCACTCTAACAATATGTATAATTTACTAAAATTATAAACGTATGTTGCTGATAAGGCTTAAAGATCTAAGCATCCTTGAGATTGATCGTTACAACTAAATATTGTTTCTTGTATTTGTAAGCCATCAGTCAGAAGTCATTATCATAAAATCTTTATTTATCTCAACATCAGGAATTACAGCGCTGGTTCACATATGTACAATCTTATATGTAGAAAGCCGTCTGAAGTAGGAAGGTCCTGAGGAACAGATCACCTCTCAGGCCTAGATATAACATATTATCTATAGCAAAAAAGAACTATACTATACAGTTATAAGTTAAACTGAGTTTGTATTAAATTATGTATTTAAAATTTTGCATTCATGACTTCATGACTTGCCTTTTTCATTTTGTTTTGTTATGTGTTTTTGTAAAATACTGGTATTCAGCTGCATCCGGCTAGACTGGAAGCCGACTCCCAACATATTATGAAAAGGCTAGGTAGATGATGATGATGATGTATGGTTGTGTATGGTGTCAGAGACAGAACGTGATAGAGTTAAAGGTGCCTTAAAATAGACAATCTGGAAGTGTTGATTGTGGTTACCAAACTGCACTCAACGCATTACCGTCTGCTGCATATAATCTGTCTTTACACCCACGCGAGTAGGTAGACTTGTGAAGTAGATTAGCTGTTTATTTGTAACGCAGACCGCGTGACATTTGAGAAGCAATATAATTTACACTGTTACACATTAACTACTGTTTGATGTTTTAAGTGTAAAGGTTGGTTCACAGTTGAGCATTCATTTGTAACAAAAAATATGACATCACTACTGTAATCTCCGAAGGGTTAGGCAGAGTTGTGCCATTTAGTACATCCGCATTTCGCCAGTTATGTTTAAGTCCCATGGAATAGTGGGCGAGCCTATTGCCATCAACCGGGCACAAATCCAGAACCCATGACTGCTACTGAGAAATTACCGAAGGAAAAGCTTAATAACTTTGACCTCCCTGGGAATCGAACCCAGGACCTCGACGAGGCAAAACTTACAAAAAGTACGGAACAGAAAGTACTTATTAAATTTCATTTGATTTAAATAATACAATCAGATATTCTCATATACACAAGAGTATGCCATCATGGCCATACTGACAGTACTTTATCCTTGAAGTATATATTACTACCATAACGTTACCACCCTGATCAGATAGTAGCAAAATTTGAAGCAAAACAAAAACAAGGCTTTTCGAAATTAAACTTTATAAAATTAAGAAAAAGGGTCAGAGAATCGGTTAGCAATTTAGCTGGCTTCTATCAAAACAAGGCGATAAAATAAAGATAGTAAAATCTTAAGTCATTTCTTACAACATCACACAAAACATCATCATCATCATTTTTTCTTACATCTTTGCAAAATGAAGTAACCAGATAATATTTCTACAACATTATTTTGTAAACATACAATGCTATTTGAGCCAATTACCTAGACACGCCGATCACATTCACCCGCTACCCATGAGATTAATCGAGGCCAAGCAAAGGCCTTATAGCGGAAATTCAGTCAATTACCTAGACAATCCCGACAAGTAAACCCGCTACCGGTGAGATCAATCGACGCCAAGTAAAAGCCTAGTAGCGGGTATAGAGCCAATTACCTCGACACGCCAATCACGTTCACCCGCTACTGGTGAGATCAATTGACGCCAAGTAATAGCCTAGTAGCGGATATTGAGCCAATTACCTCGCTCGACACGCCAATCACGTTCACCCGCTACCGGTAAGATCAATCGACGCCAAGTAAAAGCCTAGTAGCGGATATAGAGCCAATTACCTAGACACACCAATCACGTTCACCCGCTACCGATGAGATTAATCGAGGCCAAGCAAAGGCCTAATAGCGGATATTGAGCCAATTACCTCGACACGCCAATCACATTCACCCGCTACCGGTAAGATCAATCGACGCCAAGTAAAAGCCTAGTAGCGGACATAGAGCCAATTACCTAGACACGCCAATCACGTTCACCCGCTACCGATGAGATTAATCGAGGCCAAGCAAAGGCCTAATAGCGGATATTGAGCCAATTACCTCGACACGCCAATCACATTCACCCGCTACCGGTAAGATCAATCGACGCCAAGTAAAAGCCTAGTAGCGGACATAGAGCCAATTACCTAGACACGCCAATCACGTTCACCCGCTACCGATGAGATTAATCGAGGCCAAGCAAAGGCCTAATAGCGGATATTGAGCCAATTACCTCGACACGCCAATCACATTCACCCGCTACCGATGAGATTAATCAACGATAAGCAAAGGCCTAATAGCGGATATTGAGCCAATTACCTTGCTCGACACGCCAATCACAATCATCCGCTACCGATGAGATTAATAGACGCCAAACAAAGGCCTTATAGCGAAAATTCAGTCGATTGCCAATTACGTTCACCCGCTACTGGTGAGATCAATTGACGCCAAGTAATAGCCTAGTAGCGGACATGCCAACATTCATTCACCCGCTACCGGTGGGGAAATTGACACCAAGTATAAAGCCTAGTAGCGGATTATTAACAACCGAGCCATTGTAACATTGTTTACAGACATTTTGCAAGGTATTTTTTTTTTTTCAATTATCTGTTTATGATTTGAACTAATTCGACAGATAAAATAATTATAAGTTGGTAAACAGTCTTTTACTTTGATCCCTTTATTTGACTTTGTCGTTGGCTTTGTCTTTGGCTTTCGACTTTGCTTTAGACCTAATATTTGATTAGGGCTTCGACTTTTTACTACAAAATGTACTTAAACGGTACCAATAGTATATTTAACGGTGGAATCAAACAACGTTCGGTCAATCTGACAATATTATTGCAAATAAGCTAGACGACACTATAAAAATATGTCATAATTCGTTTACCATTATTACGGATTGTTATTTTTTTTATTTAGTTAGCGTATCTTTCCAAGTAAAACTTAAAATTTATGATAATATTTTCAGATTATTACATGTTCATTCGGAACAGAACGTCAATAGCTACTTTACTTTTTGTTAAAGTAATAGGTTAGAAGCCAAAGTCAAATTATTGTTTCAGGATGACCATCAATCAGCACTGTCAGTAACCTTTGACCTTGTCAAAATGATGTATTTTCAATATAAGCCGTTATCGGATCGAAGGAATTTATTTGTTTACACACTTGATTAATTCAGGTACTAAATACTCATTCAGTTTTGAATTTATCTTATAATATCTGGTATAAGTAACTGGTATATTATTCTCTAACTCATCTTCTTGAGTATAACAATTTTACTGTATTTATGGCTCCATACACATAAATACTTATACATTTCATTCTCAGTCTCATATTTTGTGAGAACTAGAATTACGAAGTAAATATAATATTAACCTTGTCACTAAAGCTATTAATACGCCAAGCTTCAATAAAATATTGACCAACCAATCGTACAATTTTCCCACATTGAAACCTGTACAAATACTCAATAATACATACACAACTATTATTTTCATTCCAAATAATATACATACTAGAGATGCTACGGAGGTTCGATTCAGATTCGTAAAGTTCGGAACTTCCGATTAATTTAACACCTTCGATTCCGATAAATTCTAATCGGTAGTTATATCGGAGGTCAATGAAGAGCTTGTGTTCATTAATTATAATTTGCTTCGTTTGGAGTTATTTCTTTTGATTTATCTATTTTTTTTTAATTAGATCGTTTTTATTTTCAACATCCAGGTACCCACCTGTATTATGTTTTGATCTGATAACAAAAAAAACGTGTGTGCCAAATTTCAGCCCGATAGCTTCAGTGGAAGAGGGTGAAATTTTGATTGCAAAATTCCAATATAGGGAATTTATTTAACTTCATTGAAATTTTGCAATCAATATTTAGCAGCAATAAAAACCTTGAATTTGCAGCAACATCTCTTTTTATAACCGTCAAATCTTACTCAGTACATAAAATATTGCCGCCATAATGGCTGATTTGTCCAATTATAGTTAAATAACTAATAACATAGATAAATATCAACAAATCCTGTGTAGTGGAACTATTTTAAAACTTCATTAGATAATTTTCGAAATCAAGTATGTATTTATTTGTAATCTTTATGTTTAATCGGATTAAATATGAACATCAACTGATAGTTCAGAGAATTGTTTTAAACCACTTGATATATTGAAATTGCAGTATAAAATCTAGGAAACATTATAAATATCATTTAATCATTACTAATTCATTTAATTAGCAATATAAAGTTTAGAAATATTTAACTTGATTATTCAAAGATCACAACTAGCTTTCGTTGGAAACCAAGTCTTTTAAGCCACAATAAAAGCTATTTCTATAAACTAAATCTGACTATAAAATATCTTTACTAAAATGTAAATTAGGTTTATTTGAATGATGATGATGAATGATGTTTATGGTTATTCATTTATCAATATTCTTGAAATATCAATATTCTTGAAATGCAACGTCGCCATACGTCAATGTAATTTGACATCTGACAACACACGTTGCTTCATTATATTATTATTAATCTGTTCAATACTAACCCCCGTATATATGAACAAGTCAAAGTGTTTACTTGAGTAAATGTCATTTTTAAGATTCGATTTTTATTATGTAGTTTAGTAATTGGTTGAAGTTAGAACTGTAAAAAGTTAGAATTCTCAGCTTCGCTTTCTTTAACGGTTCTCACTTCTTTTAAATTCTAGTCTATTGCATAAAAAATTTTGCACAAGTAATTGCAATTGCAAATTTTGCATAAGCTAAAGTAATTACTTTAACTTGACTATAGATACGGGTGTAAGAGTTGTTAAACAGTCAGATATTCTCGTATACATAAGAGTATGCCATCACACGCGTCTTAACGTAACGCGAAATTATGCGTTGGCGCGCGCGGGACGCATTCTCGCATACAAGAATACTCACAAACTATTTATAAAGTAGTTAATGAGTCGATTCGTCTGTTATCAGCTGTTTAGATGTTTTGTTCTACGTTAAAAGAAAGTCGTTGGGAAATGTGTTGGTAGTTACATGGTTAATTTTATGTGATTTGTTTTAATGATCCTATTAAGTTTTGTTGATTTTTTTTAAGTTTTCAGAGTTACTGTTGTGTGAGCAGGAATTTTAATCGATTTTTGTTTAAAATTTACACAACACAACACAGCACCACAACCACCACAACTACAACTATCACTACAATCACAGTATCACACCAACCACCACTACCACAACTCACCACCATCAACACAATTTAAAAAATAAATCTGCACAAATCGGTGAGACGAATAGAAGATTACTTATCTTCGGGATTTCGCTATCGGAAGACGAAAACATGATGCGACCACAAATAAATTGGCATCAGGGCAGGAGAATAATGACGTTGATGATAATGATGAAATTACATAAAACTTTTATTAAATCATCAAAATATTTACCTTATTTACAAACTAATATTAGATCAAAAATAAGAATAAAAATATGTACAATTACGAGGCGTCAAATAATACAAAAAATTATGAAATTGATTAGCATTTTCTAGTTGAAATACACGAAAATCAACTCCACCGTAAAAAGGTATTTCGATTTACAGCAGGCTCTTTCGATCACGGCTTTAACGGATTATGAAACTGGGAATGGATTTGTCAAACCAATATCGAAAAAATCAACCAACCCGGATGAAAAAAAAAAATACCAGCTGTCCAAATCAATACATGTCGTAAAAAGGGATTAGTCTGGTAAATTTCTAAATCCTCGGATACTAACGAATAGCACGCTCGTAGCACATTAGTGATCCGCTACGATTGGGCGTAGCTCGTAGCCGTGCTACGCCGTAGCAATGCCATTATCCTTTACGCAACGAGAGCTACGGCGAAATTTAATCATTTCATAAGTCGAAACTGACGATTATTGAATATCGTTGGCTCTGTAACATCACGCCTGGATTTTCACGAAGGGGGAGGCAGAGGTGTATACCCATATTACGTGAGGTCTTTAAATCCTAGCGAGCTTATTTCTATAAAATATACAGGATGCAAGGGAAATCAACGCACAACCGTTAACCATTTTTGCGTAGACTTTTTGGTAAAAGTAATAACACTTTTCCTTACTAGAAGGCGTTTTACACACCCCCTGGGTTCGATCTATCAGCAATAACGAAGATGGAAAAGTAAAAAACACAGATATAAGCTCCTGTCGGCAGCCGTTGCAAAAATACGAAACGCGTTTGCCACACGTATAGGCTCTGAGGAGTTGAGGACCTCGTGCTCAGCTGCCTCGCTTGCGACATCACTCAACGAGGCGAGAGATATTAGTCGATGAACTTTAAAGTTCAAATCAACGTTAATTTGAACTATGAAGATCACTGAATTGGACATAATATTTAAATCAAAGTGTAAATGTCAAGTAACTTCATAAAGTTTATTTATCAGCAAAGGAATTAAACCCTTTGACCTATTGAAAACGTAAACAGGATTTAGTTTAAATGTCCGTTCAGGTTCGCTTAGTAGTTTAGTTTACTCTATGGCACATTAGATGGTGTAGTTTATGTGTTGACATTGGTTAACATCCGCCGCCATGACAGGAAAATGGCGACTAAAGTGATCGGCTGAAGTTAAATTAGTTACGGGTAACAGGCACAAGTTTCTCGTGCATGTCGTGTTTTTAGACCTAAACTCTAGTAAAAGTACCTAACCTAATTTATCTGAATAAGAAGTAAATGGCCATTTGTACTAACACTAACATAAGGATAATTTATTTAACAAAAAAAAAAACACTGTACAAACAGACGGCGGACTTAAAGTCTTTGCCATTCTTCTTTTTTTTTTCGTGTCGAGAGTTTTAATGCCGCCCATGGGTTCTGACTTGGTTTTACATGCCGTCGAGAAATATCTCTCAGGCATGCTAGTTTAGTTTACTACTATGTTTTCCGTCACCGAAGCAAGTGATAAATATACAATACGCACATGATTACGAAAAATGAGCGGTGCGTGCCTTTGGTTCGAACTCAAGACCTATGACTTGGTAATCCGTCGATCACACCACTGCTATCACTGCTATATGTCTTGGCCATTAGCTACCAGTCTATCTCAGGGTGATGCAGAGAGCAAACAGTTACATAATCAGCCTATAATGTTCCCACAGCTGGGACTCAGGCAACCTTGGGCTGTAATCCACCACGGTACCACCACAGTATAAATATGGACAGTACGGAAACTAAGCCTAGTTGAGGACATAATTACCTACGCTACATTGAAGCAATAAGGTTGTGACTTTCAAAGATTTTGATATTATTTTAACCGACTTCAAAAAAAGGAGGAGGTTCTCAATTCGGTTGTATGTTTTTTTTGTGTTTGTTACCTCATATCTCCGTCATTTATGAACCGATTTGAAAAATTATTCTTTTATCTGAATGGATTTACTTTCCGATTGGTTCCATAGAAATTTCATTAAAATCGGCTCAGCAGTTTGGTTTTGAAATCAAAATAGCTGGAAAAAATGTCATCCAAGTAAAAGAAATTGCGAAATTGATACTTGACAAGGATTTGTGTGTGATACGATAACTAAAAAGGGTAAAATAAAAACATTTTTGCAAAAAAAAACCGACTGCAAAAAAAAACCGACTGCCAAAAAAAACACTAAAAAAGTGAAAAATAACTTTACTTTCGGAAGTCGGTGGTAAAAAAGTCAATGAAACAAACAATAGTCACAGACTTCCGAAAGTAAAGTTATTTTCCACTTTTTTAGTGTTTTTTTTTTTGGAAGTCGATTTTTTTTTGCAAAAAAGTTTTTATTTTACCCATTTTTTCATTTTTATTCTGTAGTGATCAATCAATCGAATTTAAATAACTAGCTTACAAATACAATTTAAATGGGTAATCTCATGGCGTTGGTTAATCTCAGCAAAAGACGATAGTTTAAACATGGAAAACAATTTAATATTAACACACAACAACTTATAGAACTATAGATCTTTAAATTTGTCATGATGGCGTACCTTTTACAAGTTTTGGCGGACTTATAATTCGATATAACAATAAATCATTCTTACCTTTCAAAATCAGCAGGAAGTTTAAAATACGACAGCTCCGGTTTCGATGACGCCGAGTACAAACACCCGTATACTACGCAATACGTTCGTGGCATTTTTAAAAAGATCGCGTAGATAAACGTGAACACTCGTCTTGACGGCTTTCACTACCGAGAGTACCGCGCCGATTGCTTAGGAGTCTCGTCGTTGCGCATGTTTGTGTGAGTGTGCCGTTTCGAGCGTTTGTAGGTAGTTTCCGTACTGTCCATATTTTACTGTGGTGGGTCGGTGGATGTCACGTGTCTACGAATGTTGCTTCCAGGACATCTCCTCACGATGTTTTAGAGAAACATAATAAATTTTGAGAGCATGAAATAATTTACACAAAGTAAACCGGCTGCTGGGTTGCTTGGGTTCGAATCCTGCTCCACACTTAAAAGACCTGAACTAAATTTCTATATAACAGAAATGCTCCAACAGTCCTTCTTGTCACAAGTCTGGCCTTTGTTGCCTTCTATAAAATGCAGTCACCAAGAAATATGGTGATTGTGAATGAATTTATGAATGAATCTATTTATGCTAAGATGACTTTCAGAGTAAAATAATGGTATTCGAATACCTAATTGACTCCGTAAACTGTGCTTCGTTAAATATTCAAATCGTGTCTGAGCACTTACAGAAATAACGCTTCTTGTTCGGAAGTCGCAGGTCGACAACTACTGCTTCATCAGGACTATCACTAAATTCGAAATAATTTCTAAATACGTCTCCATTAGTCGCCATCTTAGTTCAGCAAACAAAACTTCCTAATCTGCGACAGCCCCTTGATTTAATATTCGCGTGTTCCTAACTCAAACATTTGGACGGTAGTTTGTAAATTAAACGAACATTTTTGACGGTAGCTACGGTATGTAGGTCGGTACTTACTGTTACAGTTAATGACTTTAATTTTTAGTTAGTTAATCGCTCACCATTTTTTATAGGAGTTGGTTTTTGATTAGTGCGTACAAGGTGGACTTTCTTTTGTTTAAATGTAAAGTTGAAACAAGGCAGTAATTTTTTGTTAGATATAGGGCAATTATTGGATAGCTTTATAACTGCGAAATGTGGGTACACCTCTGCCTAACCTTTCAGCGATTACAGTTGTGATGCTTTGCTAATTTATTTAACAAATAAATGTTTTGTTGTGGATTCTGGAATACTAAGTAGGTGGATTTATATTATAAGGATACCTGTCATCAAGGGAATCTTAATTAGAAAACGAAAATATAAAAATGAATGTTCAGCTGAAGTTTTTTTTTCTATTTATAACTTTATTTCTGTAAATAAACTAAATACAACAAAAATAAAAACAATAACACGAAAGCAAACAACCTAAAACATAGCATAAAAAAACTCTTCCTCATCGCCGTCAACTGGTAATGTGTGCGTTGAAGTGTATCATAACAGGAAAAAATCACGTAAAGACATTTACCATTTCAACGAGCCAAATATCGAGTCGATCCAGATGAAATTATAATTCCCGAATCAGGGGTTTAGGAGATCGACCCCGTAAATCGTTTGACGATCGGGGACTCTTACAAATTCGATTTCGCGTGGGTTGACGACATGTCTACCAGGGATATTAATTTATCGATTTTGTAATTGAAATGGGGTCTCCATGTTTGATTTTAGATAAATGTAACAAAAATTCATGTTTTTTCACAGTGGGGTAAGCAGCAACTAAGGATAATCACTTTTTTTTTTTTTGGTGGGATATAATCAAATGACTTCTCCCGCTCTGGGTGGAGCGGAAGGGCGTGTCAGACTTTTACTGACTAAAACCCACCCGTGTTCCTTCACTTGCCTGTGCCAAGGTGCCAAGGGCCACGGTAACTCTTTCGAACAAATCCGCAACCCTGGCAGGCATCGGAAGGATAATCACTTGATGTGCTGATGCCTACATCTTTATCGTGTGGTTAGCGCCTAACCTGGTGTCAGAGTTTTTATGCCGCCCATGACTTGGCCTTACCTGATAGATATTTCTCTACGGCATCGTCTAGAAATATCTCTCAGGCATGCTGGTTTCCTCACGATGTTTTCCTTCGCCGAAACAAAAGATGAATATACATAATGATTCCGAAAAATCAGAGGTGCGTGTCTTGGGTCCCTACATCATAATTATAGTTTCAAGCGTTGCATGACGAATTTCCTTCAAAAATTCTTCGGAATGTGATTAAAAGTGTGCCACGTAATAGCGCTGGTTTGCTTCAAGTTGGTTAGTGCCCATGCCAAGATTGTGCGTCAATTTGTTTGATTAAATAATTGACACGATAAGATCTACTTGGGAAAGGTTTTCTTTGAAACCATTATTTCGTTAATGGATTTCCGTAGCGTGTTGACTATAATGATATCGGTGAGGCTTGTTCTAAAATAGAAAAGAAATGTTTTTATCAAGATGGAAAAGGATTATCTAATGACAAAACATGAGACAACTAGTATTTGCTTTTAAAGAGTTTCGTATACATTCCAATTTACATCGTATGCATTTTGTCATGTCCCCTCAAGTAAGAGGACATGAAAGAGCAGCACACAAAATCTGTCGAAAACCACCCTAGAGAGCCATGGAATGCAGTCGCTGTGGCCGAAATTGGCTTGATGGCATCATCATCATTTTTTCTAGGCCGTCAGGTTCACAAACTGCCACAATAAACACATTAACAGAAAAACATACAGAAATCAATAACCGGTACACGAAATCTCATTAAAAAACCCATTTTCCTGTAACAATCCATCCTTAGTCGTAGTACCGCACGAATAGGGATGTCAACCGACCGGACCTGTCTCGACATGTCATACTGCTTGGCCCCTTCTCCGGACTTTGTCCGAATTTTCTAAATAAGAAGATTTCATGAGAAACGAGGAAAGGTAAATGAAAGATTATATAATAAAAAGTCCGAACCTTTTTTTCAAAAGGTTTTTGTCAGGAGTTTTCCTTTGAAATGGTAACCCTACGTACGCGGCAGACAGCATCAATAATGCAAGATGGCGGCCGTCCAACCACGTAAACTTTCACGATGCACTTTATTTATAATACACCAGGAAAGGTCGGGAGGCGATCCAATTAACTTGCGCTCGATCATAGAAATGACATGTTAGCTGTTTGTTTATGTTAATGGAAGTATAACTGTCTGTCGGTGTACTGACTACTCGTATAAGTAATTGTGACAGCGAGAATTATCCTTTGACTGTCTCGTTGATCGAGTGGTCGCAAGCGCGACTGCTGAAAGCTGAGCTGGTCTTGGGTTTGATTCTCGGGTCGGGCAAAGTGTTATTGGGTTTTTCCATCAGGAATTTCTCAGTAACAGCCACGGAGTCTGGATGTGTGCCCGGTTGATGGCAATACGCTCACTCCCTATTACAAACTGGTGAAATGTGGGTGTTCTATTAAGTACACCTCTGCCTAAACCCTTCAGAGATTACAAGCGTGATATTATGTAGAATTATCTTATTAAATTGGCCTTTAACAGTAAAACGACTGGCGAAATGTGGACGTATTTTCTGATAGCTGTTTAGTTTCTCTGTACTTCTGTAGGTATAGTATACACACCTGTATTAAGAGCGTGTACGCCGTACGGCATTTCATACAAATATTCAAGTCCTTATTTTTCAATATGACTGAATCGATTTTAATGAAACTTCACACACATAAGCAAGATACATAGGTATAAAAAGTTAGTAGAAAATATTTTCGAAATGTCTTATTTAAAAAAAATAACAGAAAATTTCTGTTTCTGTGGAAAGTTTAAAATCGGTCTAAATTAACTGTAATACAATTTTGCGAAAATATTTTCTACTAACTTTTTAGACCTATGTGTCCTGCTTATAGGTATGAAGTTTGATTAAAATCGGTTCAGTCATATCGAAAAATAAGAACTTGAAATTTTGTTTGAAATTCCGTACGGCGTACACGCTCTTAATAAACGCCGGTTCCGATGATGAAGTCTCCTCTCATAAATATAATTATATTTGTGATGATATACATAGTTGGTGGTATGAGAATGTTAAAAGGAAATCGTTTGGCTGGGTACCAACGTGTAATGAGGTGGGATGAAACGCATGACTTATAGAGTAATGAATTTACATGTCTGATGGAGAGGGAGAGGGAGGTCCCTGAAAAGATGGGAGGATTTTGTGAGGAATTATATGCAAGAGAAGGGAGTGAATGACTGCGTGGCGGAGGACTGAATGGAAGAAGAATTAGTGAGGAAATGGCATAGGATGTTAATAATTTACATACAACAGAGTACAAGGCAATGCAAGATGTCAAAAGATATACATATAAAAGAGTACAAGGCAAGTTGTCAAAGGAAGTCGATAGTTATTGGTTAATAGAATAATGACAGTTTATTGCATACTGCCATTATGGCAACTGCAACAGTACAGCATTGACGAACGCTGAATAAAATAAAAATTGTTGCAATTTAATTCAAAATTGACCGGAAATGGAAAGAATCTTATATTTTATGCAAGTGCTAGTTTGGGATTTGATTTGACATTTTCTTTGAGGAGAATTATCTTTCAGTAAGCAGCTCATGGCTAGTTAATAACAGCCATGAGCCAACTTCAGGTTGGTCCGTAGATGGGTGACCACGCATTAAATACCGAGTTTCCTCCGTGCCTCGGAAAGCACGTTAAGCTATTGTATTGGTCCTGGCTGCCATTTGTAGATATTTGACAGTCGTTATAGGTACGAAAGTCTGACAATCAGTCTTACCAAGTTCTACCATCGAATTACGTTGTACTAACTGGGTTTTGGAGGTCAGATAGGCAGTCGCTCCATGTAAAATACTGGTATTCAGCTGCATCCGGTTAGACTGGTAGCCGAACTTAACATTTTGGAAAAAGGCTAGGCAGATGATGCAGTAGTCTCACCAAAGATGTTGTTAATGTCTGTCAAAGCGCTACGGAAAGATTGCGGACTAGCTGCGGACACTGACGTGACAGATACTTCAGTAGATACATTACTACATTATCTGTCAAGAGTTCCGTGTCCACAATCTGTCCATGAAAGTTTGGCCAAACCTTTAATTAAATATCTAGAAGTCACTTCACTTTAATACAACGTCGTCAGGAAATTGCCAATCTTATTTTTTATGCAAGTGATTTTATAATTTCCGATGGTTTGAAATTTTCTTTGAGCAGAATTTTCTTTCAGTAAGTAGTGTTCCAAGGACGTTGTTACTGTTGTAGGTTTTTCATAGTCAGGTAAATGGGCACTGGCTCGGAAGCATCCTGTAATTTCTGAAAGACAGATAGTAATTTACAATTCCTTGTCGACACGCCCATGTACCTATTTGGAAAATGTCTAGCATAGATGGAAATTCTTCTTATGATATTTCGCCCTTCTAATGTGTGTTGGAGAAATGTTTAGACTTCGTGGCTGATGATCAGATGATGCTGATGTAACAATCATAACCATCTGCCTAGCCTTTTCCCAACTATTTAGGGGTCGGCTTCCAGTCTTACCGGATGCGGCTTAATACCAATATTTTACATGAAGCGACTGCCTACCTCATTTCTCAACCCAGTACTATCTGTAGTACTAGATAACCCGTTTTCAGACGTCACGATCACTGAAAACCTGTAACGACTGTCAAAGATCTACATATGACAGCCGGGACCAACGGCTTCACCTGTTTTTTTTTCAAAGCACGGAGGAAACTCGGTATGTAAATGACGGTCGCCCATCCACAGAACGTCCTTAGCAAGCGTGACTTAACTTTGAAGATCGACCCGTGCGGCTGTTAGTATTAAACCACGAGCTCCTCATATTTGGTGCATGGTGTTGTCTAAAAGTTACAAGATGATTGAAATAATGTTTTTTGTTGCAGACCGAGGATGGCATTCCAGCGGCCATCATGCGCCCTCGTATTGGTGTTGCTATTCATCACACATCGCTCAGAGTGAGTACATTCTCCTCCTACCTTTCCTACTTGATGCAGTGATGGACCCACTGGCTAATTGGCTATAGACATAACTCCTATTGCCTCGAGACTTCCATTGGTCTAATAGTCTCAAGCATGACTGCTGAGCATGACGTCTTGGGTTAGATTCTCAGGTCGGGCAAAATGTTTTTGGGTTTTTTCATCAGGAATTCCTCAGTAACAACCACGGAGTCTGGATTTTTGCCCGGCTGATGGTAATAGATTCGCCCTTTATTAGACGGGACGCCCACATTTCGCCAGTTATGTTTAAGCATAACTGGCGAACTGTGGGTGTATTATTAGGTACACGTCTGCCGAACCCTTCAGGGAGTACAGGCGTGATGTTATTTTATGTATCCGTATGTTTCTCCTATCAGATATTTCAATGATAAAAGATCCAGCTCCATTTCATCTTTTGTCTTCGTGGAATCCATAAATATGTCTGAATTAAGGGTAGAATTACATAACATAACATCACGCCTGAAAACCCTGAAGAGTTAGGCAGAGAATTATTAGACGTTTAATAATTAACCTGTTGATCTAAATTAGTTGTCTATGCCAAAATGTATCTATGTGTGTGTTTGTGTATCGCAGTATTTAATAGTGATTAAAATTTACTATATATTTGTTAAGTAAGTAAAGTAAATATTCGTATACAAAATAACATTCCCCGTAACACCCAGTCTGTCGGGAAATGCCGTCGTCTACAATTTTAAACGTAAGATGTCTGTGATTTATGCTGGAGAACTTTTCTTACTTAATAATAAGCATGCCGACAGCTTTCTGACTTTGACATATTTATTATTATACAACTTTTTACGTCAAGATTTATTATTCCCTACCTATTTATGTACGACGGACGGTATGTTTACATAATAGCGATATATATGAATGCACAATGAACTATTTTGACTAGTTTGTTGGGATAGGAAGGTAAAACAAACTTTGTCCCAATGTACTATGTATTATTTTACTATGAGTAATAAATTATTAGTAGAACAAATTTAATGTTTTATTACGCAATGATGTCTTACGGAAATGAAAAACCGTGGTGTCCATTAAGATCGGTATAAAGAAAATAAGAAAGAAATTAAAAAAAAAACTATTTCGACTCGTAAAAAATATCTTTCTTTTGAAGTTTCAGTGTGAAGTGTTATCTTTAATTTTGATTCATTACGTTATATGCTTAATACTAGTTACTATGTCAAACTGTTGTGTACTATATTTTCCAGGGTAGGTAGGTACACCATCGGTTAATTCATCGTCAGTATTAACGACTACCATTAATCATAAATCGTGGAGTAATATAAGCTCATAAAGAGCAATATGTTTTATCTAACAAATATTATGATTTATAGTAATTGTGTACCCACAGCAATCACTAACGCTTACTGCCCATCCTCATTTAGATAATATTAGAAGGCTTGATGAAACTGATTTATTTGTAGATGATAACTTATTTAATCTAATTTATCACAACGAACTAAAATCAATAAGTAGTGGAGAATAAGAGCCAATACCAAAGATTCGGATCATCAAAATGAATCTTCATCTATCCAATCATTTTAAACATAAACACACAAACATAAAATAGTTGAAACGAACAGTAAACATGGTAAATATCCCGATTTCAGTATTAGTGACCGTGTTCGTTTAAAAACTTATATCATTACAAACATTTTTGTGGACCTGTGTCGGCCCAAGGAACATACCGTGACGATTTGGACTTGTTCCTAACTTATTGGCCGGAGATGGAAAAACTTGCAGCGGTCATAATCCAATTCGACAAAAAAAAAACACGAGCGACATATATCACGCAAATGAAGAATTAAAATTAGAATCCTGCATAGCGATATTAGAGTTCTCCGCGGGTTAAGAATATATATAGGTGTAGAAAAACATGCAGCAACTGTCGGGCAGTATTGAAGAACTTTTACCCTGTTCCTCATATTCCAAAAAACACAAATAAATTTGGAAAGGAATGGGGAAGACCAGCAGTGAGACGTATAAAAGAAAATCACTGTCTTGACCAAGTTCGTAAGGGCCTAGTTTTGACAATACAAAATATACCGACTGCCGGCTTCTCTGTTCCCTGATCATTATAATCTGGATCTCTTCGAAGCTTTAGTGAATTGGTTTCTTCTAGGCAAGCGTGCTCCACTCTGGGCCGCATCATCGCTTCACATCAGGTCAAACACAAGTCTATTTCACGTAAAAAAAAAGTTTTCACATTTCCCTCGTCGCTATCTATACCGAGTCTATGATATCACACACTATTTTTATTTTTAACGTAGACGGAATAATAAATACTTCACATTTTTATTTACTAGACGTTCATTCATATCGTCCACGCAAGTCTGCACACAACTCGACCGACTGGGTAACTTTCTCACACCGCCGTTCTTTTAACGACCAAAGATTTTGTATACTTATTATTTAAGTTCAGTCTAGACTAGGATTGTATTGCAAATTGAATAACGTGGGAAATTTTCAGGCAACAAAAGTTTAATAGAATAGATAGATATATATGCCGACAAGGCATGCAATAAAAATAGCATTGAAAACAAAAACAAAAATGAACTTGATCTAACCAACTTGAAATAAATTTTTTGGGGATTACCACACGCCACCGCTCCGCTCGTCCGCGCGGTCGGGCGGACGCGGCGAAGACCTGGTGAGCGCGGAGAGGCGGTTCAGTTTTTTTATCGTTTTTATTGAGCTAATTAATTTTTATTTTTTATTTTTTTTATTATTATTCATTTTATTTCATATTCAATGTTTACAATAATTAAAAAGACTAAAATTAATTAATTAAAATCAGAACAGATACAAATAACTCTTTACTTGTGAAATGCTGAAATACAATTAATTAAATAAATAAGATATTGTAAATACAACGACGACTTTGACGCCGACTGTAAATCGGTCAATATTAAGTGTCAGTAAGTAGTATTTAAGTCCAGTTTTGTATTTGAATTATTTTAAATAGTTATAAGTAGAAGATAAATTATTAACAAGTTGTTTCCTTAAGTTTGTGTCTGGTGCCACACACCTAAAATTATTTATTTATCGTGAAACCAGCTGCCCGACCCTGCTTCAACACATAAACTTTTTAAAATATATTTTTTATCTGAGAATTTACCGACATATTATACTTTATTTTTTGCCACCTTTTTACTGCTATTATTTATCTTACCTTTGATCAATCTCTGTTGGTTTACACAACGAAAATTTGCCATTCTAAGACATGTTGTCAAAACAAACGAAGCTAAACTAAACAGAAGTGACATGTTGATAAAATAAATTAGGATTAATTCCTAGTACATTATTTCAGTCCGCTCAACACCGCGCTGCGACTTCTTTAACATATTAAGAAGTCAGTTTTACCTGTATATTAAATAATAATACTAGCACTTTTGAGGAAAGAGAAAGCCTTTTTCTTCTAGAAAGTCCTATATTCCGTTAGTTTTGCGCCCATTTTGCTTACGGGGGCTGTATATTGTAAAGTTAAAAGAGGTATTAACAAACTGTTAGGTAGGTACAGTCGAACATGCTAATTGGTATACAGTTAAAAAATTTCATCTCTCTATTACACTGCCACATCAATCATTTTTACTATTAATTTGCGCAATAACTTTTTAAGAACACAAACACATGCTTGAAAATTTATTGCGCAAACAGCAAAAAATTATTGATTTTGGCAGTGTAATAGTAAGATGAAAATTTTTAACTGTATACCAAGTAGCTTGTTGGACCGTACATCTTTTTTTATAATTACTTATGGCCTTGTCATACGGCAGTTTTGGCACAAAATTCCGTGTGCTGAAGATTGTCAGTAATTTTTCAGTTCAATAAGCCGTAGTGCAGACGACAGTTTGATACGTTTGAACTGTCGTGATGGCCCAGAGGTCAAGGCCTCTCTTGTATGAGGTTGAAGGTTCACATCCGGGCAAGTACCAATGTGACTTTCACAATTCATATGTACTTTCTAATTTTATCTTGGACATCACAGACATCGGTGAAGGAAAACATCGTAAGGAAACCTGGACTTATAATTAATACAAGTCTGAAATCGCCCACCCGTCTTGAGCAAGCGTGGTGATCAATGCTCGTGCATTCTCTGTTTGAGAAGGCCTTTGCCCAGCAGTGGGACAGTATAGGCTGGTATTATTATTCTTTGTTGTTAGCGGCCATAGTAATACTTATTCTGTGTAAATCAAGTGTCTGTCTATAACGCTACATATGATGCAGTCATCTTTAATTTGGGTACAGACCCTAAAAAGAAATTCGATCAGAAATATTTACTGACTTAACTTCTTTAAAACGTTCAGATAAACAAAACAACTTACCCATCTTTATCCGCTTTCTGCTACTCAATACACTTTTGTATTTTAACTCTGCTGTAAATATGAGGTAATCTGCCATACAATATTCATAAAACCCACACAACAAATTAATCTATGCCTGGAACGCGCCAGAACTACTACTACGTTATTGTGCTTACTGATTTAAATAAGGTGGGTGGACCATGGAAGGCCATGCTCCTTCGAAGGCCAATTATTAAAATTTCGTAGTTATTGCCATGTGATGACAAATTCCTTCTATCTACATAAACATCCATCGAACTAGAAATCACAGACGTGGCGGTGAATCGCTCGCGCCACTATTTTGGCAGTACGGTCCCTTGCTTCATTGATATCGGAAATCGGCGACTTTAAAATAAGGTGGGGTACCATAGAAGGCCACTCTAACAAATAAATAGTTATTATTCGTTTATTTACTGGATAAATGAAACTAACAAATATTTAAGTAATACTTTGTTTTATTACGTAATATATAAACCACTTCTTTTTATTGTAGATTTAATGGCTATTTATTAACTTTTAGTGTTAAATGACTGATTTATTATAATGGCCTTCTAAGGAGCCTTGTTCCTAGCAAGGCCATTTTTAAGAGTTCAATGAAACTTAAGTTTAATCAATATTGATCAAATCTGAAATTTAAAAAAGTGGTTTATATTTTACGGAATAAAACAAAGTATTACTTAAATATTCGTTCGTTTCATTTATCCAGTATATGAACGAATAATAACTGTTTATTTATTAGAGTGGCCTTCCATGGTACACCCACCTTATCTCTTCAAAACATTCCTCGGAAACTCGGGATTCTTGGCGACAATAAATTATACTGTTATAATTTATGTACGGAAGATATTTCACGTGAAAATGTATATGTCCAAAGTATCAAACATTTCTTGAAGGTACAAATTAATCGTCATTGACCTAAATCTGTCACTACGGATTGTAAAAGGGTATTTTAGTTAAAACTTTCAAGATACCATAAAAGTTTTAAAAGTTAAATTAGAGCTTTTTGTTCATCATTTCGTAGACCGGTTTTATAAAATTAAAGTGCTTATTGATTGTGATCATAACACAAATATGGCGAACATAGCGTTTCCCCTGATGCAGTCTGCAAAAATACAAATAACAATTCCTAGATAGTTGCCGCTGCATTTGAGTGCTGCCAAGAACAATATTACAGAGAAAATGTCACTAGACAGACATCTTAAAAGTTATACCGACGCGACGTCCGATTATGTTGTCAACACACGTTATGAGAGAATCGGCAAGGCGACAACCCTAGTCATTATTAACAGAAAAAGATCATGGTCGCCAGAAATCACTAAATACACTTACTGCTAAACATATGTATTTAAAGCATCGTTGCGTCCCATTCTTTAGACAATTATGTATGTTGTAAATTCGAAATGCACTAAACAATATAAGTATCTTATAAGCAAACATTAGATAAATCACTGGATGGTCATCTGATAAAAGTATCAAACTATCATGAACTACATCTAATTTACCTACACTTTAGTTTGTTCAATGCTCTCGATGTGACGGAACTCGACGTTAAGGGAATGCATTGAAACTAGATCCCAACGGAGTCAAATAATAAATTAAAGCATTAAGCTGTCGCTAAAGACTAAAGGAAAAAAAGAACAAACATGTCAATAAAAATAAACTCCTAATTCCACATTCTATCCACAGATGCATGAACGGTGGCAAGATCAACTTCAGGGAGAAAGAGAAGCAGATTTTAGATCAGATCCTGGGCCCAGGGCGGTACGATGCCAGGATCAGGCCCTCGGGGATCAACGGCACTGGTGAGAAATGCTTGGCTTTGAGCTTCGTAAGGTCCGTGGTCGAAGCGATGGTTAGGTAGGCAGGACTAGGGTTGATGGATAGGATGGGAAAGATGGGGATAAATATTATGGATGTTATTAAGGGAATAGTTGAAAAAAGGAAGGTCTAGAGTTTATTACAGGTGATGGAAAAGCAAATGCATGCAATGCTAGGATAGGATGTAAAAGGCGAGATAGGGATAGGTATGGGTGTAATGAAGGCAATAGGTTGGAAGAAAGAAGGTCTCGAGTTGATCGATGACGAGGGATTAAATGAAGCCTACGTTGTTGGAACTGATAGATTTCAAAAGAGAAAATAGATCATTTGAATTTGGCGAAGGGTTAGGTCTATTGTTGGAAGCTGATAATATATTAAATGTGTACGATTCCAATGATAACGGCCAGACTGTAAAAGAAAATAGAGTAAATGGTAAAATAAGAGAAAAACATTGAAAATAGTCAGTTTAATGGAATCTCTATTTATTTTGGATACTAAGTTATTGAGTTGCACTGACCAAAGGAAAAGGCAGATACTCAAAAGTAGATAACAATGACATCAACCCATAGATTTAAATATATATTTATTGCTTTGACGCACCGGTATCGGAAATCATAAACTCGATAATAGTCAAAGTATAAAGAAAGATGAAGTCTTTTGGGAATGTTCTATCTACAGACATGAAACAAAGCTTACGCAATAGTACTAATGCGTCCGGGGTTTCCTTCCCGTCAAATCAAAAAATAATGTAACGTTTTATTGGTAGGTTTTTCAGCATTCCATAAAAATCATAATTCAGTAGTACTAAAAGTACTATTGTAAAATACTGGTTCCTATTCAGCTACGTCTGGCTAGACTGGAAGCCGACCCCAACATAGTAGGGAACAGGCTAGGCAGATGATGATTTCTAAAGCTACTCTTGTAGCAAAACGTTTGGAGTAAGTTGTCTCAGACGATCGTCACGTTTTATTTTTCCTATAAAAACATACGACTATGTTTATCTACGGACGAAAAGTAAGGTTACAATCGATCATTGACCCCATTTCTGTTAAAAGCTAAGTCGTAAGTTTGTATAAAGAAACGATGATAAATCTATTTCGCATTGGGGCAGAGCACTTAGTGCTGAAGCCAGCTTTTGTAAGAAATACCTGTGTAAAGAATTCTACAAGTCCAACAATGAATAGGGAACCATCTTCAAGTAGTTTTGATAACCATTTATCGTTGTCAGTTTCAATGGCGTCGCTACCTTTACTAACAATTTTTACTAGATTAATGATAAGTCTGGAAGTATTTGTATAAGGCCTTTTACTCTACGTCATATCAGCGCTAAGCTATACATCCATAGTTGAAAATTGGTCTCTCCTATCAATTGCTTGACTACTAAGGTAAATTTAAATATATCCTTTGGCGTCTTCCGATTAGCGATTACTTGAAATCTAGAAACAATACTCCATAATCGTCTGCCTAACATACTCCTATCTATGATAGGGTCAGCTTAATACCATTAAGTGACATGGAGCCCCTATCTATCTGGCCTTCATAAAATAGCAACAAGATAACGCCATAATATCTAGTAACAATGATTGTCTTTTAATCACATCAGTGGTCATATGACTAATTGGTTCTTCAAATGGCACAGTCACACACGGCAGTCCATATTTACCGACTACTAAATTCAATTTCCCCTCAGACTTGCCGTCTCGTCTGCCAACTAAAATTCAAGCAAGACGGATGTCTCTCTGGCCTCATTAACAAATGTGTGATGAATTCCCTCCTTCTTAATGGCTTCGTCAAAGCGTCTTATGCTTGTATAAACAACCGTATCTTCCATTAGTAATTTGTTTACTCCACCTGTTAGTGTCTTATCTTCATCAGTCAGCAATGAGAGCTCTTCTACATGTAGTGCAGTTGCCATATTCCCAAAATTGGCAAGGTATGAACCATTTTGTGCACTCACTGGTGTATTTTATCAGTATTTGGCACTTGTGAATGGGAATGAAGTGTAGAATGGTGTGAAATGGTCTTCGGTTATTAGTGGTAATGGCAAATTATTAATACTCCCTCTTCATTTCTAAAGGTCAGAATCGCTGTTTTAAATAATACCTGAGTCATGAGACCTAATTTCAAATTAAATTGTGCATTGTGTGAGAAATAATGAAAGAAGGGTTGTGTTATTTAAAAAGTTTATGATCTGGGGATGTTTATAGAATATTTATCAGATTCTTAATTATAGGAAGGAATAATATTGAAGCCGATGATAACAGATAATTTTTCTAATAGAGTAACAGCTGTCGCTTCAACCACATCTGGACCAAAGCTAATAGAAACATTTAATAGTGAATTGTAACATAACGTGATAGAGTTCGAATTGGTTGACTTGCTGACTAAATGATAAGAATTTTGTTTTCCATCTCTGAAAGGATTACAAAAGACACTTACGATGTAAGGTATTTTTTGTTTTTTTTTTTTTCATGTACATGACTATGCTATTTTTAATTTTGTTTGAATCGTTGTTATCCAAACTAACAACCTAAGATCGTAAATAATAGTTTATTATTAACATAGATGAAATATTTACTTATACCACTATTACCTACTGGCTCTTCAAATATAAAAATATTATTATATACGACGTCGCCACACTATTTCTTTTAGAAGCACTGAATGGCAATCGCCTTTGCCAATTTTGCATCAGAAACTCGTAATATTATGCTGCATATCTCGTTTATTTACATCCGGAATGTGTAGATCACATGTGAGCACAATAAATGTACGCCGAAAGGAGAATGTGACTTAAAATAAACCGGAGAATGTGCGTATTTTGATAGTGTTAGGCTCACTGTCGTAATCTGAGTCTTTGGTAGCTCTTTTCACTTCTTCAGTGAATAAAAGTTCATTTATTGCATTTTAGCCAATGTCATCGGATTATTCGGTCATTACTTTTGGCAGTTATTCAAATATTTTGTTTTTTTATTACTGCAATTCGATATGCGTATTATGTTGTTCAATTTGAATTACTTGTATCTACTTTCATTCGAGATTCTTAATCGTCAGTTATTTGGATTCTCGTGGTCCATTCAATTGCAATTGCAACCTAGCTATTTCCTCCCAAAATGATTTTTTTCCTTGTTTCAATACTAGATTTTCGATCAGTTGTAATTACTATCATAAGATACGTAAGATCATCAGTAACTTCTTGCACCAATGTGGCAACAACATTTTGATCCTTTTCAGTCACTTATACAGTTTTCTCAAGGTCCAAGTTTGCTCAGCCTTGTTAACTTCGTACATTTCTATAGCTATTTTCTTATAGTGTGTGGATGATTCTTTGTAAGGTTTTTAGCTAATATCTTGGGTATTGAAGGGAAGTCATTTGTCTGGCTGTCGGAACACATTAGCTTGATAATGCGGAAAAAAACATCGTACCGCTATACTTGTACAGTTGTATCTATGATCGATTAGGTAATGTTTACTAACATTTTGGAAAAAATATTGATATCTGTTCCCTGTACTAAGTAATGAAAAATAATTATTATCTAAAACATCGCTATTTTTATCTGTACTTCTGGGAAACATTTTACCAAAAATATTTCAACAGCATGATCAGTATTCTCAAGTGATACACAAAAAAGCATCAAAGTGCCACTCAGGCGCTACATCTCGTAATTTCCAAGTTCATTTCGTAACAAAAGAGGAACGTTACGTGAAAACCATAAATCACGCCGCATTTTTTTTCCGCCATCTTGTTACAGCTTTGCGCGGGAATCAGTAATGGAAAAACATTTCTTGGAGCTCTTAAGTGTGATTTTTATGATTTTGTACAGTTTTCGTGTTAATGGAAAGGCATTTATTTTGGAAGAGGTTTGTGGAAATGTGAAAGTCAGCAGAGTTAGTGGATACAAATAAAAGGATAGAAACTTATCGTTAGGCAATTTTTATTACTTTCATGTTTATTTCTCTTGCTCCATTCAATAAAAACAGATTGTTTCAAACAACATTTGATTTGTTTCAAACAGATTCCGTATGCAAATCTTTTCTGAAATTATAGTTCTACAATTTTCTTTGCCAAACTCAAAAAATCCACAATCTTCCCAAAGAGTTTTTATCATCATCCGTCAACACATCTTGCTTCTAACAATAGTTAAATATGATTCACATTCAGTCTTCAAAGAATTTATTTATAAATCTAAAAAGAACCAATCTATCATTTAAGACATGAATGCAAAATTGGATAAACGTTGTATAATGCAAAATGGCAGGATCCTCCTTGGAACTTTTATTGGCGAATGTTGTACGAGTACAAGAATGAAGAATGACGATGAAGAAATTACAGGACATGAATTGCTTTCAATTCATCTTGTTAAACTGTTGGAGTGTTAGAATATTTGAAGGCTTGCTTAAGATTTTGGAGAAGTGACTAGGCAGGGGAAATGGTAACTTGTAAGAAAAAAAAATACGCGTCGACTTCAGTACCAGGAGGTACTGAAGTCGACGCATATTTTTTTTTCATTGGTGAACAAAGCTGACACACATTGATAAATTACCATAATATTGGTTGTCGTTTTACATCGAAATGTCTTTACCAGGTACGGTTGACACCTAATTATTTTCTTCGACAATATCCTTAAATTAATCACACACGTTTCCAATAGAGTTTCTGCCATTGTCCCCATCGTCAGCTACCATTGAATTGACCCCAAATAGACCCCCAGTTTCATTAATCACCTCTCTAGTGGGTCAGGGCTGTCATGCTTCTAAATCAATTACCCGTGCTCTAAATATCCCAGGTCCAGTTGGAAGCTTGAGATGAATGGTTTTTTCGCTTTGGTCTTTTGGAAAAACGTTTCTGATAGCAGAACTTTATAGGTTATTGTCGAATAGAGAATGTGTTATTGAATTCTTATACGGTTGACGCTCCTACTACTACTTCCATAGTTTCTAAAGTTTATAGTTTGTTTTGTTTATATTGTGTTAGTGGATCTTAAAATTTATCACTATAATAGCTTATGCTCGCGGCTTCGCCCGCGTGGTTTTCGGCAATTGCCTACGGGATCCAGACTATAATCTCTGTGCCTAATTTCATCCAGATCCGTTCGGCCGTTCTGGCGTGATTGAGTAACAAACATCCATCCATCCAAAGTTTCGTATTTAAATAGTAAGTAAGATTGTTGGGTTAAGTTTTATGCACAGTTTATGCTATATTTTTTTTTCGTCTCGCGTGTTTAAGGGTACCTACAATATAATGTATTTTAATATCCAAATTATCATCTAGGTAAGCCGACAGCTCTGTTTACAAGCTTTCTATTTGCGGTGTGCCCGGCTGTCAATTACAGTATTTTTAGCCATTCACTAGCAACTCATTCGCTTCATGTTTGGGAAACGCTTTTGTAAAAAAACAAAAACGAAAACGGTCAAAAACGGTTATTCAGATTCGATGATTTTAATTTTGACGTTTTTCTCATTCAAAATTACGGATTTGGCGATCATTAATATTTTTAATGCATTACTTTTCTCTTTTATTTATTTTCTTTTTAGCTAAATCCAGTACTTCTACGGCAGAGAACTCGAAATTTTCAATGTTTTTGTTTTCCAAATGGACTCCTATCTATTATTAACAAATCGTTAAAGCTTTAATTTAATTACACAGAAATAATAATCAGTTCCCTTTCGAACGGTTACAATGTTAATAATAAAGTATTAATTTCCTTTTCGGGCTACCTATTTACGTATGGTAACTAACGTTGAATTATTTATGTGTTAACTAACACGCGAACGGTTACTATTTCCCTATACATTAGATTAGACTCAAATTGTTCTGACCTAGACATGTTCGAAAATAATCGCTTTTCGCTCTAGTGAGTTATCAACATGTAATAATAACTTGGCCTGAAATTGATTGAATCATTTTGACCGCGTCATTAATTATATTGGTATCTTCATCATCACCGCATTTCTTAGTTGCTTGTGTCATCATAACAATTTCTTCTGTGCTTTTATACTTATTAAGTTCTAATAAATCTGACTGAATTAGACTACTTATTACATGCCAAATTAATTCAATTAAAACAATTGATTATTCGAATTCACTGAATGGAATATTGATCGTTTCTGAATGATTGATTAACGCGACAATCTGATTGATACAATTTTAATTGTATATTGGACTGGTTGTTAGGATGCTAAAGTTTTTTTTATTGATTTGTCTGAAACGTTTTAACAGATGGCCCAGCTGTAGTTAATATAAACCTGTTCGTGAGAAGTATTACCACTATAAGCGACATAAAGATGGTTAGTAACGAGAAAGAGAGAGAGAGAAATAATAATATTTAATGTTAGCATCGTTAGATCAACAGTATAAGGTGCCCTTGGACAACACCACAACCTTTGATCATCAAGGAGTTGGAATATCAATGAAATGTATTGGATTGATGGTAAAGTGGTCGTAAACGTCAATCGATATAGATCCTTGTTCTTTCATTTCCTTGAAGATCATAGATGCTGTCTTGTCTAAAAGGACGTAAAGAGGTTGTAGCGTTTGTTTATATAATTATAAAATTAGAATGATCAATCATTGTAACTGTGACAGTGACAGTGTGAGGAAAAATTAAGACTTTAATTTTCCAAGCTCGTACCTGCACTTTTGAAATACCTATGTAGGAAAATTTAGATAGGCAAAAGTAAAATTTAGATTATAAAGACCTAAATTAGGCAGATTGGCACGTAATAAAAAAAATAGTTTAAAAAAACATTATTCAAAATTTTTCTGGTTTCTTTTTTTGTTTTCATATTGGTATATTTTTATTTGTTGATAAGGCACGTACATTTTGCTCATAATTACGATCTTGGACAAATTAATATTTAATTTATAGTATGAAAACATGAGAAACAAATGTTACAGCCTATTTAACTTTGTTTCCGTACGGGAGCGGGCGTGTTTCGGTAAACGAGAGAGCAGTTCCTTCATTTTGTTTTTCATTCAAATGCTTATGTTTTATCTATGGAATGATTGATATGTATTTATATATTTCATGTGCTGTCATTTTATTTAGCTGATGATTTTCTTCCTAATCCCAATTGAAATCCTTGTTATTATGATACTTATTCATTTTAATTTTCTGTGTTACTGTTAGTTTTATTAATTTACTTGATAGGTTTCCCATAGCTTGCGTATACAGGTAATTTATATGACTAGCTTGACAGTTAATTAAGATTTACAATAAAACTGTCAAATCGACGTGCTAATTTGCTAAAAAATATTGTACCGCTTTCAAAAAATATATAGGTAAAATAAAGACGCTGTAAACAAACAAAATAGATGTCAAGAATAGGAAAGCAAACATTATTAATAGGTATGACAAAACAAAATACAACATATTTCATTACATATAATATCTGCAGTAAACTTGCGTTTTTCGATAACAATGGCATTGGAGTATACTTTTAAAAAGTTATCATTTGACACGCTCCGTGACACTATCGCTATCAGTTACTAAACGAAATGTTGCAGTGCTATTAAAATAATCGATAAAATATCCAGATCACGCGATCAAACCGATTTGTTTGAAAAAAAAAACTAATTGTCACGAAATATCAAATACTTCATGGCTTTATATCCGGCAATTACAATTTACTATTGATCCAGTTTTACAAACTAGACTTGGTTCATGGGTATTATCAGATTTATCTAAATAAAAAATGGGTAGTTTAACTTTATTTATTCACATTTGGCGCTTTTTAAAAGGGAGTATCGAATAAGTTTAAGTAAGTTAAACCCGTCGTTAAAAAGCTATTAGGAGCGATATTTTATTATTTATTCTATAAAAACCACTAGACTGTTTTTTGACGACGTTTTCATCTCTAGTGGAATATTCCAAATATGGAAGGCTCAGAAATTGGTACTTTGGTCTGTGGAAATGTCTGTTTAAAGCATTATAGACAAATATATTAATGTAAAGCCCTATCGAAGGATAAAAAATATTAGCCAGCTATCTAAATATTTTCTTAGACAAGAAATTAAATCCAAGATGACTTAGAAATAGAACCAGATCATAACAACAACCCAGCTAGAACTTTGAACATAGGTAAACGAACTTTCCATTAAAATCATAAATAAATTAAATACTAAATTCACTCTGACAGGTAACATAATCCAGATTAACGTTGGACAAACTAAACAAACCCTATTTAACAAGAAACACGTAGCCTTCTAAAACAAAATGTTAATTTCCGGCACACGCCATGTTTTCCCTCCAAGACGGTGTTCTCTCAACCTCCAAACGTGATATAGCGTTTTTATATCGACATTAAGAAAAGTGTAACGCAAAATATAATTTTATTAATGGAATACAGAAATACTAAGGAACATAGCGAATAAACTCATAATATTAGTAGTTTAGAGACGGAAAATAATAAATCCACCATTCTTCATAAACTATTTTCTTCTTTTTTGTTGTTGTTTTATTTAAACAGCTTGTTTCTTATAGTAATGTCATTCTAAATAATTTATTGCTAATTTAAATAATCCCAGCCCATAAGAGCAATAATAATAACCTTTAATGAGTTACAATTATGTTTGGACAATAATTTCTTCTTATATATTTTTATATAACAGTTTTAGTTGTTTGTTTTATTTGTAAATTAAAAGATATTGCTCTATATCTATTACACTAACACAAATTCTCGTTGACAAGCCGACATTAAGAGATTGTTTGCAGCGTTTTATTTAACCCAATGTCGTATGATTTGATGTTAGAGGTTTTATTTGAACACAATTATATTTATGTTCGTTTGTGTGATCATTCTGTCGGATCATTCATGAGCATAGTGTACATTATGTTTACAGGTTGACAGGTGAGTCGCTAGATGGCGATGTAACGCGCATTCACAATCTAATGTTAGGCCGTAGTATGATAATAATACCGTGATTTATCGTATATTTTGCTTGGTACTTAGATGGGCCAGCGGTAGTGAGCGTCAATATATTTGTCCGAAGTATATCAAAGATCGATGACGTCACAATGGTAAGTCAATAAGGACAGACTGGGCCGCTACTAGTGTTACAAGCGTATAAGTTCTCTGTATCCACGATTCCGGTGAAACAAGTCAAATGAATGGGCAACTCTCTCCTGTTGACAAGGAGTGATTTACCCGACACTATGTGTAATGTTCATTTTTTCTTATTCTTTATTTTTTCCTTTCGATTTCTCTTTAATTCCGTTTGGTGTTGACGACCAAAATCGTTTTTAGACGCGCGTCTATTACTTCCTAGATCGCCAGTATTGGTATAATCCTAGCTTTATTTATCATCTAAAACTAACTATACATAGAATAACAAATATAGTCTTTATAGTTTATAGTTCTGTTTCTTTTTTTTAATCTTAGACTGGCTGGTTGTCCTTATGAGTTCATCTGACGGGGCATTAGCTTTCTATAATGAAATGGACTGAGCAGCCTGGTCAGATCTGACGTTGTTGCGATCAGAATCAGCTCCACTTCATTATTATCTTTAAGCATCTAACATTATCACCAACTTGCGTACCTCTCTCACGATGCTACTCGTATAGTGTGGTTAGGTGTTTTATATGAAGCGGTACAAACAATATATAAATTTAAATTGTTGTTTTCTGTCGTTAAGGCTATGCGCCAACGTTAGTCCATGTCAACATGTATCTACGGTCCATCAGCAAAATAGATGATTACAAAATGGTGAGTGTTTTCACATGACCTGATGTAATCTGTGACATTTTTATTATAAACTAAAGTTTAGATTTCTCTGTGGGATTTCGCGATTCACTGCTCTACCGTTGGTGCTGCCCTCTAGTCCCCCAGCCCGCGGCAGCAGTGGACCGCACCCTGTATTAGATCTGTCTTGTCAACTTTGTTTATAATAAAAAATAAATATTATGCAATATCTGCACTACGCTAAACATTCTCAAGCTATTCGTAAATATTGTGTTCGTGTTTTTGTTTATTTTCTTTTCCCCCCGAGTTTTCTTTTTTTTCTCTTATTTGTGCACCTTTCTTTTTCCTTCCCTAAATGTATCATTTAACCCACACTTAATGTTAAAGTTAAATGTTTAACTAAATCTTTTGCAAATTTAATGTACCGTGGTGCGGTGCCGCGCACATTATGATTTTATTTTATGTTTTGGTTTTTTATTAAACTCAGACTTTTCAAGTCTGGCCACGTTTAAACAATAAATCCTACATCTAAATTTTACTGATAATCAAAATTGTCGCTTAAGTTTCTTCATAAAATGTTTCTTTTCTGTTTCTTTTTTTTCTATTCCTTATTGTTTTCTTTGTGTTTATATTTATATTTAGAGAACGCTCCTGAGGGAGCGTCTCGAGTTGTAAAGACACGTACAGGATGGACTATTGGCACTAAAATTAGATAGCACTAAATTATTGATCAGCAAACTCAACCGCTTCGGTATCACATCACTGATACGTTCAAAATTCAATTTGAACTCAATTGCCTTAGCAACAAAAGCTGTAATCACGTAATGTACTAACTGAAACAATCCGGCCACGCTTGTAGGTACCACGGGGACGCGGCCCGCACCAGACACCATCATTTTATTTATTTTCCTTGTATTTCTTTGATCATGCTTGTTATATTGATTTCACGCAGATGAGGATATTATAAAAACTATTTTGGTCGTGTACGTTGATTGTAATTAATTGTTGATATGTCTTGTTCATGTGAATTTGTGTTGTGTAATCGGGACTTACCGCCGCGCCCGCACTCGCCTTCGTGCTTGGAACGGTGGCTGCCCACCAATATGTGACACCCGACCCCAAACAACAGCTAGACGTATTGTAGCTCTAGTTATACTGGCCGATTGTGCATGAAGGTAATTAAGCATTCCTTCGACGAATGCTGGGAACGGTAAGTTCGATCTGGGCTTCGCTTCTGTGCATGTTGCTTCGAACTGTGACGCTCGAACGTTCACTTTTGGATTAGAAGGATTTTTATTTTGGCCAGTTTAGTTAAAATTAGGTTGAGAGACCTTCATTTCCTTCATAACATGTATTTTGAAGCCGATATCTTTAAGTTCATCAACTGTGTGAAATCCATCAACATCTCTTCTACCATTAATATTTGTGTAAGTCTTCTGTGTGACCACTTGTGAAATTCGTGTCCAAAAGTAAATTTTCGAGTGAGCATTTTTGAACTTCTTCTGTAAGCATCTGCCGGCTTTTGTTGTACGATAATTCATTTGACTTGCTGAGATGTCGAGGGATCCTCTAGTGCATTGTGTCTTGATGTCAAATTAATTATTGAGCGAACCTTCGACACCGTCCCTTCCCGTAGTTGTAATTATTTCTATATGTATACCATGTTGTGCCAGTAACACTTCGTTGGAAACTTTTGCACTTACTTCTAACTTTGGCACTATGTGTACTCGTATTATAGAAAACGAAGTTACCAAACAGGATGATATTGGCACAAATAAAACCACGTTAAAAGCTTACTCGTAAAATAAAGTCATTAGTAAATAGCTTTGTGCGTTAACTAAAAGACTAGAAGATAAAGATGAAATTTAAAGTGATGAAGCTTTTAGATGCACAGATACTACGAAAGCAAAGTGAGAAGATGTGGTTAGCATAGTATGACTTGGTGTTGCATTGAAATATTGTCAAAATGGCAATAATAATTTCGTTAAAAGACTGCTGTAAATACTGTACATATTAGTAGTTCAGAGCAATCATTAATCAATTTCTCTATTACTATCATTTTGAACAGTTTCCTCTACGTTTCCAGAAAAATCAGACTAAATAGTTAAGTGTAAAGCGTTTGACAATGTATCAATGTATGTGTTCTGTTTAACGAGAGCTTGCTACAGGTGGGTGTAATGTTTTCAGGAATACTCAGTACAACTAACATTCCGAGAGCAATGGCTAGATGAACGGCTGAAATTCAATAACTTGGGAGGTAAGAGAACTATATATCTAGACCGTATAATGTCGATTTTAAGGAAAGTATAAGATGAAGTTCCGAGCAATACAGTGAAATGCTCAAAGACAACATTTTTGTTCAATACAATAAATAAAAGCTGAAGTGTTTTTTGCAATCCCAGTGTAATCTTGAAACAGCGCATTAACGCTAGTATATCATTCTACCAGATTCCAATCTTGAGCCTTTAAATCCCCAAATTGCCCCAAATCCTTTTTGAATGAGATATAAAACCTTGCCTAGAGGATATCTCCATTGGAATGAATTTTCTGAATATGTTGAAATCTAGGTAGTAAAATACAGATATAGGTCCTGTACTAAGTACCACCAGTATTTATTAAGATCGATTTCAAAAATATCTTCCATAAAATCGAGATCAATTCTTGATCATCGGTCTAGATACTAACATAGGGACCCTAAATTTGATTCAGAATAAGACTTTCATATTGAAATAACTTTCTAACTTATTCTTATCTTCTCCCCAGGTCGCCTCAAATACCTAACCCTGACCGAAGCCAATAGGGTCTGGATGCCTGACTTGTTCTTCTCGAATGAGAAGGAGGGCCACTTCCATAACATCATCATGCCTAACGTGTACATCCGTATCTTCCCCAATGGCAACGTACTGTACAGCATCCGAATCTCTCTCACGCTGTCGTGTCCCATGAACCTCAAGCTGTACCCCCTGGATAAACAAACTTGCTCGCTGAGGATGGCCAGTTGTGAGTATATTAGTTTTTGCTTTCTTCGTCATCGTCAATATCTAGCCATAAGACGTCATCCATCACAGCCATATAGACCGGTCCCTTTACCTAGGAATTCGCTGGATGTGCTTCTAGCGGGTTCCTATGATCTTCACCAGGTGGTCGATCTACTAAAAGCAACAGCAGTAAAGCTACTAGAAGCAGAGAAAGTCCAAAGGAAGTATTCGATTTTTGAGTAAAAAAAAAAAACTGAATGCATCTTTGCATTCAGTTTTTTTGTTTTTGTGATAGATTTCCCATTCCAAATTTTCCACATGGAACCAATCATTCTGTTGCTTGTTATAAACGATTTATAAGGCCAAATATCAACAAGATTAGACTAAATAGGTCGTGTTAAATTAATTTTAGCCTCGAAAATTAATCTTCCCGAAACAAGAAAACAATGACCCAGCTATAACAGTTTACCAACGGTAAAACAACATGTCATGGACAAAAATTACTTAGCCCAGCTGCTCCGAACAGTTTGCGGCAGATATTTGGGCGTACCGTTTACATTTCATTACGAAATAGCCTTGTTTACACTGCGCTAGTAATGCACGTTCCGATCCGATCCGATATCTTACAGTATCGATACCACAGGATGCGTAACTACGATATTTTTGATAAATACATATTATAAGAATACGATAATTGCATAGATCGTTACAAAAGTGCCAGTATCGGAAATATTGGACCCTTAATGCTGTCACTTCGCCTAAATTGTATGATCAGTTAATTCAAAAAAAATCAAAAGGAGGACATAAACATACTAAAAAAGTATTCCTGATTTTTTCCTAGACTCTTACACCCGTATCCATAAACAAGTCAAAGTGCTCACTTGAGTAAATGTCATTTTAAACCGACTTCAAAAAAAGGAGGAAGTTCTTAATTCGGTTGTATTTTTTTTTGTTTTTGTTACCTCATATCTTCGTCATTTATGAACCGATTTGTTTTTTTGTTTCGCGTTTTTTTTTTTAATCTGAAAGGGTATACTTTCCAATTGGTCCCATATAAATTGTATCAAAATCGGTTCAGTAGTTTGGTTTTTAAATCAAAATAGCTGGAAAAATATGTCATCCAAATAAAAGAAATTGCGAAATTGATACGTGTCAAGGATTTGTGATTTATGATACGATAACAAAACATTTTTTTGCAAAAAATTGTTTTAGTAATTGCTTGAATTAGAACTGTAAAAAGCTGCAGCTGCTTGCAGTAATTACTTAAGCTTGACTATGGATACGGGTGTTACTATCCTAGAAGACGATACTCGATATTTGAATCGTATCGCATAGTTGCGATCCGAATCGATACAAATGCAAGTAGGCCCACTAGCAACACCGCCATGTTAAATAGATTTAGGTAACATTTTAAACCATTTTTAACATCTGTGTATAACCAGTTTACTTGCTTTTGTATTACCTAGATAATAAAAATAAAAAATTCTAATCGTGCATCACTACACTGTCAGCCGTCTTCACGATTCGCATTGATTTTAATCACCCATTAAACAAACACTGCCTTGGATTTGTAAAAAGGTGTTTGTTTAATTGTCATTCTGATTTTTTTTCTCATGAGTTAAGAATAGCTTTTGTTCGCGAATTCAAATTCTAGTTATATCATTTATTGTTGTTATATCATCAGTAAGTTTAAGCCGTACCTATACCAACTTGACATCAAGATTTCTAGCAATCTTTAGTTGCTCCTCAAAACCAGTTCCCCTTTTATTTCGAATCACATCATCGTAAACGTTGCCTTTTCAGATGGCTGGACCACTGATGATTTGGTATTCTTGTGGAAGGAAGGTGACCCTGTCCAGGTCGTGAAAAACTTACACCTACCTCGGTTCACGCTTGAGAAGTTCCTTACTGATTACTGCAACAGTAAGACTAATACTGGTAAGTGTTTTTGGTCCTCATTTGCCAGGTTCATAGGTTCCAAATTTTTGGAGGAATTGGATAAAGGGCAATTTCAAGGTAGCGCGTCAGATACAAAAAGACAAGTTGCTGCAAGTGTCTGCTCCGGCAAAAACGTTGCTACCGTATAAAAAAGAAGAAGATACAGAACATTAGTTGCTTTGACTAAACAATATTTCTGTCACTGTCGCACAGCTGTAAGAAAGAGAAGGGAACATAACTGAGTCAAAGCGCGTACTAAGCAACATTTCACTGTATTAAATCATAAGATTGTGACTGAAACTGGATTATGAAATGCCCTAGGTACGAAACTTCATTATATGTACATCACCATAATATCGCTCCTCTTCCAGGTGAATACAGTTGCCTGAAGGTAGATTTGCTATTCAAGCGGGAGTTCAGTTACTACCTCATCCAGATCTATATTCCGTGCTGCATGCTTGTCATCGTGTCATGGGTGTCCTTCTGGCTTGATCAGGGAGCTGTGCCTGCAAGAGTATCACTAGGTAATATACTGTTTTATCAAAGTTTCTTACGGAATCGTCTCTTTAGTTCGAAAGATTAGGCAGTTAGGTGCAGTAACGTCTACAGAATTGTCTATTTTCTACGTTTAGCCTCTGCTCGCATTTTTTTATTATAAAATTTACGTCTGCCCCTAAGGTAATCACAAAAAAAATACTTTGAAAGGGCAGTCTCTATGATACATTTTAACCTAATCAGAAGTCGAATGTTATACAGTAGGGTTCTATCCAATAGATTCTCATTTCAAAAGCATCGTGTCTTTGAAACTGCTTGACTTCCTGTTAGCAAGCATATATTCGAATATCACGTGACCCAGTTCTAAGAAGGAACACAGTTCACGAATTCTAGGAGCTTGTTTGTAGGGAATTGTATGCGAGCGTCCACGAGGCCCTATTAAAGTTTCCATGAAAGCTTATTGTTCTGGGATATTGTTTTCCCTTCCTACTGCTTCATAAGAAACAGTTAATGCAATATTGCCTTATAAAGTAATCAACTAAACACAGATAGTTTTTAGGTAGGCTCTAATCATTTGTTTCCAAAACACCAATTGAACCGGTCCAGGTATTTTCTTTCCATTATTCTTTTTTTCTCTTCGCTTTGGCATGAAACTGGCTTGAAACATCTGGCCTGGTAAACTGGTATTTTGATCACGTATTGTCTGTTTCAGGAGTGACCACTTTACTCACGATGGCGACTCAGTCATCAGGCATCAACGCCTCCTTGCCACCCGTGTCCTACACCAAAGCCATTGATGTCTGGACCGGCGTGTGCCTAACTTTCGTCTTCGGAGCGCTACTAGAATTCGCTCTAGTAAACTATGCATCTCGCTCCGATATGCATAGAGAGAATATGAAAAAAGCAAGGCGTGAGATGGAAGCAGCTAGTATGGACGCTGCCTCCGATCTTCTCGATACTGATAGCAACGCCACCTTTGCTATGGTGAGCTCAAATGCGTTTTTTTTTAAACGTTTCTGATTGATAGAGCTTTTGGATTGAAATATAGTTACGCTTTGACACATTTTCTTAGATGTTCTGAGTGGTATTTTGTCAATTTTGATACCTAGTTATAGTTTATTACAATATTTTTGCATACCGTCTAGGCTTATTTAAATCTAGACTTTATATAAAATGAGTTTGAATGATGTGAATGATTTCTTTGTCTGATTGGATTTATTTTATCATCTTTTGTTTCAAATTATGTAGTAAAGAAGACATGTTTCGTAGAATTAGTTTCTGTACTTGAAGTAAAGATAAATAAATTCTTTTTGGAAATCATTTTAGCATCTCCATGGCGATGAATAAGCATGCGTTTCATGGAGATTTGGTAGTTCAGAAAACATCAAGAAATGAACATTCAACGTTAAAACATTTAGAAGTTATATTCAAAAGCACCTAGCCATATAATTTAGTCAAAGATGCAATATGTCCCGCCTCCCTGACTGGTCTGCAACTAACAGAAACCTCTGGGGCGCGGCGGCGTGGTGGATAACAAGATGCGGCAGTGCGAGATTCACATCAACCCACCACGCAAGAACTGCTGCCGCCTGTGGATGTCCAAGTTCCCCACTCGCTCCAAGAGGATAGATGTCATCTCACGGATCACCTTCCCTCTCGTATTCGCTTTGTTTAATCTGGCTTATTGGTGAGTATGATTCCGAATGTTTAGATTGGGTATTGATTGGGTATTCTCCTCCACAAAGAATAAAAAATCAGTAACCAAATTCACCCTCTGTGTTGTGAACTCCCTAGAATTAAATTTTGAGGTGTGGTGTTGGATCTGAATTAACCATTCTTCTTTGCGAATAGATAATAAATAAATAATATGATACTCCTCCCGTAGATGTAACAAGAGGTGACTAATGAAAGTCAAGAATGTGCAATATCCAGTTACCCACCCGTGTTTTAATCATTGTATTGTGAGTTATTGTGGAAAATCTTTCAGGACTATAAGTAAGGAATGAAGTCAGCTCTAACGCCGTCACTTCTTGACAATTCAAAAGTGCCTGTAAGTGGTATAATTGAAATAAATGCTTTGACTTTCAAACAATCATTTTAGAACTTATAGGTTTTAATACTTAGAAAAGCCTTATAAATCCATGCCTTTTCCGAATCGTCATCATCGATGTCGGGTTCGGCAGACGTGTACGTAAAGCTATGTCATGTGTGGTCAGGTCGACGTACCTGTTCCGCGACGAGGACGAGGAGAAGTGATTCTCCGACTCCCTGGAGAGGGGCGCGGGCTCGCTGGTGCGCCTGGTGGCGGCGGTGCTGCTGCCGTACGTGCTGTTCGCGCTGGTGTACGCGCTGTGCTTCCGGCTGGGCGGGCCGCACGCCGTGGGCGCGCTGCCCCCCCTGCCGCGCCCGCCCGCGCGCCGACTCCGCCGCCTCGCGCGCCGCACGCTCTCCGCTACGCCGCAAGTCTAGAACTCACCCCATTCATTAACCGTGACATAGTTAGTGCATCCTTCTAATCACCGTCTTCCTTGTGGCAGATTCCCAGTCAGTATTCGTTGGCGTTAGTGTAATTATTAACTAGTAAAGCTCAAATGTCTATATATATAAATGTGCCCCTGCGCCGGTATAGACCAGCCTTCCGTTTTTAAGCTAACAGAAGCAGTTCATGAACATTGTAAAACAAAATTAATTATTAATTGATCGTTTAACAAACGGTACGTCTATTTCGGCACTTATCAAGTCCCAACTTATTGTGTACAAAAAAAATATCTTACGTTCCGAGAATTAAACATTTTCGATAATTTTACCAAAGATATGACTCCTTGTATGGATTCGTACGTAATCTTACCTAGGTTAATATGTATTAAAACCACATAAGCGGTTTCTACATGATAGGTACTTTAATCCTTGAAGTGTTAGGTATTAAGGACTAGAATGGAATGGCTCTAATATTGATGTGAAGGGTAATTTAATATTTAAGTATAACATTAGTAGTTGACAGTATGCGAAGGACTTTATCTATTAGAGAAAAGAAGGTCGTATTACTCTAGACAATAGAATACATGTCCGAACTACCAAAGATGGACAGCTTTATGCTTCAATATTGAAAGGTACAAGTTACAGGTCATTTAATATTGTTAGGTCAACTACAGTTGACAGCCTTAATTTGAAAGTTCTACCATTTCGAAGCTTCAGATTTGTACCAACAATTGACAGAATAAAGCTGTTTGTTTGTGGCAGGTGTAATTGGCCTAGTTATATATCGTGTAGGTATCATTTACGACACATACTTATTTAAGATAAAACATAACTCGAAGGAAGGAATTTATAAAACATCTATCATTATATTGTAGGTATGATTAATCGGGTATTTTCTTGCTGGAAATTTTAATATGTTAATGTATCACGGAGGCCAAAAAACATAATAAAGAGGATATTTCAAAATCAAACGCTGTTTCAAAAAATGTAAGACTAATGTTGACAAGATGGCGGGATATCATCAGATCGAAGTATTTTATTCAACTTTTTATAGCGTGAAAATGAAATAGCTTAGAGCTTAAAGATGTTCCCAATGGTTGCCCCTCCAATATAATGTATTGGATTTTGGAATAGGATCTACTAAAATCCAGTCTGGTCTTCATAGTTCAAAATTATCCAAGAATGTAATTATTGTTAATTAATGTCCACAAGTCATTTTTACTAGAAATAGTACAACTACAGCTTCCTTGATTAATTGCACATTAAGATTTTCACTAAGACGCGTAGGTAAATGGTAAATGTGTAAATAGTTGGGCCTGCAACTTTCTACACCTGTGTCGCTCATTGTACAGTTACCTATATTTAAAATTACAATTATATCATCATAAAAAAATGATAAGATTTTATTAACATTAATTTCTCTGTCTGTACTGTATCGGTGTAAATATTACTCAATGTTTTCTAGTTATATTATTCGTAGGTAATTGTCCCTTGAGCTATTGTTTCAAAGTCGTGTGTCTATCTTAGCCACATTGAATTTCATTTTAGTTTTTTCACCAGGCTTGTTAACTTCATCGTCCATCGTCATTTCAAACAGGGCCATAATACATTTGATCTATTTCTCAATGTGTAAATGTATTCTGACACCCACATTTTAAATATCACTAATGCTGTGTTCGGCTGTTAAATACAATAAGTCTTACATAAATGACTTGGCGCATTCGTTTATATTATCCGGCGGAGAGATCGAATCAGTTTAAAAATCTAAAAGATGACAACAGGCCTCAGGTGTATGAGAATTTGTTGACCTTGCTTCTCATTCCGCTCTTAAATAAATGACTAATATTACTTAGACACATCTTGACTCTTCGCTGTAGAAAAATGTTAAATTTAGATGTATCTACTACAGATTAAGCAATCATACGGTACTCTATTTCAAAACCACAGTGCGTTGGTCTTCTCAGTTTAGCTTCGAAAGCTCTGGAAAAGAATTTACAAGGCTTTGATTTCAAACGATTATTGCTCATTTTTCTCTTCCGTCCTTTAATTTGAATTTAGGTCTTAAACCCACTATGTGCAATACTGTAATCATTTAGATGTGTCCTTAAAAGTATGTATTCTTGGGCTGTGACGAGCGGTAGCGTCTTCGTTAATTTAGTATAGTAATTTCGTTTACCATTCATTGTATGTAAGGAAAATATTAGCCTATGTCCAACGCTCAAAATCTCGTAGACGTATTAGGCAGACATACGTGTTACCTTTTCGTATGTATGCTAATTATTGTAGAATCGATGTCTTAATTGTTGCTATCGATAACACTGCGAAATGAATGGATTGTAGCAAGTAGTTTACTCATTAACCAATTTTAATCTATGTGGAGTTCATTATCAATCAGTCAAGTAGACATTAGTTTAGTTACTACATATTTACAATTATTAATGGTTCCATTAGTAGGATATATGAATGTATTATTATTGAAAACAGCTTCTCGAGGTACCACAATGAGTTCGGTGATACTTCTAGGATTTGCATTCGATAAAATTGAACACAACAGGAATATCGATGACGATTTGACTGAGTCTTTACTGCCTCGTGCGGACAAAATTATTAAAACATTTCCAATTAAAGTTCTACGCATGGTATTGCCGCATCTCTCACATTTAACTGTAAAGTCAATTAAATCACTGTATAATAATACATTTTTAACATATCTGTCACTCTTAAGATTTCCTTTGTTCCGACGACTTGCCCTTGACGTATATTGAAGACCCAAACAGAATTACAAAAATCTGCTGCGAGTAGAAGGAAGATTAAATCTTTACGTTGAATCTGAAAGAGGTAATGCATGAAAGTAGGTTTAAGTAACTGTAAAATATAATGACCACAGTTAAGATTTTAGAAGTCAAAATGGTCGATTTACCTCTTAAGATTATTCAGTAAAGATAGATAGATCCAATCATAAGCTCTGTTAAATACTATTTGATAGAGCTCATGACTGAGCTAAGTCATCTAACATTAAAAATACATCCGAGGGTGACAAAGAAAGATGTAATACCTTCTTCTCAATTCATTTCCATTTAATTATAAAGGAACGATGTAAAACATAATGATTTTAATAAAAGTATAACAAAATATGTAAATGTGTTTTATTTAATAGAACAAATTGACCCAGCTATACACACTGACATAATATGTGCAAAAGTAGATACTGATCGATGGATCTTAAGTTTTCATAGAAATAAAACACCATTTGTTACTTATTTAATAAATAAATATTACAATTACAATCATTATAATTCATAAATGATCCAGCCGCTCATTTACTTACTTACTAGTACATATTATTTTAAAGCCTAAGGCAGGTAATACATTAAGCAGATCAGTAGTCAAGTACTGCTAAACATAACAATAGGGGTATCGCAGGGGAGCATCAGCGATTTGACTTAAGCGTTTGACTTTGTCACCTATCTCCCTAATACAACAACTACCAAACGATACATGGGAATAATACCTCCCAACATACTATAGATACATAACATATTCAAATAAACGAATCCAAGTTTTAGTAAATAAATCCTGAATGGCGCACAACGACGGATTCTAGTTAAGATTACATTTTTCCATCACGTTGACATGCTCGTATTTTTTCTCCTTCCAACTGTAAAAGGAAACGAACATTTTAGAAGTGGAAGTATGGTGGCTTCGGCTTCAAAGCTTAAATAGTTAATATCCTTTAGGAAAGCACCTACACAACCACTCAACGTCTAGTATCTACCTACTATCTATCGACAAATATTTTAAATGGTGATACATTACTTATGAAGGTGACCTGAAGAAAGCTCCAAGATGTGTCTACAACCCCCAACAGATGGCAAGTACGTCTCACGAAGAATTATAAAGACAAGGGACCCTAAATTTAATGAAATACCTAAGGCTAGGCAGAGGGCTACCTACCTACCTACTAATGACAACCTAGATAATTGCAGAGAATAAAGAGGCCAAATCTTAAATGTTTACGTTATATTAATTATGTAAAACGTATGCGTTTTTTCATCATTTCAGAGTTGATATACATGAAGCATGCGAATCTATCTTATGAGAGTTGAGCTCACCAAGTACAAGACTGCCTTTGTATCTATGTGTGTACCGAATTCCAAATATGAAAAATCTCAATAGTTTCTTTAATCAATTCGAAATAGTCTTACATGAATTATCAAAGAACGGCTATAATAATATTGTCATAACCGGCGATTTCAATATAGACGTATTAAAAAGGAATTATCAGTCAAGGGAGTTTGAGTGCCTTTAGCTTCAATCTAAAGCTACCAATAAATCAACCTATTCGAATGGAAAGTCAAACATGTAACGATAATTTTACACATAATTATAATAAACGTTGTAAAGCAGAAGTCATAGAGTTTGCCATAATTATCAGACCACACTTCCCAGATATTGAAATGCCCGGTAAATAAAATATGCACGATCGACAAATACGGTGCTTTTAGACGCAATTACAGCAAGGAAAATACATCTAAAAAATACTGCATGAGCAAAATGTATTTCTCCGAAATATATGAAACGGATGACCCAAACATTGCATACAACAAACATGAAATATTTAATTTTTTTTCTACAACCTCTAAAACAGAGGTTAAGACTAGGGTTACAATAAATGTAATAACAAAGCCAAGGTGGATATCTAAAGGTAATAAATGCTGTAGTATACTTTGATATTTATTATTATTATCTAAAACACAGACTTAGATTAAATTTTGATTTTGTTTTATCTTTTTACTTTTGACATTGTATCATTTTGACACTTATTACTTGTTGCTAACTTTACAGACAGATTAAATTATGATTTTTATTTATTTACTATTTTTGACATGTTTAATTTTGACATCTATTAGTTTTGCTAATGTATGTGGCAAACATGTCTGAACCAACTTTATTTTATGTTATCCTACATGCACTTTTTATTATTGTATGTGTGTACGCATGTTTGAGCAAACAAATGTATCTTATCTTATCTCACTACATCAGTGCCCCCGAAAACCACGAAAACGACTCCTATATGTTGAAAATAAAAAAAAACGCAGCCGACATCTCGAATTTTCATTTAGGCATTACCTTATTCATCATCATAGACAAGTTCCTTACTAATGTATTACATCGGGTTGCGGCTGTTTGAAAAAGGGTCAGAACGCGTTCTGGCATTTCCTCAATACCACATCACGATGTGGTCGTTTTTAAAACAGCCACGCCGCGAATTTCGCTCATTGGTCGTTTTGATTTTGCCCATCGCGATGTGGTCGGTTTTTTCTCTCAATGAGAGATTTAGGCCTTTGAGCCTAACAGATACATTGAATAGTACAGGGATCGTGGAGGTATTCAAACTTATAACATTTAAAACTTGTATTTTTGGTATCGCGTTTAATGTAAAGTAATATCTTCAATATATCCGTAACTAGAAGGTTCCTACAAAGGTATGATCCAAAACAACAAAAAAAACAACAAAGAATCATAAATCGGAAAGAACACGTGACTCTCAGCTTCGTTAATGGTTGTCTTTTTACACCCTATAAAAGAATCTCTTTGAACTCTCAACTTAATAAGGGTTTTGTAAACATTTAATAAAAAATTGCTCAAATGCATACTAACACCCGTATCTATAAACAAGTCAAAGTGTTTACTTGAGTAAATGTCATTTTTTAAGATACGATTTTTATTATGTAGTTTGGTAATTGCTTGAAGTTAGAACTGTAAAAAGTTAGAATTCTTAGTTTTGCTTTCTTTGACGTTTCCTACTTCGTTTCGGTATTTTACAATTACTTTAACTTAACTATAGATACGGATTTAAAAGACGAGCTTTCCTTGTTACGGAATTTTAATTAACAATTTTAAAGAACGCCCAACTCAAGTTCCTACAAGTCAGATACTTGAAAACTGGCGATAATTTAAAATCGCAATCGGGTTTCGCAGAAGTGTATCTATAGTCAAACTACATTTCGTCAGTTTTGTTAAACTGGCGATAGGAACCTCTACAAATAAATGAAAATATGAAAGATACTTACCACGATAAGCTTGTAGATTTGAAAAATCGCCTCCTCAGGGTTACAATCATAATTTACTTGTTCGGAACTGATAGATCTCTTTCCGTTGCCCCAGCCGGAGCTGAACGTCAACTGGCCCTCGATGAGAACGGCAATGGCGGCTACTAGCAAGAACAAGACGAGAATACGACACATTTTGATGGTTTACTAAGTATACCTTCCACAGCCCTGCTAAACACAGAATGGTCATTGGAAGAAAAGCCCCCGTTTTATATCCCCTAGTCTTAATTATAACGCGCCTTTAAGGTTTTCTATGCAAATGAAATGAAGCCTGTCCAATGTTAATGAAATGCCCACATTTGATGGCGTATAATATGTAAACTTTGTCGTTGTGGAAGATAATAAGCATTGTTTTTCGAGTGTTTTTTGGATGTTTGGCAATTTTTCCACTTGACCTTTTCGCCGTCTGTACCCAAATCACTCATTTTTGAGGTAGGAGGACAAAAAAGGTCAGGAGTCAGGACTGATGTTCCTTTTTATTTTTAGTACGTCATAATATCATTTATTATCTATGCGAACGACCCCACTGATCTCATGGTCGTAAGAGTGACTGCTGGGAGTGGTCGGAAAAAATGTCATTGCTTATTGGTTTTTTTCATTAGGAATTTATTAGCAGCCCAGAGTTTGGAAGTTGGCAATGTGATAACCAACATTTACAATATTGCAACAATGCCTCGGAAAGCACGTGAAGCCGATGGTCCTGATTTTTCTCCGGACGCGAAGGCTCGCTGTGCCGGACTATGAGAGTGAGGGAAGTGAGATTGCACTTGCACTATAATATAGACCTGTCTAGCTGTGGACGTCTGGTGACAATATTTTTAAGTATTTAGATCGACGTCACTTGTCTAGGCTCTCAGGTTTTGAAGTTCTTAGGGCTTGCTGTTCCGGGTTGCCCTAATGTCGCTCTACACAAGGAGAGCTAGAGGAGCTAGCTTAACAATAAACTAGAAGAATTATTATTCCCCCCCCACCCCATCTGTTAAGTAGATATGATTGAGAAGGTACAAAAGGTGACTCGTTTGAAGGACTTTCAGCACAAAATGAGACTGATATTAAGTACACAAAACGCTATTACTAATTGGCCAAAGGTAACGATGGAATGGAAGCATTACCTAAATGGTAACAAGAAATACGTTCTTAACTTCTTAAGTACCAAGATACAAGATAGATACATGTTTTTAAGTATGTCCCATATACCCGTAGCTGCTGTATAATTTAAATTATATTTCTATCAAACGGGCACAAATCCACACTTCGAGCAACTGCTGAGTTTCTAATTGAAAAGCCCCAATAGGTACTAAAGGCTATACATATCTGGGAATTTATTTGTATGAGAAACTTTAAGCAGTAAAAACGTACAAAGGCGGATTTCATACCTTGGGCAAACTCTGCTAGACAACCAAGTATGGAAATCGAACCCAGAACCTCAAGTTCAGCATTATTTTAATCAAGTAAGTTTTCAATCATGTTTTTGTCGATAGTAGGTACTAGGATCATAATTACTACTACTTCATAAGGAAGGATAATGTCAACATCTCAACCTATTATCTATAATTTTATAGACCAATTGATAGCAGTTATTAAACAGCTCCCGACGTCACAAGACATCCAATCAGATACAAATTAATACTGCTACGGCTTCTTTCAATTCATCTTCACATATAAAAGGCTCAGAATCTCTCACTGTGGCATCACATTTCTTCAATTCTTTTGTCTTCAACTGTCAACTGTTTCTGTGACTGTCTTTTGTCTTAACTCTTACGTCATCATCATCATGAATTACGTCAGTCTCTTCATCCTGATTGTGGCCTGTCTGTGTGTGATCGCTGATGCCCAGTTGACGTTTACGTCCAGTTGGGGGGGAGGAAAGAGGGGGGCTGTTGCTGCCACCATGTCTTGCAGGAGTGAGGAAACTATTGCTGCAATTTATAAGTTGATCCAGGTATGTTCATTAAATCTCTTGGTTTATAGATAGAACTTTTTTTCAGTACCTAGGTTGAAAGTGCAAGTTTCATTGCATGTGGTTCCGGAATCGATTTTCGAACGGTTAAAGCACCTAAGTATAGAAAGTTAAAGGCTTGGTTTCTTAACATGAATATATTATTGTAGGGTGACCTTTTTTTCGTGTGGAATTCTTCATGGATGTCCTCCTCCCTGTGGTGGGCGAAGGGGTCTGTCAGACTTCTACTTACTAGAACCACACGGTGTTCTTTGATTACTTTTGGCCGGGGATTATTGAGTAATGATTGAATAGTCGTCCACCCACAAAATGGTGAATTTGGACGCACTGTAGCACAGAACTGACTGAGAAAGGCTCTCCTTCTATGAAACGGTTTACTAATTCCTACTTCTTCTCAAACTTGATGTGCGATATTTACGGGTTAGTCAGGTAAAGTAGGTGGCCCAATCCTATCAAACCTACTTTCTTTAACCGTCCAATATTGTTGAGTTCTGAGGGGTTACCATGATCCAGGGATCCATGAGTGCAGGAATGTTTTAGTACTATTCCAAGAGTGGGTAAGAGATGGCGCTAGACCGCTATCTAGCGCTGTCACTTTCCTACTCTCGGAATGGTCCTAAAACATTCCTGCGCCAACAGATCATGGTAACCCACCTGTTCGTCTAATTACATTTTAATGTTTTCCAGAATGAGGCCGAGAAACTTCTCCTCTGCCAGAAGCCCTGAACGCAAAACTTGCCGAAGTTTATTATCAAACGTCGCTGCTATGATTAAATGGAAAGTTTATTTTATAATTATTGTTGTGACTACACGGTTTTGACGCAAGCTTAGATCCATGCTGTGTTCTACAATTGGTTGATTCCGCTTAAAATAATAAAATTATGCTTTGTTAATCTATTTCTTTGATTTACCTGCAGTTTCCTGAAAAATCCCTAATGGAAAACCCGATCACACCAGGAATCGAACCCAGATCTCACGCTCAGCAGTCGCCACACCTAGCGCCCAAGGCCTAGTAGCGAACTAGCCAGTACGTGTGTAGGCATCAAGAAAGGTTCGATTTAACGACTTCTCGTTGACCAGTTGAACTTCTAACCGTTGGGCTTTTGTCTCTTGATTTTACGAGATATTCAACAACAGAGCCTTCACGAAGCCGTCAATCTATTCTGTACATCGAACTAAGTAACTCTACGCAAATATTATAGATGGGAAACGACTTTTTTTAGGGTGATATCACGGTTTACGGTAGGTAAGACTTGAGTCTTCTCTACCGTAAACTGTGATATCACCCTAAAAAAAGTCGTTACATTGATGTAACGCACTCAAAACATTGTGCTGACGAATGCATCGAATAGCACACGGGTCATGGAGGTTCCCAAGTATGGTCCGGAACAAATGGTCGCAATGACGGGGAGAACAAGTGGCTTTCGACTTCGTGAAGGGTTTTTAACACCCTGGACCAGGGTCAGGCAAGGGATCAGGCAAGGACCTGTACTGTTGGCCATAGGAACCATGGATGCATGCATCACCACTATGGCCGATCCTGTACCTCCCGCATTCAAAGTCATTTTCGGTTCTGCATGTACTAGCAAAAGTATGCCCTAGAAATATCGCCAGTTAGCCTTTTTGCGATAATGTCTACCGATTTCTCGGCCTTAACTCGATTTTGCCTCGTCGTAAAGTATTAAATGATGCAGAATGTTGAGTGGTAAGTCCGCGAAAAACATTCAGGCGACCGAGCGGTCTTCGTGTCAACTTCTCTTGAGGGGCGGACCACGATGGCCATGCAAATTTTCGCCTTCACAGCATAAAAGCTTGGATCTTCTTCGCGGAATTAACCAAACATTTCTCATAACATTTAACGTCATGGATTTCCGCAAAGTAACGCCTCATTCCGTAACATATCGCCGTATATTGCCTTCTTCGTCACTTAAAGCAATTGTATTAAAACATGAAAGAATATTTAAAGTTCTGTTAAATTTGAGTTGCAATTAAAATTAAATATGAGTTCATATAAAATTTATTTAATTATCTAAGTCATAATAATTGTATTAATGTTACTTAAAACTATTTTAAAAGAAGTCCTGCATAATCTTGAGATATTACGAGTATATTTGGGCCAGGCCTGCACACTAATTGCAAGATATCTAAACAAACATTTTCTTTTTAATTTGGCAAGTCAAGCATTATTAATAATTAGGGTTGCACCTCATCTAGTAGCACAGAATTGCATTTTAAAAAGGCAGCGTGCTGCCTAGCGTATCGTCGATGATGCTGCGTGCGATAGCACTGCTCTGTTTCTCGTATTGGCAAATGAAGGTTCTGAGCGACGGAAAAGTATAGAAGCATGGAAAAATTGGATTCCGTGCTGCTAGATGAGGCGCAACCCCTATAGAGGATGACGAAATATCCATCCTGTATAGGCTGTCTCGGTTTGTCTAGTCGTAGTTGTCCTAATCACCTGCATCTATCAAAGAGGTGAATGAGGTCTGCCCATCATAATAAACAAATTTCCCAAAGAGACTAAATATTCGATTTGTTTAAGAAAATGTAGCTTTTTGAACTAGCATCAAACCAGTATCTAATTTTGATGAGTTCTGTTGGGAAAGTTGTTTTTGTTTTATATGATGGGTAGACTCATCGCCTAGAAAGATATGCAGGTGACCAAATCGCCAATCCCTGTTTATTATTCTTTCTTTCAATTAGAATGCAGGCAGACAATGCAGTACCAAATCATTAGTATATGTGGCTTAGTTTTCTGTACTGGAACATTGCAAGAAACAGACATAAAATAAAACAAAAACTGCAATCTCTGTTTACCATCATTGATGCAGCAAAATTATTTTTAAAAACATTTTTGTTCGTGAAATAATAAAGTATACTGATTTATTAACTGACTCTCACTTAAATGTATTAAAATCATACGATAAATGTACAAGAAATTAAATGCCAGTCCTTTTAATAAGGCACTGAGCTGACATTGGACTTTTTGTCCGCTAGACAGATGCAATAATGTTCCAGAACCAATACACGTAAATTCATGCACGAAAAACAAAAAACCAATATACAGGATTTAATTCTGTCACCATTTCAGTCCGGCTGGCAAAAAAATATTCCATTGTCTGCTCAGAGCCTGAAGTATTTAAAAACGTCCCACATATTTCTGAAAAGAGACTATTATACTATGATGCAGAAGGTGACAGTACAGTAGTCACTCCACTAGTATCTAAAGACATCCTGCTGGAACCTGTGTGAGGAATATCATCTTCATCCAACAGTTCCCTCATCCTTCTCTTATAAATCTCGCTGTCTGGATTATTTTCCTGATTCCTACATCTGTCAAGCTTCTTTTCAATTAATCTGACTTTCTCACGTGCAGGACTTTCAACCATCTTCACAAGAGATCTGATCTTCCGAACGGCCTCAATGAGTACTGCCAATTTGTCCTGTCCAGCATCTCTAAACAGCATGTCTGTTACGTAACTGTCTAAGTTCTCTTGCTCTTTGCTAGCAGCGTGTAGGACAGCAGCTAAAGCTATTTGTGACGGGGCATATAATAAGCAAGCATCAGTCAAAAATACCTTTTCCAGGAATTCATCAATACCTCCTCTCAAACGTTCTGGGTTAGCTAATGAGCATCTTGTTTTTATATCAATTAAGAACCCTTCGACAGGTCGGAAGGGATTGTGAATAGTTAAATGGTAGTTTAGCTGCTGCATCAGTAATAATTCATTGTTCAATATAATATCTGAGGCCTTGTCCCTGTCACCTTTAATGTTAGCCACGAACTGACCGATGGACACGTTAAATTCTTCCACTTTGCAAGCCAAATAGACGCAAGTCGCGAGGATTTCCTTCGGGTGATAGTCCATAGTCGAATTATAGAGGTAAAATCGTTTGAAGTAGTGAAACGCGGTTCCAACAACACCCTTTGGCATTGGCGGGCTGAATCGCTTACAGAACTCCTTCAGGTGAAGCTCGTACTGTTTCAGAAGCAGTCTTTCCTCGTCAGGAGATAAAAAGAAATTGTACCGTTGAAATTCGTCAATGTGTGTTCCATGTTTCGATATATAATTAAGGTTATGCTTTTCTCTGAGAATGGCTAATTGGCCCTCGTCGCTGAATGTCCAGAACTTTCTTTGGGAGCTCGTCGAAAACATTTTTGTCAGGTTTCTTGGGTTTAAATTAACTACAAGCACAATAACAATCCACCCCGCCACAAACGGCCTCGTAGTTTTGAGTTTTTGACAGTAAAATTGTCAAATTGACATTGACATTAGTGGGCTGCCTTGCTAGAAAATACTAAATGGAAAAACAGCTGATGGGTCTTTTAAATTATCTTTTAAAAAATCATGATCTCCTTTATGTTATCTTACTATAGGGTTTATAAATCTAACTCAGCAAGCAGGTTTCCCTTCCGTGGACATCTTAATATTTTTATGTGGCTACATTGCATCATCTGACTTAACACTCCATCTAACGCAGCAATGCTCTAAAAAAAGGTCCAAAAACACAGTTTCAAATGGAAGAAAAAATATTGTCCCCTATCTAGTCTTATATAATGCACTTGCACTAGATATTTATTTATGATTGGTTTATTTTAAACCCATACATTTTTGTTTCACAATTCAGTTTCTAGGATTGATAGTAATAAGTGGTTCCTCGTAATAACAGTATAGGAACGTGCTCACACGATTTTATCTCTTTCCTACTTGTTGCGTTCTGGTTCTCCATCTCAGACGCATTTGAGTCATCTTCAGTGAGTGCTGCTGATTGTCATAAATTAAAGAAATTAGACTATTTTTATATCAATAATCATTTCAATTCGTTGATAACAAGTGAAATCAAAATGTCGCGACCGGGTGATAGACCAAACCAAGCGCAAACATACAAACTAGTCGTCGTCGGCGGTGGCGGTGTGGGAAAAAGTGCAATCACAATACAATTTATTCAGGTATTTATCGCCGTATTTGGCCGAGATCCGGCTGCGGAACAGATGTTACAGTATTCTGAGAGTTTCCATTAACAATTCTGGGAACTGGTTGGTTTCTTTAGTAGTTTAAATGATGCGTTCATGCTTAAAAATAGTGTTTGTGAGGCAGTCGATGTCAAGGCCTGTTTGAAGGCGACACCGCCCACTGGCGTCACCGCATCTGGTGCTGAAATGCTATTGTTTGGTCTTCCAGAGCTACTTCGTGACGGACTATGACCCCACCATCGAGGACAGTTACACCAAGCAGTGTGTCATTGATGATGTACCGGCTAAACTGGACAGTGAGTACACCTCCTTGCATTTATGGTACCCTGGTGTTTTATATTGTGGGTGGGTTGAAGAAAGCTAATTATGTCTTGATATAAAAATATCAAGGGCACTGCTTAAATACTTTGTTTTCAATGTTATTAGTCATGACTACCTGTTGCAGCATGATCAAATTTCTGAGAATAGCTATCTGAATTTATTGTAAAATTCACTCAATTGTGTGTGAATGATGCACCAATAACTAATTATTATTGTCAGTGGAGACGTCATCATGCTGGTATTAAGATGATGTATAGCACCCCATGCTAATCATCTGTTTCGTATAGTATAACAGGTTGGTGTCTGCAACTCCATGTCCAAAGAGCGTATTTTGCGTTTATTAACAATTATCTGTATTAAACTATAATCAGGAGTAGAACTTTCAGTCAATTATCTCACTTTTCACAGCAGGACATAAACCTCTACTAAGTTCCACCCTCAAAAATCAGTACTCCACCTTCCGCATCTACTATTCAAACATATCATTAAAAAACCTAGCAACATCATATTTCCGAGTCAAACAATGTAAACACTATATTTGTTCATAATTATTATCTCTGCTATCAAAAACTTCTGTATCACAAGATAAATGATAACAGATAAAATCTTACAGCTTCATGAGTCATCTTATTTTCATGCTAGTATGGGATGCATTTATGCACATTCCTTAGATAGAAAATATACTTGATTCACCTTGTGCCAGTTAGGAAGACAGAACTCCTTATTGCATTTCAATAAATTCAAATGAATGCATGGTTTTTACTGTTTATTTTTATATTCAGAAGACCATCTCAGACACTCATCTGCATAGTCCACATGTCAGTTTATCAAGATTATGTCTGGACCTTAAAAGAGACTATCACCCGTATCTATAGTCAAGTTAAAGTAATTACTTGAGCTTAAGTAATTACTTGTGCAACTTTTTTATGCTATAGACTAGAATTTAAATGAAGTAAGAACCATCAAAGAAAGCAAAGCTATGAATTCTAACTTTTTACAGTTCCAACTTTAAGCAATTACTAAACTTCCTAATAAAAATTGTATCTTAAAAATGATATTTGCTCAAGTAAACACTTTGACTTGTTTATAGATACGGGTGTAAGACCTCTGAGTTTGTTTCGGCTGTTTCTTCTCAGAGTAGTCAGATACGAAACACCGGCCTCATCTAGTTTTAAAGAAGAAGATGTGTAAAAGTGTTTGTAAAAACCCATTTGCCTTTTTCTTATTTTAAATGAAGATATGTATTTTCTTATATTAACATGACACCTCCTAGCCTATATGTCTCTCTCCAAGGCTGGCTATGCAATACAGAAAAAAGTTTCATACCAGGGCTCTTTGCCCAAGCATGGTAAATATGTTACTTGAATCATGTGGTCCTGCCAACTTCAAAATCAATCTAAAAACTATTCCTGTTGGCAGTGATGTGGACAAATTTTTTGATGCCCTTTAGTGCATCTTCTTTTTTATATGTAATATTTTAAGTTTAGTTATAGATTAATTATTTAAATTGAAAAAATTAAATAATCTAAGAAAAAAAAATAAGTTGTTTTGCTATAATTTAGTTTTAGTATAGTATGTTATTTATGTAAGATATTCATGTGATTATTTGTTAACTTGTCGCAATTGTAACAAACTTTCATATGAATATTTTTGTGGTTTTAGTTACAGATTTGAAGATTTTAGAACCTCGTTTCTCAATAACATAATTTTGGCACTACTAAGGGATAAAATACAGTTTTATTTAAATTACCATTGAAAAATTCCTGGAGGATGTTTAGTTGTGGTTGTTTGTTTTAGGATGATGTACTGAATGTGTGCAAACCAGTGGTGTGTTGGTATGTCTTCCACCCTGAATTGACTGGTGTCTTTTTAAAATGATGTTTTTATAATGCACTGTATTTTTAACACTCATTGTTGATCCTAAAGTTGAGAACCCAACAGCGCGACTCTTTGCTTTAAACAGCATGTTGAAAATCCATAATCACAGATTATGGATTTTCAATTTTTGGGATTAAAATATTATGTGGGTTTCAAATATTATCATAGTCTCTCTCTCCCTCCACAGTCTTGGACACCGCGGGTCAAGAGGAGTTCAGTGCAATGCGAGAACAATACATGAGGTCAGGTGAGGGTTTCCTCCTCGTCTTCTCTGTAGCAGACCATGCCAGCTTCGACGAGCTGTACAAGTTCCACAAACAGATCCTTCGCGTCAAGGACAGGGATGAGTTCCCCATGCTGCTCGTTGGGAACAAATCGGATTTGGAACACCAGAGAGTGGTAAGTGCCTCTCTTTTTGTATAAGTTGTGGGATAATTTCGTATGGGGCAAAACACATACAAAAGATACAACATCAATGATATTTTTCGACCCAAAAAGCAGTCACCTCGTTTTTTTTTTAATTTTATTATTCGATACTGTAAGCCATTTTAAATGTAAGAGTAAAACTCCCGTGTGTCAAATTTGGTCGAATTCAGAAAAATGGTAGTTTTAAAATTATTGAAAAATAAACTTAAAATTTAGACTATGACGTTAATATTACTATTTTTATTGATTCTGTTGCCATGACTTCATGGCGGTATACCAGAACTTTTTTTACGCATTAAACTTGGGAAAAAATATTTCAATGTGTAAATGATCCAATGATGATCCCGAAAAAATGGAAAAATGGATGAAACCGTATTTTCTGTGACTTGGTGCTGCATTTTCTTGTCAGCCAGCAATGATGGGGCAGAGATCAGGCTTGAACCTTTGAAAAGCACATTTCACATAAAGTCCAACTTTGTTCGAATAAAGTAAATAAAAGGGCCCAAGATACTTCTATTTTATAGCAGATTTTTGAGGTTTCATCTAAATAATAAAAGTCAGAACACTCGTTTTGTAATAAAAACTATAGTTATACTACTACAGCAGTGATGTCATGCTATAAAACAGTGTCATTGCCAGTTTGACCTGAAACTAGACATACTAGAGAACACTCATATTCATACTTATTAATGTTAAAGGTACTTGTTTACCTACTTCCAATTTTAACTTCAGTATCTTGACTTAAATTTCTACTAAAAATAAAATGTATAGTTATATCTAAGCCTGAGTGGTGACCTACTTCAGACACTTTTCTCTGTAATTGTCCATAATATGTGAACCAGTGCCTGTAATTCTTGATGTCGAGATAAATTATGATTATAGTAATAAATATAATGTTATGCCGTCTAAAACTAGGCGTAACCTAAATAAAAATGCTCTGCTAAATTTTTAACGCTCGATTAAGCGCCGAGAATTGAAATTACAACAGCGCAATAATACTTAGGCATCGCTTAAAAATGTGCAATCAGGCATTTTGACTACATCATGAAGATCACATTATAAACTTCACAGGTTTTCATTAAAAAATATCCAATATTTACATTCTAATAAGGTATAAAATGGAATTTCCGAATGTCGGATTAAATCATAGGGAATCCTGTAACCACAATATTATCATGCTTACATACGTCACGATTTATGAATGACGGTTGTTCTTGTACACAGTTATTTGTTTTTATCGTAAACATATAGTAAACACGTATTCTCCCTTGTTTTGCAGTAGGTTTATTGTGTTTAGAAAATTCCTTTTGGTTTTCATTCATAATATTGTTATCGTCGATGGCTCAGTGGTCAAGTTACGGATTGGCAACCGGTCGTGGGTTCGACTTCCACTACTTGGGATGCATGTGCAAACAGCACAGCACTTGCATCAATCATAAACCTACCTACTAATAATAAAACTTATATTAGTTCTACTTAGATAGGAAAACGAAAAGAACATGCGAAATGTGGTTGTACTATAGGTGCACCATGCTTACCCTTCGGGGATAACGGGTGTGATGTATTTGTAACAGAAGGTTAAATCAGGATAATCGTTTTCACATGTTTTCAACTAACTGTTACAGCGTAAATTACCGTAGTAACCAAGGGACATAATATCCTTTATGAGGAAAATTAAGCTGGATACATATTACGTATATTATGTTCAGATGAAAATTTAATTCCACGATAATTATAATAGGTTCCCTATGTGAATCATTTTATTTGTTTATATGATAATTTTCCCAGTGTCTATAAACTCATGTTTATGTCTTTGTATACCTAAGCTAGGTTTATTGCCACCTATATTAAAACTGCACTCATCTAATTTACAGGTTTCACTGGAAGAGGCACAAGCCCTATCGCGCCAACTCAAAGTCCCATTCATTGAGTGTAGTGCGAAAGCAAGAATGAACGTAGACCAAGCTTTCCACGAGCTTGTCAGACTAGTCCGACGTTTCCAAGAAACAGAGCGCATCAACATCAAGTCAGACTACGGCAGTGGCAAAAAGAAAAAATGCACCATCCTGTAACACACATTATATCTGTGGTGAGATTTGTTCAATTCGTTCTACATTCAAAGTTCGCGCCGTTCCGATGACAGATGATTTTTTTTTATTTCTGCAAAGAAGTATTGTTTATTTTTTTATTCTAGAGATGTACTGACTATCTAAGGAGGGTTTAGTCGACTACCAAACAATCCAATTTTTGGAAAAGCTTTAATTTAAAAAATGTGTTTTAGCTCACTCATAAGCTAAACAGTCAACAATTGAATAGATAGTTTGTACATTTTAGATGAAATTATTCGGATTGTAATTATAATTAATATTTATCAATACATCTCCATCTTCATCTACTTCATTAGTTTATAATGCATACAGTCTTCTTATTTTATATTTATTTATTACATTTTAGTTCGCATTATTTGGTTTCTTTTTAATGAAAAAGCACATTGAAATGCAATTAATCTTTCTTATTAATGTTCTCTCGATTAAAAATAAACGTAAATACAATACACGTATTTTATCAATTTTGGTACTAATTTGTCTCCAGTGCCATACTTGCAGTATACTGTGTTGAAATTTTAGTCCGAAATATTATTGCCTAAATAATATGTGGCTTTAATTTAAAACATTTCTAAATAGTTAATTTGCAATCTTGAGGTAAAAAAATACGTACGTACGTAGTATTCACAAATATTTGCTGATGATTGTATTTTTTATACTTGGTAGCTAACAAATATATTTTTACATACATTAACAGACCAAGGGGTAACTCATTATAAAAATAACTGAACAAAGATTTACTTGGCATATGTATGTAAAAAATGCTTTTCAAAAATAACAGTTTATATTGAGCACGATTTTTTTAGTAAAACGGTGCTTAAAATGATAGTTTTATAGTCTTTTAGCACAATTTTCGTGGGATATAATCCCCATAGTTGTTTAAAGGTCATTTTTTATTTGGTTCGCGTCTTCATAAGCTGCAATTTTTGTTGTTATGCGATTATTTGCTTTAATAAAACTCGATATTTATTAGTTTCGTTTTTTTTTTTAATTTTTTTGTTTATACGCCAGTCCTCGTTTGGACACTAATTGCTTTTGGCTACATGATATTGTTGTACATACAGATGAATTGAAAACCTCCTCCATTCTGAAGTTGGTTAATAATGTTTTTACAGTTTGTGTGGATAGATGAACATTCAAAATTCAGTCTAACTTACCTAATTCAAATTAATTAAGTGAATAAAGCAAGGTTTTTACGAGTAAGTAATCAAAGCCAAAAAAAACTGCGTTCATATTTAATTCAAATAATAATTGTCTATAAATATTACATCGTCGGTTAACGTAAAAGTTAATTAAAATCTATTGACTGGTTTAAAATAAATAACACATAAATAATGTAAAAATTTGCGTGGAAAAGTATATAAAAATATGTGTAACTATAATATTCTAGATGTCTAAATACCAAATACTAATGTGTATAAAATATTTTTGTTACTTTTTTGTCGTTCAATAATTAATTTTAGGTTAGCATTAGTAGTTTTGATTGAATGTGTCATTTGGATTTTGTTTGTCAGATAGACACAATAAATAACATTTTATTCAACCGAATTATAATATACCTAATCGAATAAGCAATTTTAAGTAGAAGTAAGTTTACAGTGCTGGTAATCGTCTTTACAATTGTATTCAAATGACACATTCAATTTATTACAAGTTGTTTTGAAATGTATATCATAGAACAGCTTTCTGATTATTGGTAACGACAGAATGGATACACGGTCTTTTCACACCGGTTTTTTCCTCAGACAATAAAGTTGCTACAACTGGCAAGTCTGTCAAAATTACAGTGATCTTAGAGTAATTAGACTCTGAGTGATAGTTCAATTCAAAATTCCATTCCAAGTTGCAGCAACAACACTATGGATGTGTGCATAAGCGGCACGGAATTTTCGCGGACACGCACACAAGCCCACGACCAATACGTAATACCTCGCTCAATGACGCTCGACCACTTTTCAGCCTTATAACTCAGGGCATACCTAAGGGTGAAAACTGGTCGACCGTCAGTGAGCGAGTATGCACGAGTCGTACGTAGCCTTAAAAAGCCAACGTGAAATTGCTTCACTTTCCATGCGACTGCTGCTGCCTATCAATTATACATGGTTAAAGTTGAATCGTTTTATTCCTCTTAAGGGTTCATTTTACTTATTATACTGAACAACTTTTACTATGGGACCAACCCTGAAATCGCGAAAAAAATCAGCTGTTCAGTACATTTATGTTCGCCTAACTCGTCAAAATGTACTGAACAGCTGATATTTTTTACTCGATGTCAGGGTTGGTCCCATAATAAAAGTTGTTCATTATAAAAAGTAAAATGACCCCTTAAGAGGATTAAAACGACTTAAAATTAACCATGTATTGTCGTAACAGTAAGGTGTTGCTGTTGTCTGAGGAAAAATATCAGTGGAAGGTGTATGTACATTGTACGATGTGTCAACATAGTAACATACTATGTGCCAATGACAATATTACGATCCCATGTAATAGGCCCCATAGACTTGCCAAATACATAAGTCGATTGTGAATAATTTTAATATTTCCTTCAGGTTTTTTCCAGTAACAATCGAATTAGTGCCTGGTTGATGGCAATAGGCTCGCCCCCTTTTACATGGGACGTAATCATAACCGGGGAAATGTGGGTGTACTATTAGGTACACCTCACCCTGACCCTTCGGGTATTACAGGCATAAAGTTATGATACATTACCTCTAACCAGAAAGCTTACAAATATTTCATAAGTTAATTTTAAAAAGAGATATATATTTTTATATTGTAGTATTGGTTTTTACACATTTTTTGCTAAGCATGTATATTACTTAGTTGGTGCACAACTGTTTTGATATACCTAAATATTTACAATGATTTTATATCAATTTAGCTTTTAAAGTAATCTGTAGAGAAAAATGTTTTACAATAATTATTGTTTTTATCGGCTTTATAAAATTAGGGAAAAGATGTTGTTTGTGAACGTTTTTCGTGGATGTTAAATTGTTCACTGAGATTTGAACAATCTTTATGAAAATAATTAATGAAATTATATAAAAACACATGTTTAATGTAATCAATATAATTTATTTATTTTTTAGCGACTGCATTAAATATTGTACAGTCAGTAACAGTATTTTTTTGTGTTGTGAACTCGTTCAGTATGCAATTACAGTGTCTTATGATTATTTCTACATTATTATAATTTAAATACCGATTCAATTTTTAAGTTTTTGTACCTATTGTATAATAGCTTAAATAAATCGGTGTGAAATCTAGTTATTTTAGCAACAGGTAACACTTGAATTCGTATTTTGGAATTCAACTGGTAACATCTATAACATTCAGTCAGAGTTGCTGTGTAAAAAAAATAACCAGAAACTCGAATTTTTAAATAAATTGTGAGCTCGCTTCGTGTATAAAATAGGTGATTATTTCCCGTTTGGTGGCCCCCTTACGGGCTTATTGCCTATACTGATACTATAGAGTTTGCAACGTATGGTAACACAGTGCAGGTGCAATATTGTAAGAAGAGCTTTAACTTGTGGCGGTCTATCGCCGTAACCTACTAAAATGAGAACTGTTGTCCAGCTAATTATTGTATTTGTAAAATAAATCATTGTAACATATTTTTTGGCTTTTTATTTAAAGAAATTTAAAGTTTCTACAAAGGACTGCCTCGTTGGTCTGCTGTTGGTCGTTGGACTGCTGAGCATGAGCTCCTGGGTTAGATTCCCGGGTCGGGTAAAGTGTTATCGGGTTTCTGCATCAGGAATTTCTCAGTAGCAGCCACGGAGTCTGGATTTGTACCCGGTTGCCGGCAATAGCCTCCTAATACATGAGACTTACATGATCTGACAAAGATAATGTCTGGACTGTGACTTCTGAGTTTGTGTCGGCTGTTCAGAATAGGCAGACAGGGAACGCCTACCTCATCTAGTTCGTACAAGTGGCGAAATGTGGGTGTATTATTTACACGATTATTTATTAAGCACACCTGTGCCTAACCCTTCGGGGATTACAGGCGTGATGTTAAGTTCTCTTGACTAAGGGATTATGTATTCCCACATGATTTTCTTTACTTTGCCATGCATTTTTAAGTTTTCTAGGACTACATGTCAGTTCACTTGTTCAGTTTCGGCGGTTTTAGTGGGCCCAAAAGGACCCCATTAGAACAATCAATTTACACAGGGTTACAGAGTTTACTCATTGAAAATATATGCCACAAATCCAAGCCTACTACTTCGTTCTTCCTAGAAATCCCATCATCTATTGCTGCCGTTTCATTTTTTTTTATTTTATGTAAACGGGGTCAAACTCAAGCATTTATTCCAGTTAGACCATTAGAGGCACTTTTGAATGTCAAAGCACAAAAAAAAACTAAGTTACAGTCCCAGTCACAAGGCATAATAACTTGTGAAAGTACTGCAGTTGCCCATTCGAAAGCGTAGATCTCTATAGAGAAGAATGGGCAAGAAACTCCATGGACACTCTTTTAAATCAATATTTGGTTACAAAATCTTGGTAACATCATTCATGTCGAGATAATACATGTATGTGAGAACGATGTAGAAAGACGAGTGAATGAAAGTTTTCAAATTGATATTGATTATAAATAATATTTATCTATTTTTAATTTTATATAGGAATATTCTAAAATGTAATCAGTAAGTTAGAAAAATAAATAAAGGAAATAATAATATTCACGAAATTGTTCAATTTAATTTTCCGAATAATCACCTTATAAGAGATTTATGCCTTCCTGTACTAAATCTAAAACGATTTTCATAATGTAGTCCATGATTTTGTAATAAGTTTCATACCTTTTTAGATAGCTGATAAGGCAAGGATATTTTCCTAGTAATTTTACGTATTTTATTAGTATTTTTTTTTTGTTTTCGTGGTATTTTTTTTGCGTAGTAATTTTTTTAACACTCGCTAGACAACATTTTTTATCAAATAATAGCAACGACCACAAAAAAATAAATGTTTCAATCTTTGCAAAAGTTATAGGCAATTTTGAACTTTTAATTATTAAGAAAGGTCTGCTACGGCATCACCTATATAACTTAAATTTCAGTAGGTACAGTCGCACCGTAAATTATTTTTAAATTGGCTTCAATTGATTTAGTTTGGGATTTTTCATAAAAAAACTAAAAATCTAACTAGCTCAAAATCCACTAAATTTCGCTAGAACATTTGGTGGCTTAATTTGTTGCATTTTAAGCCTACTATGACGTCCTGCAAGGAATACGTCAAGTTACTAGTAACCATGTATATGGCTCTGATGGCTCTTTTCTGCAGAAATAGACTCGAAGTCTGCAGCCCGTCTACATAGTGTAAAATACCGTATAAAATAATATTAATAATATTATAGAAAATAACCGAAATAGACTAGCCTTGCGGTATCTACATCAGTAAATTGACGGATTTTTCTAACAGCTTATGCTTCTGAGCTCAGCCGTCCTGCAAGAGATGTTAAATGAGGACCCCATTGTAGCCTTGAGTCGAGCGTGATCCGTAAGAAAACAGTTTCATCGACGAATTCTAGTTTCCCTTGATTCAATACCATATCACAATCACTATTTTAGACATTTGGTAGAGTAAATCTTATGCACTTCGTTTTTTTCCAGAAAAAAAGGGTAAAAGGACTGTTTGACTTTCCGACCAACTCCTCCAACACAACATGGAGTACTTGGTAATTTTAATTTCTTCTAGAAACGGGTAAAAATTTTTTAGGCCTTCAAAATAAATGCTAACTCTTGTTTTTGCGTCGCAGGCAATATTGCATTCTGTTGGCGTGGCAGGCGTGGTGTTTATGATGAGCAACTTTTTATCTCCGTGAAACCGGAGCTTTTGAGAGTAGATACATTCAAATAAAATCCACAAAAACTAACTCGAACGATGATTTATTAGATTAATCTGGTGTAATAATATTACATATATAAATAGTCTACGCGTGTTTAGTGCTTGGCTGCGAGGGCAGACAGGTCGGCAATGCAGCGGTCCAGCGTCTGCTTCTCCTGGTCTGGTGTGATGGCCTTGGTCACGTTGACCACTACCCAGTCCACCAACTGTCTCTGGGCCAGGCGACGTTCCAGGTTGGACTTCTCCAGCTGGTAGTCCAAGCGACGCTTGACCTGGAATTTAGAAGTGTGGAGTGAATATTGAGCTATGTAATAAATTGACGTAGTTGGGAAAGCTAAGCTATTAGCCCAACTACAGTTAAGTGGACACCGCCTCCTTTGGAATACTAAGAGACATGGCCTTCCTTATAATAAATATCTTATCTTAGAGAGAGGGCAGAAGCAAAATTTCTTTATAAATAAATGTAGGTTCCTAAATAAATGTGGATTCAATATCAATGTGGAGAACATTTATTCCTGCAGCTAAAATCTTAGGTGGTCTACACACCAAAGCCGGCGGCCCAACCCTTTGGTGTGTAGACCGGGCGTATTCTGAAATTATCACGACATGCGCTCCACCCGCTCAGTTGCCCGCCGGTTTATATCGGAACATGATTTACGGGGGCAGATGCCGAGCCGCCGGCTATGTTATTCTGAAGTCACTAGGCTAACCTGGTGGTAAAGACCTTCCGTCTTGGTCCTGGCGGTTTTGGTGTGGTGAACTCTTTTACAAATTCATTTAATTATTCTCCAGTGTGACTAAATGGTTCATTAAAATTTTACAGTAGTTATGACTACTGTAAAATTACAATAATTATAGCATCTACATTTATCATGCCCAAACAAACATAAAACAAAGATATTTAGGTCTATCACTTTTTTCTTTCTAACTCAATTTCATCAAGGAAACAGCAAGCAAAACATATTTATTCACCTCATTGTAAGTGTTCATGAGACGTTCCCTGTACGCAGCCTCTAACTGCAGCAGAACATTCTCCTTCTTAGCCTGGATGAGCAGCTCCTGGCCTTGCGCGCGCCACTGGGCAGTCTTCTCAGAGTCTACTGCCTGCTCCAAGCTCTTGATGGAGTCTGTGCGGCTCTCATTCCATTCTGATTCGATGGTCTGGAAAGTAAAAATTACTTTGCTGATTATGCGATTAAAAACGCAAATGTGTAAGGATCACTGGTTGTGTCGAGTCAACGCGACTTGGAGCAGAATTATGCATTGTTGTACGATTTTTAATGCTCGGGCCTCGGCTCAGTGTCGAAAGTTGACCACGCTTTAATTTCGGCATTGTTAGGGCTTAGCGATTGTTAGTGAGAAAGGGGAGAAGTTGAAAAGATTGGCAAGCTTGACATTGCACTGTAAAGAACATGAGTAATAGGATTATAGGAATGATTTTATGCGCACATTTTATACACATCAGGCACTTTAAAACAAAACAATCGATAAATTATTAGAGTGATTATTTTCTGATTGAAAGAATGTTTCTTGTGCAATACAATAGTGTTCACCGTGTGCGTTAGCATACTAAACAAAAACAAGTGTGTTCTTGATTGATACCGAATTTATTAATTCATGCATTTTTTATATGGCAGTTAGCTATGCCAGAATCAAGTTATAGAAATAGTTTGACTTTGTAAACCATTGTCTATGCCAAACAGGTCCGTCTGTCTTGTACTTACATTCTCTATTTATGACATATTAATTGCCATAATATTATTTCTATATTGTAATTGCCGTTTTATAGAAATAGGTACTTTGAATTGACATTAAACCTTCATGGTGTGAGATATTCGAGTGAAACTTTTTTTACATTATATTTAGGAGATTTTTCTTTTAAAAAATGTGCAACATTCGATTTTTAATTGTTTTTCTTTTATTCAGCTTAGACGGATACTACGAAAATCCGAGTAATTTTTGAATACGAGTTCTGACGCGGGACTAACGCGGCAGAAACGGCTCGCAATATCAATGCTGCGTTTGGAGAAGAGACTGCTAATGAACCAGGGGGATCCAAAGATGTAGGTGGGCTAGAAAACAAGAAAGAGACAACAACATCAGAGTAAAAGAGATGAATTACATAATGTTGCCACCAGAAATACTATTTCATATTCTGTAAAATAATGAGCTTATTAATTGATTTTTAAAGTAAACTATGCTTAAAATTACCTTTTGCTATTATTCTGATGCCAGAAAATGTTTGTTAGGAAATATATCATATTTAATTGATTAAAACAGAAAACAAAAAGGGTATAATATGTGACAACACTAACGTCCGCACGCCATATTTACTTTTGACGTTGACGTTTTGACATTTGATGTCACAAGAAAAATGTCTGCCTGTCGTCGTTTGCGCATCATTTTATCTTGTAAAAATAAACCTGTTCCATTTAATTCTACATACATTGTTAACGTGAGTCGAGCTTGCTCCTCCGTGTCTGTGTTTTGGTGAAATTAAGTGTGTATTTGTGTAATATAGACTCGGAGTTGAGACAGTGACTCTTGAAATGAAAATGAACAAAGAAAACACTAGAATCTGTACCATGTGTAGATCTTCACCTTCTAAAGATCCCAGCATCACTTTGCATCGGTTTCCGAAGCTTGGCTCAAATAATGCTCGTGAACACCTTTTGTCCCAAATGAATAAACATATCTATTCATGTAAAATTAGTCATACTTGCTCATGCTAAATAAAGAAGTCAAATACTAACGTTTGTTTTACTAGACTGCTGCCATAAATATTGATTTCAGCATTTTATGCACAAGTACACTGTGTTTCTCGATAGAAATTTTGTTCAGATGTCAACAATTGCCATCTTGAAGGAAACTATCGAGAAACGCACTGTACTTGTGCATAAAATGCAATACAAAGAATCTGTAAAATGCACTGTACTTTGAAATTCCCGCCCTGGATTCTACTGTCTTGTTTACGTGGGCGAAAAATAGATGGCGCTGGTCGGTAAGGAAAATTTTCCTCATAAAATTTATACGGAGTCGTTATTCTTCTCCTTTAGAGTATATATGTTCTGTGTAATGAACGCACCGTGCGTCTTTAGTTTAAACGCTTTCGTAATCAATGGTAACTTCGACTTTAAGAATGAACCACGTGGAATACCGTCCACACAGGTGAATTTCGCTGAATTGAATTAGATGGTGGAAGCCGATCCGAGTCAAACTAACCAAGAATTAGCAGCATGGTTTAACGTTACCTTACCTACAATATTGACTTGTTTGCATCAAATCAATAAGATAAAAAAAAATGAAAAATGGGTGCCTCATGATTTGACTTTTCTGTAGAAAGAAACGCGTGTTGCAACTTGCGCAGCCTTGTTGAATCGGTACAGAAATGAAGGAATATAGGATCTAATTATGACATGTGACGAAAAGTGAATTCTTTACGATAACCATAAGCGAAAAATACAACGGTTGACCCCAGGTCTGCCGCAACAGTAAAGCAAAGCTTGCCAATAAAAAGGTAATGGTAACTGTTTGGTGGTCTCTTCATAGTGTTATTCGCTATTACTTTCTCAGGTCTGCTCAAGCAATATCAGCAGATGTTTACTGTGCCGAACTTAGAACAATGATGGCGAAACAGGCAGTAAAACAGCCCCGACTCATGAATCGATCTTCACCATTATTGATCCATGATAACGCAAGACCTTACACTGCATGGGACACCGTTGTAAATCTACAGGAGCTGCAGTTAGGAACCATACGTCATCCTCCGTATTCGCCAGACCTTGCTCCAACTGACTACTACTTTTTTTTGTGATTTGGACAATTTTATAAGTGGTAAAAATAATCTATCTATATGTGGTTACTAAATAAATATACACACATCAACACGGTCTAGGGATATTTCATACTCAATTAAATAACTCGAAAAGTACTGGCCGCATTGGAATCTTTTATACACCGATTTGTTTGTAATTTATCTCAGACTAATTCCAAATTTAAATTTTTGAAAATTCTTTTGTTTCGGTGGCATAAAAATGTCTTGATGTATAGGAGAGGGAATTTTCATTTGTGCGAAATTTAGAAAACAATACGAATTACGTTTAGTTACAGTTTTTTTTTCATTTTTAAACGAAAGATAAAGTTAAAATTGAGGTATTGTAGCCATGCAACGCCGACATTTGACGAGGGCGGAGATGTTACGAGCTGTGGGAATGCTGGAAGCTGGATCTGTTCAGCGTAATGTTGCTGAGGCCATAGGGACCCATCAAAATGCAATTTCAAGATTGTGGACACGCTATCGTGCCACAGGTGAAGTAGCGGAGAGGCACCGGGGGCCAAGTCGCATCACTACCCCCAGACAAGACCGATTTTTGCAAATTACTGCGCGAGCACAACCAAATGCAACGGCGACTCAATTAGTCCAAAGGCTGCGAGTGGAACACCAAGTGCTTGTGAGTGACCAAACTGTAAGAAGGCGACTGCATGAAAGCAATCTACGCTCTCGTAGACCACTCCGGGTCCCACCTTTACGGAGAGGCAATCGTGGACGACGATTAGAATGGGTTCGGAACCACGTGGACTGGGGCCGTGAGCAATGGTCCAATGTGCTGTTCACGGATGAATCCAGGTTCGGCTTCCATCCAGATTCACGAAGGACGCGTGTTTGGCGAGTTCCTGGACGATGGAGCCGTCTCCAGAACCCTCAGGAAGTTCACCCATATCAAGGAGGAACAATTATGGTTTGGGCAGGAATTCGTCTTGGAGGACGGACGGATCTCGTTTGGGTGCGGGGCAATATGACGGCAGAACGATACGTCCAACAGGTGCTGGGGCCCGTAATCTTGCCCCACAGAACACAAATGGGGCAAGATTTCCTGCTCATGCACGACAATGCCCGGGCACACACGGCGAGAACGGTAGCAGCTTGGTTACATACACATAATGTTAGGGCCTTAGACTGGCCTGCTCAATCGCCAGATCTAAATCCCATTGAGCATGCGTGGGATATGCTGCAAAGAAGAGCTCTGAAGGAAGTTCCTGAAAATCTGGCTACAGAAGATCAACTTTTTGCGCACCTCAGAAGGACATGGGACAATATTCCGCAGCAAGACATGACAACCTTGTTCTGAGCATGCCGAATCGTTGCCGATGTGTTATGAACATCATGGGCGCTTTCTCAGACTACTAACTTCAAGTTTATAAACACAAATTAAATGATTTTTCTATTTTTTTCAGTTTTTACTCACAAATTAAAAGTTCATTCATATACGATTTCCGTCTATGCTTCATTTTTTTTCCATAAAATCCTGAAATTTTAATCTAAGTACCTTAACCATTATTAAAAAATGGTAGAATATTAAATAATGTATCTTTTAAATATATACATGTCATATAAATAATTAACACATTGATAGTAATTCGCTTTTTTAAAAATATCCCTAGACCGTGTTGATGTGTGTATATATATTTTTAAATTATATCTTGAATAAAAAAGATTTAATTTTGCAGTATAAATCATCAATTTCATACTTTAACCCCTAATACTATAATAATATTTAAGATAGAAAAAAGCCACTTACTTCGACTTCCTTGTCCAACCAGGCAGCGATGTTAGGTCCGAGCTTCTTAGCGGCAAGACCAACCATGAGGAGCAGTGACAGACCGGTGTAGTATTCGTGCTCCATGACATAGATCTCCTTGCTGCAGAGGTATGTGGCCAGACCCACTCCGAAGGTGTATGGACCAGTCACACCAGTCTTTGAGTGGAAAAACTGGAACCTGGAATTGGTGGTTGTTGAAGTTTAGAGATAGTGTTAAAATAGTTCATTTGGAAGAAGCTCGGCATAATTCTAAAAGAGAGATTTTTATACCCGAAAATCTCTTTTTGAATTATGCCAAGCTTTATTTTGAATTATTTTAACAAGTTAAAAGCTGCATATTAATTACAGTAAATATAGGTCGACACGCCAGTGTTTTCTAAGCCCGTCTTCTGGCTCCTATTTCTTTTAGACACTAGATTTGTAAATCTGAAGACATGACCATGACCCGCAAAACCATTTTGTTTATTAACATTCATGAATCTTACCATTCTTCAGGTAGGAAGCCAAGCCTGACTTTGCCAGGCTCTCCTCGGACTGGCCGGGGGAAATTTGCCTCATCACGGATTCCTGACACCGCTGAGGCAGAGCCTCGTGCGACCAGGGCTGTGGACTGTCTGGTCGCAGCTGTAAAGTTATAAGAATTTTTTAATAAGTAAGTTACTTTAAGGAATTATGTTCGCTGTAATAAGTTGAATAATTTAAAAAATCCGCCCCTAAGATGACCCACTGACCAAAATAAATCTTAAATGAAATCAAAAATTTGTGGTTCCTGTTAATAAGACAATGGCAAGATTATTATGAAAGGATATAACATTACTCTTTATCCCAAAAATCAGAAGTTATGACACTAATCAGCTGCAGTGCGGAATATTTTACTATCAGCTGCAATGTACAGAACCTTTATTATAGGTTATACTACAAATATATGCTCAAGAAAACGACATTGAACGGCTGAAACCACTTGGCTTATATTCATAACTCTTAAATATTGTATAAAACTCTAATTTTCATCTATATAATTTCCACAATCGCGGATACACCCATCAAATCAGTGATTACATAAACCTCCGTAACCCAGGGTTAAGGTTAAAAAACTAAACATTAACAACACTTTTTATAACTTTTATACCATCTGTTCCTTAATTACACATACCTGAACGCAAAGCTACGCGCGATAGCATTTTGTAAAAGCAATTTACAATTAATTTTACGAAAATCGACAGCCCCCGAGCAAAATGTACTTAGGAAATGCGTTAGGGATGTACTACAATACAACAATCGATTGATTCAGAAAAAAATAGTCGATCGATTAAGTTTAGACTAGTGTTGTACTTTTACTATGCATATTATTATGTAAATATTGAATAAGAACATGAAAACTATCAAGAAAATGAATTGAATGTAAATTAGAAAAGGTATTGTAACTTACCATGTGAGATAGTAAGTTAGTATTTTTTCAAACTGCATCACCTGCTATGACCTAGATTTGATTTTATTACTTGGTCATGATAAAACTCGATCAATAAAAGCTTCACTGGGACTGTGGGACACTTAATTTATATTTTTGTTTATAAATATTTGTGGCTGTTTGTGCCCAATACCCATGCAAGTATCATTAGTCGGTGTTATTCTTGGTTTCATTCTTATTTTTGTATGTAGATGGATTGTTAAAAGACTGTTTTTCAAGTAATATGGCAAATATGCATCACTGGATCTGGCAGCGAATGGTGAATAAATTGAATTATTAATATTATCTTTACCTCGAAAGCTTTTATTTAGCAAGAACTAAACAACTTTTTAGTAGATAAGTGTTGGTTTACTTGACTTTTTAATTAAGAACTGACATCTTGACATTTGGGAAACTTTTTCGTTTTATCCATGTTTTTAGACAAACAGCTAGTTATTTTTAGAATCCTTATTGATTTTTGAACGTAACTAAAACTGGTTTCTATTCGTTTTTGAACGCCTCACGAGCCGTCAATTTGACGATGGCGATTGACGTGTGTATTAATGATAAGAAAGTGAGATTGTAGTTTTTATAGGTGTTTTTGTTCGTAAACATAAACTTTTTCAAAAAATGGGGCTGGTCACATCCTGCTGTAGACCTTCAGCTTCCGAGGTGCTGACTCCTGACTCTGTGAGTGGCCTTAATTATCGTTCCTGACTCGTTTTAAATCCAACTCCATTTATTGTTATTCAATAATTATTTAATTTTCTAGAAGCTATAGGACTATGGCATAGATAACTTGTAAAACTGGTTTTTAATGCGAATTGATTATCTGTTATGTCCTTCAGCGTGATTTTTAGAGCCGGTAGCCATTCAGCCATAAACATTTGCTTTTTGAAAAAAACTTCTAATTATTTACCTTTTACCCTCTGAAACTATTATTTTGGTTAACTCTTTTATTGATCGAGATGATGATGAGTTTCAGACGTCTCCAACGTAGTAGGTACACATACTGCCTCCAGTCTAACTGGATGCAGCTGAATTAGAGTATTTTACATGGAGACTGCCTTTCTCACTTCTGCAACCCAGTTATTACTGGGAAATACGATATGTCCCCTTGGTAAGACTGGTTGGGACTTTCGGGCCACTGACTACCTGTAATGACTGTCAAAGATTTATAAATGACAGCAGGCACCGATGGGTTAAGTGCTTTCTGAGCCATGCAGGAAACTTTGTATGTAATGTATGGTCATCCATCCACTAACAGTCCTCCTAGAATATAGTATAACCCTTTTCCATAATCCTCATAGCAAAAAAATCTAGTTTCTTTGCTTTGCAAAATAAAGTCAATGTTATTAATGAACCTCTTGCATGCTACCAGGAGACCAGACGTCGGCAGCAAAGCGAGGCGGCCGAACGTCGCGCCGCCCAGGAGGCTGCCCGAGGGGTCAGAGACCCCAACAGGGTGCTGCAGAATCAGAAGAAGGCTGAGGAGATGGAGAAGAGAGAACAGGAACTGAGCCGGCAGGGTGGTCCTGGTTTAAAGGTGGGAATATAAATAGTTAAAGCACTATGGAGTGCTTTCACAGTTATTAGGCATCATTGTCAAAATCAGTGACAATGGTTGAATAGATGTGTCTGATCGAAGCCAAGGTAAAAGACAGCTCTTGGGTCACAGGAAGCATCAATTAGGTGCTAAGAAATTTCCTGTAATAGGGTGTGAGCACTTGGACTCCATGGCCCTAGAGTTTCAACCCTAAATGTCTCAAAAATATAGTTATCTCATAATTTAATGTTAATTATAAATACAAATCATAATTATACCAAGCGTAGAAAATACAATCAAAATTATACAAAGATATAAAAGTAATAATCAGCTTTTGTTTGAGCAGAAAATAAACTTAATAAAATTAATAAACACCTTTTAGTTATTTCTTATTAATTCAAAAGCCTTGAAACATTTGATTATTAAGCCCACATAGACATGGGTGCTTTTTTAATGAGACAACTTTTTATGCATACTTGATTTTCAACTCTCTTCGAGTAAGCTGAGGGTTGAGTAGTGTATACATAGAGTGCATGCAGGCCAGGCACTTTTAAAACAGTGTTGCTGGAATCTCAACACTAGGCATAATGCTGAGTGTTGATAATCAAGTGCAGTATACAAACAAATGAACATGGGCTAATAGTACTGTGCATTCCTACTGGCAAAACATTCATATAAAATAAAACACATTGAAATCTCTATTTCTCTCTCTCACTCTACTCTTAGATAATATCAGACAATATGTTTTATGAGTGTTTCACCAGCGCAGACGGACATCACAGACTACTTGCAGTATTGTCTTTCTGTCTAATTGTAATCCTTTCAAAGGTTGTCTTGAAAAGATCACTTTTAAGGATAAGACCGCCCATAGTGTCACCATACATAAATTGTTTACTTTTTTCATACTTGTACATAGTATGGTGTACATAATAAACAGTATCCATTAGATAGAGTATCGAGAGTGGGAACTTTATTCAATCCACCCCAGTTCCCCGAGAAAGGCCAACAAAGCCTCGATGTTGCTGGCAATCTCGCGGAGAGTACCTGGGTTACCGAAGTACTTTGCCCTGTATGAGGCAACCTCTGGGCAATGCAGAAGCACGTGGGCTGCTGTCTCATCTTCCCCCATGCAGGCTCGACTCATAATTTTTAGATCAGAGAGGCTGTTGGCTACCCATCTTTCTACCTAACGATAGCTATGCTTATTAGTTGATTGCTTGAGTAATAAAGTTTCTGTTCTTCCGTTTTTACAGTGGACAGCCGACTGAGATCAGGCCGCCAGTGGGAGCGGTCAGAGCGGTCAGACTGAGCCCAAGAGCCCTGAAGACAAGAATGATAAATACAAGTATAAGAACTGACCGCAACATGGAAAACTGCCACAAAGTTCTACACAAAACAATGTAAAGTCTGATTTACACGGAGTGATTTGTCTGTGGCATACAATAAGTTTAAGCAAAAATAAAATTGCACTGTTTATACAATGTTTAAACTAGGCAAATTTTTTGTTGCTTTAGTTTTATTGTATATCACAGGCAAGAAACTTGAGTCATATAAATGGGGCTTTAGTAACATGGAGTAGTAAGAAATGGTAAGCAAGATAAAGAAAACATCATAAAGAAACTTGCCTGGCCTAAGAAAGAATAATGTTATATTATACTTATGCCATGATGCAAAGCAAACCATTTTTTACTACTTCGTGATATGCACTTTACTGCTGCAGCAACGCACCCTTTCACATATCTAAACTGAAACTTACAGGTGTATACTCTGTACATTTGATATTGGACCATAATTGTGGTAAAGTTTGGTTGAAAATCTTGTAAACTATTTGGTAGGGCTTTATAAATTAAACGTTGTTTAGGAGTTATGGACTCTATGTCAGTCAAATAAGGTTCAATGTTATATGTTTGTTACATTAGTCATGTTTCTGTCTATTACGCCTATATTTTAGCCATGTAAGAGAAATTGATTACTTTCTGGATGAGTAAAAAAAACTTGAAAATATTTATTTTTGTGTAATCAATCATGATCAATAATAATAATGGCTTTAGTTTTTATTAGATTAATATATTGTAAAATTATATTTCGTAAAAGACATTTTTATAATAGCATGCCTGGTTCTATATTTAATATCTGGAAGCATCTGCAAAAAAAAAATGTATCACTACACACACGATTTTCAATATCTTGTATGGAGACACAATAGAGATAGAACAGTAGTTTATTACACTAGAAATCAATATTTTTTAACCAGTATTTTGATATCTTGATCTTTCCCATACAAAACTCACGTAGATCATCTTCATAAATTGTTACTGGACAATAATTGCACTTTTATACGCATAATTATACTCCTGCAATAATATCACGCATTGTGTGAGCGTGGGCTTTTTGTGAACAAACAATGTCTGCACACTCTATTGCTTGGTAAAGATTGACAAAACGTGTTGAAACAAATTCGCCTAGGTGTTGTGTAGTGGCGGTACTTTCATACAAGCCTACAAGCTTGGCTTGTAGGCTTGTATGAAAGAACCTACTACTCTTCATGTTCTAAAAAAACCTACTACTCTTCATGTTCATGATGTTAGGGTTTCTAAACAGTCTGCTTGCCGTATTGTTGGCCCCTGGGCACGCCACTGATGTTGTGTTCCATTTCATGTTGCATTGCATAAGTCTGGATGGCTCATGAATTTGTGTTTCAAACATAATAAATAACAAATAAACTTAATTGTAACAAATTCATGAACCACCATCGGGTACACATTGGCGAAACGATTCACCGATGTGTACCCGATAAGGTTCTCTCTATATATCTAGTTATTTGCCTCTAGTTTATTTATACTTAAATAAGTTTTCGGATTGAAAACCGAATGGTAGAGTCGTTTTTTAGTTAAATAACTGTTTTATATCTATTGTGGTACCAGTAGAATGTAGAATATTGATGTTCATTGTCTACAATATTGCTGAATGTTTACCGTATAAGCGATATTTTTGCGAACACTTATCTAATTGTCTATGTTTGTAATAAGTTTAATAAATGTTAGATATTGCGAATAATTTATGTTGTAGCCACTTTTGTCCGGATTGTTCTGTTGCGCTTGCGATTCTTAACTTAGTTGATAGCTATCAAGATATTTGCTATAATTATTAATACACATTCAAAAGCGACACATTAGGTATGAAACTAGTTTTGGGATCATTGCAACTAAAATTTTAGAAAAGAACAACTATCTTTGGAAATATTGATAATTTGACTGAAGCTCGTGTTTTGATGAGCATCGTCGTTAATAATTGAAAATGTATACATATATAATAGTTGTTACCTAATTCATTATGTAATTAAACTGGCCTATTTAATGTAAATATTGTGAAGGAAAAAAAATCACAATAAGTTTCGAATTTTTAAAATGATTATCTATTGCTCAAAAAAATTATAGTATTATACAAAATTTTAGACCTGATATTATAATCAACAGTATTTTTCTATTGAGACATAGTCGTGACTGTCCTATAATATTGATCTGCGGTGTGGCTACTACATACGCACTGATTGTTAGGTAATTAAGGTATTTATATTAAAAATAATGTATGTAATTAAATGTGCTATAGATCTACTTGTTTTTGTCTTTCCATTCCAAAAACCACTTCTAATAAACTAGAAATATTTCTGTGAATCTGGTCGTCTGTCAGTGTGTGCCATTTTGGTCTAGTGGTGGTAAGCGCGAATACTTAAGGTTGGCACTGGGTTCGATCCCCGTTAAGTGTAATGGGTTGGCGCTGGCCACCGTCACTAAATATGAACAAATGTATGCTTGCTTTGACAATACACTAGTCCATTTCTTCTTGGTCCACATAAGGATGGGAGACGTAATGTTTGTAATAAAAACGAACTGCAAATTAGACTTGGAGCTCCACATCGCTGCTGAGTGGATTTTGATGCGGTTTTTTTTTTGATAGATGGTTTATATGTATAATACATGCATATTATAGTAGAAAAAACATTAGTATCTACATTGCACCCGTGCGAAGCTGGGCCGGGTCGCTAGTAAGTAGTATAAAAGCGGACTAATACCTCGGCATTCTCTACCAGTCAACCTTTGTGTTGGTTATGTGTGTGGAAACACTAGGGCCATGAGAGCCGACTGCCCACCTAGTGTTTCAGGATATTGCCACCCACTTGGTCGACAATTCACGTGACCGGGATTTTTACCACAAAATCATAACTTAAATTAATTGAACAGTAGGTACTTTATCTATAACATGTCCCATTGAATTTATATATAACATTAGATTTCATGGTTTTTGTTTCATTTAATTTATCATTTTTATTATAGAGATTTGGTCCAGATTGACCATATCGATTGATGCCATAAAAGTGCAGGCTGTTATTTTTTCGTATTTTAGCCGGTACGATTCCAAAGTGTAGCAAACGAATTTTCGAAAATCTTTGAATGCAGACCATAGATGCAATTGCAGACATACGACTTTCACAATCGAAGCGTTGTGAATCCGAGGGCAGGTGAGCTTGAAAATTTCCACTCTGTATAATTCGGCCATTTGATTGGAATTCAAATATTTCAACTTCAAATGTTCTCTCCCATGAAACGAAACGTTTCTGACAATCATCTGTTTGCTGAAATCTGTCAAAATTGACAGGTAAAGTAATAAAACACCGCGCGTTTCACGATCCGCGTTCGGTTTGTTGTGATTATCTCGTATTGTATCAGTATTATTACATAAAGGAATAATGTCTAACTCGAGAGACGGCGATAAGAAGGTAATAAATAGTTTTTATCTATAGTTTGACTGAATTACGTTTGTTATCGCACGAGTGCCAATCGGTTTGTTAGTAGGTAGTTATTTATCTTCCATGACCTTGCTAGGGTTTAGAGGTCGACTATGGGTCGCTCAAAATAATTAAATCTTCCTTCTATATTTCGCACATGTCGTGGTCATGATAATCAAACAGTTTTAAGAATAAGAAACCACTTTTAGACAGCCTAGTGAACTCTGCACACTGCTTTGAGCATACTGAGTTTGACATAAAAAAAAATAGTGCGCAAAATATTTGGCGCCTATTTTTGAAATAGGAAGTCAGAAACTGTATAACGTAGGTTTTATTGACTTTGGCATAAAATCAACAATTATTTATGTATTTATGTAATGCAACTTAAAAAAAAAATCTTTTTAAGATTAATCTCAAAATCATGTAAGTACCTACCTACTCATATGACATGCAAAAATATTATTTCAATACTTGTAACTTGTTTTGATTACCTTGAAGAGGCCTTATCTAGCCTTGAGCTGAGATAATCACTATAAAATGTGCTTCGTCATTTCATAGATACTACCTGTACACAATTTTTATTCAAAATACATTTTTATGCTAGATAACTTATTAACACTTATTTGCAAACAATTTTGTGTGTATAGGTAATTATTTACTAACGGCAGGTGCTAGATGTATTGTTTGTTGTACTTAGATATTAATAATTTAAAAAAAAACTGTTATTTCTGCAAAATAATTATAGTATGACCATGCTCAAAGGTTGGGCTATATTTAGAAAAGCAAATATAATAGGAACTTTGTATGTGGTCATACAATATCTATGGAGATGACCTTTCTGCTTACAAACTTCTTGCAGCAATAACTTTCAAAATGGTTATCTATGGTGCTTAATTTCTTTTTTATTCACAAACCTTTCAGGCTGACAACAACCGGCTGAAGCCAGCGGTAAGCTTACTTGGCTACATTCTTCTATGTAAAAGTTTTTAACAATTATGTAAAATTTGGTGTAGATAATATTTTATGTGGATAATGGTGTAGCATTTGACTAGAATATTTTTCTTTTTCTCTTTCATATTTTTTTTTTGTTTGGTTATAAGGATCCAACCATACCCAACCAGCAAAAACTAGGCTTAAAACAATCTCTAGACTACTGTTTTGTTGCTCTTAAATCACTCCTATATAATGATATAAGCCCGGATTTGGGCACCAATTATAAGCTTATTTAGTTTAATATCGTTCTAATATCAGTCTAATTGAATGCTGTTTGCACTTACTGAAATCTAGCCAAAGTTAATTTAAGCCGACTTAGGCTAATATTGCTTTTACGTAAGTATCATGTAAGCCTGCATAGGCTTATATTGGTCTAAGGTTAGAATATTTTGAGAATTTTTCGTCAGATCCAACTTAAAAGTTTGTGTGAGTGTTGGCTTGAAATTAAATGAAACAAATTAAAGTTAATATTGTGTGAAGTTAATGTTTATACTGTGTGGTACGGCACTTTAGTACCTATAAAAGTAGTTATACGGTAAGTAATCGTATTGGAATTTATTATTTACTGTTAAATAGACCTCGTTTTACGCTTCAAAATTCATGCGCCTTGTTAAATAAGGTATTTCCTGTTCTCGTTTAATTATTTTATTTGTTAATTTGTATTGATAGTGTCGCCATTAGTATAGCTGCATTTTACAAGCGCACTATTAAACTAATGTAAGATTGTTTACTCTAATATTAGCATTCGGTATACTAAAGATAACTCCATATTGGAATAAATTAGGGTTCCTCGCAATTTTACTTAAAACCTTAAATCGACAGAGAGAAAAACAAGACACGAAGTCGGCGCGGGTGGCTCTAATCTCTTTGTTTGTTTCAAGTAGTGTTCGCGCGTCTTTGGGTAGAACATCATTTAGATTCTTGTTTAAAATAAATAATAATTCATTTAGTGCTGCATGTGATATGTTAAATTTCAACGCCCATTTCTTGACATCATTTTTTAACACGAAAGTTTTTTCATACTTGGTTTCGTCCTCGCTCGGAGATTCATCTTCACTGAAATCGTTTATCATAAAATTCTCGTCGTTATTATCGACCTCTTCTAAGAAAGTAAAACCTGCAGAACCCTCACTGATATTTTTCTCAACACTACTTTGTCCTGGCAGCGGTATATTTGTTTGTGTTTTTAACATTTCATTGTACTTCTTTACAATTTTCCTCCTGTAGCCACCAGTTTTCTTCAACCTTTTCCAGTTTTTGTAATCCATTATAACAATTAAATTTAAAAACTTAAAATAAAATATGGCCAGCAAAATTACTCTTAAAACTATTTAAATTAGTTATTCCCAAAATCGATCTAAGATCAAACGCTCTTATATGGGTCTTGTCTTTTATATTGTAAATATGTTGAACCCAAATCACTCTAATATCATACTTAACCAGTGGTATTGATCTTATATTAGTTTCAAATAAGATCAGAAATGCACGTACTCACAGTACTCTTAAGCTATGCTGATATTAGTCTGACATCTTACAATAGCATTTAGCAAGTCTAATATAAAATCAAACGAGCTTAGAAAATACCCATATAAGAGCAAGTTTTTCTCAAGTGCAACTAGTCTTAGTAAATGCTCTTATATACATATATGAGACTTGGTTATGAGACTGACCATTCTTGAGGCCATACCGGCTTGTCTAAAAGTAATATAGGATCCATGGTATGTTCTAAAACAAATATAAGAGCGCTTTAAGCCTACTACTCTTAAAAAGTGCGAGTTCTGAGACTGTTTTGCTGGTTGGGTAGTTTATGATTTTCAATCAATGAATCTTGGGAATGGGGCCAATTTTACTTAGGTTACTAGATTTTAGAACCTCATCATTGCCATTATCATGCCTAAAGCTGTGATTAACAGTTTGCGTATTTTTAACTTAGAAAAAGATAAGCATGTTCATTTTATTTAACTTAAATAAATCTAATATTAATTTATCCATTTCTTAATTTTAATCAAATATATAAGTAGAGTAAGTAGTCATTTTTTAATTTTAACTTGTTAGTAACCCCTTACTAGGTGTTTTAACAATAATTTCGGATTATAGTAATAATAATAGATTTTGATAAAAAAGGACTGCATGTGCAAGTTCTTTCCTTGAATGCATGAATTTTAGATTTTAGGCATAGATTAACCCACAATTGTAAAAGGCGGTAAAACCCATAGAGAAACCTGAAACCCTTATGTGTGTAAATAAGGAGGAAGGAAAAACATTTTTTTCCGGGAGTTTTTTTGCTACCGCTACCTAAAATAGTAGCAAAATGGTAGCTTATCGTTACATTCGACTATTGTACGTGTTTCTAATCTTGGTCTAGAATCAGATTACTTGAAAAACGCATTTTCATTCATGATGACGACGTTAAATTAACAGAAGGAACAACTTTTTATTGAATTCCCTCATTCATATTTATATTTTATTAATAAGCTGTAGCAATGATAATCAAAAACCTTTTTCACAATGTAGGTGCAATAAAATAACTTTTATATCCCAAAGTCTTCCTTACAAGAAGTTGAAAAATGGAAGATTTTTCAGCTGCTGTCGTTTTTTTGCGAGCCTTCGCGCGTTCATTTAATTTTGACAGAAGCTAACCAGTTCATCCCGCCATCTCCTCCATGACCCGTCACGAACTCGCGTCATTGTCCAAGGGCCAGTTCTGTGCTGTTTGGGTGCATATTTATCCGGCAGGCATGTCCTGCTCTTATATCTACTGTGTTGCGTTTGGGGTAAGGAGCAGCTGGACGGTAGCCCATGTCGCTTTAAAAGAAAAAACCTGTATAGGTTTTATATCTTTAGGACTTTATGGACCCCGGTACATAAATGTTCACCGCGTCCTCTCTACTGTTAAAACCCTCTTCCAAACTGAAAACTTGGGAGGTTTAGGCTACACGTGAAACGAAACACTCGGGACACTCACTAAGATGGTTCAATCGTTTCACCAAACGTGTGAAAAGTCGTAGACCCGAAAGACTCATGTGTATGTGCCCTTAATAAACAGCGTAAAAACGCCTTAACACTGATTTTCAAACTGATTCATGTCACCATTTTCAGATAATGCGATTAACCACCGCGTTCGAAATCGTGACACACCTCCTATTTTAATTTAACAGCCGGTCTTGAGAAAATTACGGCTTCATAAATTTATGTAAAGTAAAAAGAGAAACACCGCGATAAAATGGATTTAATAGTCTTGAAGACAAACAAAACTAAGATAGATACAATCAATTACTGTCTTTTCTCGCAGTTAAAACGAGAAAGAATAAATGACGACCTGTAAGAAAATTAGCGTTCTTCTTGAGTACTCGCTCAAGTTCCGAAGTGGGTCCTTAACTTCTGCTAAGGCCGCTGCCTTTGACTTCTTCGTCGTGTCGATTTTTCTTGTATTTAAGCTAAATGAGCTTCGATCAGAACTCTGCCACATCAGCAGGGTCAGCGGTGCCTTCGGATAGGTTCCTCAAAGTGAAGTTTTAGTTGCACAAAAGGAAGCTTAGAGTAATGGCATAGTAGTATGTAGGTTCGCTTAAATTTAGCAAAAATGGCACTACAGTTATTTAAGGTGGAAGCGCCAGGGTAGCCCCCGAAATTCATATTTTCATCAGTACAACGCTCAATGTTCATACAATCCCATTGAATAACTATTTCATTAATAAGTCACGGGCTACCTTGGCGCTTCCACCTTAAGGTGCAGTATTTCAGACGCTGTAAAAGTGGGTGGATGTGGCATGTCCTTATCATGTTCCTATGCAAAACATAATCACTCCTTTGCATCAACTACTAGATAAAATTGGGTACTTAGTGGGTGTGTCAAAAAATGTGATGTAATAACAACAAAAATGTAACCATCATATTATCTAGTTTGCTACCAAGCAGCGTCGGTCAGTTTTTCGCAAGTCAGAGTCAAAAATGCAGTCTCATTCAAACTTGCATCTGTTAACGCAAAGAAAAAACTAATCGGAGAGTGAGTCATCTTCGCTATGATCAGCAGATTTTCCGCTAATTCCGTTATCATAATTTAACAGACAAAATTAGATTTGATTTTGATATGATAAAAGTATTAACATTATTACAACATGATTTACGCATATATTTTTTGCACACACCCACTTGAGTCTTTACGTAGCTTAAAATGTGCTAAATTAGGTACTCCATAATTATGAATGACAATCAAATAACTTACTCTTTGTCTAAACAATGCTTTATCAGAAGTATTAACAACTGAAATAATGTTGTTGCTATGGGTATGGGAGAGTCGAGTAAAATCTAGAAATCCTAGATGTTAATTCCTTGTTAGATCTTGATGGACATATTGTAATCCGGCTGTTCCGGAGTACCACAACTCTGCCGCAGCGGTAAGCAAAAGGGCGCATCTGCGGAAAAAATGAATTAAAAATAAGACTAAATAAACCATTATTTTACCCTTTTAGTTATCGTATCACACACAAAGCCTTGTATCAATTTCGCAATAATAATATAATAATATCGAGCCCTGCGTGTCCTGATGCTTGTTCACTACAGGAACTGATGGACGCTACTGAAGGCGCCAAACTAGTGGCTCAATTCTGGGCTGACACAATTTAGGTTGCCATCGACACGCTAAGAAGAAGAATTTCGTAATTTCTTTTACTTATATAACATATTTTACCAGATATTTTGATTTAAAACCAAACTACTAAACGGAATTTGATAAAATTTCTTTCACATAAAAGAAGATTTTTTCAAATCGGTTCATAAATGACGAAGATATGAGATAACAAACACAAAAACAAAAAAAAAATACAACTGATTTGAGATCCTTCTCCTTTTTTTGAAGTCTTTTAAAAAAAGGAGCATTTAGTAGGGCTCATTTCTCTCCAATTCGATTGATTACTTGTGTTACCGAACCAAGGACATAAGTCTAAGGACATAAACCTCTGTAGGTAACCTTTTTTTGTTTAAACCTTCAGATTACAGACTACCAGAATCCAGCCATCCAAGTGATGCGCACTTCTATAGAATTGCGGTCAAACAAATTAGTGTTTTATTGCCATGCACTTATTCAATTGGCTATTGTAGTTTAGCCGTCGCGTCTCAAACAGAGACGAATTAATTTATCTCTAGGACTTAAGGACCGATGACCGGCAGACAATGCACCCACCTTTCAATTTGCGCCGCATGCATTGCCACCTGTGGACTTGCTTGAGTACCATATGACTGCGTCGTGATCGGAGTTCGCGTAGTTGAATTTTGGGCCACACATATTTGAATTTTTTGCCATCGATGGGTAATGAAGTAGGTACGACGTGCTGGTTATAGAGATCAAAATATAATATTCCGGAAGACGTTTTAGAACCTAACCGTCTGCAAATTGTCATGTTTTGTTATTTGCTTAACAACTCGCTTGACTGCAACATGTTAACAAAATCAATATTATTATCGACATGATACTATTACATCACAAATACTGGTCTTTACATAGATGATAGGACGTGTCTTGAGTAATTCCTGACCACCGTAAGTGTAGGAGATGTATAAAAATTGTTTTTCATAAAAGCGAGATACAAAACGGGACATAAGTAAGCTTAATGTAATTTTGAAGCGTCAATCGGGTCCTTGTGTTTGTTTTTATTAAATAATCCTTTTTATACTTTGTTCTTTTTTTGTACATCACGCTAATCTGGCGAGCAAGGTCCAAGGCTGAAGTAGTTATCAAGTTCTTGGATGTTTTGCTGCAATTTATGCAATTTTGTAGGTAATTATGTAAGCAGGTACGCTAGGACACGTTATGCGTAGACCTGATGACGATATCGTGAAAAAGTGTCATTCCATGGCTACAAAAAAACGAGAGGGAGAGGTAGGCCTGTTGGTAGACCGCAAACTAGGAAGAGGCGAAGGCAAAGAAGTTACAAAACTTACGTCTACTAATATTTCAAGTGCATCTTCAATTTTTGTCTTTTTCCGTAACTCTTTGATTATAAATTAGTTATATCACTATCAATCATGAACATGGCCACTTGTAGACAATATTTCAAATCAACTGAGTTCATAATGGTTCAGACGCATTCGCGATGATAACTTATCAACTACTTATATATTATTTGTCACAATCATAGCAGTAGTAGTCGGCAATTGCGTTCTGAGCGAGAACTCGCATCGTCTCCCGCTCAAATCTTTTGAATTACGAACGTGCCGTAGTGCTTGTGTTTTTTTTTTAAATAAGAACAAGGAATTCATAACTAAAATGGATATACTAAGCAAGGTTGGTTTAAAAATTGTTTGTTTTACTTATAATAAAGTTTTTCTTGCCCTCTAGTGTTGTTTGGCGGTCATCGGTTCACGAAATGAATAATACGGTTGTGACTTGTGAATGAGTGCGTTCTGTTGATTCTCATTAACTCATTGAATGCGTGACCCACATGTCTATCACAGAACTTGCCATATTTTTGTTATTATTTAGATGTTAAGTGGATTGGTGCAGTAGTTGTTTTCGTATTTTTTTCCTGGCCTGCTCTGTCTCACTCCTGGGCAAAGGCCTTCCTCCACTCTTTGCATTTCTCGCGAACCCGCGCTTCTTTCTTCCAGTTCGGACGGAAGGAAGACGTTGTTGACTTGTTTTCGTTTTTTGTATTTTTTATTTTATTTTTTGAAACAGAAGTGACGAAATCCATTTATAAACCCCTGTATTACTTACTACCTACCTATTTAAATAGCTATGACCTATGGAAAAATATGGGCCATTACATTACTACGCCACAGAACATAATGGACTACAACTTAAAAGTCTTTATATAGTTGCAGTGTCATTTAAATAGACGGGAATGTGTGAATACAATACTAAATTAGGGTTGGCAAAGTGCTTGCAAAGTAAGAATCACATTAAACAAGTATACGTTAGTCTAGTGTAGGATATAAGCAGGTATCAAACAAAAGTTTTTCATACGTCATATTAAACAACTATCCCAAAGAAACTCAAATTCGATTCATGAAAAAAAAATATTACCTTTTCATACATGCATCGAAATAGTCCCGAAAAGTACTATTGTATGGAAATTCTTTTTTTTTAAAAGACAAGTACTATTGTATGGAAATTCTTTTTTTTTTCAGTCTTTATCGGGTTTTTTTTTTTAGAGAGTTATTTAATTTAATATGACTGGTAGAGTGGTAGACTCACCTCCTTGAACGATACGTAGTCTTATCTTAAATACAACAACTAAAGAACACGAGCGACGTTTTGTTTCAATTTGAATTAATTTATCGTTCAACTACTGAATTGAATATAAAATAAGTAGTAAAAAGTTGCATTTAATTACATTTGTTTACAAAAAAAAATAAGTTCCTAATAGATATATTCTTTTCGTTTTATTCAAAACCCTTGGGTGTAGTCTCCTACTATAGGAATTTAACATCGTAGAATATAAAGTTGTTTGTCATTAACTATTTATGTCATTTACTTATTGTTTATCAAACCGACAGTTTAGTTTGTGGAGTTATCTAGAGTTATCTTGCGCTTATCAAAATTGCTGCCTAGCAATTATGACCTTTATTATCAGCCACTGAGGAAGACATTGATATATGTATAATTATAATCAGTGCGATGGCTGTTGTGTAGAACATACTTAACGTACCTAATTCTTGTGTTATGTTAGTTCATTTAAGTACGAGATATCTCGTCTCGTAAAAAGATTAATTAGTCAGCAATGTCAGTCAGGGCTGGCTGGCCCGGGTAGGGCCAGTCAGCATTTTTTCATTGAGTGTCCATAGAGTTTCTTGCCCGTTTTTTCCATAGAGGTCTACGTTTTGAAAGAGACAACTAACTTCAACTTTCCGCCTAACTAACCGACTCCTTGGCAATTAAAAGTTCTTGTAAATAGTTTTGCTTGAAATACCTAGATGCTTTGATTTTGTAAAATTTACAAGTACTATACGGCCAGTTCATTTGCAGCTTCTTTTGTGTTCTGTGAGGATTTTTTTTTATCTACATTGGTTTATAGGTAACTGTAAATACAAGTTGGTTTTTGATAAATAAATAAACAATTTTATCCGGAGTGACTTAAGTCTTGCCTGAGTACTTCATATTTACATGTCCTATAATTAATAAAATAATTGCGTACTGTATGTAAATGTCGTATCCACTCATTCCACGCGGACAACCTTAGTGTGTTTCTTACGTAACCATAATAATAGGTGTATGTAGCATCGTTAAACTGCGCACTATACTGATGTCAATTTACTGAATGACAATCAACGCGAATAGACAAACATTTTATGAATAGCAGCAGAGCAACAGTTTTTATTTGTTAGAACGTATGTTTTTGTATGAATATCAGTTAAAAACAAGCGAAAAAATAACTTGTAACAGGAAAAAACCACGTTTTTTTTAATGTCAAAGGGCAAAGATTACTTGTTAGATCGAACTTTCGGCTACTAACTGCTACGGGAAAAAATAGATATAATTTGTTTATTAGCGTTCGATCATTAAAGATAAAACTTAAAATTATTGATTACCCTACCAAAGAAATGTTAGAATAATTAAATGAACATTAACAATTTTCTATAGTCTGTGGTGATTTGCGCGGGACATCGTATGACGTTGGGCACGCACTACTGTATTGTACGTCTGTACGTCATTTTTCTTTTATTTTAATTGTCTGTAATTGCTATATAAGCTATAGAAACACGCCAGACTTTCATTACAATAAAATACACCGAGGCAGCTATAGTATGCCCACTTAAAGTGTGCAGTTCAAGGAGGCGTTGCTACATTTATTTTTGTCCAGTTTTTCCGCCTGCACAGATAAAGTAGTTCAAGTGATGAATACGCCAGACTTTCATTACAATAAAATAGAATACCTACTCCGCATAGAAGTCCGCATTTGTGTCTTTAGTTTTGTAAAAACTATAAAATGTCAATTATTTGAAGGCTAAATAATAAATTCGCTTTTTAGGGTTCCGTAGCCAAATGGCTAAAACGCAACCCTTATAGATTCGTCCTGTCCGTCTGTAAATCTGTCCGTCCGTGCGTATGACACAGCCATTTTACTTCGAGACTGTTGGCACTACATTGTTGAGATGTGGAGAGTAGGTGACTTCTATGAACCGCTACCTACACAAAAGTAAGTCCTAACATGTAACTGGAAAAAAAATATTGTAAGGATATAGCTGTGGGGTGCCTGTCCACAGCTCTTGAAAAAATATATCGAGTTTCCCAAAACATTTTTATTTCTTAAGTCAATGGTTAATGAGAAAACGTAAAAATTGCCCTACTTTCTAAACTAAGTGGAGGAAAATTACGAAAAAATTTAGGTTTACAGAACGTAAAAAGACCATTCATCGAAATTTTTGAGATATGGCACTTTGTCGCCAAACTGCAGCAGTAACTTTGTTACCATACTATGAAATAAAAATTTAGCTTTCCTGTTGAGTGTGAATTTACATATGAATGGGTGTTAAAACCAGGGCTTGAAATACCGTTAAAAATATGGTATCGTTACAGCCTTTTGATGCAGATATCGTTAAATAATAAATAACGTTATAATATTTAACGTTATATCTGGCACATTTTATCGTTAAAAATACGTAACGTTAAAATCTATGCTATCGAAAATTTTATCGTTATGAGTTAATTTTGTTACTGTCGCTGTCGTCCAATCGCAAAAGAATGTCAGACTTCGTCGACGCTAAGACTGTGCCGTACGACTATTTGCGTGTTTAATATTCTCTTTGCTATTCTGTGTTGTGCTTGTTCTTGTGAATATACATGGTTGGTTTGTCCACCCGTAACGTGCAGGCGTTCGTGTATTCCCGTTCGTCCCCCCGACTTCGTCCACCTAGTGGGATGAACGGGAATTCGTTATTTTTTTCCCGATCGTCCCACTGATTTTGTCGGTGGGACGAACGGGAATAATTTATTAATATTTTTTTTTGTCCCGTTGGTCCCACCAAATAATTCCAGACTGGTTGTTTAAGGGTAAAAAAAAAAATTAAATAAAAATCAGTCATGAGGATTTATTAAGGCACAAACAATAACAGAATCAACTTTACGATACGTACTGCTATACGATAACGTTTCAAAATACATATACGCTTATACATTCAAATAAAATTAAAAATTAAACTCTTTTCCATAAACAGCTTTATATCTAATATAATTATGCATCTTTTCAAAGGCCGAAAACGCTCATTGAGCGAAAAAACCGACCACATCGCGATGTGTCAAACACAAAACGACCACGAAGCAAAATTCGGGTTGTGGCTGTTTTGATTTTCGACCACAACGCGTTCTGGCAATTTCTCGCTTTCTGAGCCTTTTTCAAACAGCCAAAACCCGATGTAATACATACATATGTAAGGAACTTGCCGATGTTGATGAATAAGGAGATGCCAATTTTTGTTTTTGATGTTGCCATTTGATGATGAAAATTCGAGATGTCGGCTGAGAAAATTTTGAAATTCTCAACATTTGGGAGTCGTTTTCATGGTTTTCGAGGGTGCTGATGTCAAAACGAAAATCACAGATGGCAAATGTGAAAATTTTCAGATTTTCGTCACGACCTCACTATCGGCATCAGCGCCTCCGAAAGCCATGAAAACGACTCCCATATTATGTTGCTCGTTTTGTGTGTGCCATATCGCGATGTGGTCGTTTTAAAACAGCCGCGACGCGAATTTCACTGAGTGATCGGTTTTTTCGCTCAATGAGCGTTTTTGACCTTTGAGCCTAACATATCTACAGCCATCGGGCACTTTGCTTATGATTTTATTTATGTAAGATTTTCTGAATTAAGAAGTTGCATTTGGCAACTCATAATATGTTGGTCTGTCGTGATTGAATGTTAACTTAAGCTGTTTTGGACTTTGTTTTGCTTTCACGCTGTGTAAGTTGGAGTCTTGGTGTAATACCGAAAGCAATTTTAAAATATTAGGTCTTTTTTGCCCATAGCTCTATTTAATTTATAATTCCACCCTTCTGCAAAGTTATTGGTGCGGTGTCGTTTACCAAAACTGCACCACACTTTTACGAAATTCGGTTGAAGCTACTGTGATAGCATGTATTGCGGAAATTTTTCAATTTGGCTATCATCATCGAGGCTTTCGCCAGCGACATAAAACCAGCCTTCAAAAATACGGTCCTCAGGTAATAATGTAAGCATCGCACTTGGGGCTACTTGTATACAGAACAATTTATTTTGTAAAATAATTATTAAATCCAACCAAGTAACTAATTTGAAAAGTAAACTGCAAAATAAATATAAACATTTCATGCACATATTATTTAGTGGGACGAATGGCACTAAACTAAGAAAATATTCCGATCCGTCCCTCAAAAATCCCGAGTGGGACGATCGGGAACAAATTTAATATTATTTTTGTAAATTCCCGTTCGTCCCACTAGGTGGACGAAATCGGGGGGACGAACGGAAATACACGCAGGCGTTTTGCAATAAAAGGGCTAAAATTAATAATTTAGATTTTTCACAACTGTGTAACTGCTAACACTAAATCTTTGAGCTGCGACTATAAAATCGTAGAATGGAAAGTTTAATCACCAATTTAGACTTGTTTGTTCTTCTACAAATTAAGAGTATTTCATTTAATCATGAAGCATTGTTTAGTGCAGTTGTATCCCGCACAGGCGATTGCCTTTCTGCCGAAGATCGTATAACTCTCAAAGAATTTTGTCGGAGATTTACGCGAGCCCCTTTACATAGGTGGCAGAAATCCAACCGATTCCTTGATGATTTCAGAAGTCTGTACGGAAATTGGTTGGAAGCAAATATTGATTGGCCGAGTTGTGTGCAAAATTTAGTTAATCAAGAACCAACTGTTGACGATATACCTAGAGCACCCTCAGTCTCTCAAGAACCGTCGACATCATTGTCCGTTGGAACAATGACAAAAAGGTCCCGAAAACCATTCGAATATCTGGGAAGTAAACAGAAAAAGAGAAGATCTGATAATCATACAGCTGCAGCACGTTTAAAAGAAGAAGGGCATGGATATATACCAACTAACAAGGCAAGTTGAATAAAAGTTTATAAAAATTAAGGACTTTCATACAAACTAGCGAGAGCCGTTAGACCTCCTTAATCTAGCCCTGTCGCATAATCCGTTCTCAGCGAACGTCTACTAACTATTAACTATCGAATATATGATGAAAAATCCTGAAGCAGCCGCTAAAATTAATGAAACGCTTAAGAAACCAGCAAAACCAGTCATATTTACGCCAGAGAAAGCGCTTGGATTGCTTCTTTCACTAAAACTATCAAAGTGGCAAAATATTACGTTGCGAGAGGCTGCCATTCGGGAAGATGCTAAGGATATTTATGCATCCTACTAGAAAGTGCAACAAACTAAGCTTGATTGCTACCCTCCGAAGCAATCAGTGTCAGTTACGGATTCATCGGCTAGGATTACACTTCAAGCTTTACTTGATATCACGGTGACGAGGATCCTTCAAAGCCTTTCTAACGATGTGCAAAATAAGCAACAAAAGCTGATATACAAGATGGTACTTGATGGTGCTTTCAGCCAAAACCGAAACAAGCAGAAAATGGAGGGCGAGCAAGATGACTCAAGCATTTTCATGACCTCCTTGGTGCCACTAAAACCGTTGGAGATAACACATTATGGACGAACCCAAAACCATGCTCAGTTTTGTATTGTCGTCCAGTTCAGTTTACTTTTGTAAAGGAGAGCGAAGCAGTTGTCGTTGAGCTGGAAAAGACAAATGGATGATGAAATTAAGGCCCTTATCCCCAAAGAGTGCAGTAACAGTAACAAGGTGACTCATCAACTAATGATGACAATGATCGACGCTAAAGTCTGCACTTACCTTTATGAAGCCAGATCAAATGCATCGTGCTACCTGTGTTTAGCAAAACCTACAGAAATGAACCACTTAGATGCTGTAACATCAAGGACTGCGTGTTTTGACGTGTACGAATTTGGCTTGTCGTCCTTACACGCCTGTATAAATTGTATGCAATGTCTGTTATACATTGCGTACAGGCTCGACTTCAAACGGTGGGCAGCGAGAAGTGATGAGCACAAATAAATGCTGCAGACAAGAAAAAAAACATTCAAAATATATTCAAAGATGAGCTCAATATGTTGATTGATATTTTCAAACAAGGCTCGGGAGCCACCAATGACAATCCCGCAAGAAAGTTTTTTGCGTTTCCCAATAAAACTGCAGCCATAACCAACATCTCATCATCATCATCATCATCTAAAATGTTTGGATGAAGACCTTATTAAAAGATTTGCTGTAATTTTGCAAGCAGTAACATCTGGAGAGAAGATCGATGTAATAAAATTTTAAAGATAATGCCCGCAAAACAGCAGAAAAGTACGTGATATTAACGACTGGTACTACATGTCGTCAACCGTACATAAATTATGAATACATGGGGCTGACATAATCCAGAAAAACGATATCGTACCGATTTGGACTCTTTCGGAAGAAGCCTCAGAGTCTCGAAACAAAGATTTTAGGAGGTTCCGGGAACATCATTCGCGGAAAAGAAGCAGGCAAGATTCCAATCAAGATATCTTAAATATGCTTTTTGTTTCTTCGGATCCTTTGCTAAGTTCACAAAGGCCTAAGTTAGATGCCAAGAAAAAGCAGAGCTTTTTTGCTGAAACTCTCGACTTAATTCAGTTTCAAGTAACTGAGTTCGAGTTTTTGGATATTTCCAATCTGAATGCTGACTCAGAATTGGAGTCCGACAACGAGCGTGATAAGGAAAATTTGTAAAAATATAATTTATGTACATATTTGTAAAGTAGTATTTGTGTGTTTGCGTATTTTTTTTTTGTTTTTTTCGCTTGTTTGTTTTTTTTGTAATACTTAATGAATTTTTTTCATGTTTTTTGTTATTTATGTTACTTTATTTTACCAATGCGTAATATTAATTCCATAAATTAGTTTTTAAATTATTTTTATATAATATAAACTGTACCTATGTACTCGTAGTACTAAAATAATAATTTTGTAACCTGTTTTATTTCAATTATATTTTTTTTGTATATTTTTCTTGTTTTATTTATTCTTAATATTTGGGTTAATAATATATCGATGTTCTTAACTTAGTCACTAAAAGGAATCGTTTCATATGTAAAAACAAATAAAAATATTTTGACGATTTAAAAAAACAACGGCATAAAATGTTTCGGCAAATCGGCGACGAAAAAAATCATAAATAATTAGCACTATAATCACCTGCAAGGATATTCCTGTTTAACTTTCCGTTTAAGAGATAATTAGATTTTTCATACTAGCTTTATTTAAATTTTTCGTAAAAAATTATAATTCCTTCGTTTTTAAGCAGAATTAACTCGGGTGTCAATTTTGTATACATATAGTAGTAATGACTAATAGAAGCGATATCCGGCAATAAATCCAGCACTTGCAAATTGAAATCCCTAAGTCTATAGGCAACGTCGCATAAAATCACCAAAATAATATCGGTAATTATTACCGCTATTTTTACAATAACATTAAAAATACCGTTAATTTTTAGCGCAATTTTTAACGTTATTATTATGTTATGCTACTAAGTAACGCTACCAAATCGTACCGATATCCAGGTATCTCTACGGAAATACCGTTACTTAACGTTACTTTTAATGTGAATTGGTAACGTTTTCAAGCCCTGGTTAAAACTATTGTTATTATATTGTTTGGTGCTACGGAACACTGTGTGTGCGAGTCCAACTCGCACTTGGCCGGTTTTTTCCTGATAACAAACTCATAAAAAATATCAGAATGGTATGGCATCCTTTTGTTGCAGTTTAATTGATATGAAGACTTTTCATTGGTTAACTAATAAAGATAGAAATGTAAGTAATAAAAATTACAATCAACTTGCAAAGCAATTGATATTCAAGGTTTCAAGTGTTTTATAAATTACTAGCTAGCTTTCGTCCGCAGCTTCGCTCGCACTATTGCTATTGCACTATCGCACATAGGGAAAGAAATCGGATCCAGTCTTAGCCCCTACATCCGAACTTACAATGTTACAGTAAACTACCGTTTAGTTACCGATGTCGAGTAAAATATTTTACAACTAAAGAAAAAAAAATCTTTCATTTGCCAATTTTCAGGAAAGTAGGTTTATATATTCCCATCAAACATTTTGCTGACCAAATAAAGGACAAGACATACAGGGTGGCGATTTAATATTTTACCTACTTACGTCAAAAGGGTGATTCTAACCGTAACGGTTGCGCCGCATCTAACAGTACAGAAACGCATTTGCCATGCTCCTAGCCTTATGCGTCGCTTAGAACCGTCATTTGCTAGAGCGAGAAACAGAGCGGGAGTGCTATTGCACGCGACAGACAAGGAGCATGGAAAAATGCGATTCCGTGCTGCTAAATGAAGCGCAACCCTAAGGGTGAGGCCAAACGAGCGTAATTATGTGAATCGCGTAATTTACGCTCAGTACATTCGGTTTCATATAAAAGTCTAGTTCGTGTTATACAATGATACAAAATGATGTAAATTACGCGACTCACAACAACTCACATATTTGCGCTCGTTTAGCCTCACCCTTGTTTCCTACAAAAGTGTAATTAATTACCTACAAAACAAAAGACAAAATGCAACAGAACAAGCAAATGAACAGCTGATTTTGTTTTAACCGTCGAAAAATTTCTGGGGTTCAGAATGATGTACTGAGTATGTGGTTTCCGTTTTCGCGTCGGTGTCCCTTCCAACACGTATTATGGAGATAGAATAGATAAAAATAACATCCAGTGGGATGTTCCGCTGATAAATTTAATAATGTCAATATGGCCTAAGGCATCGGTCTCATTGCAAAAAATTAGCGACAAATGAGTAGAGCTACCAACTAGAAACGAGTTGTTAATTATTGTGTAGCACTTACTAAGAGGAGGTCGTGGCTAAATATATTCCCGATGATGGCCATTTTGCCAATGCATTTTTCCCCCTTGACCAGCGATAAAAAGCGGTAGACTTTGGACTGAAAACACCATGAGCAAAATAAAAAAAAAAACGGTGAAAAACGATATTTTTCATGTCTTAGATTCCGTGAATTTTTAATCAATCGATGGAGGATACGCCTTGATATTTAACATAGCGGTACTAATAGCCAATAATGCATTAAAAACTGATTTGTTATGTCTAAGTTACCGTAGCAAGCCTAGGTTTACTGAAGCGAATCTTGAATGCATTTGTACAGAAAAAAAAACTTATTTGTGAATAGGTTACGACCAAAGTAGAAGCAGATGGCCTAGAACGGTAAAATATATTATTATTGTTATTTTTCTTGAAAAAACATGTGTTTCTGTTCTTTTCATAGCATGATGTTTGTAAATGGCTTTACAGAAATCAATTTTATTAATCAATTGATAATGTAAAGTTAATTAGTTTGTTTATTTACTTATAGCATAGCGTCATCATACCTACTAGTTAGTAGTTGGCAAATAATAGATACTTGACACTTACTCCAATAAAATCTGATCCGATAAATCCGATGGGGTAAAAAGTCGTATGTAACTTACGTCCTTTTAGTTTTTCTTTATTGATCTCTTGGTGGGAATCTGGAAATGTACTGAACGAAATGGGCCTAGCTAGGGAGAGTTTTTATCGAGTTTACGGAAATTTTAATGTATGGGTAAGACTGGAAAAATTTAAGTTTGCCTTGTTGGTCTTTGGTCGCAAGCGCGACTGGCTGAGCCGAGGACCTCATCTCGGTTAGATTCCCGGGCCGGGCAAAGTGTTATTGGGTTTTTCCAACAGGATTTTTTCAGTAGCAGTCACGGAGTCTGGGTTAGTTAAGTTTCCTTTAAAGCTTAACGCGATCGAGTAGGTTTTGTCAATTAGAACAGCCCACTGCGTCAGACTCGACCGTACCCGACCAACCTGTCGACAATTGAAAAACTATGTTAAACTAATAGGTATTTATTGTTAGTCCTTATCTACGTTCAATGTAATCAACGTGACGTCATTAGTTTACCGATACGCCTCCATTATCGGTCAAAGTATTGATATAAAGTTTTAATAGGCGAACCAATAATAAGGCGGATTTCTCTGGTTTTATATTAAAACCACACTTAGGCCCTTTTTGAATCCAAGTAAACATTCCACGGACTGCCTCGTCGGTCTAGTGGACGTAAGTGAGGCTGCTGAGCATGAGGTCCTGGGATCAATTCCTAGGTCAGGTAAAGTGCTGTTCGGTTTGTCCATCAGGAATTTCTCAGTAGCCACCGCGGACTCTGGACTTTTGTCTGATTGATCAAAATAGGCTCGCCCCCCTGTTACATGGGACTTCTGCCAAAATGTGGCTACTATTACATCCCTGCCTAACCATTTGGGAGTTACAGGCGTGATGTTATGTTATGGAAACATTTCAATTTGACTAGAAATTATTTCTGTTATTCGACGATGTCAAGTCCATTCCTTGTTGAATCATCCATCCATGCGCAAGCGCGATAAGCCCAAATTATCGAATCAGCGCAGTCAGCAGAAAGAATTGGTCATGAACGGACGTGTGTGACATACCTCGTATTGATGTTAGTTTTGTGAGTAAAATATTTCGCGAAAATCATGGATTTTGAGGCAGAACTGTGCAGGTCTTGGGTATGTGGAGTTACATATGTCGACTTCTGATGTGATCGTTACAAATATTGTTTAAGATAAAGTGGGCAATTTCGGTCGCTATTGTTAAATAGATTAATCTGACCGGCAAAGGACGCTCTTTTCAAGGCTGAGTCGGGAGGATAAGATAAGACTACGCAATTTTGACCCTTATAGCTACTAGTACTTGTTAACGCTAAAAATATAGATGGTTTACGTGAAAAATGCGTGAAACTGGTCTATGTGATTTGACGTCGGTATTGGTACCCATAACCATAGCTCAGAAGTGCCCAGAACACATATATTATGTTTATTTAGTGGCCTCTTTAGACGTTGACCATAGCCAAAATAATATGTAGATTTCAGTTATTTGTATGAATAATTGTATTTATTCATATGGGAAACTCGTTATCACAAATTAAATATGTAATTACGACGAAGTTATTTGTACAAGGTTCCGTAGACAATTTGTCAACGAACTATTTAAACATTATTTATTACGTATTCCAACTTCCTATTTAGTTGAAGATGTATTTGTACCCTGGACGAAGGTTTTATCATCTGTCTAACCTTTCCCGACTATGTGGGGTCCACTTTCAGGCTTACCAGTTTTTACATGGAGCGACTGCCTATCTGACATCCACAACCCATTTACTGCTACGAAGGTCTCATAATAAAGAATCAAAAACTAAATTTCAAAGATGATATAATCTTTAGATAATAATTAACGTAACTATGTAAAGGTAATTTCAGAAAACAAATAGGAAGTTATTGTATATACACCCTGTATCTAAGATAAGATAATAGTATAATCTATACAGTACAAGAAATAACGAATACTGTTAGTAACTTACAGCAGGCTGATTTGGCTTTTATATCGCGTTTTCAGTGCATGTCGACTGAGGATTTGTTTAGATTTACACCATCAATTCAAGCCAATGACTGGCTGTCGCACTAATGTTAACTTGTTGGATTGTCTGAATTAACAACGGCTAGTTAATCAGTTGATATTGACCGTGTACAGAAGTTCAAGAAAATGAATCTACTTCATCTTCTTGAACTTCTGTCGACAATTCAGCCGACAATGATTGGTCTTATAAACTGACTAAGTAGAGGAAAAAACATTTATTTATTCGTATTTTTTAATTCTGTGCTGAACCCAAACAACCGTTAATTAAATTACGACTACAAATAGGTCGTAGGTACCCAATTATATCCGCAAACTGAGCGAAAATTGTAACTGTGTAGTTAAAATAAAGCAAAACAGTCTTGCTGGTTTAACAAAGTTCATTAGTTACTTAAAGATCCCCAGTTACCCCCGTTAACCGGGCAAATACCTAAATTAAAGGGGAGATTACCATTTCTACAATCAAATCTGGAGAGATAGAGGTAAAGAGTAGGCGCTTGCGGCACGGTTGGCGCAGTGGCTAAGCGATGGGCTGCTGCGCTACATGTCGCGGGATCGATTCCCGCACGGAACAAGTATTTGTATGGCCTATACGTAGTTGTTCCTGGTCTGGCAATTTGCGCATATGAGTTTAAATGTTTGTCAATGCACCCACGTTACAGGAGGAATTCCTAGTGCGGGGCTAGGTTTTTTTTACTGAAATATTATTGTAACATAACGAATTAGGTTTAGAAGGGTCAAAACAGGAACTCGCCATTAGCAACAATAGAAGAACACCATGAGGAGCGATGAGTTGCATGTCACTACTAGAGTTATGAATATAAATGTTGATTAATGGAGAGGATAGATATATCAGGAATGATATGAAAGAAAAAGGAGTATAGCGATAGCGTAATGGCTAATAGGGGTGGGGTAGGGGATGAAGAAATAACAGAATTCCGCCGACCCCAATTAACATGAGACACGGGCAGGAAGATGATGGTTGCGGCCTTCTATAGTCACGCTAAACAATTAATTGGTGGCCAAGTCAATATTTAAAATAAACACCTACCTCAATGGCATTACAAAGCAAAGATTTTTTTTTTCTACTAATAAGTAGGAAAACAAAGTAAGGTTGATGTGTTAGCTCTGATGGATGCGTTGTTGGTATGTATATAAATGCTTATTTTAGCAAGTGCATTCATATTTATACATGGTTACTTATTGGTTATGGTTAAAACTGAACCATTTCGTAGATGACCGTGACTTTTCAAAAGTTAACTTAGGGCCTATTCTCAATCTTCAGATAACTTCTATCTGAGAAATAGCAAAATGTGTCAAACCGCCGTATATGTATAGGTATTCTTCAAAAATAGTTATCTGGTGGTTGAAAAAATACATAAGTAAAACCTTCACGGCGAAAATGTACGGAACAGATTTTCAATACTTATATTTCAGTGGGTCTAAAGTCATGTACTGAATACTTAAGACAAGTGTCTATCACGTCCGTCACGATGTCCCTAACACCATAATAACGTCATACGGTAAGGTTATCGGTTAGATCAGCAGTTGAGTTTGTATGCAGATGTGGGGCTTGTACATTGAGAGAGAGGGCTCGTGGCAAAAAAAAACACGTCTTTTGTTTTAGAGAGTAAATTCAAGAGTCTTTAATGACAGATCGAGTTGTCATCATGCACGTAGTGTTGCAAGAGTAAAAAAATATTTTAAAAAAATGTTGCGGATGCCAACAATCAGACAGATCAAAAGGTAGAATAAATCATTCATATCTTTATGGAAAATGAACCCTTAGGCTTTTGTAGTTTGCTTACCATTAAGTTCCAAAAATCCTCTATAAAACCACACCATTAAAAACTCAACTCCAAATCTGCCTTCCAGATCCGCAGTCACCAAAGAACCCCCTCAGGGTCCCGGGACTTCAAGGAGGCGACGAAGCGCGATGCCCTCACCCGGCTGGAGGTGGACCTGGAGCGACTGCTCGCCACCGTCCACGAGACCAGGCGCCCTCTGGTCGAGAAGGAGTTCCGGGGGTTCAAGAATCTCTTCGCCAGATTTTTGGCTGAACGTAAGTGGATGCTGGACTTTTATCAAGGTTTTTTAGTGGCTGTACTGTACCCTCACTCCGGAGCAGGGCGAGTGCGAGAGAACACAAAAAAACAGCTGTATCCTGGGAAACTGCAATACTACACACAAAATGTATGGAACAGCTGATTTCTTTTTCATAAACAACGAAAACTATGGGGGGTTCAGAATGACGTACTGAATACGCAGTAACTACACACATCAAAAGTATCTAGGGATCAACATATATTTTTGCAATAACTTTTCTCCTGATTGATATTAATTAAAATTTTCTTTAAGGATTCATCAAATAAAGTGTTTTCGTTTGTCACAGTAACGATAAACCAAGTCACCTTTGCATTAATAAAGAAATTTGCCATTTTCCTAATAAAGGGATTTTTGACATTTGAACCACTAACATTAAAGTTCGAAAAAAAGACTGAAATAACAGTTTTCTTTAAAATTTTATTGGGTAACTTAAACAATTAATATCCGTGTTTCTACCGCGAACACTAACAACACAAGAACATCGGTTTGGCATACTCAAAATGAGTTCATCCAAATCACGCTGTGGAATGGCCGCCCATGTTCGTTGCAACAACAAAAAAAGGTCTTCTTGCGACTGGATACCCTCCATATTCGGCAGAGCTCTTCTCTGTAGCATATCCCATGCATGCTCAATCGGGTTCAAGTCTGGCGACTGAGCAGGCCAGGGCAGGACATTGATGTTAGCTGCGGCGAGAGTCTGTCTTACAACTCTTGCGGTGTGCGGTCGTGCATTATCATGCATTAACTGAAATAAGGGACCGATTTGCACTTGTAGAGGAACGATAACGTCTGATACAATCGTCTCAGCATAAATTTGAGCGTTGAGGTTGCCTCTGATCCAAATCAACTCAGTTCTTCCGCCGATCCAAATACCCGCCCATACCATGATGGTTCCACCACTATAAGGATGGACTTCCTGGCAGGATTTTAATCGCTGTTGGCGTCCAGGGGTTCTCCAGTGTCGTATACGTCTTGTATCCGGTCTCATACCAAAACGAGACTCATCAGAAAAGCACACGAAACGCCATTGTTCTTCTGCCCAATTTCTGTGTTCAAGAGCCCATTGATATCGAATCCTACGATTGTGCATTGCTATAGGTGGTACCCGTAGCGGTCTTCGGGAATGAAGGTTCACTTCATGCAAGCGGTTTCTGACTGTTTGGTCGCTAATTAAGTTCCCTGAAGAGTGATGAAGCCTCACGGCTAACATCATGGCGGTTATTGTTGGAGCTCTTCGAGTTAAGATTTGAATGTATCGGTCTTGTCTCCGTGTGGTGCAGCGATACCGTCCTCCATGGCGCTCAGCCACGGTACCAGTGCTTCGGTAACGTGTCCAAAGTCGACTGATAACACTCTGACTTGTATTCAGAGCTAAAGCCACAGTACGTTGCCGGGAACCAGCTTCTATCATTCCCACGGCTCTGAGCATTTCTTCCCTGCTTAAATGACGTCGCCGCTCCATAATAACGTTGGTTTTAATCAGTAGTAGGGAAACAGTAGCACTAATAATGTCTTCAATGCGTTGTATGTTTTTATAGGGAAAATATTGACAGCTTATTTTCATCTTTTACTCGAATTTGATTGAGAGTTCCTGATTCAAATTATGAAATGCACCAAAAAGGATCCATATAAATTTATAAAATCATAAATTTATTACAAAGCCACATCTCAATCTCAAGAAATCCGCATAAAAATGCTTGATCCCTAGACACTTTTGATGTGTGTATTTTAGTGTCGGTGTCCCTTCTACCCTTTATGGTAACGGTCATCTAGCCTCGGTGCTTCACACCTGCTCTCGTGTCGGCTTTTACGAGAAGTCTTGGGAGAAACATAGAGAGATCTTTCGGTCGACGGCGTACAGCCACCATTTTAGAGTCCAACGGGAAGACCCTATTATTATGATTACGCCGACTTGTATACTAGGGTGTGAACAAACTTATTGACACGGAATCAGCTTGAGTCGACCATGTATCACATCACATTCGTCGCATTTATCAGCGTGTTGAATCGCGTTGTCCGATCCATAACGTGGTGAATAACATCATTTGGACTCCCGACCAAACAAGAAGGGTGTTATAAGTTTGAAGTGTGTATCTGTGTGTCTGTCGGTGGCATCATAACTCCTGAACGGATGCACCAATTTTTCACTACTATTTCTTAAAGCTCTTTACTGACACTCCCTTAGTAACGAGGCAAACATATCGGCGCTATAGGCATTCATTGATCAACAAGCTACTATTAACGGTTTAAGAGTTCCAGTCAGACAGCGTTGGCTTATTAAGAACTAGGATCCAGTTTTCACCATGTGGGTACAGTACCCTAAAAACGAAATCCGGTTAGACCGAGATAAATGTAGAGCTGTTGGTTTTGATAAGAAACAACAAAAAAGCGTATTGTATTATTTCTGAAAACTTGCACTAGATACAACCATGGGCGATTTTTATGTGGTGAAATATTATATATATAATTCTCCCATTCCACCACCATGGCTGGTAACAACAGTACGTTTAGCTTACATACAAGGCCGTTAAAATGGAATATCGGGTTTTTGAAAAAGTTCGGCAAATATCATACAATCAAAGCCTTTATTTCAAGTAGGCTAGTTACAGTCACTGTTGGATTATCAATTTAAAAAAAATAAGCACAGTCCCAAGCACAAGGCATAATAACTGTGAAAGTACTGTAGTTGCCTATTCCAAAGCGTAGATCTCAATGGAGAAGAACGGGCAAGCATGGACCCTTTTAAATCAGAATATTGTATAAGGACGGGACTTAGACACAATGAAACATCTGTAATGCTGATTAAATACTGAGTATATTTGGTCCAATAGATATTATTATAAGCATGCACACAAGCATACATACGTCAAATACATACTACATCACATTGTTACAAAACCTTGGCTCGGCTTTGTGGTGTCGTCTTTGTCACTCATAACTGTGTGTCTCTTTCTAAAGCTCGATATTTTATACTAATGGTCGGGAACTGAACTTTGATCCCTAATACTGGTGTTGTAGTAACTAGTTTCCTAAGCAGGAAGAAATGTGTGATTTTTGTGCAACCGAATTATTTGCACTTTTTTCCCTAGCTCTTTTGAAATGAAAAGAACGACACTTTATATCCCCAGTTTTCAAAAGCAAATTGTGCAAATTCTATCATAACTAAACCAGCATACATTACGAAATAAAAAAAAATCCTTTCATATCAAATGCCTACTGTAAAAAAAAACTTAAAACCTATAAAATTCTTCTTACAGAGGGTCCACATGAAGGTCTATTATGGGACAAGATCCAGAAGCTGCCAGAAGGGGCGGTCATCGACTACTCATCACTAACCACCCCTACCACAGACAATGTCCACCATATGCTGGATAAGCTGGTGGTGGTCAAACTCAATGGTGGTCTGGGCACGTCTATGGGATGTAAGGGTCCCAAGTCCGTTATTCAGGTCAGGAATGATCTGACGTTCTTGGATCTTACTGTCCAGCAGATTGAGGTAAGTTTGAATCCATACTAGAGTTATTAATGTAAAATTAAGTATACCTGGCTGCCATTTTTTTTTTTGATGTTTGAAAGTGTTTTCATCATCTTTCAGAGATAAATATGATTTATGCATTTGAGAATTCGGCTGTAAGTTTTGTATATGCACAAAGAATAATAGAATTGCGGATAGTTACATAAATAATGGTATTTATAACATTATTAGCGATCTACACTGGCTTCACAAGGGTGTAATTATCTAATCAAAAATGCTGTAAGCAAAAAAAAATAACAAATCTTTAATAAATTAAACCTTGTCGTGACAATTACGAACACAACAAAAAAAAAAAACAAATCGTTCGAGCCATTTTCAAGTTTTTGCGAGACTAACGAACGGCAATTGATTTTTATATAAATAAAAACTTTTTTGCAAAAAAAAAACCGACTTCCAAAAAAAAACACTAAAAAAGTGGAAAATAACTTTACTTTCGGAAGTCGGTGGCAAAAAAGTCAATGAAACAAACAATAGTCACCGACTTCCGAAAGTAAAGTTATTTTCCCTTTTTAGTTATCGTATCACACACAAATCCTTGTCAAGTATCAATTTCGCAATTTCTTTTACCTAGATGACAATTTTTCCAGCTATTTTGATTTCAAAACCAAACTGCTGAACCGATTATGATGAAATTTCTATGGGACCAATCGGGAAGTAGATCCATTCAGATAAAAGAAGAATTTTTCAAATCGGTTCATAAATGACGGAGATATGAGGTAACAAACACAAAAAAAAAACATACAACCGAATTGAGAACCTCCTCCTTTTTTTGAAGTCGGTTAAAAATAGATAAATATACGGGACAAGCCTGACTCCTACCGAAGCCGAAGGGACTAGCTGGCACTAGCAGAATGCAGAATAGGTGTAAAATTAAGACAAAATAGGAATAGGAAAAAAACAGACTAGTTAGATTAGCACTTCCGTTGGGTCTTCCCTCTTTCTGTCCTCACTTTAAATGATTGTAAATAAATAAATAACCGAATCTTACTAAAATTTCACTCCACATTTCCAGCACCTGAACAAAACCTACAAATGCAACGTGCCCCTAGTCCTAATGAACTCGTTCAACACCGACGAGGACACACAGAAGGTCATCCGCAAATACCAGGGTCTGAAGCTGGAGATCCACACCTTCAACCAGTCCTGCCACCCCAGGGTCAACCGCGAGGCCCTCCTGCCGGTGCCCAGGCATGCTGATGTGCAGGCTGACATTGACTCGTGGGTATTACTTGATACTAGCATGTAGGCCAGGGTCGGAACCTGGAGATACACTTCTTCAACCAGTTCTGCCACCCCAGGGTACAACCGCGAGATATGATATTTGGAAAAAGTTACATTAATACCTACGCAAAAAGTTTATATTCCAACTAACTGACCACCGCAACTTCGTCTATTTTTGATTGATGCTCCGCTCCTTTTGGTCGCAGCTTGATGTTATATATAACATCTAATCATGAATATAAACTTTTTGCGTTAAGGCTATAGCCTTATAGCCTTCGTCGATAAATGGGCTGTCCAACACTAAAATAATTTATCAATTCGAACCAGTAGTTCCTGAGTTCCAAGATTTATTGACCTTTTCAAAAGTAGCGTTAATAAAAGAGAATTAAGCAATTTTGTGCGCGTAGTCATCAAATTTTAACTGTTCTTTTGTGTTTAAACCTAAAAAGCTATTTCTACTGCAAGTTATCCTAACCAACACATTTGCTATGCAAAGTTATTAAAACAATTTGGCCTTTAGATAATTTTCGCACTGACCTCTTGTCCAAGTGTACTTTCAACGCTATAGTCTGCTGAGATGCAACATCCACACCGCCTTTAGACAACGTTAGATTTGATACAATCATGACAATTCAATGATACCCCACTTAACATAGTTCGTTTTTTTTTTCACAATATGGCGTCTGGTTGCCGCCATATTGAATTTTGATTACTGTCAGGTCTTTAGTGACTCGCAAGATTAAGACAAATCGACTGACGTAAGAATCATTAAAATTGGCCCACGCGTTTGATCTTTAGAGTGCCACAAAAGAACAAACATACACATAGCTATAGGCTGATAAACACATTACCCTCCTCTGTCGGGTAAAAAGACACCGTTAACTGTCCGTTGTACTTTTTTATGGAAAGTACATACTCAAGAAATGGTCTTTAACATACACATAATCTTTCCAGATGGTACCCCCCCGGTCACGGAGACTTCTACGAGTCCTTCTACAACTCAGGTCTTCTCCAGAAGTTCATCAAGGAAGGAAGAACTTACTGCTTTATCAGCAACATCGACAACCTCGGAGCCACCGTCGACCTGAACATCCTGAACCTCCTCCTCAACCCAGACCCTCAGAAGATCATCTCAGAATTCGTCATGGAAGTCACTGATAAGACCAGGGCTGATGTTAAAGGAGGTACCCTCATACAATATGAGGATAAACTAAGATTGTTGGAAATCGCTCAAGTGCCCAAGGAACACGTTGACGATTTCAAATCTGTCAGTCAGTTCAAATTCTTCAACACAAACAATTTGTGGGCGAAATTAGATGCTGTTCAGCGGGTCGTAGAACGAGGTTCTTTAAATATGGAGATCATTATCAATAATAAGCATTTGGCCGACGGTCTCAACGTCATCCAACTAGAAACTGCCGTAGGAGCGGCCATGAAATGCTTCGACGGAGGTATCGGAGTCAACGTTCCAAGATCTCGTTTCTTACCTGTGAAGAAGACCTCGGATTTGTTACTAGTGATGTCTAACCTGTACAGCTTGTCCCACGGGTCGCTAGTGATGTCCCCGCAGCGCATGTTCCCGTCGACTCCTCTCGTGAAGCTTGGTGACAATCACTTTGCGAAGGTGAAGGAGTTCCTGAACAGGTTCGCGACGATACCGGACCTGATTGAGTTGGATCATCTCACTGTGTCCGGAGATGTCACCTTTGGCAGAGGAGTCTCTTTGAAGGTCAGTGTACATAATACGACTTTGTGCTTCTACGTCGGTTGCAAACACTTCTTCGGAGCATGAGGCCCTGGGTTCGATCCTCAGGTCGGGGCGTCTTTACCCGAAATTTCTCAGTAGCAGCCCCAGACTGAATTTATGTTTTTTTGGTGTCTGATGAGATGACAAGTAATAGGTAGAGAAGTATGGAGGTAGAAGACATGCTGGGCCGACCTCAAATGAATTGGGATGAGGCCAGGAGAATGATGATGATGATACGAAGCAATTGATTTTTTGTATAAATTAAATGAGAGCGATTGTCATTAAGAGCGAGTTTCGCATACCAGAGCAATAATAAACTGATGATTTTTTTTTCTTTCTTCACAGGGCACAGTGATCATCATAGCGAACCACGGCGACCGTATCGACATACCATCGGGAGCGGTTCTAGAAAACAAGATAGTTTCCGGAAACCTTCGTATTTTGGACCACTGAACAAAAAAGTACCTTCAATACTAAATTATAAGTTCAAAACCTGGGTCTGTTTAACCACATCTTATAGCTGTACTTCACTTTAGTGTGGGAAGGGGATGGAGCTATCTCGAACGTAAAGCGCCATCTCTTTCACACACTGAAACAATATAATACTGGTTTAGAAAGGCGACAGTAGGCCCCCTGGTCTATTGACAGGCTTTATAGACACTGGTCAAATCAATTAGAATCTACAGTAAAACACTATTTTAATCAGATTAGTTTTTTATATTATTTTTAAACCAAATCTTTATAAATGAAAAAGTGAGCATTATGCATAAAATTAAACTTAAAAATAGGACTTAAATATTTAAAAATCCAAAAAAAAAATTGAAAATTTGAAACTTATTAGATGTATTTAAGCTATAGCTGAAGGAAACTATAACTTATGAGAAATTTAAATTATTAATAAACTATGTATTTTTAAATTGAGCGTATTTATGTCATTTTTCAAAGTAATAAAAATACAAGGATGCATTCATAAAGTTGGCAACGTCGGAAATTAACGCTGATTCGTTTAAATCGGTTCTAAGTAGTATAAGTTTTGAGTTCTGATTGTACTGGACAGTAATATTTGTAATATTGAATTAGTTTTACGTATTTACTCACTGCCGGTCCTTGACTGCTTTGTTGGTTTACTGGTAGCAAGCGCGATTGCTTAGCACGACGTCCTGGGTTCGATACCCAGGGCGGGTAATGGGTTTTCCCATCAGGAATTTCTCAGTAGCAGCCACGGAGTCTGTATTAGTGCCCGGTTAATGGCAATAGGCTCGCACCCTATTACATGAGACTTAAACATAACTGAAGAAATGTGGGTGTACTATTAGGTACACCTCTGCCTATCCCTTCGGGGATTGCAGGCGTGATGTTATGTTACGTATTTACTAATTTTGGCAGAACAACGTGCAATTATTAAAGTTTCGACGAATTATTTGATGGAATAATGTTTTATATTATTTTATTCTCAATTTTCTATTTAAACTAGAGCAAATAGCACAATTTTATAGGGTTTAAATAATATAATAATAATCAAATAATATACTGTACTTAGATTTTTCTTAGTCATGTGAAGCTTTCTATTTATCATTCAAATAATATTTAAGAATAAACTATTATTACTTGTGATTGTAAAGTTTACTTATGTGAAATATAACTTGTAATATAAATAGGGTTTCTGTAAATTGTAAAAATTTAAATTTTGTGGTGGGTTTAAATTTAATGTAATTTTATAAATTATGTTACTGTCTATATATTTTTTTGAATAAAGAATGAAAATTAAGATTTTGCTAATAATCTTCGAAGTTTTTACATAAAATGTTGTTTCTAAAATGGTTGCAATGCACTTAACTAATATTGTGAAGAGGTAAGTGTGTAGGAGGTAACTACTCATCCGATTTTAATTTTCGTTCACTGTGAGAAAGTCACGCCATAGCCGACTGTCCATAAGATATGTTTTATGTTAAAACAAGAAACTTCACGCGGATTTAGTCGTGAGAAGGAGCTAGCAGTAAATGAAGAAAACGGCATTCAAACCATAACCATGCTGATCAAAATTTTGCGTGTTGCTATCAAAGTTATAAACATGCTTCTTTACTTTATCATTTCATCACACACTATGTGTAAAAGTTATACTTAAGATTATTTTAACGTTTATTAAAAACTTACTATTGAAGAAAATTAGAAGTGCCGTCAGCAAAAACAATATTTCACGCAACAAAAAAAAATCTGTCAAATCGGTCGAGGCGTCCTCAAGTGACGCCCCGTCATACATACATGTGGCAGATGATTTTTATATAATTATGTTTATTGATGTATGTGTAGGTATATACAGGGTGGACCAGACACCGACGCACAAACGGTTAACACTTATTTCAGTAATCTTCAGTACACCATTCTGGTAACCGGTTGCTGTTTTTTTTTAAACTTCCGATGAAAAGTTATATTATGTGGAATACGTTGTAACTGTTTGGTCGTCGGTGTCCCTCCGACCCTGTATACGATACTATATAATGTTCAAAGGTGTCAGGTAAACGTTAGTCTTATGTAACATGATTGTAAATAGGAAAGTAAATGCTCATGTACACCTAAATGGTGCACTTGTGGATTTTAAACTTTCGGTTCAGCACTTCGAGTTGAGATTCCAACAGTAGAATTATATGTAGGCATCTTTTTAGGATTAGTGAAAACAAGCATAAGCAATCTAAAATGCAAAGCTGAGCAGTAATAATAGTTGTTTCGTCAATCTAGTGTAATTGCTAATTTTTAGTATTGTTTCCAAATGCATTCAATAGCAAGAAAATAACACACAAGTGTTGGTCAAGTATATTCACAACAATATTCGTATACCAATACGGTTCATATTCGAATGAATTTTTATCAAAAATTATTTGAATCTTGCTCTTCCTCTGCCTTTTCAACTTAAACGAAAGTTGTTCAACATTGTTTCAGAAACATGTTTTTGTTTTCCAGTGTATTTGAATGTGAAACATTTGTTTAAAACACAAGCTGTTGTTGTAACAAAGTTGTGCAATTCTTGTCTTATCTACACCCCTCTCATACACTCTTGGTACACATGTGACCGAACTGTTTTCAACTCTATGCTAAACTGTATACGGTTGAAAATCACTGTAGAGAAGTTAACAAGAAAGTTTTTAGGTTGCAATACAAAAATACATTATTTAATTAGTTTAAGATTTAGTGCCATTAACTTCGTAGGAAACTGTTGTAATCGTAATAAATATTATTATGTTTTAAAAAGTATGTTTTATTTTTCGAATACTCTTTACAAGGGCTTTTATAAAAGCTAGTAAGTACCTACTTTGTCCGCGTGGATTTCGTATTTTTTTCTACAAAACCCTGGCTCAAATATTAATTTTCTTTCTTTTTAAATTAAATAAAACCGTCACCTCCCTTAAAAGACAGTTTTTGAAAGTTTTTAAATAAAAATCGGGTCTTTTTTGAGTAAATTGTATTGTTTTTTTTTTATTTCGCATGTTTTCTAAAAGATTGGCATAACATAAGAATATCAAGGGCCCTACAGAAGCACGCCGAGAACCCCCGAGAACCGTGAATGTGATTGGTTTCTCGCCATCTCGTTCTCGCGCTCGACTGTTCTCCGATCGGTGTCGGTCTTTTCAGCCCGCTGCAAAAGGGTTGCACGGGTATCTGGAGGAGGCCGCATGAGTGTAGAGACCTTCTCGGTTCTCGCGCTATGCCTCGGCGAGAAGGCTCGCCGGGGCATAGCGCGAGTGGGTCTGTAGGGCGTATTAGGTTTTCAGACAATACCTTACTAAACTTCCTTGCTCTATAATTGAAAAAACCCTCCAAGAGTACGTACTGCGAAAATAAGTCACCGAATGACACACAAAAACATTAGCGTGTTTCTTAAAACTGCTATTTCTGTGTTACGATAGTTTTTGACAAGACGTGCGATGTGTTTCGTTCGTTCATTTAATTTTTCTTATTTACACCAACTTTGCTTAATAGAAACAATCGTAAGAGTCGAAGTTCAAGGTTAAGTAGCATTGCCAAGGTTGGTCAGTGCTTGGCAGTTGGTCCTGGCTGTCATGTTTAGATCTTTGACAATCGTTACAGGTAGACAGTGGCTCGAAAGTATGACAACCAGCCTTACCAAGATGTATCGGTTTACCCAGTACTAACTGGGTTGTAGAGGTCAGATAGGCTGTCGGCCAGATGCTTCGTGTAAAATACTGGTATTCAGCTGCTGAAAAGGTTAGGCAGATGATGAAGTAGGTACACACTTTTGAGCTAATTCAGACACGTAAGTGGGTTATTCGTTTTTGGGTTTTTTCTAGCGAGAGTTATTGTTTTCAAGGAGGAATAAGGATTAACATCCCACTAGAAAAAAAAAAACAAAAACTATTTGTTGTTTGAATAAAAGGGAACAAAAACAGCATATTAACGGTAAATAATTTAATAAATTAATTTCCCCTCATTTCTTCACCGTAACAAAATTTTACTAAAAATAACTTAAAAATCTAAGAATGAATTATAGTACTGACTGGCAGTGCCGGATTAGCCTATAAGCAAATTAAGCAATTGCTTAGGGCATCACGTCTTGGGGGGCACCAGAAAAAAAAAAAAATTTTTGAAAATCCTTCATACATATTCTAAGGTACTTACGTAGGATCTACATATCTCGTTGTGATTAATACGTAATTTTTTTTAAAAAGACTGGTACTCATTTTACTGTTGGATAGGGGGGCCCACAAGCATGGATCTCTTAGGACATCAAGTGGTCTTAGTCCGGCGCTGCCGACTGATCGAGCTATACAAGTATAAAGGTTGTTGTTTTGCTCACAAACAGATACGAATATGTTTGTTGATTTTGAAGTCGTAGCGCAAAATGAACTTAATTTTTCCAAAATGAAAATTTGTTTTTATTTTTGGAAACTGAACTGCGAATATAATGGGTGTAAAATGACCCTTAACGAAAGCGAACTGCACCAAACTGGTTGTCCCCGTCATAGCGATAAGTTTTTGGACAAAGTTCCAACTTTGTGGCAATTTTTTTAAATGCAAATTTTTAATTTTATAACTACTTTAAATACCTCTATGACCTCTGTACTATTCATTCATCGCATCCATCAGCACAATGTTTTCAGTACGTCACATTGAGTCCTACCGTAAAATGAGATTTTCACCCCAAAATAAAGCCGTTTCCCCGAAATAATTTTTGCGTAAAGTTACTTAGTCTGATGTACAGAATGCTTGGTTGACGGCTTCGTGAAGGCTCCGTTTACAGTTTACGCCTTGTAGAATTATGGTTGGACTTTTGGAGTGCGGCGTGCGCGACCCATCCAAATGTGCGTTAGCCTTAAAACAAAAACTTGTAAAATAGTTGCAAGAATTTCACGTTTGACTAGCCTAATTAACATTGGCACTTCTATAGACTACGGCATATAAAAGTGTAATATTATCATCGTATCATGTTACCCAGTAACTGGGTTGTGGTCTGATAGGCAGTCGCTCCATGAAAAATACCAACTGCATCCGGTTAGACTGGAAGCTGACCCCAACAGTTGAGAAAAAGCTATACAGATTAGGTGTTTCTCGCTCCTTTTTCTCCATACATCTCTATGTAGACGGAGTAAGAAATTCCAGGCTTTGGAATTTGAATTTGGAATGGGACTGTAGATTAACCTTTTTGTTTTTTACCTTCCTACATTAAACAACTCAAAAGTGCCTGCCATAAATGGTTTAATTGAAATAGATATATGTTAAGGCTAGAGTGATGGGGTCTGATAACCTTTCGGGACATCGCCAAGCGGTTGAAGCGGCCAGAGAGCTGGCTTTTTTAATTTTTTGGCCAAAATTCTTAATTTTTTACCTTTTTTAATTATTTTCTGCTTGTGACACATGTTTTTATTATTATTTAAAGTCTGTTATAGTTTTTAAATAACTATAAGTTTTCATTTGAGTTTGACGAGACTACGATATATAAGAGTACACTATGTGTCATCATAACTCCGTGGTGGGTTCGTGTATTTCCGTCGGCATTCGGCTGGCGACGAGGCTGCCGGCGGCCGCCATTGCTGCGAGCAGCGCACTGGCTGCGCAGGCGACCCATAACGTGGGCGCATGCAGCAGACACGCGCCGTTCGCTGAGTATGCGCAGGTTAGATCTGGAAAATATAACATCACACCTGTAATCTCGGAAGCCTTAGTAGAATTGTACCTCATCATCATTCATCTGCTCTTCTCCCAATTTATTTAGGATCGGCGCAGTTTGTCTTCTTCTTCTTCTTCTCTAATGAATGTAAAAAGACCTTTCACAAAGCCGAAAGGCACTTTTTCTCTCCGTTTTTGTTTTGTTCTAGACCACACCTGGGAACTTTACTACCTATAAATTCCTCATTGACCTAAATAATATTCAATGCTTCCATCAGCACAATCTTTTCAGTGTTATACATTGAGTCCTACAGTAAACCGTTATTTTTCAGCCTAAAAAATATGCAGCAATAATTTTTGCGTAGACTTAGTTTAATGTAGAATGTTGACAAATAGTTGACGGCTTCGAGAAGGAAATGTGAGTGTGGTGGAAGGTGTAAACGGAGGGTCCGTTTACACATTTCTCCAGTTATGTATGTTTAAGTCCCATGTTTACTTCTTCGTATCGCTGGCACGTCGTTATATTTTACTGTGTCTAATCTTCGCAACTTCCACGGCTTCGTCGGTGGCAGCGCAGAGGTCGCCCCGACTGCATGTTTTGGGGCTTAGCGAGCAGGATAGGAGACGAGTGAGATAACGATATGGGGCGAGCCTATTCCAACACCCGGGCACAAGGCCAGAATCCAGGCTACAGCTGAGATATTCCAAATGGAAATACCCAGTAACACTTTGCCCGATCTGGGAACCGCTAGCTAGTCGCTGCCTTGGGGACAGGTGCCTTTTGCCCCTTTCTCCGGACGAAAGTCCGGACGGTAAGCCGAAAAGCCGGTCATTTGGGGACAAATGGTAACCCTAGACTATTCCTACAAAGGGCAGTACTTACAACTGATGAGCATGTAGATGAGGTGTCCGAGCACGAAGGACAGCAGCGCCACCACGGCCAGGGTGCTCCCGACGGCCGTCACCTTGTCCCCGGGCTGTACGGCGCGGAGCACCGCCATCCCTTGCATCAGGAAACTTGACGCTGAAAACAATCGGACATTAATTTACTATTAAAAAAGCACATAATATCACCCCTGGTGCTATAGTTCACCAACATTTCGCTAGAAGTCCCACGTAATAGGGGACAAAACCTAAGCCATTTTATTTTTATCTTACTACTAGCTTATACCAGCGGCTTCGCCCGCGTGGAGTTCGATAATTGACCCATGGGATCGTCTTACCGGGATGAAAATATCCTATGTGCTATTAGAAACTATAATCTATCTTTGTGCCAAATTTCATGCAGATCCGTTCAGCCGTTCTGGCGTGATTGAGTAACAAACATCCATCCATCCAAACTTTCGCATTTATAATATTAGTATACATATAGATTTGGATAAGTTGATACAAAACATTTGATTTCGAAGCGTGATAAACCTTTCTTTCAAACTTAATAACTGCTCAGGATTTATAAGGACGATAAAAAATAAAAGTCGTAGGTTACTACTGTCGATTTGGAGGTGACTTTTATTCTATCTTACAATTCATACATAGCTAATTCGGTTCCAGTGGACACTAGACATAGACCGTTCAGCTTATTTAGTGTATTTTTAGAAGTCGGTTACTTTTTTTGCAAAAATGTTTTTTTTTTGTTTAACGTTTGGAAAACACCGATGACATAAACTTGTGCGCCCACATATGTGTCCCCAGTGGCATATAGAATCGTTTATCTAAACATAAACGAACAAACACTTCAAGAGCAAGCACTTATACTCCGATATTTAAAAGTTAAGTAGGTACGGTTGTGACGCCTACATAAAATAACAATTAAGAATTATCAATACAGTTCGAATAATGGAAGACAAAAATATTATAGCATTTGGCATGTTTACATCAAATTTATCAACAGATTCGCACCCGAATGCACCGCACTTCAGAAGAATACCATTTTTAATTGAGGACAACATCTTGCTCTCCCCAAATTATATCCCGGGAATAAATAATGTACGAACTAAATGCCGCTGGTTTACTGCCATAGTAGACATATATACGGTCAGTAAAGAGCTTCTTATAAAACTTTTTTATTTCATACAATCTGCATATATAAAACAAAGATTGTATCTGTCTATGTCCGTCATAGACTTTGAATCCATCCAACCGATGGTGCTCCAAACTGGTTCCATTAGAAAGGCAATAATGCGAAGATGATTTTTGACAACTAAAACAATGTATTAGGCAGGGGCACTATACCGTAGTAGTACACGCCGGGTATTCGCTAGTTCATACCGGTTTTTTTTTTCTTTTTACGAAGTAATACACGAACTCCCAGTGAACTAGTGGCACATAAATGTTTACAGATAAAGTTATTTTATTTATTAAAAACAGGCGTTTACACACAAATTGAGAGTGCCAGATCTTAGTACAGTAGGGTAGGATAGGTTCGTACATGTTTTACCTGGTGAGGTGTACAAATTTGTTTTTTTTTTTTAACATTAATTATACAGATTAGAACATTTCTATTTAAGGATTTTTTTAAATACATTATAACTAATGTATATCTATTGTTATCTTTGAATTACAATACTTATTACAGATCAAAAAATACAAATTGTCCAATTGTCATGAAAATAGAACTGAAATATAATACGAGTATATCAAAAGGTAAAATAAATGTTAATAAGTAAAAATATGTCAAAAGGTGTCTGCTAAAAAGTCATTTACATTATAGTAGCTTGTTTTTAAATTTTGTAGTCAGAGTTTTGTAAGACTGAGATATTTTGTTATAAATTTTAGGTGCCATGCAAAAAAAGCTTTTCAACATTAGAGTAGTTTTTTCTGAGTGTAAGCACAGTTGGCTATTGTCGCGTCTGTAGCGTGGAAACGCGTGTAATAGTCGTGGAAAAGTTACTTCTTACAAAAGATGCTACTTCAAAAATGTACAGAGACGGTAAAGTACGGACGGTAAATTTTTATTTTGTAAATACCGGTTTGCAGCTCTCTGTCGATTTTAAGTTAAACATAGCTCGTATACATCCCTTTTGCGGTTTAAACGCAATTTCTTTGTTTGTCGAGTTTTCCCAAAATATTATAACATAGCGCAGCACTGATGCTGCCAGTCCATGATAAGCCGTTAAGTTCTGGGGCCAGTTGGAAAGCGCATACCCGGATGAGCTCAGCTTTTTACTGACGTGTTCAATATGGGCTTTCCGGTTCAAATTCGCGTCAATTACTACACCGGGAAATTTGGCATCGTCAACTTTCTTTCTTTAACTTTCTTTTTAACTTTGAGCCATTGAGTCGGGCTTCAATCGCATTTGTGTCCGTTGATTGAAATGCATAATAGTAGTCTTATCTAAGTAAATTTTTAAGATTATTCCGATTTAGCCATGATATTATTGATGTCAGGGATTCATTCATGTAAATTTCGTACATGTCCTTATTATTACTTGTTATGATCACTGTACTGTAATCTGCAAATAGGGTCATGGGGTTTTCAATAGCACTAGGCAGGTCATTAATGTATATAACAAAAAATAGAGATCCCAGTACGCTGCCTTGTGGGACTCCGTATACTAGCGTTCGTTTGTCAGATACAAAGATTACCACTTTCTTTGTCTTAATATTAATTTTGGCTATTTCCATGTACTGTTTTCTGTAAGTTAGTTAAGACTGTATAAGACAGAATATATTTCCCCTAATGCCACATGTCTCTAGCTTCTTTAAAACACCTTTATAGTCTACATAGTCAAAAGCTTGCGTCATATCACAATAAATAGCACACACTATAATTCTCTTGTCCATACTAACCATTACTTCATGCAAGAAGTCATAGATGGCCATATCGGTTGTTCGGTTTTTTCTAAATCCTTTCTGCTCATCTACTAATATTTGTTTCTTTTGAAAATACGAACACAATTCCTTAAAAGTATATTTAAAAAAAAATTGATATGATCGGAATGAGAGTAATTGTCTGTAGTTAGCCATCTCTTCGTTAAAGTTCTTTTTAAATAATGTTGTTTTTGTTGTTGTTTAAAAACCTAAGTGTCTCTAAATGAATCTTTAAATGATATTTAACAGATACGAACTAAATTAAACACACGAATCAGTGAATTCATGAATTTATTTAACTATTTAATACGAACTATGTGTGAATTAATACACGAACTGACTGTGAATTAATACACTGATTGTTAATAAAAGCATGCGAAATATCAAAATCATCCAGTTATGTCAATCACTTTATTAGTTTTTAATACCGACTGTTTATTGTAATACCTCAGTGTCTTTCTCTTTGCATGATACACAATTGGCCGGTGTTTTAGTACTGGACCACACCTGGGAAACAGGAGTCATGGAGGTATTTAAAGGAAAATTAAAGTTCATTAAAATCTTGGGTTTAAATTTTATTTTTAAATACAAGATTAGTAGGTACATATTGGATGCCAAAGTTTCAACATTATTACATGTTCTTATTTTTTTAAATACAAGATTTTAATGAACTTTAACTTTACTTTCAAAACTTCCATAGGCAGTTGTTCCATGTAAAATACTGGTATTCAGGTTAGACTAATGATGAACGTGTAAAATTTCATTCGTATTAGAATACTCACCAGAAACCGCGAGCATGACGGTGTACACAACCTGGTAGGCAGAGTAGGCGAGCATGCATGAGGCGAGCGTGCACGAGCCGCGCACGGCACGCTGCGAGCCAGCGGCGCAAGCGCACTCGTGGAACAACCTGCAACGAATCAGTGATCATTTCAGGAGATGGGATTTCAAAAAGGTAAAGGATAACAGCCAGGATCGTCAGGAAACCTGCATGATTTGAAATCATGGGACATCCTATGACTTGAACATCCATAAAATTTCTAAAATGTACAAAATAACCTTAGTGTTGCCGGCGGAAAAAACGACGAAGCAAAAAAAATTCACCCACTTCCGAAACTAAGGTTATTTTTCATTTTAAAGAGTTTTCTGGGAAGTCGGTTGTATTTTGTAAAAAGTTTTTTAACTCTCGTGAAACTAACGGAAATATAGAATGCTAATTAATACTTACTAAACAACTAAAAGAGATAAATGCCGCTGTCGTCGAAGTTTTGACGCCGCCACCAATTGCTTTCAGAAGATTAGTGGAATAGAAGACTTACTGGAATCCGTTAAGATCTTCATAACTTGAGCAGCCGGCGTGACAAGGAGAGAAGTACGTGACGCCAGTGTCCAGCGCACACACGGGGCTGTAGCCGTAGCGCTCAGAGTTGCACCTGCAATGACCTTATTATTTTTCTTGCATCCATTTAATTTTTTAATAACTTAATAACAAAGGTATAGTTTCTCCCAACAATACGCGCCGTGACCAGAAATATTCCTTTCTGAAACAAGCCCTTGATCCAGCTGCCAAGTGTGAGTGCGATGGGGCCCTTGCTCCAGTCCGGGACAATTCGGAATTTGTTTCATGCGCCGCAGATTCCGCATTCGGCGATGCACCGTCACTCACGACGGGCCCTTACTCCGCAGCACGCGTTTAGCCCTTGGCCAAGGGGGGGCTCTTTCGCTGCCCTTAATTTTTCTACTTCTGAGGCATCGTGTTAGCTAGTAGTTACTAGATTACCTAGTATTCGGAGTCAGAGGTCAGAAAAGTCAAGCAGTCACTCCATGTGGGCGTCAGGTATTCAGCTGCATTCAGTTAGACTGGAGGCCGATACCAACATAGTTGGAAAAGGTTAGGTAGATGATGGTGAGAAGTGCAGCTTTTAGAAGGGATGCTCATCTGTTCAACTACCGTATCTATTTCTGCTCGTAAGCAGCGTTACTGTGTTTTGATTTGATGGGTCTGGTACCGATTTAACTTTGGGGTTTTGAGCTATGGGTATGGGATGGGAACGCATCTGCGATGCCTCTTTTGTGGCAGCGGTAACAACTCACCATCTGCTGGGCCGCCAGCTAGTTTGCTATCAACATAACATGACATTACGCCTGTAATCGCCGAACGTATAGGAAGAAGTGTGCCTCAGTAGCTACACCCACATTTCGCCAGTTATGTTAAAGTCCCATGTGATATGGGCGAGCCTATTGCCAACAACCGAGCACAAATCCAGACACCGGAAAGCTACCGACAAATTCCAGTTGGTTCTCAATAACACATTCAGAATAAGAAGAACACATTGCCCGACCTACTTCTTGCTTGCTAGCAGAAGTGCTTGTGACCAACGTGCCAACGTGGCAGTTGGTAACCGGCCAGTTCGATCGGATAATATTACGAGGCACTGGTTTACTCATATGGCAGATGTGAGTGGCAACGCCGGAAGGGGACACCTTGAAAGGACACCAATAGCCGCGAAAGAAGTAAAGATCGTAGCAGGTGGCGTCCTGTAGTTTCTGCCGACCCTCATGGAAAAAAGGAAGGAGTTTATGTACACAGGTATTGTTAACTCACCCACACGTGTTGCTGCAAGAAGGCTGATGGTAGCTCCCAGTCTGCAGCCCATTGATGTTGCCAGTGTCGCAGCCCAGCACAGCCATCACCACGAAGAAAATAGCCACAAAGAGGGCGATCACTCCAGCGACGCGGGAGGCTGTGTTGGACTTCACGCCTTCCGGCCGACGCGCCGAGAAACGGACGCGGAAGATCTGGTGGAAAGACCAGCATTAATGCAATTTTTTCAGTTGGATAGGTCCTGTTGCAAAAAATGGGTAATAATAAATTTCGGTTGAGAGAACTGTTACATAATTAAAATTATTTAGCAGAACAAACGAATGCGATCATTTTAACTGGTGAAATTCGCTCTTAGTTATACCAAGTCCATAATATTTCACGTTCAGGATCTAGTATCTCTTACCATGACGAAGAAAATGATGACGAGAGCACGGAATATGTCGGAGAGAGCTCTTGAGGTCCGAGGGTCTTGCCGAATCGACTCCACGCGGTACCTCGCCTGGAAATAAAATATACATAATTGGTTGTCTTTGTAAATCACTGACATGAACGAAGGCAAATCCTGTAGGGTCATAGTTATCCAGGGTCATAGCTATCCAGGCTTATTGCGCAGTTTAATATACAGTGTGTACCAGAAAAGTGTTGTCATATTTCAGGGGGTGATTCAGCAAGTCTTCACATTGAAATTGCGAAAAAAAAATCTGCCGTTCAGTGTAAAACTTCAAACTGTTTATTTTTCGCGATTTCGATTTTGGTCCAACGCGAAAATTGTTCAGTTTGATGGTCCGAATCACACCATGAAATATGACCACACCTATAAGACTTTATCAATTTTCGCAGAATAGTGATTCGAACTGACATAGGGAACCCTATATAAACAAGTGGAGTCATCGTCATCTGTCTGGCCTTTTTCCAAACTTAATATGTTGAGTTCAGCTTCCAGTCTAATGGGATACAGCTAAATACCAGTATTTTACTTGGAGCGACTGCTATATAACCCAGTTACTGGGAAATACGACACAACTTGGTAGACTTTCTGGCATCTAAGTACGCGAAACGACGGTTAACTGAATTCGATACATGATGTAGGTCACTCGTTCACGGACCGACCTCGTCAAGCACTGCTTAGCATTGAAGATCGGCCCGTGCGGCTGTTAGTATTTAGCCTTAATTGAATAGTTTGATAATAGTTGGTCCCGGCTGTCATTTGTAGATCTTTGACTGTCGTTACAGGTAGTCAGTGGCCCGAAAGTCTGACAACCAGTCTTACCAAGGGTATTACCTCCACAATCCAGTTAGTACCCAGTACTAACTGGATTGTGGAGGTCAGATAGGCAGTCACCCATTTAAAGTACTGGTATTCAGCTCCCCGGACCCCAAAATAGTTGGTAAAAGGTTAGGCGATTGATGATAATGAATAGTGTGATAATCACCTGAACGTAAGCCCTGTCGTAGTACACATAGACCAGTACGGCGGTGCTCAGACAGGACAGCGCTAACGTCTGCGTCACCAGCGCCTTGTTGCGCACCAGCCGACCCAGGGACGGCAACAATCCTGAGGAAAGTTTGTTTTCTAGTCAGAGGAGCATCATCATCATCTTATTTTTATTAGTTTTACGATCTCCAACAACCTTTTAAATAAGAAAATTGTCAAAGGCAAGCCTTTCTCTGTTATTGGTTGGCTGTCTTGCTCCGTCACTTTCCCACTCTCGGAATAGTCCTACAACATTCCTGCACTAACAGATCATGGTAACCCACCTGATAGTACCTAAACGGTCACGGTGGAAAGAAGTATTTTCATACAAGTCCAAAAGTTTGACTTACCCTAATAACTTTCCATTTGTAATTTTAAGATTTCTAAATAGCACGCGCTCCGCTTTGGAACACCTGAGGCCTCACAGATGATATAGTTTTAGAGTAATAAAACCGCGAGCGAAGAAAAGAGTATGGTAGCCTCAAATACAAATTCACAAAAAGCAAAAACACTTAAGAACAGAAACGGAGGAGTCTACAATAAAGATTCCTTTGGCCACGAGGTACACTCTGAGTCACACGCGCTTGGAACAGCGACTGCTGACACAACCAATAAAAAAAGTTTCTCAGAGCGTGCCATAAGTACGGAAGGTACAGAAATGCTAGATGCAAGTCCCATCGATTGAGCCCCCATTATTTTTTTCTCTTCTTAGTGTTTCTTATCTTGAAGGAACAAAATAAACGTTAGCTCCGCATGCTGGTATAAGATGGGACTCAAAATAACTTCAGAATAAGTAGCACTTACCAGTGTCGAGATCAGAATCCATCCCCTCATCCAAGCCCTTGAAGGACATTCTAGTGGGGAACAGAGTGAAGAGGAAGGCGAACATGAAGGTAAGCATACAGACGGACAGGTGGGCCTCCCACCAGTCCTCGCGCTCGGAGATGGATCGCAACCAGTTGCTGCCACTCAGACCCAACGAGAGGCGGATGGAGATCAGGATTCCTGAAAGAGTTGGTAAGAGAAATTTAATTGAGAGATTTTGCTTTCATTTTGACACTAACGTAGGAATAGATCATAACTAAAGACATGATCTCAATTAATTAGTAAATAATATGCCTTCTGAATAACCCTTTCCAAATTATGTTGCGGTCGGCTTCCAGTCTAACATGATGCCGCTGAATACCAGTATTTTACTGCATATCTGACCTCCACAATCTAGTATATTGTGTGTACAACCACAAAATATGAAGCCAATCTTCTGTACCTATCTATTTTGTGTCACACTTACCATAAAAATACGGCCCATTCTGAGGGTCATGGTCGTCTAGGTACGTGAGGCCGTGGGCCCAGATGCTAAGCTTGGTCAGCGCACACAGCAAAGCAGTGATCACCAAGAAAGCAGTTCTGGCTGCTACTTTGTTGTCTGAGGCGATGTTGATGACTGTCTGCTCGCCACACAACTCTGGAAGAGGTTGCAATAGGTCAGCGAGGGTCTTTCTTGTAAGTCAATCAGTAAACTACATCCCGTCACAAACCGTCTCCGAACCCAAGTGGGAAGAAGTAACTCCGCCCTCGTAAAGTGGTGCTACCTCGACGGAACGGCAGGTGGGAGTGCAGCAGTGACGAAAACTATGTTCCACCTCCTATCCTGCCCTTTGTGCTAAAAATATACACTCATTAGTGTGATGTTACCGCCGGACGCTGCGTAAGTGGCAGGTTTTGGTCCAAAACAATTTGAAGTACTGTCGTGCTAGCGACACGAAGAAGAAGAAGAATAATCGAATTCGATCTATCTTAGCGCATTCCAATACTTGGTCACTGTTACATAAGTCTCAACTCCCAGTTGTCTGCTAACCAAAATACAAATCTAGGAAAAAATACTATGTGTTAATCAAGTCAGTAGGAGTCCGGTAGGTTCACCAACTTACCCACACTAGCAGGATTAGATTTAGCGAAGGGGAAGGCGAGCACCATAAGTCCTGCGGCCGACGTGGCTGCCAGCCAGCCGGAGAGGGCCAGCTGTCTCCGTCCTCGACCCCACCAGGCCACTGCTGCACCCAGGACAAACTCTGCGCCTGCAGCGCCCAGCATCACATAGTCTGAAATATATTACAATTGATTAGTGATACTGAGTAAAAAGAGGCGTTGATGAATAGAGAGGGACAGGAAAGGCAAAATAATTATGAATGGACTGTGTAAGGAAATATATGAAAGAGAAAGGAGTAAATGATGCGTGACGGCTAATAGGGTAGAATGGAAGAAAAAAAACACCATGTTGCGCTGACCCCAAGTAATAAAGGTCAAGAACAGGAAGATGATGATGTGAGGAGACAATCCGCTATCTTGGCCATATAAGCTCCGACCAAGACAAAATTTTGGCAAACCATCCGACCGGGAGTGGAGTGGGGGGGAGTGGAGTCCATTTTAGATGAAATATTGATCTCCATCGAAGCAAATACTCATCTCTACTTTGATGCCTGTCCAAGCTCAGAAACTTATACAGCATGTATCAGAAAGGTGCGAGAGGGAGATATACCCCATATGCTTTCCCATGGGAACAAAATCAACCTGAGAAAAATAATTGGCTTACTTGGGTCGAGTAGCTATTGAAATTTTGTATTGGGCAGTTGTTTTTTTTCGCGATTACGATGACAGTCCTATACATCACCATGCTGTCAAATGCTGTACTTGGACCTTAAAAGAAATCACTCACCGGGGCATTCACCTCTTATGTTACAATCCAAGATTCGATTTCGTACAGGAACAAGTGATTATTACAAATTGTATCGCTGCAGGTTGTGCACTGAAATGCTCGGCGCTTCTCACTGACTGATGTAATGTTCGAATCTGGTATACCATTACAGGCGAATGCTCCCGGAGAGGTAAATAACCATGATGAACAGTTTACCTTCCACGAGCACCGAGTGGTATCCCTCATTGGCATCTCTCCTCAGCAGCAATAAGACGTTGCTCTCCAGCAGAATGACGATGAGGAAGGAACCTTGCAGAAACAGGTCGAAGGTCTTCAGCATCAACACGTAGGTCCGCAGAAAGTACCATAGCTTGTGGGAGACTGAGAACATTACGAAAGTTTGTACAGTCAATGGCAAAATGTGTGTATAGAAATTATTTTTTCTTCTAAGCGTGTGACAATAGGAACTCTTGGATAAATAATTACTGCAGTACGGGTCGATCTTCAAGGTTAAGCAGTGCTTGCCAAGTTGATCCGTGGATGGGTGACCATCCATCACATGCCGAGTTTCTTAGGTGCCTCGGAAATCGTGGGTCTCGACTGTCTTTTATAGATCTTTGAAAATTGTGAAGGGCGCGGTAGTTGATTCGAATCGATAATCGGCTGAATAAGCTACAGTTATCATTTCAATCCGATTTGTATCTCATTAGGTTTCCACTTGTAATCGAGAAAATGTTTACAAAATTTATCTCACTTTGATTTTGAAATTTCAAAAAAGTAAACTAGTAAGAGGATGTTTGCTTCATTAAAAAAAGGTACCTACTATTATTAGGTACAAAATATAATGTTTTACCTATCTACAGCGTATACCAGAAAAGTGTGGTCATATTTCAGGGTGTGATTCAGATCATCAAACTGAAAAATGTTCTCCATGGGACCAAAATAAAATAGGTATTCGAAAAGATAATCAAATTTAAAATTTTATATAGGACTTAATGAAATCTTATATGGGGCACCTGATTTCTTATATATTTTGATTGTTTTTTGTGTGTAGCACACCCATATGTTATATTTATGTATATTTCCATACATTTATAATTTCCGTAATAGAAAACTGGCATCTCATAATAAAACACACTTTTATCTAAGTACAGAACCAAATCTCAATTCTTCGGCTCCCACTGTGCCAGCTTATCTACATAATACGGATTAAGAAATCATTAGTATTAATTACTCTTCTCTAATCTACAGCGATAATTTTTATAGGCAAATAAATTCCAGTAGTATTTATTTTATTTACAGATAAAACAATCTAAGCACGTGTTCGTTACAAGGTACTTACTTTGAATTCGGTGAAATATTATTTATTATTATCTAGAACGTATCAACCGCTGTTGATACGTGACAGCGTAACAGCGCCTGATGACCGTACTAAACCCGTTATGAACGCGTATGGTACGCTTATTATACCCGTTTATAACAGGTTTAGAACGGTCATCAGACGCTGTTGCAACGGATTTAGAGTGGTCATCATACGCGTTTAAACCTTATATTCTTTTTATTGAAAATGCCCATTAGACCGTTCCGTCACCGTAGCGTGCCATGCACGGAGTTTCATATTACTACAACAATTTCCAACAGAAATGACATACCTACACTTTTCGTTAGCTTATGTCAGTCCCATACATTTTTTTGTTGTTCCGTAATAGTTATCGCTGGTTTGTTATTGTCGGCAAGAATATTTTGCACGTGCAGAAGCCGCGATGCAACATACAACCACTCGTATTGCGCCTTGCGCCCCTAGGGCATCCTCAGGAGGACTGTGACAGAGATTAGGCGTCCAAGCAGTCGATGATTCAACATCTCCCGCTCGACCCATGGTAATCTCTGCCACTATCATTATGGTGGCTGTACACTCTCGTCGAGACACTCCGAGGTAGTGCGGCGAATGTGAGGTTTAGGGCTTGTCTAGCCTCGGTGTTCCTTGCTTGCTCACCGTCCAGTGACGGTCTTTTCCTAGACGTCTCGGGAGAAACATGGAGAGATCTCTCGGTCGAGAGTGTACAGCTACCTTTATGTTTTTAGTCTAGTCCTTATTCCTTTGTAGTATTTTGAAAACAACAAAAATAAATATAAAATAATACTGACCTGTTTTTCCTTCTAACATCAACATTTTGATCAGCTATATTGATTTACACTGCACTTGTTCTTGTAACACTTCACAATTCACAACAGCATTTCTAAAAGACTATTTTTAAAACCACTACGTAAATAAGTTCACAGGAATGTTTTCGATCATAGCGTTATAGGAAAAATAATACAAATTAAAAACGCTAAATAAATCTAACTCACTTCAAACCATTTGCCTTTGACGCATAATGTAACTATTAGATAATACTTGATAAAAACATCAAAAAAACTCGTAGAATTTTTGGGTAAAGCGAAATTGTTAAAGTACGCGTGTACACCACAAGCTATCATCATTGACTAGCTACGGCTATCAGTTAAACAAATTCAACTTATCAGTCGCCAATCGCGAGGTATCAAATCATAACTTTGGGATGATAACACGGATTAAATGACGTCAGATGACTCAAATAGATAGAAAGTCATTTTTATGATTTTATGTACCAACCTTTGTTTGTTTGTTTTTATGTGAGTTTTGAATACGAATGTGACTTCTCTAGGCCCTAATGTCCTGTCCTTATCGCCCATTCTTGAAATGTGTGCCTTCACTGCCAGACACTTTGTGTGGTGGAATCCCGTCGCCAGACACCTTTAAAGTATGTTCAGTTGTAAGTGAGCTTACGTCATTTTAAAACTTTTTTCGGAAAAGTAAAATTAAAATCACAAATTCAACGTGAGCATTTATATTAAATTAAAATCACTTGGTTGCATCTTCAGAGTACAAAAATATTTTAGTGACAAGAACTACGCTTACAAATACCATTAGATCTATAAACATTAATTATAACAGTAGTCAATACTTATAAGTAAATTATAACTTAAGTCTTACAACAGTTAAGGTGAGAGCTTGATTGAGATTTACTTAACGTGGCGTCAAAATGTTTCATTTGTGACGAGGCTGCCTCGATTTGAGTCAAAAGGTCCAATGATCACTCAACATACTATACAAAATTAAATAATATCAGAAAACATAAAATATCACAGAGGAAAAAGAAAAAGACAGAGTGAAAACAAAGAATACAATACTAGATACAATTTTGTGACACAAATGAAATAACATCAGGCAACATAAACGACGAAGAAGAAAAAATATCGCATAGAGCTGGACAAAACAATCGATCAGTGCCCCACATCAGCCCTGGATCAAAAGAACTAGGAGTCAACGGGAGCCTTTGCCTAGCAGTTGCATTATGCAGGCTAACACTACCAGTAAATTAAAATTGAAAAAAAAATACAAAAAAGCGGAAAATAAATTTACTTTCGGAAGTCGGTGACTTGTTTGTTTCATTGATTTTTTTGCCACCGACATCTTATCACATTATATGGGACCTCCGCGAGAGCTTCTTTTACGAAATGATAAAAGGATCACGTAAATCGGTCCACAATTGACGGAAATATCGATGAACATACTCCTCCTTTGTTGAAGTCGGTTAAAAAATCGAGGCAGCCTCGTCAGAAGTTTATAAAACTGTCTAAAATTAAAGCCTTAAATTAAATTAGTCGAATCAATCACAGTTACGTCGAGTACCCTATAAGTTTCTCTTCGATCCAGGGTACAAAGTGCGTTACCCTGGAGTAAACGCCAGGGAAGTTGGCTTCGGCACACTTCTTGCCGTAGGAGACCACGCCGATCTGGTAGAAGAACGTCTTTAAGGTTTCTTGGCTCCACTGGAAAAGAAGAGTATTCATTTTAGTTGGCAGTAATTTTTTTTTCGTTGTATGTTTCACCAGCTGTCAGCTTGTTCTAAGTTGTCTTCAGGGACCAAAACAAGATTTTTAATGTAAGAAAGAGAAAACTACTGTTTCTCTCAATATTTGCGTGGATTTGGGAGCTCAATTCATCCGATAATATACGAATATCCGACAACTACTGTCTGTAACTGTCAGTGGTAATATTAGGTCCTCACCACGGGCTGCATCAGCGGTCCTCCACTGTCTCCCTGGCAGGCGTCTTTGCCGCCCTTCTTGAACCCTGCGCACAACACCCTCTCGTCAATCTTCTGCGCCTTGTACGCGCTGTAGGCTTGCGTGCAGTAGTCGTTGCCGACTACTGGCAGCTGCAGGACCTGCAGATGCGTGGCTGCTGGACCACCTGGAGTAAGAAATAAGGTCATGAACTTAAATGTCGACAAGAAATAGGTAATGCTTTTAAGCGGACGGCATTTTGGGAGATCTTCCGTCTTTTAAAACCGAGTTGGAGAGCTGTGTTTATAACACGATATGGAGATAACTCAGTGCACACTTATAAGCATTGCAAAGGGCCGGCATCACCTCATCTCATTATTATTACCAGATGCGACACCGTTACGCTGCGCTGCTATAAATGTGCTCGGCAATATGGAGGTTCATAGAAGAATTCCGAATGATTCGTTCGGGATTGCTCGGGATTGTTCGGGATTGTTCGGGATTGTTCGGGATTGTTCGGGATTGTTCGGGATTGTTCGGGATTGTTCGGGATTGTTCGGTATGCAGTGCTTATGGCACAAACGCTGGCAAACCATCGCGTTCGCAGTCAACATAGTAGTGGAAAGTCAAATTGAAGGAAGTGTTTATTTTATCTTCAAGAAGAAACAACTTACGGAATTCAGTGTGTCCCCATCCAGCGATCATGGGGTTGTAGTTCTCGAAGGTGTTGGCTCTCAGCTGGCTGTCCTTCGGGATGCAGATCGGCTTAATCAGGTCTGCAATGTAGAAAATAATGCTGTTCAGTGTTTATCTCGTTAAAGTATTTAACTACTTTTTAAAAAGTAGTTACAAAACCGTGTACCTTGGATTTATTTTCCGGATAAGCTTTGAAAGAAGCCTTGTACCAAGCACTTCTGCCGGTTAGGTCAATTGGTAAATTGGTAAATTGGTTATACTTATTAACCACCGATAGCACGGTCAGCCTGTAACTGTCCCACTGCTGGGAAACAGGCAGTCTCTCTCTGAGAGGAAAGGAGCTGTAATCCACCACACCGGCCCAAATGAAGAACTAACATAAAACCCTGAATCACGATTTAAACTTCTCTTGACATACGTGATACAAAAACTCGACTGCGACCGTCGGGTAGTAGCCCAGACACAACACCTGTCTGGTCGGAGTACCCTCCCTTTTCCATGGGGGATGAAGAACTTCGCAGCAGTTCCTCCTACTCCCAAACAATTACACGAGACAATACCGGAGAAGATATCTTACCCGTGAACGTAACTTCATTGTCCAGCACCAGGATCCCGATGTCGTTGGTGAAGGCAGTGGCGCTGTACTGCTCGTGCTTGATCTGCTTCTTGATCAGGAAGTCTACTGGAGATGCGCCGTCGTCTTCTCTAGCCAGGTCTAGCTCACCCAGACGGACTACGTAGCTGGAAAATAAGATTTATTTATTTATTTGTAAGTAGGAGAACCAACAACTATAACTAATAGATAACAATTCCATATGTAACAGGCCGTTCACACGGCTACTGTCATTGACGGTCCGTCATAAAACACGATACGTCATGACGGATGGACGTTCACATTGCATACGGAATCGTGTCTTATCACGATCCGGCAAAAAACGAATTGGTGTTCACAATAGTTCCGTGGTTTTTAGGGAGTGAGCGCATCAGCAAATCCGTCCCAAATAAATCATGATCAGTGTTTTTTGACGTAGGTACCTGATTTTTAAAAGACGTTACGTGTTCTAACTGGTACTAGAGTAACTGGCCTAATTTAGCTCACATTCTGAGGGACTTAAACATAACTGGCGAGAAGAGGACGTATTGGAAACCTCTGCTTATCCCTTCGATCTCCCGTGAGGTCTCTCCGACCAAGAAACTGAACAACTTTCGTTCTAAGAGTTCTTATAATTTGCAAAGAAAAATTGTACTTTCTATAGGAACTGACGAAATCAGCTGATCAAAAAAGTTATGAATTGTAACACCCTGTAGTAGCATATAAACGAATACTAAGTAAAATACCCGTGCACATGTAAACGCAGCCTTATTTGCTAGTTATAAAGTCGAATTACCAACTTCTATAAACGCTCGATATGTCATTTTATAGTCTATTAATGTCTATTTATAGAGTTCACTTATAAACAGAGTTAATGTTCTGTGCCCTTTAGTGGGAACATACGATACGCAGTTGGTCAAGTACAACTGGCATATAAAATATACTGCGGCGAGCCGCGTGTGAGTTTTATGTAAGTACTTGCACTATACGGGCTGTTATTGAAGTAAGCACCTATAATAAAAGTACTTAGGTACTTGCACTGCCTGAATTATGTTTTATTCTTAGCAACAAATAGCTGATTACTGTTTTAGAGGGCAAATGCAGATACAATTGTTATACAAGTAAAAACGCTATGACCACTCTTTGAGTTGTTATTTTCAAAACGATCTCAAGCTACGATAAAAGAAAATATAGTCGTTTTTTGTACTTTATATCTCGTATTTTTTACGAGTGAGATTTGGATATATCATTTCAGAATACGTAACACCCTGTATACACCCGCGTCACACTGTGTTCGCGCGCGCATCTTACTCAATTCGATTACAAATAACAACCGGTTTGTCTCTGATGTGGTAACGTAGTAATTCAGTCTGAACTTGACGATTGACGAGTTCCGATAGCCTTTTATGTGCCAACCTGTTTATTTTACATGGCTCGGAAATCGGAAGCCGTATGTAATGCCTGTTTGATAGCAGTTTAGGTACTGCTTATGTTGTGATAAGAAAAATTGGTTCAGGATATGTTGGGTCCTTGAGATGTCATGACAAGAATGTTTTATAAGTTCAGGATACATTGATAGAGCAGTGGTGGCCTCCAGTGGGTTTTTCCACCCCTAAAGTGGCGTATGTTGTTGGTTCGGAATTTAAGTAAGTAAGTTAAGGGGGAATCGCCAGGGTAGCCCTTTGGTTACGGTCAATGATATTTTGTTCAACATAAAACCCTGTCACTAATCTGCATATTGCAAAAGACGCAAGAAAATTTTAATTTCACGGAAGCTGGAAAGAAAGTTAATTTCTGTCATTTATTTGATCGCCACTGTTCACAAAACGGGGAAGAGACATCATGGGGGAACTGGCATGAGGCAGTACAACCAAAATGCCACAACCACCAATCCGCACTGGGTCTGCGTGGTGGATAACGGCTCCCTTCCACAGAGTCATTTGTGTCAAGTTGTGTGCCAGTAGCGGAAACTTGCCACAGCTGATTCTGCCACAGGAGACGATTCTACAAATGTTGCATCCTGAGCATGACGCTTCACAAATAACTGTTTGATTATTCTCGACATCCGAAACATAAGGTCGGATGTACCAATACAGAGAGTTTTGTACATACGACCTTATGCTTGTGACCATTAGGTAGGACGTACAAATATAGAGAGTATGCTTCTCATGTTATTATGCCCCTGACCAGATAAGTGTATAAATTGCTTTTGCTTCGGGTGCAAAAGTCAAAGCACATCGGCAGTTTATCTTGACATAGGAAAGAGCATTGATACGACAATGTCACTGTATTAGAACTCGTGATTAACAATCATCGCCATGACCCCACAACGCGTGGGAAAATAAGATGACGTCGTAACATTCCATGAATTCGTATCAACACAACATCCATTCATGATTTTTTTCATGCTGGTGTCAATTTTATAAGGTGACTGGTTGTATTGCTTGTTGTTGTGTTTGTGTTGGCTCGGATTATATTTAGTTGTCTTGTTTACTAGGGTTTCAAGAACAGTAGGGAGATAGGGCCAAGGTCGAGAAGAAACAGTGCAGTCGATCGCATGCACCTCCCAAGCACCATGGCGAGTTCTGTGTGTTGGTGCTGACTCGCTTCTGTACTCAGCACGGGATTAAGACCACTTGATGCCTTAAGCAATCCACGCCTGTGGGCCCCTGTATCCATAAGTAAAATAGTACCGGTCTTTACAAAAAAATACCTATACAACGTGGAAGGGACAGCGCCGCTAAGCCAGTTACCACGTGTTCTGTACACCATTCTAAACCCGCCCCCACAGAAAATTTTCGTCGGTTATTAAAAAAAATCACATATTCAGTAGAATAGAATATAATAGTATATACTTTATTGTACACCAAAATTGAAACAGAACGGTTTTACAAAAATTGAAAAACAAAAAAATTTTTTTTTTGTTTTTTTTTTTTATTTATTTTGTTTTTTTTTTTGTAAAAATTGTAAATTGTACTAATTGTTATAATTGGTAGTACATTTTGACGTGTAGGTATTGCAGTTTAGTGGGAAACAGCAGATTTTTTTTTTTTAACCGGCCCAAAATTTCTGTGTGCTGGGCCACACAGAAATTTTGGGGTTCAGATTGATGTACTACGGTGGTAACCGGCTTAGCGTCGCTGTCCCTTCCACCATGTATAATACAACGAGATAGATCATTACGTTAGAATATGTATGAAGGATTTTCAAACAGAACAGTTTTTTATTTGGTGTTGGTTTGGTGCCCCCAAGACGTGATGCAATTGCTTAATTTGCTTATGTGTTAATCCAGCACTGTCTATACTCGACACATGTAAGCAAGGCAGAGATAATGTAATAAATACTCACCAAACGTTTTGGCATAAGCTTTGTGAAGATCCGGGAAGTATTAGATCTTACAAGAGAGGTTTCTATAGTGGCTCAGTTTCCCATTGAAAAAGAAAAACCTATTTATTGGTATGAGGGGATGAATTTTCAATAATTCTTTAGTGTTCAACTTAGTTTTTAAAGTTACTGCAAAATATGATGTTTCAAGGTCCTGTTGTTTAAGCTGTCCATATTTTGTCAGTGAATTTAAGATTTTAAATAAGTTGTTTTTATTTTAACTTGGAAATAATCATGTAGGTTTATTGGTCGGTTCATTATAACTGCACGGCTATAGTGCAAATTTGCTAGCTGCACGAACCTTGACGAGCTGACCGCAAACTACTTATTGACGTGTTATTTTAGCACCTCGTTACGAGCATAGACAAATAGTCAGCCGGATTCTGGCCATTGCAGGTATCTTGTTACCATCTCATTTGAAGAAAAGGTAAAAGGTGAGATAAACTAGCAAAGTGGAAACAATCACTAGAGGGCTAGGTTTGAATTGTCTCTTCTCTAGTTTACTTTGTACCTATGAATTGTCACTTGGTATTTGGTATAAATTCTCAGAAATAATACCTATACAAAATCCTGGCACTTGTAAAAATCTAGGCAAAAAGTTATTATTGTGCTTACTAGGTATTTAAGTTAAAAATTACTTGGAAATTCCGCATGATGCTATACCTAACTACCTCTTTATATAGAATCTGTGATATTTACTTTACAATTTCGCGTAATGTGCCCCTGCGCATCATTATGTACAAATATTTATAACCTCGCGGAAGTATCGTCGACATTCTGTTTGTATAAATTATATCTCGATTTAAATCCGACATGAATGTATAACTGATGAGAGACATGACCGTTTTGAAAATGCCTAGAAATACATATCAGGTAAAATAACTGCAGTTTACTGAATTGACGACTTTTTTTACACAAAATAGGGGTTTGCGCTTGGCCGCAACTCGCCGGATGTGAAGCCTTGATGCCCCAGTGAACAAACTTTGCGTCGATTTTCCTATTTCAATAAATAATGCTGATGCCCCGGGGTCACACCCTATACAAAGCTGTGCCAAAAACCCTTCATTCTATTACCTAAGTCAGGTCAGGATGGGTCATATTGAAATAACCTTGAAGAGTGGATATACTCTTCATGGTTATTCTTGTCCAGTGTGCCCAGGACGGAAGCTGGTACTCTTGCTGCCTGGCCATAAGAAAAAGCAAAGTACTTACAGGTCCTCCTCATGGTTGTGGATGCAGTGGGCAGCAGTGAGCACATGTCGGGAGCTGATCAGGGATCCCCCGCACAGCCAGTTGGTGTCACCGGTCCTCTTGCTCTTGTAACCCAGGAGGGCCATCCAAGGGAAGTCACCTGGTGGAGAAGGATTTGTTCATCATTTTGAAGGAATTGAGCAAAAACTTTAGTCTGTTATTTTATAAGGTTTTGTGTAAGGTACGTGTAAATGTTGACCTTAGGCCACCATTATAAAACACTATTTAGCGTGCTTAGGCTTAGCATTATTTCTGTTACTGTCACACAACTGCCAAACTACAAGAGTAAGAAAGAGACAGGTACAAATTAGTCTCTCTCACTCTTACCTAGCTTAGCAGGCACTCCTCCCACGACTCTGCTGAAGGAAGCATTGCTGACTCCGCATACGGGAGGTTCGGGGAGCTCTGCCACGAAGTCTCCATCACTGGTCTTGGGTGCTGCGGTTGGGGCAGGAGTTGGGGCAGGAGTGGGGGCGGGCGTCGGCGGTGGCGGCGCAGGAGTTGCTGGTATACCCGGGCGGGGGCAGCATACCTGTAAGAAAAATTCGTTTAACTATAGCAAAGATTTCCGAAAGGGTGATACAGGGTGGGTTTTAAAATCAAATCAATCTGAGTTGGCCGAAATCTGTACCAAGTGTGGTTGTTACGGCTTCGAGGTTGATCGCCCACAAACGCCGAAAAGATTCTTTAGGTTGGTACTGTTTTGTCTACAAAGATTAGAAGCACTTTTGAAACTGGTTAAATAAATCTGCATATATGTACTTTGGTAACAATATAGTTCGCAATTATATGAGAAAAGATGAAAAACACAACAATAACAAATCCTGTCCAAAAAACCACAACATCAAGGTCAGCAAAGATATATCGTAGATTTATATCGACATATCCTTAGCTATTTTTAGTAATAGAGGGAGAGGCTATTGCCAACAACCGGATACAGTTCAAGACTCCAACTGTTACTGAGAAATCCTTCATATAAAAATCTAACCCGGTTTTGTTTGCTTAGCAGTGCATTTGCATATGCCTTACCTTAGGAGAAGTTCCCTCAAAGCCGCAATGAGCTCTCCTCAGCAGCTGCACAGCATTAGGATTGGTCCTGGACTCCTGGAGGACTTTCAGGTACGGCGTGCAGCTTTGCAACGGGATGCAGCTTCCGAGGCCACCTTCCACCGTCTGACAGCTCGGCACTGAAAAGAAAGCGTTCAATTAGATTGGAGAATTGTGAAGGTAGATCTTTCTGGCATCTGTTTTTGAAGGTGAAAAGTCTTGTATTGTTATTAGTCATGTAGATATATGTAGTTAGTATTGTACCATGGGACATTATCTTATCTTACTTCTATTATAAATACGCAAGAATGAGAAGATAGATGGATGTCCGTTACTTTTTCACGCAAAAACAAGTTTATAACCTGTATACGTTTGTTTTCGCTTAGATTAATATCTAAGCGACATTTTCCTTAGTATTTGAATTGGCTATGTTATGAATTTGTGATACCACCAATAACTTTTTTTCTTCAAACTGAAGTATTTGCTCAACGTCTCGAGCTCACGGCCATTTAGCAATTGAGGAAAACGCGTAGCACCATGTTATTATATAGATGGACCATAATTATCTTAAGAGTGTGTAAATAAAATATCTGCAAAATGAAAGATGCCTATGATGTAACATCCTGAGTCCGTTTACGAATTTAAAGATAAAATAAAAAAAAACAACCTTTACATTAAGAATATCTTACTTCCTAGATGTGGGCTTGACGAAGAAGTCATTTGAGGTTTATAAATGCTTATTGCTAAATACCCTACCTAGGATCTAAATACACAAACAAACTCAGAAACTTCGTTTTAAGAGGTAAATGATAATATATAAATAAAAAAATACATAACTAGGTATGTAAATTAACATTGGAAACCGGTTTCCACGTCTTTGTTGTGACACGTTGTCAGGTAGGTACTGGTATTTAATTACCTTAAAAAGGAATAGAGATCGTTTAATTATGAAAAGATATAGTGGGCTGCACATCAGTGGCAAAAAAACGGTATAAGTTGACTCTGATTCTAATGAAACACCGTACTACGCTAGGCCAGGTCAAGCTCAACGTGTCACCAACGATATGCGGTCGACTGCATCTATTGCAGAAATATATATATAGGTGGTTACCACGAATTTAGTACCTCCATCATTCCGAATCCCACATAGAATTTTTTCATCGGTAATTTAACCAAAAATCAGCTGTTCCATACATTTTGACCGTGAAGCCCGTGTAGGTGTAGCGTCACATGTACATAAATATGTACATGTGACGCTACACCTATTTTTTGTTTGTATGTCGTACTAAATATAAGTTATAGGTATTTTCATGAAATTATATTTGTCACCAGTTGTCCGTTACTTTATACATATTTATTTGCTTTATAAACCAACGGACAACTGATTTTGTTATTAGTACGTAAAGTCCTAGCGGGCGAGCGCCTAACTAGCTTATTGCTGTTTTGTAGGAAACAGCTGATTTTTTTTTAATGAATGTTTAAAAATTTCATCTGGATACCTGGTAACCGTTTGTGCGTCGGTGTCCCTTACACCCTGTATGTACGTTTGAAAGCCCTATTTTACGAGATCTATCAATATTAAGGACATTTTGACATTTCGAGTCCATTTGAATGCAATATCCATCTTCCAGTACCTAGGTAGGTTCTTATTTATTTTGATCTTAATGCTACATACGTGTTCAAATGTCACAGACTTGTGAGTTGGGATCATGTTACACCGAATTTTTATTGAATTTAAGCTACTGATTGATTGTTAGAAATCATTTTTTTTATTCAAAAAAATTATAAGATAAGAAAAAGGCTGGTCCCATGTGTAATAATTATGAGGGTGAGCCTTTTTAGGGTTCCGTTGCCAAATGGCAAAAACGGAACCCTTATAGTATCGATTCGTCCAGTACGTCCGTATGTCACAGCCAATCAGCCATTTTATTCTGAGACTGTTGGCACCCCACAGTTTAAATTTGGACTGTAGGTGTTTTCTATAAACCGCTACACGAAACTGAGGTGAAATTGTGAAATAAATAAATATAGCGGTGGCCCTCCATATTACATGTACTTAACTGAGGGATGCAAAATTAATTCTATGTATTTAATTGTGTGGGTCTATCAACAGCTCTTGAAGAATTATATCGATGTTCCCGATTTTTTTTTCTTGAATCAATTGTTGATGTCGTAAAAATTATTTCCCAACCTCTAATTTTTTAAGTAAGTGGGTATGTAGAACGTATAGTTTCAACGAAAATTGGTTTGAACAAGATTTGATTTAGTTTTTGAGATTTGCGCACTGGAATGCATGTGACTTTTTCTAGTGTCGCCAGTCGTTTTAACATCAAGTCGTTTATCAGTAATTTGATGCATTTCAAAATGTATAGGTCTAAACAACCTACGTGGTTACAAAGAAATATTTGAGATCATAAGGGAAGGTCCCAGACAAAGCAAAAATAGTAGGAGAGAGGAAGCTTTAATAAAATTGTTGTCATTTTTTAACAGAGTCCGTCGCCTTTTAATTGAGTAAGTAAATAGTTACATTACGGTGTCACGGCAGGTCACATATCGACAATATCTCTACAAAAAGTTTGACCGGAACTGACCACTCGCTAACCTTGAAGTAACAAACACAAAGACAGTACATTTGATTTGATGCTTTTATTTTTTAGATAAAAAAACACATGATCGCCAATTCGCCTTATACTTATTAACTAATTTGATACGGATACATTTTATTTTTAATTCTATATCCGTGTCTAGTAAGAAGCTACTAATCGTAAATGCATTCTAAGCTAAATTTTATAATTTTTACATATAACATCACGCCTTGTAGTCCCCGAGGGGTAGGCAAAGTGTGCGTGTAATATATGACCTTCGTATTATCGTGTTTATGATCGTCATCCGAAGCCCGACTTCACCCACTGCACTGGGGTATAAGCCCCTCTTTGTTAATGCCATCTTCTTTCTTTATCGTGTGGTTAGTGCCTAACCTGGTGTCAGAGTTTTTATGCCGCCCATGGGCCTCTGACTTGGCTTTACATGCCGTCGAGAAATATCTCTCAGGTATGCTGGTTTCCTCACGATGTTTTCCTTCACCGAAGCAAGTTATAATTATTCAATACGCACATGATTCCGTAAAATCAGAGGTGCGTGTCCTGGGTTCGAACTCGAGACCTATGACTTGGCAGTCCAACGGTCACACCACTAGGCTATCACTGCTTTTTTTGCCACCAAAGCCAATGCCATCAAAGTTTTAGCTCGATTTAAATAATTAATTATCGTGTTAAATAATCCAAAAAGGCATATGCATTCAAAACTTGCTTTATAATTATTTGTCAGTATCGATTAATTAACTGTAAATGTGCAAGAAGCAAAGACATCACTTGGTTTAGTATCGAATAGTAGATGTCGCTAGGCAGTAGGTGATAGCTTTTCGGTTCGATTTTATTAGAATTGTTTAATGTAATGTATACAGTACCTTTACAATTGTAATAAAATCGAACTGAAAAGTCCGGTAGGTACCAATTTTTACATCTTGCCTCGAATAAATTCAGATATGTTATTTGAAATCAAAATGTCCACTTTCTTCAATTGTAACAGACTTTAAAAAAAGGAGGAGGTTCTCAATTCGGTAGTTTTTTTTTCTTTTTGTGTTTGTTACCTCATATCTTCGTCATTTATGAAACGATTTGAAAAGTTCTTCTTTCATTTGAAAAGATATACTTCCAGGTTGGACCTATAGAAATTTCATCAAAATCGGTTCTGTAGTTTGGTTTTTAAATCAAAATAGCTGGAAAAAATTTGTCACTTAAAAGAAATTGCGAAATTGATATTTGTATATGGTATTATTTTAATCTCATCTACCTAGTACTGGTATATGGGTATTATTTTCATGTCTAAATACATTATGCTGAATTCATAGTAATAGTTCGTTCGTCAGTTACACCATTGTATACTTTGTTTTAGATAGTTCGTAAGATGCGATATAATATCTATACTAATATTATTAAGAGTTAAAGTTTGTATGTTTGGATGTAGCGGGTAATCTTCGGAAATCCTGATCTGATCCGGGAATTCTTTCACGGATGAAGAGCTACATTATCCCCAGTGTCATATCTATCTATACTAATATTATAAAGCTACAGAGTTTGTTTGTTTGGTTGAACGCGCTAATCTCAGGAACTACTGGTTCAAATTGAAAAATTATTTAACTGTTGAATAGTCCATTTATTGAGGAAGGCTATAGGCTATAAAAATTCACGCTGCGGTCTATAGGAGCGGAGCATTAATCAAAATGTTACGCAGACGAAGTTGCGCCGGTCAGCTAGTATAAGATATACTAATTTTAAATGTTCCCGTAGCATAATTTCCGAAAAATATCATACCAATGACTCTTTAGGCTTCTAGAAGCAAAAAAACAAATTAAATTCAGGACAAGGTTGCATTACAAATTAATATATGTTATGATGAAGAAAAATATGAGCATGCGTCTGAGATGCAGCTTATCAGTTGAGGGTTGCCAGGTCATCTGCACAAGGTGGTCCTGCCCGTGCCCGTCCTGATAACCGTGACATACTAAACAGGATATTGAACATTAAAGATGGAATAACAAGCGCTTTAAGGCTGGTAAGATTTTGGAGAAATAAATAGACTTAATCTGGAAGACGAGTTAAAGAAAGAATAGTATAAAAAACACAGTTAAAAAAAACCAAATAGGTATAAAATGCCTAAACTGTTTTCAAAAGTGTAATGTGAAACATTGAGGTTTTTAATACATAGGTATACCTAAAAGTTTTTTTTTATTAAAAAAAGTGAATGATAAAATACAGTTATTTCTGTTGTTAACAAACACATAAATCATCAAAAAAAGAGAGGTCGGTGTTTAATATCCGACTAAGAAGGGACACCTAGACAAACTCCACACAGAGGAGGAGAGGACGAGATGGAAGCCACAGCCTCCTTTAAAGTTCAGACATAATCTTAGTCGGATCATAAGAGGACGATGCAAATTAGTGTAGTTTGTGTAAGAACCACACATTTGTGCGGTTCTGACCACTTCTTCTTAAATGGACCTGTCATGGTATATAAAACAATCATCAAAACAGAATCTTTCGCGTAGATCTAGCAAAGGTTTGCTATAAGTAGTAACACTTGACTGTTATTTTGTATTCTTTATTTTACTATTTTTATATTTGTTTCTACTTGCTATGAAAGAGCGGAGTCTCCTTATACAGGCATTTTTTGCTTACAAGGAGGCTCCAATCACTAACGTGTTTTTTTTTTAAATTAAGATAACGAAATAAACAATTTTTAATTTTAATTTTTAATAACTTGATCTACGAAAACCACCTCAATTAACCGATTTTATGATGCTCTCAAAGTGAAACAGTTACCATGGACACGTAGTTGACAGGTAAAAATCGAAGGTTATAATCGAAGGTTAGAGTGATTCACTTATTAACAAAACGTTGAGAGTTAGATGGTCGAATACATATGAAGTGCCAATGAGGAAAGGTTATAGCTAGAGACGTGATAACAGATTGTTTACGAGAGCATTGTGATAAGTAAATAGGCGCACGACAGTCTGTAGTGAGAGTACTGATGTAAGTGAGTTTTGGTAGTAGCTACCTTTTTTTGGCATTGTTAGCAAGACAAATAAGGATCGCAGATCCCTGATAGGGTTAATATTCCGTTAATTTATTCTAGTTTAAAACAAATTAGTAATCTTTCAATAATTTTTTAAATCGATCCGCAACAAATTCAACCACTTTTTTGTGATGAACACTGTCGAAAGCTTTAGTAAAATCGAAAATACCTTGCGGAACTCCTTCCAAGTTCCAAGGCGTTCTACAGTAAGTTGAGTGGGTTATTTACGATAAGTTAGTGGGATTATAAAAAAATAACGTCTTTTGTTACACACACATTTAATTGTTATTATAATATTAACTTACTGAATGGTCCTGAGTTTGATTCGAAGTTGAAGTTATTTCTTGACTCTGAGTTGACGGTCTGTGGTGCTGGTGTCAGAGGTGGTAACGTGGTAACCTCTTGAGGTACATTTGGAGTATCGTCAAAGTTTACTGCGTCATTCTCTGCCGGTGATACGGTATCTGTTGAAAGTTTCATAGTAATTAGGATAGTGTTATGCCTATTTGGACATACTACTTATTTTTATTAATCTGGTTAAGTGGAGAGATTAAAAACCACTTTCTGGTTCTGTCAAAATTTGAAGATGACAGAGAAAGAATGATGTCTTAAATATGTTTACCAGTAAACATAAAAGTGGTGGTCACGTCATGTGCATCGGCAGGTCAACGCCTTTGAAGAGAAAAGAAGGTCGCAATTAGATTTAAATCGTTATGACCTTAAAGCTACATCACCTACAGCTCTTGAGAGCACATGAAATAGCAAAATACCAAAGCTCTCGACAACCACCCTAGAAAGCCATCGAATGCGGTCATTGTGGCCGAATTCGGCTAGATGGCGTCATCATAATCACACTTTATTTGTTATTTATGGTTAAAGCAGATCTTCTTAATATTCTTATTAGTATTCGAGGTAAATTATGATTGAAATGAAGCTGTAAAACTGGTTTTATCAAAATAGTAATCGAAATAGATTAAAACCAAACAGGAAAAAACTCACAGACTTCGTGACCTGTGTTAGAATTTGTTCGATTCGTTCTAAATGAATTTCCTATTAATTTCAACGACCTTTAAATGAATAAGTTATGAATTAATTAAATTAAAATTGCTTTGCTGACTTTGATTTTACAACCTCGGTCAATATTTGAAAAATAAAAGTATTAATAATACTTGAAAATTCATATTTTTATGGACTGGGGAATGTGATGGCTGCACTGACAATATTTTATTGGATGACATTCAAGTCGATGACCCATTCTATAGATGAAATCTACGATCTGCGATGATCTGCGATACTAGAGACATCTCAGATACAGCTACAGTATGACCACTTTAAGTTTCCAGTTCAAGGTGGCGCTGCATGTCAAGAAAAATGTATCGATATGGCAAACTGGTACATTTATTTTAGTTCTATGAATTAAAGCTACCTATTGAATAATTAAAACTAAATATTAACAAAAAAGGATTTATATAAAATAAACTAAGTAATTAAATAAACAACAGGACGCTTAGGCGTCTAAGTACTCCTCCACATTGCTGTCATCCGGAAACGTGCCCTGAAGACGGGCAGCATTGCCACATTGAATGGCAATGCTGTAAATAGTCGTCCGCCGGTGTCGGGAGCAGGGTACAAGCTACCGGTGGTTAGAGCTGCAGTGACAGGAATCCTTTCACAATGAGGGCCGTACCGAGGAGTACTGCCTTCTGCATCAGGCTCTTGATCCAACCGCCTAACGAGAGCCTTGACAGATGTTCGTTGAGGCCCTTGGTCATCAGGACATTGGCCGTTACGTCAATCGGCACAACAATAGCAGAGTTCACACAGCACAGCCGGTAACTTCGTGCGCAAAGTTTTAGTTCTTGGTTTTCAGAGATAAGTTGGTTGAAGTGTGAGGACGGGGGATTCATACCCTCCAAACCGGAAACCCTATGCATGGCGCTCTTTGACGGCAGAAAAACAGTGCTACAAGGATGTTTTGGCGCTCAAATGACGTTGACAGGCGAGCATCTATTGGTGAAAAAATAAGATGGCGGTACTTCCCCGGACAAGTCACAAAGAGCTTAATAATTAGGGATCGGAATAGGTATGCCATTCGCTGGATTTAGTTACCGTTATCATAACAGGGATATGCCTTCTGAATGCCGGGTAATATATTATTTATTTTATTAAACCGTTTCTTTATTGATAACTACATATTTTAGGAGTTCGTATTTTACATAGTAAATAAATATTTTTCCGCTGTTTTAAATTTATAGGGGTGTATTGTTTATAAAATCTAGTAATCGAAAAACACAACATGCATTTTTTTAACACATCCTATTTATTCACAACGAATTTCATTCTTTTAAATAAAAATATAATATCTACAATCATAAAACTAGAAGGAAACTCAAGGAGGCAAATGAAATTAGGGCGGGCAGCCCTACCGCGCTGCCTTATTTCAAGGATAGGGCCGAGTCACATTATTTGATTGATTTAAAAGAGTGTCCATGGAGTTTCTTGCCCATTCTTCTCCATAGAGATCTACGCTTTGGAATGGGCAACTACAGTACTTTCACAGTTATTATGTCTTGTGACTGGGACTGTAGCTTCATTTTTTTATTGCTGTCTTTGTTTCGACAATTCAAAAGTGCCTGTAATTGGCCTACTTGAAATAAATGCTTTGATTTTGATTTTGATTTTGAATACTGACAGATATCTACATATACTATGGTTTAACTTCATCTAGTACATCGACATTCAGAAAAATATGGCATGTCCATATTAACATTATCATTTAGGTTCAATGACCCGAAATTGCATTCCGATCCCTATTAATAACATTCATAATAATGCCAAATAAACAGTTTTTACGAGTTAAAAGGCGTGTAAATGAAAAGGTGATACGTAAAACGTAGGCACGTAACGGTCAATGACTTCATATAAACTGACGAAATGTCAAAAGGTTACATTATATCCTAAAACACGTCAATAACGTCAACCAAAAATAAATAAATAAAGCCGGTTATCCAATTTGAAGGAACGATTTTCAGATTTTTAACTGCCCTAAAAAAAGTTAAACTATAAAAAGTTGCCTGGTAGAAAATGTCTATGACATAAGCCTGCCTCTGTACTCTATGCTAAAAGTATTAAATAAACGTATATTACCTTCACTAGGTCTCACGTTGTTCTCCTTGTTATTCTCATCCTGGTATGCAACATTTCCTCCATCTTGAGGTGGCTGATAAACTTGACCATTATCATAGTTTGGTTGGAAGTTCCCATTGGCTGGGTTAGGTTGGAAGTTAACATTCCCACTGTTCTGCCCATTCTCAATATAAACTGGAGCGTTTGTTGGAAAAGCTATCGGTCTTCCAAAGTTTTGTCCATTATTATAGTTGTTGTAGCCGTTCTGTGGGTTTCCTTCCGGAACTTCCACTACGTATATGGTGTCCTGTTGGTTATTAGGATTGATGACTGCTGGTGTATTAAGCTGCTGGTTAAAGAAGCCTGATGTTCTGTCCCTGAATCTCCTTCCCTGGAAGCCATTGTTACGGTTTTCTCTTTGTGGGAAGAAACCTGTGGAAGAAAACCGGAATTGGATCATTGGTTTTGATTAAATGCGGTAACACGATTCTGCTTTCTTTTATAAAGACCGATTTTCATTGATCTAGTATTTTATTTCAGCGCAATTTGACTAGTGATGACTTTGTGTTAGCCGTTCATACCCATAAAATGTATAGTATCAGATTTTGTTTTTTGGCAAAAGCCCGCTCCACTATTCACAAACCACTGCAACTCCTGAAAGCCAGAATCAACAGTGGCGACCACCAGAAAAGCGCCGAGACAATGAAGCTCGACGAAGCCCCAGAGAAACGATTTAAATGTCTTGGATCCCGCAACGAATTTAATCAGAAAATAATAGCGGATGAGAAGGAAACATCGCATTTCTTGATTGCAGAAAAAAATGCTATATCTCATAGATACTTATCCTTAAACTATATACGTACAGCATAAAAATCACGTTCTTTCCTGCAATGCGTTATTCCGGTTAAATACTGGTTCCGGATTTAACTACTTTTCAAGACCGTTATGACATTATAGGTTTGGCCGGTTTTGCTTCTTGACGTCATATGAAATACCGGTGTAATTTTGATCTTTTACCAATTACTGCGTTTTAATCTTAACTGGAAATTGTGGGATTACTTGTAGGTCTAGCGCCATCTCTTTCCCACTCTCGAAATAGAACTAAAACATTGCTGCATTAAGAGGACATAGTAACCCCGCTGGATTTACCATCACCCCCTGAGCAAGCGTAAGCCAAATCAGCTCATGTTCTTACTGTGGAGTGGGGACACAGACCTCCATTATGAGAGGGAGGTAGGCTGTTATCCACAAGGCCCAGTGCGCCCAGTGCGGGTTCGTGGAAGTCACATGGCTTAGAGTTTTTTTGGTTCTAGAACATGTTGGTTTACTCACGACGTTTTACTTCACCGTTCTCCGTGGTGATTAATGCTTCAAATATTTTGGCATCCGACAAACGATTAAATATTGTTGTAATAGATCCTCGAACAAGATAGAATTGGCAGGAATTTTGTGTTCGAAACTTTATAATGCATCATTTTGACTATTGTACTTTAATAGGCGATTGTTTCTATGATAATAAACCTTGTTGGTCACAATGACTTCTTGTGTACCTAGCTTTATGAAGCAATGCACTACAAATAAATAGCTACTCGTAAATAAACTTGGTATTTTTTTATAATATTTAGTACGTATCGTATTGCTGTTGCAGCTACATCTAAGATATGAAGGTCTATTAAAATTTACCTAAATTAATGTTCTCTCACATGTTGCTTATTGTAATACATTTTTATTTTTTTCCTAATTGCTCTGAAGTTTTTTCATATCACTTTTTTTTCAGTCTCTATCGAGCCAAAATACATTACATCATATAAAAAATACATCACATCTTCTTTTTCTTGCTGCTTCTATTTAAATAACACGAGATCACTTTCTTCTAAACTTACATATCTAATACCAGGATTTCAGTGTTCTCCCCCTTTAACATAACCTATCTATCTTTCCCTTTTTTTCTTCTACGTTCCCTACGTGCTGCGGGTAGTGCCCACATACGCAGCGTCTTCAAGTAAAGCGGTCCATCTACCATTTAGCCGACCTTTTTTATTTCACTTTTTTCTAGCCTGTGTTTAAATAGGTATTCGCCGCATACATAACGTCGGCGGCAGTGTATTATACATGTATCTACATTTTTTGGCGAAACACATTTTTTAATCAAAATGGATAAATTAGGTAACCTGCCGGCAAAATAATGAGATAGCTAGTCAGCACGCACGGTCGGTAAAACAGACGAATCTAGTACCTTTGTCATACTTGTCAGTTGATATTTAAAACAGTTTTTAGTTTCTCCTGTAAAAAGGGTGTTGTGCATTTACTTTATTTATTATAAAGTATGATCAAGCTGAGTGACCACATGGTTTTTTAATGAAAATTACTTTGTTCACATTATCAAACTATACTCCAACCATAAGACGAGGTATTTCCACACAGGTTACCATATACTTGGTTGTTTGCCGTCTGCATAATAAGTCGTTATGTTTAGTGTCAATTAGCACCGTTTATTGCCATTGAGTCACTTTGTTATTTCTATAGCGTGTAGAACTTTTTATTATTTACATACATAGATTTCTACGTCAATTAACTTTAATTGTACTAAGGAACTTTGACACTACTTCTATCATTTAAATGCCTAGTGTAGGAAGTATAGTAAGTTTATGATTACGCGTAATACAGTAATTTATATTATTATTAATTGTAATTCAAGAGAATTACAATTCAATTCAAGGCTTTCTTGTTATATGAATTTTGACATTATTTTTGTTTTTGTAAGAGGGGTGTGGCAGGCTAAGGGTTGGACCGTTGTTGATCTGTGGTTTGGAGAAATAATGTTTGAGTATCATGATCTGCCTAGCTTTTTTCCTACTACATATATTGAATTTGAATCAGCTTCCAGTGAAATGTTGGCGTGCGTATATTTTAAATTATGTTGTGTGGTCAAACTTGTCGGTTTATTGCTGCAAGAATTTCTTTGTTTGTAATTTAACAGTCTTTCATGTATAATCTATCTTTCAGAATAAGATGGCAGGATATTCTCAACTCCGATCTATCTATAGATAGTCAAGTGGAAGAATAACATCAGGGCTTAGCCTGACAGTGGCAACAATTGCCTCTGAAGATTGCCAAAATTATAATGAATCATACATACAGCCCATTAACGTATAAGTGCCAGTAAACATGGGCTCAATAATAACCACTATAGTCGTCACTGATCGTCATTACTTTTCACACCACCTGCTCGTAAATGTCAAATTTTATCATTCAAAAAAAGTAAAGCAAGTCATTAATGCCATAAGGCAGTAATGTTGTACTGAATTTCATTACTGCCCGCTGGGCAATATTGTGATTTGAATTTGGAACCTTAAATAACAAATTGCATGAAAACTTTTACCAAAGAGTTTTCGCTGCGCAGGTTTTAGTTGCAACTTAATAGTAATGTTATGTGAAATAATAAGAAACAATAATGGAAATTAATTAAACAAAAATAGTTACGACATTAAAAACAATTGTTTTTTGCAAATGGGTAAGTCCAAAATGATTAAATAATTGACTCGCCCTATTTTTTTTTATCTGTAACGGGAATGGCGGCAAGTCATCATAACAGCTGATCGAAGGCTGTGGTGCTCACCCCAGGGTTGCTAGATCGAGTTTTTGAATTTTCCGCAAATTCAATGTATGCTTTTTTCCCCATTTTATTTTTCAAACAGGAAATGAAACAGAGATTTAAAGCTATTTTCACTCACAAAAAGTACCACAATAGTATCGAATTTTGTTTCTGTGTTTGTATTGCCTGATCCCGTTCACGCACGACACCCTGCATTCGGCTTATTAAACGCAAGTTATTGTTACAAATTAGTAATTCGGCTGTAAAATATCTCTTGAATTCTTAAATTTTACCTGATTTTTAGTGTTGTAACTTTCTCCAAGGATTTAATTTTCCCAAATTTTCCCCTAGAACGATTTGTTTCCCTAAAAAAGGAAATTTATCCTTAATCTCCTAACACTGGCGCACCCCCGCTGTAGAATCTTGGTGCGCAACGTCATATTTCGAAAGTCGAATTGATTTTTATTTCCTCGCAGTAGATTTTAAAAATAGAATATGCTTCTCGGAATAAAGGTCATTTAGACCTTTAGGTCATTTTACCAGGGCATTTCTCTCAGGATTCGACTCTTAACTCCCTCGCTTTGCTCAGGAGTTAACTCAAAGCTCCCTCGTTGCATTCGGGATTCAAAATATTGCCTGTGACGTAAGACACTGCTTTATCCCCTTGGTGCATAATCTACTATTAAACATCATGTTTGTCGCCGTAGTTAGCGAAAATGTGATTCTGCAAACTCGTGGATGCAACGGAAATCTATATACATTGAGTAATGTATATATTTTCATATATTCAATTGCCACATGTATGAAGGATCATCAGATTTATTTTTTGTTATGCCAGGACAAGGTTCATATGAAGATTTTTTTTTGGAAAATCGATCCGAGATGTGTCGCAAGTTAAAACATTTGTAAATTAAAACTATTCATTGTTGTAAGTAGGTACCTACGTAGTTGGGTTGTGATTTTATTTAAGTAAATAAAGTTATTAGAGTGCAGGTTTTTTGTCAAAACTGAAATCATATTGCAATGATTCAACAAAGTGTTCTACTAAGTAGCGGTCAGTCGTGGCCATTTACACTTGGCTAATTATGTCCAGTCAATTGGCCATAATTCCAATATTTTGGAGGAACTCAACCGTAACGAACAAGGGGGAATCACAAACAGACAACAATTCATGGGGTTTTTCATGTGTTTACATGGGAAATTAATGGTTTAGTCGAAGTATACATCGCCTCATCATCTATCAAAACTTTTGCTTCCAGTCTAACCGAATGCAGCTGTATCTTACATGGAGTGTCTGCCTATCTGACCTCCACGACCCAGTTACTGCGTAAGATAATAATAGCCCTCGATACGTCTCGTAGTCAGACTTTTGGGCCTCTGACAAGTCTGAAAATCAGCCACTTATTCAGAAGACCACCCGCAACCACCGTCAAAGATGGCTGCCCTTAATTTGCAGAGTTGTATAAAATGGGTATAACAGGCGAAAAAGACGGAAAGTGTCAATTTCATAAGAAATTTATTTCTCTGACTGACTGTTTTTTGAAATCCGTATTAGATCATTAAACTCATACTCATATATTACTGTGTAAATAAAAAAATGCCGGATGCGGTCTCAAAAGGTGCTAACTACGCGTAGCGTTTTTTTCGTTCCATGAGGAAAATGGCTGTATACAAATCAGCGTACTAAGATAATTTACACAGTTCCGTGTCTGGCGGTGGTGTTGCCATAATTAAGTTCATTAAGTGTGGTTCATAGCCCGATACAGGGAGGTCAAGGTTGAGCTTCTATGATTCTGTGTTTTTGACATAATCATTAATTTGGGATTACTTAATGAATGTCTAGTCTATGATATTCTCAAACAAAAAAGTTGTCTGTTTTTTTGTTATGGTCGTTGAAGGGGATTCCCTCTATATTTAGACACTGTATACAGGGTTATTTGTAAAACACCGTTAACCTTGCAAGACTGTGTTACTGTCGTCATAAACAACAACTTTTGTTCTATGACTTTTTACAAAACATAATACATTTGCCAAAAACAAACCTTCAAGATTTCGTTGTCCTATCTAACACATTTCAACTCTGTATTTTGCTGTACCTACATACCTACCTACGCCTGTCGCGCACTGTCCTCGTAGTAATACTTTTGGGTTAGTAACTCTTTACGCTACGATTCCCGCCTTTTTACGCAAAAGCCAAATGATACCTACAATCGGACATTTGACATGGAAATAACCTTGATATTTCACGGTACCTACGTACTAAACACCGTAATAAAAACAAACTACCAATGACTTCTCACATTTTCTGTAAAGTTACAACGGTATAGCACTTGATAAAAGTATTTGTTCGTAGATAGACTGAATCCACTCTCCCTTCATACTTAACCAGGCTTAGGACTGGCTACATTAAAAAATTAAATGAAATCGCATTTAGGTAATTGAATTACCTACCTACCTACGTAATGTGGCGTAAGTTACGTTAACAGGTTTTGGCGTGGCGATATTGTTTATTAAGGACGCATTTACAAATCTGAAGTAAATAAGCTGTTTTTCGATACATTTTGCGAACAAACGAAAACAAATCAAACATAACTAACAATTATTACCTTAAAGGTGCAATTGAACTCTTTGGCATTATTTTCAACTTAGGCACTACTTACGATACTAATTGCATTACGCAAGTCAAAAATATTATTTATGCAATTATGGAATTCCTTAGAAAAAAATATTAATTCTTATTTTTGCGAGTGAAGGTGCGAGACAAAGATTGTTCGGGGCGGCCGGCGTCCCTTTGTGCCTATTGTTATTTGATAATTGTAAGTAAATGCCGCGCGCGCGCCGGCCAGCCGCAATGACTAGTTATTAGTATTATTTGATGTTTGTTTACTTTTCGTTCCGCGTTGCAATATCCCATGGAAGCAGACATAATTACCTCAAAATGGTAGTAAGAATAATTACAGAAATATTACAAATAGCCGCAGAAAATAATAAGTTCCCGTTTAATTTTTTCTCATATTTTGCCATAAGACATGAACCTTAACGGGTGGCATTAAGGTTTATTTTATTTCATCACTGTCTAGATTTATTGCTCAGGAATTGTTTAATGAAATGTTAGTCCGCGCGTCAAACTTTATTTCCTCCTAATTTCACACAGGTATCCGTGCGTATGTGTGTGAGAGCCGTATCAATGTAGTGTTGCGATTCGATACCTATCATATTTTGTAAACGCGTCCATAAAATAACTTATTGTAAACACATTTGGTGCGGATAACAATGTCGGCACAAAACTAGGTACAATATCCATTTTTATTTTTTAATGCAGGCGTATTTAAAAAGTGGAATCAGCATATTTACAACAATTGGATGAATAAGTATTAAAATCAGTATTTACAAATTATTACCTCTCAAGTTCAAGTCTCGTGGATGTCGGTGAGTATCGCGCACATAGCGTTCAAAATAATCACCTTCACAACCAACACAAAGTCCACACCTAAAAAGTAACTGTTCATTCACTCGCGAAAGCACAGCGGAGTTTGTTTTTATTTGATTAAACGCCCAATTAATCTTTTCAATTAACATGTCGCGGCTTGTGATTACGCGACCCGTGTACACCAATGTCTTTACATGTCCCCACAAATAAAAGTCTAAAGGCGTGATATCTGGCGATCTAGGGGGCCAAGCACGAGGTCCGCCACGTCCTATCCATCGACCAGGATATTTGCTATTTAATAAGTCTCTAACTCGGCGAGCATAATGCGCCGGCGCCCCGTCTTGTTGGAAGTACATACCACGTAAATCGGCAAGTGGTATTTCTTCTTCTAATACCGGTAGCGTTTCAGTAAGAAATTGTTCATAACTTTCACCGTTCAGTCTATCCAAAAAGATAGGGCCGAGTAATGTGGAATTCACAATTCCCGCCCACACATTCACACTAAACCTGTGTTGGTAATTATGTGGCCTGGGTTCGTGCGGGTTTTCATAACACCATAGGTGGTCATTTCGTGTATTAAATAAACCCACTCTTCCGAATGTAGCCTCGTCCGTCCATAAAATTGTGGGCCGTTCAGCTAAGTACCAATTGCAAAAAGCGACTCGTGCTGGTTTGTCCGGTTCAGTCAGCTCCTGCGCACGATGAAGGTGGTAAGGATATTTTCCTTCAGCGTGAATGACACTCCACGCGAAGTATTGACTAACATTGAACCGCCGGGCTGCGTCGTTGGTACTTGCTGCAGGATTAGCTTCGAAGAATTCGACGATACCTTCTTCTTCTCGTACTGTGTGCCTCGGTGGACGACCACTATCCCTGATGGGATTCCGGAATTGCCCGTAATCTCGTAACCGCTGTGTGGCGGCTAGCATTGTTTCACGGTTAGGTATACGTACGTTTGGGAATCGTATGGCGTATTGGCGACAGGCTTCCGAAACATTGTCATCACACCTAGCTAGCATTCGCACCATTTCCGTATACTCGACATTGGAAAATTGATACGCCATCATGTAAAGATAATTACGTCCGCACTGCCGAATTTCACTACAATGACACGTAATGACGCGACGCAAGCGCATCAAGGCGAACGAACTACTGAAGGCCGCCCGTAAATAGGTCAAGTTCAAGCGCCCCCGCCGCCCTTACCCCGCTCCCCTCGCTATTGTGTTATCGCTTTCTTTTGCTTCGCATAGACTTCGTAACATTTAGAGCGTTCAATTTAAATATTTTTATTTTTGTATGAAAATCTGATGAACTAAAATATGATGATTTTTTAAAAGTCATAGAACAAAAGTTGTTGATTATGATGTTAGTAACATAGTCCTGAGAGGTTATCGGTGTTTTACAAATAACCCTGTATAAGTATAATAAAAGAGGAGCTCGTGGTAAAATAATATCAGCCACTCGGGTCAATCTTCAGGTTAAGCCGTGCTTGCCTGGGTTGGTCTGTGGATGGGTGACCACCCATTACATACAGAGTTTCCGCCGTGCCTCAGAAAGCACGTTAAGTCGTTTGTCCCGGCTGTCATTTGTAAATCTTTGACAGTCGTAGTCGTAGCAGGTAGTCAGTGGCCCGAAAGTCTGACATCCAGTCTTACCAAGGGGTATCCGCATTACCCAGTACTAACTGGGTTGTGGAGGTCAGATAGGTAGTCACTCCATATAAAATACTGGTATTCAGATGCATCCGGTTACACTGGAAGCCGACCTCAACATAGTTGGGAAAAGGCTTGGCAGATGATGATGATATAAGTATAATAAAAAATGTCCAAAATCAATTTGGATTCGCAAAAAAAAAATCGACGAACGATTATTTTGAAATCATGACCAATCCACTAAACTTTTGTACCGAAAAGACTCAATCATTAAAATACTAGAATGACAGGCCAGACAGGTTTTCGTATGAGAATCAAAATCATGTTGTTTGGCCATGTAGTGAATTGATATTGTTTTGGTTTAATTTGTTTGGGGAGGAAGAAAGAAATTCTAAGTACCTTTGCTTTATTTCAATCAATTATAAACAGCTAGACTAAAGAATTTAACTAATAACGAAGACTGTAAACCCAATTATCAATCTCAAGTAGTATTTTTCAATAACTTTTCTTATTTGAGGAAGAATATGTCAAATACCTAATGTGTTTTTCTCTATTTTTTTATTGAAAAATAAAGGATTTGATCAAATAATGTGTTAGGGTGCGAGATAGCCAGCAACATCAAGGCTTTGTTGGCCTTTCTCGGGGAACTGGGGTGGATCGAATAAAGTTCCCACCCGTACGCAAAATACGCGCGTTGGTCGTGGAGTTGCGGACACCGGCCCGCTATACAATACAATACGATAGGGTGGTATATATCAGGAATAGTCCGGAGTCTGGATTTGTGACCGTTCGAGAGCAATAAGCTCGCTCTTATTATATGGGACTTATTTTGTTTTGTGGTGAACTACCTATAGATACACTTCTGCAAAACCCTTGGGCAATAAAAAGCGCGATGTTATGTTAAAATATGTTAAACGGCATTGTTTATTCTTCCGAATACAAGTAATCTGACGATTCAAATATAGCCTTTAACTGGTAGACTTTTTAAGCCACCCTTTTTTTTCCGGATGGGAAATCATCAAATGACTTCTCCCGCTCTGGGCTGAGCGGGAGGGAGTGTCAGACTTTTACTGACTAAAACCCACCCATGTTCCTTCATAGCCCTTTGTGTTCCCCGGCAGGCATCGGCCCTTGTGGGCCCCTTCCCTATGCTGACAGCTCTTTGAGGCGCGCGTGGAACACGAACGCGCCGTCGACACGGCCTGTCTTCGTAAGACGGAGGGACGGCGAACTAGCCCTTAGCTCACCGTCCACAGGTTATAAGCCACCCTGCAAGTGACGTCTGCGTTATCAATATTTATCATAACTCGGTGAAAAGGGGAAGCCCTTCCTTATTCATATCCGTACCATTGACCTCTTGATCTTAGGATAACATCATTTGTAAATAATCATGCTAAACACATGATACCAAACGTGTTGTATAATGTTTTTTATTGAGATGTTCTTTTTCTTGTTTTTGCCTCAAATGTACGTTATTGTTGAGTAAATTATTCGTCTACCTCCGTTGTATTTTTTGTTAATTTTATTTTGTTGGTCTATTGAATGTTGTTTTTGTGGAATGCAACTTCATGCACTCAACTTAAGTATTAGAATTCAGAATGCATGATCTAAGGTCATAACGTTTTTGCTAGCAAGTTTTCAGACCAGAAAATATGCAAAGGCATCTTCGCATTCCTCCTTATGAGTTCTTCACTGATATAGCTAAACTTTTTGGTCATGAACTCGGCTATTCAAAATGTAGGAAAGAAACAAATGAATGTGTTTTGCTACATGTTTTTTTAAAACAGCAGATTGATGATCGTTATAGCAAATCGAATCAAACTTACAAGTAATTAACTTTTTTTGTTCGCACTAATTGCGAGATGTTGATGTTATTGATAAAACCTTCTAGTTTTATGTAAGGTCACTCTTATTTATGTTTTATTAACAAAACGTGGACAGGAAACGTTCAACAGAATCAATTACAAAACAAAAAAAAAATTAACTTTTTTTTTACATAAAAGTACTGTCGGCAGTAAATACTCACCAAATTGACACACCACAGTTTGCACACTTAAACATATACACAGAAAAACACAAAACCCTTTAGCCATCATCACTTCACACACGTCGTATACTTACGACCACTCGGACTCAAGTGACACTTCAGCAACGACCGATTGTTACCGACAATCAACGAAGACTGAACTTCACGGCCAGTCTGATGTGATATAAGCATAATGATTGCTTGCGTCACCGTTATAGGGAAATTCATTTACAGTGAGTATACTTATTTGGGTATTTTGATCCGGAATCGGGGTTGTAGTTTGTGGCATTGACAAGTGTGTTTTAATTACTGGAGGGGTCGTCAAGGTTGGTGATTTATGACAATGAGCATAAAATAGAAATAATGAGCACTGATAGTATACAAGCTTAGTAATATACATAGCAGGGTTCTAAATTTAACAGCATTCTTCTGCCCTTATCCTAATTTATATGGGGTTGCGGCGCAGCATGTCTTCTTCTTCCTTAATACTCTGTTACTTGCCATCATAGCAGACACCGCCTTTCTAGCCATATCATCCTCCACACAGTCCATCCATCGTTTCATTGGTCTTCCTCTACTCCTATAGCCATCTACATTGATACTCAACATTTTTCTTACCACATTTTCCTCATCTCTCCGCATCACAATATGTCCATACCTTTTTCTTAATAATGATAATTTCGTTATTCAATTATTATGTAAAGAAAGACATTTATAAATAACTAGCTGTGCCCGCGGCTTTGCTCTCGTGACCGCGTATTCTTTGGTATTGTCAAGGTACATTACATGGGAACGTGAAGTCATAGTATATTCCTAACATCCTCTACAAATAATATACTAATTAACTGACTTACTGTTAATTTAAACTAAAACCTGTTAGTACATACTTGTTTTAAGTATTAAAGGAACTCATAGTCAATTTCTGGGGGGATTCAATTTAGATTGCCATCGGCACGCTAAGAATAAGTTTATGAACGAAAGCAAATACATTCAACTCATGATTTATCCTGAGTCCCAAACCCAACGGTTAATATCCCTAGAAATTAAAAAAGACGCTCAATTGCAAATAGAGAAAGAAAAATACTTGTACTACAGCAAGAACATGTAAACTTATCAGAATATGTCATCTGTAGTACTTTTTGGATTTTGAAGAAATCATCATCATCATTCTCCTGCCCTTATCCCAATTTATTTGGGGTCGGCTCGGCATGTCTTCTTCTTCCATACTTCCCTATTACTTTATGGAGAAATTGTTAAAGAAAAATAGAAATGCAAACGAAATCAGTACAAAAAAAATAAATTGGAAATCAAACAAACACAAAAAGTGAAATTAATATTGGGCTCGTACTTGCAACCACGTAATTTACAGAGTGGTATGAAACCGCTAGGCCGTTTATTCCGTTTATATAATATATGAATAGCCGTTTTCATGCTTGTCATGACTGAAATGACAAACAATTGAAGAATACGGGCATAAAGAACCTCTTCAAGCACACAGCGTGACAATATACAGGCTACTATTTGAAGAAGCCTTCAAATGGCTGCCTAAAACGGAATATTTGTAAAAATAAAGTTTTAAGAAAGGAATATTTGTACAAAATGTGAACAGTAGCACACATGCAGTAGTTGTTGCGCCATTTCGGAACATCGTTTTCTATTTATAATATATTGGACGCGCAAGGCACTGAGCGTTCCCCGTGGACAGTTGAGTCACAGACTTCCCGTGTACAGGCCTTGACAGTACGCTTTAAACAAGGTTATTTTGACCTGATCAGTACAAAGAAAAAATCTGTGTGCCAGCATGTTCCCACGGACCGCCAACGCCCTGCGCTCCCTCTCCACGTCATCATCGTCTTTAAGGTCGTCGACAAGTATATGCCCCAGATATTTAAACTTGGCCACATGCTTTATATTAGCGCCGTTCAAAGTAATTGAAGGAATCGAATTCCAAAATAGTTTTTCAAATCAGACTGTTATTTGCAGATATTACCGCGTTCAAACAAATATTCAGTTTTATTATATTGGTTCTAGCTTATTAGTTCGGTAATTGTCCCCCCGTAGGACATTCGTATATTAAAAAGTATCCTATGAGATAATTTCATCCAAGTCCGTTCAGTAGTTTTTGCACAAACTTTCAAATTTATAATATGTAGTAGGTATTGTAAAAAGTAAATGTAACCTGATGGGATGCTGAGCTCACTTCGCTCGCTCTGAGGCCGTACGTACTTTTTAAAGCTCCGTTAAAAGTTGAATCAAAGATGCACATCTCTAGACATAATCCTTCCCCCACGCATACTGAGTGGTCGCCCTTCACTCTATTCGTCGGTATTGGGACAGCGTGTATAATGAAGTGCTTATACCTCATACCTAGCTCTCTGCCAAAGCGCCTCATTAATAGGTTTATTTCAAACCAACACAGCAGAAGCACTCCTCACCCTCACTAACAAGTTTCTGAGCGAGACGGCACGAACGCTGTCTCTCACTACCAAAAATTGCGCGTCTGAGTAAACCACACAATCGCATGGGTCAACCTAAACGTATTGTACGGGAAAGCCTCGCCCTGGGAGAACCGCCTTCTTGATCACGGTTTCCCGATACCAGGTAAGTATGAAATCTCTACAGTATCCGCGATTCAGAAAACGGACCTGGACGTACAACGCCATCTAGATACGAACTCGGAACTAACTTGTGACGTCACGGGACGATGGGATGATGGTAAATATTCTGATGGGTGCGTAACTATGGACTTATACGAATCTACAAAGTCTGGTAACTATAAACAGGAAAGAATTTCTTAATGAAGAAAATGAGATATGGGAATGGCAAAAAAAAATCTTTCAGCCTTGTCCTGAAAATGAACACAAAAAAAATCTGTTAAATCGGTCGAGCCGTCCTCCAGTGACGCTCCGTCATACAATGAAGGCAATTCAAATTTGGGTAAATAGAACAATATAAACTAAAATTGCGCTTCGTCGCACAAGTTGTTGCTCCCTTTCCACCACTAGGACCTGGTGGAGTTCAGCCCTGTACATCTCGACATGGCGAGGCAACAGGTGCATCGCTCCAGTGCATCCTAGCACCACCGATAAAGTAATACAAAGACTTTAGCGACAAGATCTTAGAGCGGTGAGCCGGCCAAAAGGCTCGCCGACTCGAAGGAGACTGTACGGGATCCTCTGATCACCCTGACGGTCAACGCCCTGTCAGGCTGTCCGCGCACACCGTACGATCCCCGCATCCTGGTATACAGGGTGGAAGCTATCAGCGGGGCTGTTAGGGTAACTACCTTAACCGATGCAGCTACACGAAAAAGGTCTTAGAAGACTATCTACTACTTAAAAGAATATCCATTTTTGTGAAATTTTGATCCCCATTCACGTATTTTCAAAAAATGGTACAGTTAGCAAAAATAAATAAATCTTTATTTTCAGACCCGAGATCCATAACAAAATAACATAAAACAATTGGTACTTACTAACTAAAACAAGTCTATAATCTCAACTTACATATCTAAAAGACGGCCTGTGTGCCGCAACCCTGTGGCAAATTATTTGGCCATCCACCCTACCGGCTACAGTAGCCACGAGGCTGTTGGCTGTTGAGTTTGTTGATTAATGCAATATACTTTCCGATTCCCAAAATTCATCAAAATCGGTTTAGTAGATTGGTTTCTAAATTAAAATAGCTAGGAAAAAATATGTCATCCAAGTGACCGAAGTTGCGAATGCTTTAGTGTGACTTGCCAGTGGTGTTTATGAATTACGAAAAACGATGAAATGTTAAAAAACGTAAAATAAAAAAAGACGACTTCCAAAAATTTTTTTTTTTGGTTTAACGGTTTAGAAAACACCGATTACATTAACTTGTGCTCCCACATTTGTGTACCCAGTGGCGTATAGAATCGTTTATCAAGACAAAAACACTTCAAGAGCAAACACTATTACTCAGATAAAGTTTAAGTGGGTAGATGCGGTTGTGACGCCGCCTATATATAAATATAAAAATGCAAATAAAACACATAAGCAGTACTAATAAAAGCCTAATAATGGATGACAAAAATATAGCATTTGGCATTTTTAAATCAGATATATTAACAGATTCGCACCTGAATGTACCGCGTATTAGAAGAATACCATTTTTACTTGAGGACAATATCTTGCTCTCCCCAAATTATTTACCGGGGAAAAATAATGTAGGAACTAAATGCCGCTGGTTTACTTATATAATAGACATATATACAGTCAGTAAAGAGCTTCTTATGAGTCAGTTTTCATACTAATTATTAAGTTTTTTTTTTTTTTTTCCTAATGAATTAATACACGAACTAGTGGATTCTAGATGACTTAAATGATATCGGACACGAACTAAACATACGAATCAGTAAATGTATTCATTTTTTACACGAACTACATAGCTGTGAATCAATACACGAACAGCCTATGAATCAATACACGAACTGACTATAAATAAATACACGAACTGGCTGTGAATCAATACAGTAATTGGGTCCTTTAAATGGATAAGATACTAGAGCTAATTTGCAACAATTTTTACCAAAATTTGATAGGGGTCCAATCTTTTTTGAAAATCAAAGAACTGACTGTGATTAATACACGAACTGACTGTAAATCAATACATCTGTGAATTAATACACGAACTGTTGTGAAGTAATACACGAATTGGTTGGGAATCAATACACGGACTGACTGTGCTTTATACACAAACTGGCTGTAAATCAATACACGAACTGGTTGTGAATTAATACACGAATGGACTGTGAATAAAAGCATGCCGAACATCAAAATTATCTAGTTATGACAATCACTTGATAAGTATTTAATACCGTCTGTTTATTGTAATACTTCAGTGTGACTCTTTAGTACCTCATGTTCGTACAGTCCATCCAATGGTGGTCCGGAAGATATCGTTATCAGCGATGAGACCGCTATTGTAACCATAAAATTAACAATATTGTACAACCGTTGTGTTTCAGTTTTGGTATACAATAAAGTATATTCATTCTATCCTAACCTGGCTATGAAGTTTTGACCAGTATTAGAAACACGATCGATCAAAATCAAAAAAAATATTTTGTGTAAAATGGCCATTTTATTGCTAACTGTACACTTTTTGGAATTGAAGATCTGTGAATAGGGATCAAAATTTCACGATTAATTATGGATAGTCTCCTAAGGCCATTTTAGTATGTAGTTAGGTAATTGAATACTGTGTTTATATAAATAATTTACATCTTAAATCCATTTGCATTATTTACGTAGTACGTGTTTATCTTTTTAATTTGTGTTATTTAATGGTTATAGTTATGTTACTTGCAAAGAATACCTATAATATCTAGACATTCTATATAATGCAGAGCAATATTTTATACATTGCCTAGACGTCTAAGCAATTTGATCATGTTTGTTTAGAACGTCTCTTAAAAATCCGACCACTACAAACTTCGCTCCACATTTTGAGTATTTTTTGAGCTGATTGCTCTCGGCATACTATGTTATAGTATAAATAGCATTTCATATATTGCCTGAACGTTTTATAATGCCTAGGTATTGTATAGACTACGGGATTATACAGGTTCTCGGTAACAGTTGAATTACTGAAAGGCGACTCCAGTTCTTGTTTCATAAATGTTTACTGCTGATGAGTAGGCCTTTTAAAGGATATTGTATTTCTCTCAAATGAGGACTTTCAGCCATTGTTGCTGTGACTGAAGGTAGTGGAAAATAAAAGACATTTAAAACCACCGTGAATATTTGTCAGATGATTTTGCAACAAATTGTTGCCGTACTGGCCGCCAACTAGTAAATGTTATTGTTTAATTATTGTACTGTTTTTTTTTTTATATATTATTTTATTATTATATTGGAGATGGTGCAGAGACTTGGTTATTGACTAACATCCAGAAGTCCAATCTCAAGGTTTGCCAACGAGCAATGGAGCGCAGTATACTAGGTGTTAATACTGCGCTCCAAAACAAATGTAGCTGACGTGGCTCAAAATGCTGCCCAACCCAAATGGGACTGGGCAGGATGTCTGCCCTGCCGTATGTGTAATAAATGATGATTCGCGACCTTAAATGAAGTAAAATATGATAGAGCAGCACCTCTAAAAATTTTAGGCTCTTGAAAGCTTGAATGATAACCACAGATTTAATAATTTTGTTTTGACTGCCTGCCTCGACGGTTAATAATGGTTAGTGGTCGTTAGCGTTATTACAGAGCACGAGATCCTGGGTCCGGTTCCCAGGTAGGGCGAAGTGATATTAGGTGTTCCCATCAGGAATTTCCCAGAAGCAGCTTTCAGTCTGGTTTTATCCCCGTATGTGGCAAATGTGTCAATAGGCCCGTCTTCTTATGAAAGGAAATTGACCAAAGCTGGCGAAATGTGGCTACCCCGGTATAAACCTGGGGATTATATTGTGTTAAATTGTGTAGATCTGAGTTTTCTTGGGCCCGGAGGTATCGATGGTTATGTAATTGATGACTCCATAAAATGTTTACGGTAACACTAATGACAGAAATACAATTTATAGTATAATCAAGTGTTTATCCACAAGATAAATAGCTAAATTACTATAATAGCGGTCATCCGTCAGATGTTAGCGTCACTGTATATAATAAATCATTATTATTTTGCAATGTAAATCAATACGTGTTTTTTTTTTAAACAGTTCTTTTTTGTCGTGTGGTTAGTGCCTAACCTGGTATCACAGTTTTAAAGTGATTTTACGAAAACCGAAAAGAATAAAAATTTATACAATAACATGCAATAACATTTTGTTACATAATATACTTAGTTAATGTTAATTTGAGTTTTGGCCTAATACAGCTATCATCTTTTGTTTTTAATGGGCCGATTGACGTGAATATTATTTAATTACAATGTAAAATTTATATACATATTATTATGACAAGAATTCGTGTAGGATATCACAAAAAAAAACGGTTTTTTTTTTACCAGGCATAACCGACTACGAAAAAACAAAATTACTTTGACTATATTTTGTTTTTACAACACCGTGTTGAAGAGAAGTAAACAATTGAATAAAATCGTACCTGATTGAATTTTCCCATTCTTCTTCCTTCCTCCTATCCTAGTTTTCTTCACCACAACCTGGTACCGATTCTTGGTATTATAAACCTGAGTCGGAGCGTATCCTGTGGAGCTAAGATTCCCACTGAGCGCGTAAATATTGCCTTTTTTCATTCCATACGCCCCATAGTTTGGATAGCCCTGGAGTCCGGACCCATAGGTATGGTAATTATTTCCAGAAGTATACACATATTGGTAGCAAGGCTTTGACCCACCGTAAGACGGAGAGCTGGACCATTTTTTGCCGTACCCGTATGAATACTGACAGTGAGACACACTCGGAGTTTGATACACAGGATAACCATGGTCGTTGCCTCCGTTTCCATGGTAACCATTGCCGTATAAGCTTTGGAATAACGCGTCTAGAGCTTCGTAATACTCCGGCGAATGTGTAGGACTCGGCGGCTTGTACATTAAAGGCGTTTTGATACACTTCTGGGCATTTTGTGCCAGTATTAAAAACACGGGAAAAGATTGGATTAAACTACAAATAGTTCCTTCTTTGACTGTCATGGTGCTACACTGGTGGAGTATCGAATATAACTGATTCGAAATTCGAGATATTTTTGTGATTTCACCAAAATTGGGTTATCTTTGATCAGTAGTTATTTGTTTCGTAAAACAGTTTTGTGTGTTGCGTAAGGATATGCATCAGTTGTTTCTAAGTGACATATTTAAAACTATAAGTTATTGTATTGTGGTATTGTCATAGTGTAATGGTGATTATGTTACTGTTTGATATCGATATGATCTGGAATTTCCAAAAAACACGAGGCAACTTTCTATTTTGTTGGATTTATTTTTGTTCTCATGTAATATGCAATGTTTTTGTTTTCCTAAATTATGTTTTCGATAAACGACCTAAGTAATAACATAAATAATAATACATTCGTTAACAGGAATCAAGACGACTACCTCTGAGTTTGTTTTGGCTGTTTCTTCTCAGAGTAGTCAGGTACGAAACACCGGCCTCATCTAGTTATAAAGCAGGACATAATGTGATATGTTAAAGTGTTTTTAAACCAAACGGGGTTTTAAAAAAAACGTTTTTGCAAAAAAAATAACCAACTTCCAAAAAAAACTCAAAAAAGTGGAAAATAACTTTACTTTCGGAAGTCGGTGCCAAAAAAGTCAATGAAACAAACAATAGTCACCGACTTCCGAAAGTAAAGTTATTTTCCACTTTTTTGTGTTTTTTTTGGAAGTCGGTATTTTTTTTGCAAAAAAGTTTTTTTATAAAAAGTTAAAAATTCTTAATTAACGAATTAAGAATTTTTGCAATAAAAAAAAAATTAGCTTCAGAAGTCGGTGACTTTTATTTGATTGATTCAGATTTTTTGCCATGCCCTTCTGCAGCTAAAATTATTTTTCACTTTTTTGTGTTTTTGAAATCGATTTTATTTTTTGCAAAAAAGTTTTATTATTTTTCCATTTTTAGTTGTAAATATCCTTTGCAAATATTTGCCGAGTATTTATTTATTTAACATCGATAACAATATATGTCCGGTAATAGGGTTATCCCCAATAAAATGGAACTTAACATACCTAACTGTCGAAATTTGGGTGTACTGTACACATCTGCATACCCCCTCAGAGCATACAAGCGCGTTGTTATGTTATGATATTATGTAAACAATAAACATCCAAGCGATTGCAGCAATCACAACAGATTTGCCGGCTTTTATTAAAGAGTTCTATTGTATATCTTCGAAGATCAGCATCAGATCTTCACCAAATTTAAAATTTTTAAAATTTAAATAGTATTCTTCCAAGCGAATCGCCAAAGATATCGCTGAACACACACATAAAAAAATCTCCTCCTTTTGGAAGTCGGTTAAAAATCGCTTGTCGCCTGATTGGTGAATGTAGAAATAACCAACTGCAAGAAAAAAAAATCTTAATGACAATTTTTCCGGCAAGTAATTATTACTTCAAAAGAAAGGATGTTCACTTGTCTAATAATTACAATAAACGGGTAAACGCAGCTAAGGTTGAATTTATGATAGAACAGCAGCGGTTGGAAGGGGCGGAAGTAAAAAATTTGATCTAATCTGGCTTTTCGATTTTCGTATTATTTGACTTGTGAATGAGTAGAAGCACTTTAATGTCGGGAGGGGATGATCACTCACTACAGACGCCAGGGTGAAAATTTTGCAGGATTTAGGAACAATACAACAGCGAGCTATATAAACGAGCTCGAGAATTTTTGCCCAGACCTGATTCTGAAAGATTTGACAAAAATATACTCTGCAGGAGTGTCTGGCACCCCCGGCTGCCGCTCTACCTGCTACTGGACTTCTTCCGGCTCTCAAACGTCATGACATGCACAAGGAGATAGAAAGTATGTGTATCCAAAGTTGAATTTGACATAAAAAGTCACTTGTTCTGAAAAGCATTCAATGAATCACAACTAACATTTATCTTAAGTCAGCTTCGAACAATAGCACAATAACTTAGAGTATTTCAACATCCACTGCATGCTAAGTATGCAAGACTTGAACCTAATCTCTTAGTTATCCGTCAATGTATTTAATTTAAAAGTTACACATTTAATATGTCATGCACGGAAATCTAATCTGTCACTGTCAGAGAACAAGGTTGTTATAGACATTTTTGTTTATTACACCTAACTTTCAAGTGATACCATTTCTGGATTGTATCCTATTAGTCAGCAGACAGAACTATATTAAATTACTTTGCTAGCTTTTGCCCACGGTTTCGCCCGTGTTGTGGTTGAAAATCAAGCCATGGCATCGTACGTCCGCTAGTTACGTTTTCCAAGTCCCATGTTGTAATAGAGGCTAGCCCACTACCCTGACTTGTGAACAGTCACCGTTCACAAGTCCTCACTCTGTGGCTGCTGTGCTTTGCAAAAGAAGAAATCTGGTAAAAATCAGTATGGTCACAGTTCTAACCTAACCTAGCCGTTTCGATTTTGACTAACTTTCGATGGACTAACTGTTTATTGTCTAAAGATTGTTTGAAGTATAAATCCTTTGATTACAGAACAAATCCCTTAATGACATTATTTTTGGTACAAAACAATAAACATTTCTAAATTATATTAAATGTTGCTTATGCCAAGTATCGATTATGTAATGTGTTACTTATAGAAACGAATGATTTTATCACATGTTATTATGGAAACTTATTTTATGGCAAATAAAAGTCATGACTCATAAGTTGATATGACAAGCGTTATTTAGTATGAATGATAATAGTGCAAGTAAATATTATGAGAGGGACTTTATGGAAAACAATAATATTACAAATTATATTATGGAAAACAAGACAATACCTTTATCTTATTTTAGCGCTTGCGTAAAAAAACAGCCAGACAGACAAAGTAACTTTCGCACGCATGCATAATGTTTGTATTAGTCAGTCGAGAAAACAATAATTACTATTTTATGTTATTGTGATATTAACTGGAAACTTATAAAAATGGAAATTACTGACATACGGAATTCCGTTTCGATTTATCTGACATTTGTAAGATTCTTTGAACGTGCGTGTGTAGGTGGATAGCGGATTTGAGTGACTTATTCAGGTTTTTCTTGTAGCTAGTTTTTTTCTCGTTAGGCGTCAAGGATTTTGATACGGCAAATCAGATTTCTCATGAAACCTCGTATAGTTCTTAGAAATTACTACTGGCAGGTACTAGACTACACACTCATATAGGAAGTTACATTGGAGCATGTTGTTGTTTACAGACTTGAATGGTTTGAAAGGTTGGTAAAAATACAAAATTCACAGTGCAAACTGTATTGAAAACTGAATGGCATTAGTAAGTTCCGATTAGGGCACTGTGCCAAAAGATTGCAGCCATACTTATTTATAACACTTTTGGCACTTTAGCTTTATGGTTTGCAGTTAGTATAGCAGTGAAAGCCTAATGGTTTGAAAGTCGGACTGCCAAGTCATAGGTCTGGAGTTCGACACGCATCTCTGATGTTTCGGATACATGTGCGTATTGTATAATTATTGGTCAGTAGGTCGACTTAGGGATGGATTTGTTAGAGTTGGAGTATATGCTTAGGTGCACTATGAGCAGCAAAGAAAAAAACAAAACAGAAAAAAAAATCGATTGGAAATAACTTTTTTGGGACTTAGAAAAAAAATATAATAAGCCCTCGTTCCATAGCGCCCCTTAGGCTACTCACCAACCTAATTATCACTTGCTTCGGTGAAGAAAAACATCGTGAGGAAATCAAACCAACATGCCTGAGAGATATTCATTTACTGTGTCTGGATGTGTGCCCGATTGATGACACTATCCCCTAATACATGGGACTTAAACATAATTGGCAAAATGTTGGTGCCACTGCGTAACACATCGGAGATTAGAGCCGCCATATTCGGACAAAGTGGCCAAGTGTGTGGGCCAGTGGTGCTATTGGCCTACACGAGCGGCAATAAAAATGATATAACACAGCATACCTACCAAACCAAGCAACAAGTTTCAAGAAATCACTATTAAACGCACAAAAACTTAACAATTATGTTTTCATCTCAAGTTTTTTGGCAAAAACGTTACCGGCCGAGAATAAAGAGGTTTTTTTACTTGAATCCAGCAAGGTCAACGGTGTTGACTGTTGACTCAGCACAGGCCTCTTGTATTTTGGCGAAGTATTTTGAACTTCCACTCAAAATAACAAGAGAGAATATTACGTATCTTCGGTTGTATTCTCCGAACCTTCTTATTCACCCATCATCTTCCTGTCCTAGTCCCATGGTCCATAGGGTCGGAGGAACACGTTTTTAGGGTTCCGTACCTCAAAAGGAAAAAACGGAACCCTTATAAGATCACTTTGTTGTCCGTCCGTCCGTCCGTCCGTCCGTCCGTCCGTCCGTCCGTCCGTCCGTCTGTCAAGACCGTTTTTCTCAGGAACGCGTGGTGGTATCAAACTGAAATTTCTATATGATACTTAGTTCTACTGTCCCTGGAAGCTGTAGAAAAATCAACCTTCTAAGTCAACGCAATCAAAAGATACAGCCACTTAGGCCGCAAATTTCCGCAAATTTTCGAAACTCGCACGGGAATCAAAACCTACAGGGTACTTCCCGTGAACTTAGAATCTTGAAATTTTGTATGAAGTCACGTCTTATAGTACAGATATAGGAAAAATTACGAAAACCGTAAATTTTTAGTTTCGTCATATAAAAAAAAGTTATATACCCACAGGTTTGTACGGAACCCTCGGTGCGCGAGTCCAACTCGCACTTGACCGGTTTTTTTTCCATTCGCCTGTCACGCTTTCATTTACGTCTTTTTCTTTCATATTCCTTCCTCACACATCACACTCCATCCATCTGTATTTTGGTACTCCTCTCCCTCTTCAGCCATTAACATTTATATTCGTCAGTCTTTTCGTCACATGCCATTGCAATTATGTTTTAAAGTCCCATGTAGTAGAGGCCCAACCTATTGCAATAAACCACCATAGACCGGGCACAAATCCTGATTCCGGGATGCAACTGAGAAATTCCTGATGAAAAACCCCAACTACACTTGGCCCGGCTTGGGAATCGAAACCGGACCCAATTGTTAGCACTAGAGCTTGTGACACACCAGGTAGTCAATGTTATAATTACCTAACAACTACTTATTTGTCAATTTTCGTTTTTTTTTAATGCCTGTTTAGTTTGATGGGGTGGTAATTAAAAAGTTTAGTACCAGCAGAAACTGGCAAAAAAAATGAATAATGAGCAGCATTAGAGAAGCATGGAAGACCAAGACATGCGTCAACCCCAAATAAATTGAGATAAGGCTAACCTTGTCCCGTGTTATTTTCCATCATTCCTCTGAAGGAATAACTAAAAATGAAATCAAAAGAAGAGTCTTTGATATTGCATTTACTACCTTTTTGTAACATTTATTAGCTTGCACAAAACAAGGCCAGTACAGTAGCAGTTGACTCACATTCTGACAAGCTTTGAAACATTTTGAATGATTGGCTGCAATGTCCAGTTGCCCTTTCTCCCCCGAAGGTTTAACGTTGACAATCGTGGACATGTTCTGACTTACAAGTATTTTAGACGTTGTTCGATAATTTATCTAGATGCTTTGTAAGACGTATAGTTAACTTCGTAATAGCTTTACCACCCTAAGGTTGAATATCACTTGCACGCCATGAAACGACATATAGCTTATTTTTTTTATGCTTAGTTAGGGACTTACACAATTTTATCCTAGTGGCCAACCCTAGTTTTTGAATGTGAGTACTAATGATGGATTTACAAAATTAATCACTTAATAATTAATTCTTCACTTAATAATTAATCAATTAACTAAACACTCAATAATTAATTAATTATTCACTTAATAATTAATTGGGGATTAAATCGGGAGGAAAGGTTTGCCATTTTGCTGATGGGGAAAATCCATAGGGATTGCACAGAACTTGCTTAAAGGAAAAACCCTTCAACGGTTGATGTAAGTGAAAGCCCACTAACCCTTTTGGTATGTCGCCTGTAAATTCATAGTAACCTAACATAACTTAACAATGTCGCACCTCTATTTCTCCGAAGTAATAGACGCAAGAGAGAATCAAGAGTATAGTACACTCACAATACACTAGTTATATTTAAGTCCCATCCAATTGGAGCGAACCTATTGCCATCAATCGGGCACAAATCCATACACGGGCTGCTACTGAGAATGAAAATATGCAATTACACTGAGCCCGAGCTGGAAATCGAACCCAGAGCCTCGTGCGCTTGCGCCCACTCACGAGGTAGCTGGACAATTAGTAACCTTATTATATAAACCCTTACAAATGTTCTTTAAATACCACACAGATTTTCCGATAGAACTGTAGGAAATGTCACCATTCTTAATGTATCACACTCACAAACCTTTCTAAGAACGGAATAACTTAAAAATTATTGCCATATGACACACTGTTTTAATATGATAATTAAAATTGACCATTAATGAGTAGCTAGAAGGTACGCCTACACGAGTAAACCGGTATTTTATGTACATAAGCCTTTTTGCTTGGTAATGGCACTTGAGAATATTTGCGAAGTATTGCGTCTTATTGCTAAATCCTTGGGTTTAAAAGTTTTGTATTATAATGATTGGTTCTGTTTAAACCTGTTGCATTGTATCTATCATTGGAAACTGTAATCCATCATCTGTCTGGATTTTCGTAACTATGTTGGAGTTGGTTTCCAATTTTATCGGATGCATATGAAAGCCAATTTTTTTAAATGGAGTGGCTGGATAACACGGTACCCGTTAGATGTTATGCGAAATATGTAGCTTTAATTCCGCGAAAAAGATCCAGGCTTGGGTGCAGGATGCAGCACCGCCCCCCCCGCCTGCGAATATGCACATGCAGGAAAAGCAATAATAGCGGAGCGACGCTGCATCCTGCATCCCGTCATCATTATGATACTACGCACCAATGAAATGGGAACAAGACGAGAAATCCTGCACATCTCGGTCGACTTCATCATTCTGAATGGTCTCATCTTCATCATCTGCTTAGCCTTGTCCCATCTATATTGGGGTCGGCTTCCAGTCTAGCCGGATGCAGCTGAATACCAGTATTTTATATGGGGCGACTGCCTATCTGACCTCCACAACTGAGTTAGTCTTGGTAAGACTGGTTGCCAGACTGTCAAAGATCTACAAATGACAGCCGGGACCAACGCCTTAACGTGTTTTCCGAGACACGGCGGAAACTCGGTATGTTGTGGGTGGTCACCCATCCACAGACCAACCTAAGCAAGTGCGGCTTAACGTAAAGATTGATCCGAGTGGCTGTTATTATTAGGTCTATTGATACCTATTCCTGCAAGTTTTGTTGTCTCCTTGTCGGTGGCAATGCAGCCTTTAGTCTGTGAATTCGTTATTAGTATCCATGGCATTTATTAAATGAATCAGTCGTTAATTTACGATCTGTTTACATAGGTACATGGCAGACATTACTCATTTTCTAAGAAGATACGTGATAAGAATTTAAAGTGATTATGTAATCTATGAATGTTTTTTATTTATAAGTAAGTAGGTATGTTACTTACCGATCTAGTTGTTTCTGATGCTTACCGACGGCGACGCCTTAGATCATCTAGCTATCGTATCAGAGGCATGGCTGGGGCGTTTGTAACCCATGTAACTACTCGTACGCGTGAGAGTCTTAGGTGTTTGTTATTGCACATTTACAACAGTGACTACCTCGTTGGTCTAGCCCGCCCCACTATTACCAAACCACTGCAACTCCTGAAAGCCAAAATCAACAGCGGCGACCACCAGAAAAGCGCCGAGGCAATGAAGCTCGACGAAGTTCCAGAGAAACGATTTAACTGTCTTGGATATCGGAACGAATTTAATCAGAAAAGAATAGCGGAGGAGTAGGAAAAACATAATTTCCACTTCCCTCCGTATCAGCAGGAGATATAGTCAGCGATAGTCTAGTGGTGCGACCGTTGGACTGCCAAGTCATAGGTCTCGAGTTCGAACCCAAGACACGCACCTCTGATTTTTCGAAGTGCGTATTGTACCTATAATTATCACTTGCTTCGGTGAAGGAAAACATCGTGAGGAAACCAGCATGCCTGAGAGATATTTCTCGACGGCATGTAGATGCCAAGTCAGAGGACCATGAGCGGCATAAAAACTCTGACACCAGGTTAGGCACTAACCACACGATAAAGAAGAAGAAGCAGAGATAGAACAAAACAAGGCCAATAGGCACAAAGGGACGTTTACAACTGGGATAAGCCTGGTTGCCTAGCACCACGGATAAGAATTAATACTAATGGGTCCTAAGTTGTGACGGTTATTGCCTATAGTGGTCGCAAACGCGACTGCCGAGCTTGAGGGTTCGATGCCCGGGTCGGGCAAATTGTTATTGGGTTTTTCCATCAGGAATTTCTCAGTAGCAGCCACGGGGTCTGGGTTTGTGCCCGGTTAATGGAAATAGGCTCATCCCCATTACATGGAACTTGAACAAACCTAATTGAGAGAAGGCGCCCTTTTTCTAACGAAGCTCGATGCGAAGTTAATGCATCAAGTAGAAACAATATTTAGAGTCTCTTGGTTCAACAAAACACGAATCGTGCGTTTAGCTATGGTTTCCGTACTCGGTCCCTGGATGTGTGACCATATCGAGATCCATCCGTGATTCAGAAAGCACGTTAAACCGCTGGTCTCGGCTATCAGTCCCTATCGCCATTGAGAAGATCAAAAGTCTGACAACCAGTCTTAGGGGTATCGTATTACTCAGAACCATCTGTGTTGTGAGGTCAGCACAGCAGTGTCATGTAAAATACGGACATTATCATTAATTCCATTACACTGAAAGCTGATCCCAAAATCGTTGGGGAAGGGCTAGGTAGATATCACATTCAGTAGAAAGAATCTTTGTTAACGCTAGTTAGAAATAACACTGTTGAAAAGCAAGGTGAATAAGTTTGTCACTTATGGCGTTCACTCACGTCATGGCATTCCCGGCCACCGTGTGACATTAAATTAAAACATTTATAAATAATTTATTGAGTCATTTACTCTACGATTTCTTGTAAAACTTATCTCATTTGTCAGATCGGAGTACCGGAAGTTTTCAAACTGACATCCGCAAAGAAAACCCACACGGTCAGCGTTTATTTGTATGTGAGACTTGAATTTGTGATCTCATTCCGACTCTTGACATATGGTTCCGACTTTATAAGCTCGTAGTTTATTTGACCTGCTCCCAAGCGAATGTGGGTTTTAATATTGAAAGCTGAGGGCCTAAACAAAGTTATAGAATTGTCAGCGAGACGGATAACAGTGGTGAAAAAATCAAAAATAGTGGTCTAAGTAGTCATAAAAAAATAGGTTCCCATGGTATCCCGCCCGACCCAGGGATATCCAAAAATACTCAATGTATGTTCCGCGATTCTTGTTAGTTAGATGCCAAGTTCCGAAAGGACCTTGGTTGATAAATACTGTGCCATTTTCTAGTTTTCGTCATGGAATTGAAATTTGGTTGGTTGGTTTCAGTAATTTTTTTTTTAGCCTGTTCCACTCTTTCTATTTCCTGCGAAACTATCCAACTAAAATTATCATCAACTATATTATGAATCGGATCCAATGACACAAGGACACAAATCTAGGACCAGTCCTTTCGGAAATGTTTGGCGGAAATCTATGTCCAGCTGTTGCTGTGGACAAGTTTCGGCTGAATATTGAAAGATTTTGCATCACTAGGGCATACCATTATGAGGCCTAAAAACCCAGAAATCCAAAATCTAACGCACGGCCGGGATTGTTCCCTAGACCCGCAACCTAAATTGCGTGTTCTAGAATATAATTTCTGTGCGTAAAACACGAGTAAGTGCACTACCCAACGCCTTGAGAAATTACAAGTTTTTCCTTCACAAGCTACCTACATATACATACAATCTACAGGCATGCATTGCTGTCATACCACGTTAATATTTCACTAGAAGTTATAACAGTGGTACTATAAACCAAAACAAGTTTTTTTTAAACAGTCGGGGATTCTAAAAGAACACGTTTTTAATAAAATTAACCTTTGTGATTATACAGTCACTCAACTAGTTTCGGTTGTAGGTACACGTGCATGATGTTATTGATCGTCGGTTGTTGTTCTGACGATGTTGCTAAGGAGATTTGGAAACAGAACTTTCTCAAAAGAATTAAACTTTGAGGATTTAATTCAATTGAGAATAATTTAGTGAGATTGCCAATTTATAAGAGCATTGGCGGCCGAGTGGAATCGGAAAGGTCTAATGACTAATGATGCGTTATAGATCATTTAAAAAAATGTATTTACAAGGTGTAGTTTTGCAACCTCGTCAAAATTCAGGAGGTCTTCATAGAAGACGTAAATAATCAATGTAAATTACGGTACCTGGTCAATAACAATAAACGCTGCTTTTTTTAGTTGTTTTAATTGGACACTATTTCAGAATGAAGCCCTTTTCAAAATCTAGAAGAGAATCACCCGTTTATCGCATAAACGTCTGCGTTTGTTTGTGTGTGTGAAAGCGCGGTTAAGGGCTAGTATTAGACGGGCCGCGTTTTAATACTGGTGGTGTACACTTATCTATTTCCGATATTAAGAAAAAAAAAATTACCTACCCATTTTATTATTCATAGAGAATCATTAGCATATTTACCTCCTTGAATTTGACGAGGATGCAAAGTATAGTTGTATTATAGATCATAGTTCAGAATCCAGGCAGACTTTGTGTAAATTATTTCATCATCACTGCCCTCAAAATCGTGAAGGTAAACATTGTGAGTAAACCGGTGTAGGCCTCCCCAATCGCACGTCGTTCATCCTACCCGTCCCTACAAATAACAAAGATCACCGTCGTCATCAATATAATATGTGCGTATGACCTTCTGCACTTGACCTTATTTCCACAAAAATTTCAAAAATTTGCAAATTTTTTTTACTCTAAAAAGGACCACACTAAAAATGAAGTCAGAAAGTCAAAAGAAGGGTCAACCCAGAAAACCCAGAAGTACTCGTAGGTGAAGTTGGGCTATATTTTGTTGTTGAAGTCATTTCGGAAATGACGCCCTTATCAACAATCTGTACTAACTTGTATATTCATATCATGCTTGTATATACGTATATTGATCAGCTAGCGGCCATATAAGTGATTCAAGCGGCTCACAATGAGGTCAGGGTCTGACCAGTGACCGCTCGCAATCTGACTCGAATGTAAAATATTTATATTATGATTGAAAATCTTCATAAACTACTGGATTTTCCCCAAACCGTGGTCAATGTAGTTTGTCTGTTCGATATGTTTGCTGGATAAATTAAGTACATTCCAAGTCATGGTTAGTTTGGAAAATCCAAAGAACGATGGTCAAAATATGACGCATGAATCGATTGGTGGTCTACTGGTATTACAAAATCTTGCCATGAACCAACCAGGTCATAATTTAAACAAAGTAGTTGCATTCACTGTTGACTCAGGAGCAAGTGGGCTACCGTAATCTGTTAATGTAGGAATGTTTTAGAACTATTCCGAGAGTGGGAAAGAGACAGCGATCTCTTACCCACTCTCCACTCCACTTTCTAAACCCCAGGTGACTTTTCCCGCTTAGCCTTTAATCATATGGTGCAACATGGTTGCAAACCCAATAACTTTAATTTTGAAAGTCTCTCTGACTATGTAACCTTAAGATTTGGTCATTTGTATAACTGCAGTGTTCTTTGGTACGTTATCGTCAGGGTGGTAGGCACACCGACGCTAAAACAGTTACAACGTCTTCAGTACATTATAATGAACCCCAGAAATTATTAATCGTTTATTAAAAAAATGTATGGAACTACTGTATTAATTAAAAAATTCTAAGTTCACAATGATGTACTGAATACGTAGTAACCGACAAATCTGAGTTTTCAAATACATATTAATAAATCAAAGCGTGATTTCACACCTAGTTTAATGGTTGATATCAAACAATTTTATCCCGTGGTTAACCTCAATTAGATTTAAGCAAAGATAAATATGGAAACCATGCATTTGAGAGTATTATAAGCAATCAAATTGAATTTCGTTGATATTCTTTGATCTTGACTGCCTCGTTTGTTTAGAGGTCGTTATCGCGACTGCTGAGCAGGAGGACCTGGGTTCGACTCCCGGGTCGGGCAAATTGTTATTGGATTTTTCCATCAGGAATTTCTCAGTAGCAGCCACGGGGTCTGGATTTGTTCACGGTTGATGGCAATACGCTCGCCCCCTATTACATGGGACTTAAACATAACTAGCGAATTGCGGGTGTACTATTAGCTACACCTCTGCCTCTTCGGGGATTAAATGCGTGATATTATTTATGTCCGTTGATCTTGAATGCACCGGAACTTGTTTGAAAGTATTATAAAATCTCACCTTGCCCTTGCTTCATTAACACTGGTCACGAGCGTGAATCTTCGCATTCGCAAGGTAAGATGTCTGCGTAATATACATAGTGATAATGAAGTGTTGCTGGTGTTTTTGTTAATCATCGCCGTAATACCCCGAAGGTTTAGATAGTTTGTTGATGATGTGTATTTATTGTTATTTATGTATAATACATAATATCACGCCTGTAATCACCTACATATAAACATCCATGACTCGGAAACAAATGTCCATGCTCATCACACAAACACTTGCTCCTACCGGGATTTGAACCCGGAACCCTATGGACGTAAGGCAGCCTCTCTACCGCTGCGCCATTCGGGCCATTCATTCATTTAAAATATACTTACATATATTATTTGTTTTCATCAGGAATTTCTCAGTAGCAGCAACGGAGTTTGGATCTGAGCCTGGTTGATAGCAATGGGCTCGCCCTATAATAAATAGGACTTAAACATAACTGGCGAAATATGGGTGTACGGTTAAGTACACATGACTCACGCAGTTGTTACTTAGCCATGAACTAATCTTACTATGCTGAGATAAGTAATAAGATATATTGATCTCAAAAAACATTTTCTTCTACAACACTAACATCTGCAAGCTTTTGACATAACCTACAAATCTTCAATAAAACACAGTGTGGTATAAACATAGTATTTATTTTCCTTAGAGGCTAACTATTTAAACACGTTATGGCTCGCAATGGTCATTTACTTCGACTCTGACGTTTATATATTATTTACACATTTACATAGTATTTGTATTGTGTTTACGTTTTTTATGACTTCTTGATGGATTGGAATGGTTTATGAGCAGAAAATTGTCTTTGTGTATAGACTAAAATAATGGTTTATTTGAAAAAAGAAAATCAGAGGCCCTAAGCACGAGCGCGCGGGGTAAACGTGAAGTAAATACGGGCGATTATAAAATTAAAATACCTAAGGCCTCGCCTCTCATGCACGAGGTTGTGTTGGAGTTCAAATCCGGGCAGGTACCAATGCGAATTTTTCAATTCATATGTAATTTCTAAGTTTATCTTTTTGACATCACAGATATCGGTGAAGGAAAACACCGTGAGGAAACCTAGGACATATAATTAATATAAGTCTGAAATCACCAACCCGTCTTGAGCAAGCGTGGTGATCAATGCTCGTGCCTTCTCTGTTTGAGAAGAGGCCTTTGCCCAGCAGTGGGACAGTATAGGCTGGTATTATTATATATTATTTAACATTTACTTGATTTTAAGAATTTGTACATATCTATGGGTGATAATAATTGTGGTTGGATAGGGTAGTTGTATTTTCGATTCAAAAATCGACGTATTTACGTTACGTTTACACCGCGCGCTCGTGCCAGGGCATTAGGTCTCGCGCGATAATAATATTATGTATGTAGAACATTATTAAACAAGGTGGCTTTTATTTTTTTTCACAGAGTCAGAGGCCCATGGGCGGCATAAAAACTCTGACAGTTAGACACTAACCACACGATAAAGAAGAAGAAGATTTTTTTTCACTATATTCTATTTTATATGTGCCAATAATGTGATAAAATATAGGTAAATGTAGTATTCCTTCACAGTTATGATTGGAATTTTCTTTTAGTTTCAGTCATAAAACGTAAACAAATATACAAAAATAAGCACATTTGAATACAACGCAAGAAGTGGATTGCACTGAAGTTAATTTTTTTTTAATTAATAATATGACTGTCACATGCATGAAGGCAATTAATAAATAATACAAATTATAATAAAATATCTTCGTTTGATGCAAATTGTTTAGTTGTGCAATCGTTGGCGTGTTAATGAAAATTAAATATTTATATATTTACATAAAACATTACTTAAGTATCCGCATAATAAAGACATAACTATTTGTTTGATAGAATATTAATTAATTGACAAGTGGGACAAGCCATTTATTGTTTGTAGGTATGTGGTCAGTTAATGAGCTTGAACCAATTTAACAATAAAACAAAATTTTACATTGTGAGTTGTGAACATCAACTTAGTACTAATTAAGGGGGAATCACCAGGATCGCCCGAGAAATTTAAATTTTCTTTGTATTTTTCCAATTTGCAGGACAGTGTCAGGCTGTATGTTAAACGAAATATGTATTGCAACCGTAACCTGATGAAGTTACAGAATTATAATCATACAAATCATCAATACAACCCTCCAAGTTGGTTTAATCCCATTAAATGACTATTTCATGAAAAAGTCATTCAACGGGATTAAATGAACTTTGAGGGTTGTATTGACGATTTTAATGATTATAACTTTATAAAGCCAAATTTGTTACGGTAGCAAATCATATTTTAATCAACATACAACGCGACACTGACTTGCAAATTGCAAAATACGTAAGAAAATTAGAATTTCGTGGGCCCTCGCACTTTCGCCTTAAGGCTTTGTTCGTAACATCACTGCATGATGTTCATCTATTTCAAAAACCATAATATCAACTAGGTATGTAAATAAACCACTCATTTGATTTATAAACCATGTAAGGATCATATTAAATCTTACGACATCATAACAAGCCACAATATATATGATTTATGTAGAAGAACCATCATCTACTAACATAAACACATAGTACTCATTCCAAGTGATTGATGCTAACTTGATGATATCCAGACAAAAGTTCCATGCAATGACTTGTTTTTTTCTACGTGTAGTTATGAAAATGAAGATAAGTGGGGTTACCATGACGTCTTTAAACAGTATTGTTTTAAAGTCATTCCAGTGTGGGAAAGAGATAGAGCTATACAGAACATCTAGCGCAATCTCTTTTCCACATTGGAATAAGATAAAAATAATACTGATTAAAGACGTTATGGTAGGCCACCTGTCAGTGCAATCCACTCGTTAAGACCAATTGATAGATATAATGACTACAAGGCATATTATGGCTTTACTTAACTTAACTACCAACCTAAATATTTACAAAATGATATAAATTAGTTTTTATATTTGGTGGAATGTATTTTGTACACTCTGTGTCAGTTTCGTCTAGTTCCTTGTGGGGAACAAAGGATTATTTATGCCTTCATCCTTCATAAGGATTAATTTTTAGGACCTTCCAGTTAGACTTTGAGACTCCCATCCAAAGTCCCACTTCAAAGTCCTAAAAATACAATGTAGTTCTATAATCATTTATTCCGTTAACAAAAATCTTGTATATTAGATGTAATCAAGATTTTTCGCAATTTTTTATAGGCACACAAAATACTTGACCTGTTATTTTTGGTCCAATTTTGAGTTTTGGAAACCAACAGTAAACTGCGTTTTGTTATCAACGTAAGTAATTCTGTCGCTTATTATAATCGTGGCTGCAAGTTTTTTTGCAATTATTTGTCTGAGTTTTATTAAGTATTTGTATTTCATTAATATAATACAATTTTCAATGCCTTTAATTTAATTTAAAGTGTGTTTGTTTTTTTTGCCACTACTTGCTCTTTTAATGTCTTATGAAGCGACTTCAGTATTGCTTGCCCCGACGACATCATTCTCGTCAGTTCCTTCAAACAACTCTCTCGATTTGATATCACAGTCAATAACTGGATATATTTCTTCGTCCACTCTCAGTCCTCTATCATCCTCATCTGATATACTTTTAAAGAAACCAGCAACCTCATGCTCATACTCTAAAACTATTTGCTTGTCTTCACATCATCAACATCTTTTTACCCTCTTTCCATGTTACTTGAGGACAGAGCAACACGTTTCACTTTTATTTTTCTTAGTTATTTGTATGTCGTCTATAGTTGATCAGTTGGAGTGGTTCCTGGCGGGGTGCGGCGTGTGCGAGGGGTGCGGGGGGAGGTGCGCGTGCGCGGGGTGGTGCGGGGGGTGCAGCGCGGGGTTGGCGACGGCGATGATGCTGTCTCCGCGCGCCGCTACCACTTGCGGACGGGATTCGTCGGCATCCTGAAATTAGGAAAATGTATTGACATTCCTAATTGGTGAAATATACAATAAATAATAACTAATTAAATAATTTTTGATTGGCTCTACTTAAGATGCATATTTTTCAAATACTAAGTACTTAGAATTTTCAATAGGTAATTTGACTTGACCCCCAAAGTGCCAAACAGTAGGATACTAGAAATGAGAAGATATAAAATAAAAATGTATTTAATATACAGGGCGTCCCACGGATATGCCACATGGAGGGAAAGTACCTTGAATATTGTAGATGGAACATTTTACCGAAAGAAGAAATTATTTGAATTTAAAAAGCAATTTAAACTGCATTCATAGATATTTCAATAATTACATGGTTGAACCGGGAGTCGAACCCGTTACCTGAGAAAAATAATCACCTCTGTAGCTTTATCATACCAATCGAAAGGCTTCACCATAAGGATTATTTTTTGCTAACTAACATAGTGTCACAAATAAAAGGAAAACCATGAATTTTAACATTTTTAATACAAAATTAATCAATTTAAGCCAGCCGCATTGCGATGGACAAAATAATTTACATGTCTTTTGGCTCAGGGTACGGGTCGACTTGTTGCATGCAACCAGGTACCTACTAATTACGTAACTCTTTATCATTTTATCATGCACTTAAATTACAATAGGGAAATGATGCGTACTTCTCAAGTGGGTACATTTATTAGTAATAGGTACTTATGATAATATCACTTGTATATCCTTACGGCAATGTCAGCTTTTCATTTTTCTGAACAAAATTTCACATCAATTGTTAAAATTCATGGTCTTCCTTTTATTTATGACACCATGTTATTTAGCAAAAAATAATCCTTATGATGAAGCCTTTCGATTGGTATGATAAAGCTACAGGGTGATTATTTTTCTCAGGTAACGGGTTCGACTCCCGGTTCAACCATGTAATTATTGAAATATCTATGAATGCAGTTTAAATTGTTTTTTAAATTCAAATAATGTCTTCTTTCGGTAAAATGTTCCATCTACAATATTCAAGGTACTTTCCCTCCATGAGGCATATCTGTGGAACGCCCTGTAGAAATAAATGCTCGACGAAGACTTTTAATAGGTAAATGTTAGCCACACTAATTCCAATTCCGAGAGCAAGAATGATTACTGATTAGAAACTGTGCTCACCGGTGGCGGAGTACTAGTACTGGAATATGAACACCTGGAGTCAGCGTCGTCACTCTCAGCTTTCACGCCCCACCAGCTGGAAACAAAGAAAATAATGTTTGACTTTTAAATAACTTACAATTAATTATAACACTATTATTTTTCTAAGATCTAACACTATTGTGATTGATTGAAAGTATGCAGCATTGTTGGTCATGATCTGCCTAGCCTTTTCCCAACTATGTTGGGTTCGCCTCCCAGTCCAACCGGATGCAGCTGAATACCAGTACATATTTTACATGGAGCGACTGCCTATCTGACCTCCACAACCCAGTTAGTACTGGGCAATACGATACCCCTTGGTGAGACTGTCTGTCAGACTTACTGACTACCTATGCAGCATTGTTGGTATGAGGATAGAATCTCGATGAGGTTGGTAAAGAAGCGTGGAGAATAAGCAAAAGCGTAGACAGTCTATGCTGAGAAGCCGTACTATCAGACTTTGTATGATGATGATAATAATGAAGATGGTAATAAGATTCCATCAGGCGATCCAAGATATGGGTTTTATTGGACTATTTCAAATACTGATTATAGAGAAGAAAGACTTTCTTGTAACAGTTCTAGTTAGAATAAAAGGTACCTATTTGAATTACTTCTGGCCGCATCAGGACTTGTTCGGACACCGTTGCCTTCGTCGCCTTCCTAGATATAAAAACAAAAAATATATATATAACCAATTTTGTTAACTATAAACAAATAAGTAAATAAACTATATTATGCTGATATTTAGACTCACGCGATACGATGCGCTGTTTCTAATAACCGTATTTTAAGTGAAAATTTTCATTTAAATATACTGTGCCTGCTGAAAAACAGTGAACGCAGAGGGTATTTAAACGAAAGTAATAAGCAAAAAATATATAATACATACCGTGCAAACTTAAAATGCTAAATATTGAATTTTCTACTCACCGGATCAGTATTTTGCCAAAACCATTCTAAAACAAAATATACTACAGTGCATACGAAATTAAAAGAATAAGAACAGGCGTTTGATTGAGTCATGCTTACCTTTAACTAAGAATGCAAATAAAAAAGTAATGCAACTTCGAATAACATTTTGAATGTTTCAAAGATCGTAATTAATTTCATATAATACCGTGAAATAGAGGAGATTATTAACAACTTCGTTTAAAATTGCCGTACGTTTTTGGAGTACCCCAGGGACGCTTTTGGCCCTTACTTGTATGTCATATTTTTTTCCCTGAATTTCTTATAGAATCTGATAACATGAGTAAACTTATTCTAATTAGAAACAAGTTTAGACCTTAAACCAATAATTCCAGTTAGTAACAATTTCCCTTTTAGAATGTTATTGTTATTGCGATTTTAGACCGTGGATTATGGAATCTTTTGATTTGAAATGGGCACATCGTTACTTTTAATTATTATAACTTACAACAAATTAATAATGAATTTAATCTGACCCACCACAAGATTCAGCTTTGATAAAGAAAAAGAAAAAAAATGTGAGAAAGTTTCACTTGAATGAAAGTGTCATTGTTATCATTGTTTAATAGTAGTTTTTTAATGGAGAGTTATAAAACGATGCCCCCAATAATTTGTACTGAAATACGGTATCTTGGCAGTTTATCTTGCTTGGTGTACAACATAGGTCCCCAACGGGGGTGGTACAGCCCCCTAGTGGGCGCTGGAGCTTTTCATGCGGGCGATAGCGGGTCCAAAGGGCGTTACCTCTATTTTCATAAAAACAGTTCATCTAACCGTCTAAAATGTTTATCTTATAATTATTTTGTAAAAGGGGGCGGTAGTCCATAAAAGGTTGGGAACCTATGGACTGTACAGTTTATACTCTAGCTACCGAATAGCAAGTGGCAAGAACATATAACAGTATACGAATTCTCTCGTCTGGCTTGTCTCAAAGATTCCACAACCCACGTCTCCCGACCGTCCAATCTACTTATATCCTCCTGTTAGTGCCAGTCAGTGGTTATTTCCCCCATGTTAGTGTCAGTGGCTATATCCCCTATGTTAGTGTCTGTGACTATAGCCCCTAGTGTGAGTCGGTGAGGTCTACAGTAGGGGGCGCCACCTGTCGCGGTCGCTTCGCAGGCGTCTCGTCCTCGTCGCGGTCGCGCTCCTCGCCTGTTGACGCTGTTGGTGGGAGGCTGGAAAGGCAAATTAAGAAATTTAGTTAAATGATATAGCCAGATAGGGGGTACAAGAGATGACGACTCATAGAGATATATGGAAGAAGACATGCTGCGTCAACTCCAAAGAAATTGGGATAAGGGCAGGAGAATGATGAAGGTAGGTTTTAACAAAGACTTTTTAATAATGATAATGATCAATAATGTCATTCTCTTCACTGAGACGACATTATGGGATCACAAGTTTTCTATGAAAATCCTTTTGACAGCCTCAGTACAGTATAAATCTCTTTGGTTTTGTAAGCACAAGCACTCGTAAGTAACATGGACAGGATGATACAGTTTTGAACAAAATTGAGATCGATACTGGTTTCTTTTCTCTTAGAAAATTTCAACTAACGCCGGCTTTGATAGCACTCATATCAGGATCGGTAGCCATGTTTTTAACTTTAGAAACCACAGATGTGTCAAAAAGGAACTGTTAGTCTTTAAGTTATTGTAATAATGAAATTTTGGAATGCAACACTATCTTTAACTTGTTGTAATACTGAAGGTACGTTTTAATGTGAGTTTATCAAGAAGAGGAAAATTACGTAATTGAGTGCCGACTTGATGACTGTTAATTATTTTACGAAGTAGGAACATGACTTATATGCTTTTAATCGTTCTCTTAACGCGTTAGTGTTTTCATGTCTAGAATACTAATCCACGCAGACAGACAAGAATGTATTGTAATATTTGAAATTATCTCACATGTCTCATCTATGTGCTTGAGTATGTCTTATTATTTGATTTTTATCTATTTTGTTTTAAAGGTTATCATTATTACAATCCTTTTGTAATTCATTAGTCATAGACACCAAAAATAGAATTGATTAAAATTTTGAACACGTTCCCGTGGCAGAATATGATCATTCAATAAATGTGTTATTCTAAGGAAAACCACAGACAGACATAAATACTGTAACCTATTGACTACTGCATTTGCAGTTTGAAATATTCATCAAAAACCTCAACTTACATTTTGTTACTCATTCGTCGAATTATTCAAGTTCAGTAAATCTATGTGAGAATATTTTGTATTACCATTAAAATCAAAAGGAATCTTGGTGATATAAAACGTAGGTATAAATAAACCATAATTTTCTTACTACTAACATTAATCTTTTAGGGGCCTGCGTGTATGACCAGATATTTGATGGATAAAACAAAAGGAGTTCTACTGTTTGGGGGAGAAACCGATTTCGCGTCGGTGTCCCTTCCACCCTTCACCCTTGCTGTATTACATTATGATCAGCAATATCTTCATTCACTCTTATACACAATTCTCGGACTAAACAACAGTTAGCTAAATACTGTCTACGGTATAGACAAGAAACAATATAGACAACATACACCTTTTGTAACACCATCATCAGAAGCATCTTCTCTTACAATTAAAAAAGACTAGACTCACCCGTGCTTAGAGTAGTGCAGGCCGGCCCTTCTGACCAGCTGCCTCGCTAGAGGGAACAGCTCGTCCCTCCGCGTCAGGAGTGCCGGAACACAGCGGCAGATCTGGGCTGCTGCTTCGTTTACCATCACCTGGGGGTTGAAGAGAGAAGGGATTGTTATCTGGGGGCTTTCAATTTCATAATATCACGTCTATTCAAATAGGTTAACCTAAACCTTTTGGGAAATGACGCATGAAAGACTGCATGGCTTGGAGACGTGTCATGTGTGGTGGCGATTCTAAGCATTTGGGGAACGACGAAGAAGAGAAGTTTGGGAAAGTAATAATGATCGATCAATGAAAAAATTAACCTCATGTAGCGTCAACGGCTTCTCAGGCTTCCTCTTACAGTCAAATCTCCCATATATCGCCGCGTACTTCCTGATCTCCTCCATCCGTCTCGGATCCGATTCCGGCATCATCATCACCAGCTCCAGGTCCTTGCACATCTTCTTCTTAGTGTTCTGCGGCTTCGGTTCAAGTTGGGGCAAATGCTTGCTCAACTTCTCAGCCGCCGCCGCCAACTTTTGAACATGAACATCTAAGAGAACAGGTGTCAACTGCACTGGTGATGTGACGGAACTCGGACTGGAACCAGCTGATGCAGGAGGACAGGCACTTTGTGGAGAAAAGGATCTAGAAGCGGTGGAAGTTACAGGGGCTGCGGGAGCGGGGGACGGTGGTAAGACTATTTTAGCGAACGTATTCGCTTGGTGAACAGGACTGGCGTTGGGAGCGGAGGCAGTTGAGCCACAACTGTTGTCAGGGGCACCGGGAGATGGACTATACATAGGTCTAGAACTTTCTGGAGAGGCGACCGTCCTTGGTAAGACGTTAGGGATAGATGGAGGCATGTTGAGGAGTCTTTGGTTACATTGGATGAAAGGATTCTCGGTGGGACAGAGGTTAGGAACGATCGGTATTTGGAAGAGGGCGGGGTTGTTGACCCATTCTTGAAGGGCTTTCTGTAGACGTCTGACGTGGAGAGGCTTGGAAGCCATCCCCACAAGGGCCATTATTTCAAGGAATTCTTCCTCTCCAGCGTCGCAGAGCTGTTGTACGTCATCTCCTCCTGGAATGGTAAAATAGAAGCTAAGAAACAATGTAAGTTTCCCTAAATAAATGTAATACTCACATATAACTTATGAATGTAGCTTTGCGTATGACTCATAAGCAAACCAAAGGAACTCGGCAAGTCATTATTTAAAAAACTCGATCCAAGAAAGTACGAGAAGAATAATTATTTCTCAGAGTCCAAAAAAACGGACTCCGATAATCAGTTCTTTACATTCACATGTCAGAAAAAACTGGACCATTGTTGCAGACAGAAAGATTAGTCCCATAAACATTAATATGCAAGACTTTCTTGCGGAGTTGTGATACCAGTTCATTTCGCTATGATTGTTCGTCACAAAAACGTGAGATACCGTAAAAAAATAAGAGCTCACACACCAGTTTTAATTTAGGCAAATATGCAAATACCTACGTGACCATTTTGCAAAGGGGCGCCCGCCGAGAAAAAAAAACAAAAGGATAAGGCTGACTGGCCAAACCCTTCCTTAGCTCGAGTAATCGGCGGTATTAAAAAAGTAAAAGATTAAAAAAGTAATTTGCATGTCGACGCTGAGCGCGCGTTTTTTAGCAATATGGAGATTTTGTTGAGGTTCTTTTTCTTTATTTGGTTATGAGAAAGTGTTTTTTCTTGAGTTCCTATGATCTTGTGTTTGGTATGGAGGGACATATGTTATTATCTTTTATAGCTTTTTTTTACTATATTTTATAATTTCTGTAGATTATCTGATGTCGGATTATTTTAAAAGCACTTATTGTTGAACCTTTCTATTAAATAGCTTCATAAACATATTCAGCAATATGTTCTCTGAATATTTTTTAACCATTCATTGTATAATTATATGCATTTGGAAAGTTTATACTTAGTAAAATCGAAAAGCAAAATCGACGGGAATGATCTTTTGAGACAAGAGCCATGCCATACAATTTTCATTTTGTTTTCCTCATCTGATGACATTTATCTAGCAGGGTAAATAAGTTATCATGTAGCCCATTCATCAATACTTTATTGTCCAATTGTATGACCTTTTGATTCTCGCGAATAAATGGGAAAAGGTTTTGACAACAGCTTATTCTTTAATGATTCCAAAATAAAAGTAGATTGACTGCCGAAGTGTAGCACCGCTCGAACCGTCTCCATTTCGGTATCTTGTTCTCGGTAACTGTATTCAGGACTTTAATTAACGATGTTGACGAAACGTTTAAGGCGTGGATATACGTGAATTGAGCTTCATTTAGGATACATTAGAACCTTTTTGTTCCGTAACCATCACTGGATGTTTTTTCCAAAAAATATATATTAATCTACACAATGTAAAGCATGTCCTCTTGGCTTTAAAAAAAATAAAAATATAATTTAAACATCATAAATAAATACGCAAAGTAGCCTCTGTTTTTGTAACTAACTACCATTTTTCTCCTAAACTATCAATCATAGGATCTTTTTATTGCCATCAATATATTATATTAAGTAATGCCGAGGGGACCTTTGGCTTATTTTTGCCAATAACTTTCTTAATTATTTATATGGATTTTTTTACGTAATCGAGGCGCACGCGGGGGGCTTTATCGTCGAAACGCCCACATGACCAAGGTCATTGGCGTATATCCAGCTCTTAAAAAAGCTAGCAATCGTTTCATCGCAAGAATGAATACCGACCCATCTCGAGCAGCGTGTCATAGTAAGCCAACAAACTGGCTCGCTGCATCACCCTGTACAGCTGCAGCTCTGCTTCGTTGGCCGGAGCTGATGTCACCACCACTGGAATAGACAATATAGACTGTTAGTCATAGACAACATTGGAGGTCTTTTGTTTGAACAGTTCAGTTTGAAAATGGCGTCAAGTTTGACTTGTGCAAATATTTTAGAAGCGTTAAAAACGTTGTAGTAGGTATAACGAATAAGTTACGCAATCAATTTTAATATTGCGAAAAACAATTGTTGGTTTATTAGTTGCTTAACAATAATTTTGAGCAAAGAAACAGCAGTTGCGTTGCCTATTTATTGTAAAACCGATAATAAAGATAACGATTTAATGGTTTTAAAAGTATAAGTTAGGGGACCAGTAGGCTATCAATAAAACTCCTTCAAAGTTGGTATCTATTTCCTCTCAAAACCGATATAAAACACGAAAAACAAAACCAAAAATGTTCTAGAAAATAAAGCCTGATCATTTGCGTGTCCCAAACAATTTGAACAGTCAGAAATCGCGTGAGGGTACGGGCATATAAAAAATAACCCCTTTTAATACAACCCCTGCCATTACCGAAAAGAATAGAAACGAACGACCGTTAGCGGAATAAAAATAAATGAATAAGTTTTACATAAAGACTCCTTTGTTAGCAGACGGGTTAACCAATGCAATGTGTGCGCGGGAAAAATATCGATCAGGGTTGCTATGAAAAAAATGTTGACACCCCTACTAGTGCACTATTGGGTTTTGTATATTAAAAAAAATGTGGGGTGGTTAGACTCCACCCCGGGTCGCAGGTAAAAAAAATATGTGCTATCAAAAAAAGGTCGAAAAAAAATTTGGGTTGTCGTTAAATACGTTTGTATATTCGTTTACCTATGTAAGAAACTATTATGTAGTACCTAGAGCGTATGAGTTAGATATTTTGATTGAAGTGTTATTTTTAACCCTTAAACGTAACGTTAAGTAAGGTTTTACCTAGCTGTATTTTAATGTAAAACGGGGTAAGGTTTGAGGTATTAAAGATTTTTCGAAATTATTGATACACAACGATTGGCAGAACACGAACGTATTTCAATACTCACAAAACAATCACCACATTTCATCATTAATGTTAGTAATAACTAATAAGAATGACTAAGTTACTTAAATTCATAATACCATCTTACAAAAAACTCTATACCAAATGAAAATGTAAGAAAGTCTACGATAAATCAATTTATTCAAAACCAAACAAAAACAATATTAAATATTCAAACTTTTTTGTTTCTACACATAACAAAAAAAAAGTTCACATGAAAAGTATGAGAACTCATTTCTTCAAAACTTAACCCTATCTCTTCCGACGCACTTTTTTAGCGCAAAAAAAAGTATTTCTCACTCATCCGATGTCCAAAAAACACATTTACATAATCTTTTGAGAAAAAAAATCGCCACAGTCGTATGCAAATTTCAATTTGATTCAGCGAAGGGGTAGCTGCGACCACAGTGCTTTTGTCTTTTTTTTACTCTTTAAAAAGTGGTCACGTAGACATTTGCATACATGTATGTATTACAAGTTAATTTTATGCATCTCTCACGATGTCTTCGCGTTTTTTGCTGATTAGTAAAAAGGTTTTTCTTGTCTCCAGTTTGTTAGCGCACCTTTGTTTAATTAGCGTGCGGTACTCATTCGTGAGAAGATATGGAAAGTATTTTTTCTATATTACTTAATTGTACTTATTGATGTTTTTTTTTTTTGTTTTTAATATTTACTATAAGTATCTATTTTGCATCTGCCATTACTTATGCTGTTCTGGTCTGATACGGTTTTATTAATTTGGAATAAATTTAGGTATTTTGCTGGAAAATGTATCAACATAGTTGCAGCATTGTCACAAATGTCAACATGACATTTCAAACATATAATTTAGGATGAAAGGTCTTGATAACAACTTTATGGACAAAGTAATTTATAACTATATAGAGTAGATAGTTCTGCTCTCGCTTAATATAAACTTTCTGGTATTAGTTAAGAAAAATGCCAAGGCAAGTCGACACAGCCAGTGAATTTGCATACCGAAATGGTAGCAGGCCAGCCATTTTTATCAAATCGTCGATCATTTAGGGCATGCAAATAGAGTCGAGTAGAGGAAAAGGTGGGTCGGAATGGGCACGACTGTGAGGAAAGCTGGTGGTAATCCGACTAGTTGTAGGGGTTGGTTTTTGTTGTAGATCATAGACATGTCTATGTGTATAGATATAGCATAGCATAGCGTTATTTATGCATGTATGATGATGGAGGAACTTGTGGCTAATATATAATAAATATAAATAATAACAGCCACTCGGCTCGATCTTCAGGTTAAGCCGCGCTTGCCTAGGTTGGTCGGTGAATTGGTGACCACCCATTCATTACATGTCGAATTTCCTCCGTGCCTCGGAAAGCACGTTAAGCCGTTGGTCCCGGCTGTCATTTGCAGATCTTTGACAGTCGTTACAGGTAGTCAGTGGCCCGAAAGTCTCACAACCAGTCTTACCAAGGGGTTTCGTATCACCCAGTACTAACAGTCAGACAGATAGGCAGTCACTCCATGTAAAATATTGGTATTCAGCTGCATCCGGTTAGACTGGCAGCCGAACCCAACATAGTTTTGAAAAGGCTACGCAGATATATGCATAATGATGATGATAGTAGTGTTAAGGAAATGATTGAATTTTTGGAACCCAGGAGACGAGCTTATGAAACTATTGTTCAAGAAGTGTCATTCTTTTGAATATTAATTAAATGAAATACTCGGACGGAAAGCTGGAAAACAATAAATAAAACTAGAAATGAATGTAACCAACATTGTTATTGTGCCTCTTTTCACGAAGAGACAAGATTAGATCCCACAAAAATCCAAATTAATATCAAATGACATAATAACTGGTAATAAACTAATTCCCTCAAGAAAAACACAAATCATTAGCATAACAAACAACTTCCTATCTAATTACCTACTCGGTTACCGCAACATACACGTGCATCTCGCACCGTGCGAAAATAACAACTAATTCTTCAATACGGTAATTAGCTTGTGAGGGTTAAATCGAAAGGAATCGAAAAAAACTTGATCCTTTAACTATGGTGTGATCGCGCATAATTTGAACGCATCTTTATTGTGACGGGATGATTGTCTTTGATTATTTGGCGCGTTCTTTTTTTTTGTTTCTATCCATTTATTTTACATAAATTGTTAGTAAAAAATTACGACGGTTAAAATATTATTATTCACAGGCTCAAATCTAAAAAGAATTGACTGAGACAATCAAAATTATTATTATTAGAATAAACAAAGGATTGACTGCCTCGTTGGTCGGGTTCGATTCCCGGGTCGGGCAAAGTGATATTGGGTTTTCCATCAGGAATTTCTCAGTAGCAGTCGGGGGCCTGGATTTGTGCCCCGTTGATGGCAATAGGGTCGCCCCCTATTACATGGGACTTAAAACAACTGGCGAAATGTGGGTGTACTATTAGGTACAACTCTGCCTAACCCTTCAAGGATTACAGGCGTGATGTTATGTTACGTTAAACAAAGGAAAATACAATTTCCTACTTATTGGAAAATATTGATGATTTGTTTAAAAGTACCTAAGTTCTTTATGACCTGGTTCATTTCCTTGCGAACATTAGGGGTCCTAATGGTCGCTTTGATGGTCGCTATGAGCTTAAACAAATCATCAATACATGATAAAAACCATTCACGAAGCTCAAACATCTTACAAAGCGTCTTCACATTATCATGCGTAAGATTAACGGATAAACAAAAACAGTCTATTGTCAAGAATTTGAATAGGCCCCACAAAAACAGATTCGCTATGAAAAGGCGCTAATGACAGCCGAAAACAAAATGGCGGGGTGTGCGTACGCATGCCATTAGATCCTTTTTAGCACTTGCATGGTGATTGATATGCGTAATATCGTGCTGATTTATGAATATTTATGCGGTATTGTACAGGTTGGGTTCATGAGGTAGGTTTTTTCTTTTAAATTTTCGTTTTTTTTTCTGTTAGTAAACTTCCGTGCGAATTTTGCGCCTGCATCTGACTGTGCATCTTGTTAAAAGTTTAATGCGTATGTTTTTTTTCATGGCCATACTCGTATAAAAAAAAATAAGTAACAACGTATGAACCTACGTGGTACGAATTTAAAACAGCAGATTAATATTATATTTTTAATTGCATAATTATTACCAATCATACGGTTTACGTAAAAATGGTAATAAAAACAAAATGCCAGGTTTTAATCGTTTCTCTTAATGTGATTAATTGAGGTTAACCAATTAAATTTAATCGTGCATAGGTGAGGCGGAGTGTAGTGTCTCAATCTGAAGGAGTTTTAGTCTTTACAAATAGTTATTCGAAGAAGTATGTTGGTTTAATGTTAGGTTTTTGCTGCCATGTAACCAAAGATGAACTGTGATGAGTTCTCAGTACCTAGATAATATGTGACTGACACAATATTTTAACGTATAGAATCAATAATTGCAAAAGCGATACCTCGATACGAATGTAAAAGGGATTATCAAAAAACATCTACATTATTGACCGACTTCTGACTGCCTCTTTGCACGTTGGTCTAGTGATTGTAAGCACTACTGCTGATCACGAGGTCCTGGTTTCGATTCCCAGGTCAGGCAAAGTGTTATTGGGGTTTTCCATCAAGAATTTCTCAATAGTAGCCACGGAGTCTGTAGTCGTGCCCGGTTCATGACAATCGGATCACCCTTGTTATATTGGGACTTTAACATAACTGGCAATGTGTGGGTGTACTATGAGGTATAGTTTTGCCTAGCCGTTTGGTGGATTACAGGCATGAGGTTATGTTATCTTTATAATTAAAATAAATTTCCATATAAATGCATATCTATCCTCCTCCTTATCAACCTCATAAAGTAACGTTATCTAATCTTTTGTCATTTAAAGTTATAAAAATCACAATTTTTATTTGTTTTACTAAACAAAACTAATGACAAAAAAAAAAATCTCGATTATAAAAATTCTAATCCCACATGACTTCCGCTGACGTAGGGTTAAGAAAAAACCGACAAAAGACAATGACTGGTCGATTTACATACGAGATTAGACCGAAAAAACTTTCTTTATACGGTTTGGGGTTCCACACAAAAAAGATTAAAACGAATCTTTGTTGGAGTTTCCACGGAGGGCTGCGAAGTCAGTAAAAGTTAAATTCAACGTCAGCTGATTCAACATTGTCCAAATCTATAGACGAAATAAAACGAAAATAATCAATCAATATTCTTTGTAAACATAGGTTACAACAGCGTGCAACATGTTAATTGTAATACTCGTAAAGCAGTTTCTCTATGTTTTGCCATTTGGCGTACAAATATAAATTTATGAGAGCCTTTTGTCAATAGAGTTAGGTGACTGATTAGAAGAGAGTATTTTTAGGATTAATCATGTAAAGTTAATTAGTACTCTACACAACCAATATCGAAAAATGTGTTACGTAGCTGTTTTTTTTTAATTTAACCAGTGTCGTCTCACTCCTAGGCAAAGACCTTCCCCTATTCCTTCGACTTCTCTCGATGGTGTGCTTCTTGTCGCCAATTCGCTAGGAAGCCATCCAAGGCGTCCCGCCATCTTGTCCTCCGTCTGCCGCGAACCGTCTATCTGTCTCAGAGCTCCAGTCTTCCGAAATGGAGTGTAAAAATGTTAAAAGCCTGATTTACTTTGCGAAGATGGTAGAAAAGCTTTCTAATGTTTTAAACTATTAAGTTAGTACAACAAATATCGGGTTGGCTGTTTCTTTTTTGTTTCATAAATACATACAGAACCATCGACATTAGAGTAATGTCTCATCCAACTCATCAGTTTTTTAGATCTTTTTCCACCGATCGAAAGTAAGATTTTTCGGGCAGGTGCCACTGACCCAAACGCTTTTTCTAGTAATTAATCAGTGTTGCATCTGTTGGGTAATTACGACCCACCGGCCGCATTTGAAGGGTTAATCAAATATAATAAAGAAATTAGTTTGACCGGCATGTGTTTCTCTTGGTATGCAGTTTAAATTAGCCGCTGAGACTTGATTTTGGAGTAATTATTAGTAATTAGATCGATTAAATTATTGAGTATTTTCGTGTTACTTCGCATTGGGTATTTATTAACAGTTACAATAATCATCATCATTATCTGCCTAGCCTTTTTCCAACTATATTGGAGTCGGCTTCCAGTCTAACCGGATGCAGCTGAATACCAGCATTTTACATGGAGCGACCGCCTATCTGACCTCCACAACCCAGTTAGTACTGGGTAATACGTTACCCCTTGGTAAGACTGGTTGTCAGACTTTCGGGTCACTGACTACCTGTAACGACTGTCAAAGATCTTAAATTGACAGCCGGGACCAACGGCTTAACGCGCTTTCCGAGGCACGGAGGAAACTCGGTATGTATGGGTGGTCACCCATCGACGGACCAACCCAGGCAAGCGCGGCTTAACCTGGCGATCGACCCGAACGGCTGTTATTATTTAGCCACGAGCTCCTCTCTCCTCTTTCAGTTACAATCATTACAGCATTATTTGAGTTTCATTTGAATTTAAAACATAACATCTTTCACAACTGTTTGTCTCTAAATTATTGACATAGTCGGGTCTGCTTTGTTTGTTTATCTTGAAATCAAATAGTCAGAAGGTGGAAAAGAAAATTGTATTTCCGCATCACCAAAAACAACAACACTTTCAAAACACAAAATAACATAACATCAAGCATGTACTTACACTATCACTTACGGGATATCTTCCGCGATTAATGTTTACATTGAGCTCCCGATATTTCAACGCTGTGACGCTGGGGATCACGCCTCTAGTCAACGAAAGTTTAGGCAGAGATATACCTAATAGTACACCCACATTTCGCCTGTTATGTTTAAGTCCCATGTAATAGGGGCGAGCCTATTCCTATCAACCGGGCACAAATCCAGACTCCTCCGTGGCTGCTATTGAGAAATTCCTGATGGAAACACCCAGTAACACTGCCCGACCTGAGAATCGAACCCAGAACGTCATGCTCAGTACATCATGGTCAGTCGCGCTTGCGGCCACTAAACCAACAAGGCAGTCAAATAACAAAATATAAGTATTAGCTACTATATAAATAATATTTACTATATTAATAATCTTAAGTTTTCCTTAACTTATTCAAGTTCATCGAAATATTCTCTCCGTTTCCCTACGCCAGGTGGCAAAGTAAGTTTTTTCTAAGCCAGTCTTATCTCAAAGAATCTAATAAATCTAATTCCTTGTATGTTAACAAGTTTATCAGTGGTCTATCGGGGAAATATTTCACTCTATCGCAGTGACCGCCCGTGATTGACAATAAATCGCCAACCCAAGGGTTTTTATGCTGATTCGACCCCGTTTTTTGTCCGAGTGCAGGCTTTCACGACCAAAGAAACGATGACTGTGTGAAGGATGATATGGCTAGAAAGGAGGTGACTGCTGAGATGACAAGTAATAGAGAAGTATGGTTGAAGAAGACATGCTGCGCCGACCCCAAATAAATTGGGATACGGGCAGGAGAATGATGATGTAGTTGTAGGGCTTTCACGAGAATAAGAAGTTCCTTGATTGGATATGGGTAATAGTAGTACCTAAGTAAGAAAAATACTTTTAAGTGTGTTTTTAGTACTTTTTTTTTATAAAATCCTCACTTATGCTTCAAACGAATCTAGATTTAATGTAAGAAATATAATTTGCGCTAAATGTAAAGCTTGCAAAAAAAAAATAAAGCACAAGGAATAAAAAAAAAACAATTCTATGCAAAATGCGATTTTAAAATTGATAATGGTGAGGAAGTACTACGGCGTAGCTTGCCGTAGGCTGCGTACTACGTTGACTACACCGTAGCAATTAACAAACCTAATTAAATTGGTTTTCTAACAAAACCCAACTAATAATTATTTATGATTAAATTCCATTATTGTATAACTAGATAACCCTTCGACTAAACACTGCTCTCATTCGGACCGCATAACAAAAACAGGTTTGAGTCGACCCCTAAGTAAATTGTAAAATGACCCAGTGCGCTACTGAACTATAGGTACACACGTACTTTTTATTCTACGTTCTTCTGTTAAAGGGAACAGTGTGAATAAGTGGTTTTGTAATAGTAGTTAAGTTATAATTATTATGCAACTATGATACAAGGTTAATAAGTTGTTGTCTGCCAAAGGTTCTAATAAATCTATTCGTATAGATTTAGTAGATCGTTCTAAATTACACGATATGTCTTTAAAAATAAAACAAACTTTAAGTTTCGCACTTTTATACGCACTTTTATACCAGTATTATTGTACTGTGGTGTCCGTAACTATAATTCCAAGAGGTTAATAGGCAGTTAGGTTTGTCCGAGATCAAGGCGCTTGCAACAGCGCCGAAATATCAGAAACTCAAAACGAATAGTAAACATGGTAAATATCTAGTTTTCAGTGTCCATGATAACTCCAAAAGGAACATAATATTTAGAGCTGGGTTTTGTATACAAATAACCTATATAAAACTATGGTACAGTCAGCGTGAAAAATATCGGGACGAACAAACTGTTCAAAATGATATCAACAACTAAGAAAATCAAACTTTATCTCAATTGGATAACGTTCTTGCCAGAATTACTGTTGTCGTGTATTGTCTTCATTCTGAAACATTCCTTGTGTCATTGAGTTAATATATATAATTTACATAGTTGTTTGGATCATTTAAACAGTCTGTTCGTCTCAATATTATTGACGCTGACTGTACACCAGTAACGCACACACAGTAACTTAAAGAAGGAGTTAAAACACTAAAGTACACATTAGTATCTGCGGGTTAAAGAAGCACACACACAAATCCTGAATACGTTTTTTAACCGGACTCTTTAACACCCGTCCGGATGGCTCCGGACGCCCTCCAAACTAGGAGAAATCCGAGAAATCCGGACGGATGGCCACCTTAACCTAATCTGTCGTCTAGGACACTATTTCAACGTGATTCACACTGCCTTTAATAATTTCTATCATATTTAACTATCCCATCTTGCACCTATCGAGAATCAATTAACCACTGCTTCCTTTGTTCTAACTTCAAAAAGCAATAAATTGGACGGCCACAAAAAATGATTTTACCCCCAAGCGCCACTTAGGACTTTTACACATGTTTCTTTGTTACCCAAAGCGTCTAATTGATACCTTAGGGCCTGAGGGTTTCGTACTTAGCACCTCTACGGCCAAGACTTTTTTCGACGGTTTTTTAATAAATAAAAGTGCGTTTTGAAAAATAACGCTCTAATTTACCACTGGCTGTGGTAGGGTTGAATTTATGAAAGGAATTAGGGCTGTCTAGTGTCTATTATCTTTGAAAACCTAAATTTAATGAGACCGTTGGGATTGGCTTCGCTTATCGTAGAGAAAATGAGCATTAATAGTTTCTCAAAATATTATGTGGGTCATTTGCGGACTTTCAACTTTAGGTACTCGTAGCTAACTTGTTTTCAGTTTCACAATAAGCTTTTAAGCACGTATCACAATCAGCTTTTGTCCTACGTCTAACTTTGTTATTTATTTTTATCAACTTCAAACCCAGAAAGCATTACTTCATCGACATTCAAAATCACAACTCAAAAAATCATTTATTAGGTCAAAATAAAAATAATAACTCAAACATTCACGTCCGCATCGCCTTGAATATGTAACAAAAAATTAAAATGTCTGGCAACCCTATCCGTCTCGCGGCTAGCCATCTGTCAGTGAATGACAGGCGCGGGTTAACCCTTCAACGGCGACCGTGTTTACACTGGGTACTATTGACACGGTCTAGTAATTTATACGTTTTAGTGTTAAATGAAGTGCATTGCCTGTTGATTGTAATTTTGTTGTTTAGAATATTTGCTGTTGAAATTCGTAATATAATAATACAGACACACAGTGTATAATTTCGCCTCAAAAGCGGACATGCTCGTTTTATATGCTATTTAGAAAGGTATTAATCGAACAAATCTACTAGTAAAACTCCGGTGTCGTTATCTATCATAGTAGTCGAGAAATTTTGAAAATCGAGAAACGTTCATAGAAACCATAGAAACATTTTATTTCCGTGTGTAATCGTTTTTTCCATTGGGTGTTTTTGGTTATGATTTAAACATATTTTAGGCACCTATTAATATTAAAAAAGTTAAAATATCTCGTCTGGTTTGGGCGAAAATATTTTTTTTCTGTTATTTATTTCATATTTTTTTTCTGACATGTCCTGCATTATTAGCATTTTTTTTTAATGCCAAATTATTAGTTGATGTAACTATTACTTCGACAAAAAAAACTACATGTTTTAAACATAGGACTTCGGAGATATTACATTTTAAAATTTTAAGTTAGGGTTGTCACTCAAGTCTATGGTATGTCTATATCTATATCTTATTTTTATAATATAAAAACTTATCATTAGGTTATTTACCTATTTCTTGGATATAAGGGGGTAGATAATGGATAGAAATGATTCGGTGAGTCCTTTGCATCTGTGTCCAGGAACCTCCTGATGGTTTCCTTTTATTTGTTTCCGGTTTTTTTTCAGGTTCAATATTAAAAACGTGTTTAGAAAATTTATTACTTAGTAGATATCGTGTGATTTTTCAATAACATACATTTTTCCATGAGTTTACTTATTTATAGTAAACGCATGCTTGACAACCCTATTTCCTTAGAAATTGATGAAAAACTTAGAAACGTTATAACTCTGAAGTCCTGCACGTAAAATGTTCCATTTTTTTACTATAAGAAGCTACATAACTAGAGTGTATTTCGTTGGTAAAAAAAAATGCTAATGTCGTATAGAAATTTTTTTATAATTTATTTTCTAATATTTCAAAATAAATTTTTAACTCGCGTTCCAGGGAAAGTAAAGACTTGTAATTTATACACGACATTATATATACAATTTTCAATTCATGGTTAATTTTAAATAAGGTGAGCGTTTGTTATTTTGGGAAATATCTACAAAAAAGATTTTGACAAAGTTCATTGACCTTTCAAAAAAACTATTGTAACTTTAAAATTAAGTAATATATTTAAATTGGTATTTCATATTATACTGTATAACAGTTATATCCATCGGAATCCGCTATAAAAAAAGGATGTCCGCTTTTGAGGCGAAATTACACACTGTGAGACAGTATGTTTGAAAAGAATATAATATTATATTAAGTATTTTTTTTTTTTAAACTTAACATAATGTCTTAAACAAGCCTAATATGATAAGCATCTTATTATGCTTGTCATAGGCGACACGGTTGGCGCAGTGGCTGAGCGATTGACTGCTGCGTTGCCTACAGATATTTGTTTCGGGTCTGGTTGTTTGTATATTATGTGAGTATATGTTTCACAAACGTTTAAAAAAATGCCTATATTATATATTGGGTTTCAGAAATGCCTGATTGATCGAAGATAAAGCAAATACTTAAAAGGAAGCTCTCCAACGTCAGGAACAAATTGCTACGGTTACAATTTCTGCATAAATACATACTTATCTTAAAAAAAAGCTTTAATAGAATATAAAATTTCCAGAGTTATCAGAGAACACTAATCATGTACAACGATCGCAAGGCACCAAAGACCTCAAGAAAGATACGCAAAGTCCATTAGCAAAGAAGCCGTTAATATAGCAAGGATGCATTCACATCAAATAGGTGTCTATTTAATACTTAGATAAGCACCCCATCTGTAGAATCTTGACCATGAGAATTGTTTGACAATACAACCCTTTTCAACCAATCCCTTCGAAAAATTACGTAACCAAACACTCTCGGTCCACCCAATAATGAACTTTTTATCTGTCCATATCCTCTCATTAAACCTCAAAACATCTTCCCGGATGTTAATTCCGAGGGTCACTTATTCCCACCAACAGCACCTTACGTACACGAAAAACAAACTAATAATTTTTAATACTAGCAACCCTTCCGTGTTTTTTTGAGTCCGAGGAACACCAGTCCATTCAGCCTCTTCCGTGAGAACGTCAAACATGACCATAGAGAAAAAGTGCGCCGTAAAAAATGAAATGGGGGCGAGTGGACAGTTGTCTTATAAAAACTTCTTGCTTGGAAATGAATAATAAATAGGTTTGATGGCGTATTATCTGATTTAAAAATGTAAAGGTGGCTTTATGTTGCGTTTTATTTTAATGATGGACGTATTCGATTTAAATGATGTGTGTAGTTAATAAACTGTTGGGGGTTTTATGGCTGTTTATCATTTTATATTTTATTGATCACTGTTGCTACCAGACAACGTAAAAAGTAGTTATGCTAAAAGCACGATTTTTGCATAACTAGTTTTTAACCGACTTCAAAAAAAGGAGGAGGTTCTCAATTCGGTTGTATGTTTTTTTTTTGTGTTTGTTACCTCATATCTCCGTCATTTATGAACCGATTTGAAAAGTTCTTCTTTTATCTGAATGGACCTACTTCCCGATTGGTCCCATAGAAATTTCATCAAAATCGGTTCAGCAGTTTGGTTTTGAAATCAAAATAGCTGGAAAAAATGTCATCCAAGTAAAAGAAATTGCGAAATTGATACTTGACAAGGATTTGTATGTGATACGATAACTAAAAAAAGGGTAAAATAAAAACTTTTTTGCAAAAAAAAACCGACTTCCAAAAAAACACTAAAAAAAGTGGAAAATAACTTTACTTTCGGAAGTCGGTGGCAAAAAAGTCTGAAACAAACAATAGTCACCGACTTCCGAAAGGAAAGTTATTTTCCACTTTTTTTAGTGTTTTTTTGGAAGGCGGTTTTTTTTTGCAAAAAAGTTTTTTACGTTCTTTGATCATGTGCTCTTGACCACTATTGTACAAATATTCACTAGAAAGTGAAATCTATGCAATTTTTTATTGAGAAATTTAGTTTGCCCATACCTAATATCGGTCAACATTTCATCACCCTGTACCAGATATAATTAGTTTATTTATGCTAAGGTTCATTAATGACAAGCTGACTTTAACCCACAAACAAACCCACAAATTAATTTATGCAAGACCAAATTAATTAGTCCAGAAATAACTTCACATATCCCTATCTTATCAAAACAAACCGCCATTCTTTAATATCAAACATTCATTCTCACGTTCGTTTGATTAAGTTTTTTTTCTAGTTTTTTGGCTCTCATCCTCAGGCAGTCAGGCACTCTTCCCTCGCCTACAGGTGTCGCTGTAAAAAAAACATTAACCATAGACTGTGCGTCATATGAGTTCCCGCGTTTTTCTGCGTCAAAAGTTTTTCAATTGAGGTTTTAATTGTTTTGGTTTTAAATTATGATGAATAGGGATTGAGTATTATTTAGCTTGTAAACTGCTATGGGAAAAAGAACTTGAAGGGGGAAATCTAAATATTTTTTTGAACATCAAAATAATATTACCTTGTTTATTCTTCATTGATGTTTAAAAAAATATTTATGTAGGTACCTAATCATGATTCAAATCAAATCATTTATTTCTTTGCAAACATGGGTAATTGGATTGTGGGAAATTATTGTGGTTTTTCCTGACCATGTGAAACTGACGACAGTGTCATAAAAAAACACCAATTAAATGCTTTTGAGTTATAGTGGATAATAATTTACTATTAAATTGCAACAGTCCAGGAAATTAACACATCTTTGTAAAGGTGTCATACCGTGGCATTTCAATATTATTTATTAATGCATAACATAGACATGTAAGATCACAAGATAGGAAAGAAATAAGACAATTTGTCTGTCTGTCCACAACTCGTCTCCACTGGCCGAAAAAACTGGAAACGAGTAATAAAATCAAATATAATGACGAACACATCGACACATGTCATTTCCGATGCGTCGGCCATTAAAATCAGTTAACCCTAAAACGCATCCGAAAACCCAATGTCTCAGATCGACAATTAAAAAGAAATAAAACAAATCGTGGCGGGAAACAACTGTTGTCATTTTTTTTAATCAACAGGTGGCAAAGGGTTAGTGATGTAATGCCTATAGAGAAAGCGTAACAAATAGTATGTCTAAACATGTGTTAGGTACGTTAATTAATTACTGGAGAAATTGAAAGTTACCCCTTTGCCGCGGGCGGTAATTTTTTCTAGTTATATTGAAATCGAATGGGCAATGAAGGATGTAATTTATTACGCTCTAGGTGTGATAATGTTTATGTGATGTCAGCCAGGCTGTTTGAGTCAGGCCACGGTCACTGCCGTTTGTAAAAAATAAATCTGTGTCTATCGGGATATGAGAAAGAAGGAAAAAGCGAGTGAGTCAGCTGTTTGACATCCCGTGTAACGTTGGAGGTCAACTGAGGATACGATTTACTAGACAACTTAGCTATCCATATAATGGCAAGGAAATTATAGACATGTATTTGACGAGATAATTACTTAGTAAGACGCAGTCGAAACGCTGAATTTGTTGTTTGAAATCTAAAAAAAAAAAAAGTCCTTTAATACTGACTTTATTGTTTCGTTCTAATATACATAGGTAGGTAAGTACGTATTTTAATGTTTTGCTTATTTTAAACAAAACAGCACTGAAAAACCAAGAAGACATCAAAAAATCAAGCCATACAAATCTTAGCCCCTCAAAAAAGTCATAAAAAACATGTCCTTTAAAAATATTTTTTCTCAAAACAAACAAAACGATTCGCGGCTCATATCCTGTCATTACAATAATTACAAACATTAATACAAACCGCCTGTCGACCGTCACCTTATTTCGTCTGAAATAAGGTTGATAATCGCATAAATATTACTTTTATGTGAGAACCATTTAATAGATTAGGTACAGCCATGTCATTTGGGTCAAACGACAGTTGGCTTTGATTTTTTCTGATTCTAGTAATACATGTGAAGTGACTAGTAAGCTAGCAAGGTAATAAATAAGTTTTCATATTTTGTGGACGTAGTTTTAGTAATATTTGCGGTTTGATAAAATAACATTTTCGTTTTTACAAAGTAACGAACCGAGAAGTTTAAGTTAAGAACCGAAAAATCTAATACGCCCTACAGACTCACGCGAGAAGGCTTGCCTAGACTTGTTCTCAATGAGAATGAGATGGCGAGAAACTAATCACATTCACGCTTCTCGGGTGTTCTCGGCGTGAGTCTGTAGTCCCTTAAGATAATATCCGAGAAGTTTAAGTTTTAGAGTCAAAAGAAGATTCGATCATTAGGGTTAATTTCGAAAAAGACAGATCAGACAGCATTTTAGGGTTAAGATTTTAAATAAATAATTAAGGGAATTAATAGAAATATGTATTTAGGTATTTAGCTTCTAAGGTCTACCGGTACCTATGTTTTATAATAAAAAATGGAAATTCAATAACTAAGTACAGATGTTTTTTTTTGTATCAAAACGTATAATACTTATTGAGAACATACTTTATTTTCAAAATTTAAAGTCACAACAATGTGACAGACATCACCTTCAACACCTGCCGATACAGAAATAAATAATTGTACCAATACAAACATTTGGACGAGGTCTTTGACCTTTCTCGTACAAAAGGACAAAATAATCGTACCAATTCAATCCTTAACTTTCAATGTAAAGGTTCATTTTCAATTGTGGAACGTAACCCTGTATATTTTGTCGGATATGTTTTTTTATATACACGTATTCTTATAAGTAAGTTATCAATATGACTTAGAAAGAACGTTTTAAGAGAAATAACTTTTGAGTTTTTTTTTTATTTCCACAAAGCTCGTTCATTTACAAAGAAAATCCCAAAATCTGTCTTAAATTCTCTCAAAAAACGAAATTAAATTAAATTATTTCAATTATCCGTTCGGATATCCGCCTTACGTCCAACACTCCACTGCTACATTGTCCGAGGCGGTAACATCTGCCCCACATCTGCTGATCATATCGGACCTGTCCGGTAAAAATCAACGCACCGCGGTAAACGAAGGGTTAGCTTTGAATTAAAAAAAAAGAATATCAACGGGCTTAGAGTTGATTAAAGATTAGGTTAGATTTAAGATTAAAGAAGCTTATAAGAATTTTGTTTTCTTTGAAATAAATTTTAAACAAAAGAAATAAAAGACAGGTTTATTTGGTGCGTGGCTAAATTACCTATACATGATTCTGTGATTTCCTGTGTCAATTTGACTAAATGTTTACCATCGTGGCCCCTGTTAATGTAATTAAAGGCTAATTCCACCATTAATATTTTGTTTTATTTTCAATTTCAAAATTTCACCAAATGTGTTCTTATTTTAATTCTTATAAACTTTTTAAATGACTTTTAGTATGTCTTTTTTTTGTTTGTTTTTTATTTTAACATTGTTAGCTTAGATGTAATTCTAATAAATATGCATGCTGTGGTCTCCTGTAAGTGAAGTAGTACACCTACGTGATACCTTTGTCGTCCACAATTTATTTCCCATGATCTGTGTAGTACATCCTTTGTTGGAGATCCTAAATATATAAATTAATGCTGAACGCCATCAGCGCATCAAAACTGCGCTCAAGAGCTATCAGTGCCGTCAATGTTGTGGTATACTGACGCTGACAGCAGTTAAACTCAATTTAGATAATATGCTGATCTCGTTCAGTTGGATTTTGCCGTAAAGCGATAAAAGTTTCTTGTCCCTGTTTGTTTTAAACACGCTTCTATAAATTGGTTAAAAGTAGATTTAAAAAAAACGCTTTTAAAAAGTTTCGCCGTGTAAAAATACTAAAAAAGTAAGTCTTAATTAATGTGAGATAAGATATTACTTATGTTTACTGCGTGTTAACAATAATTTAACACGTTGACATTATTCATTACCCTGGCGATAAATTATACAACATACAAGTATTTTATTTAATTAAATATTTTAAACTTTTTAGTACTGCTTATTTCTTATTTCAGGCTACCATACGATTGAAGGCACTGTTACAGAAGCTTCCTTATGTAAGCTTTCAAAGTGTTATCTTTAGCAGACATCAAAATTTGGGTAACAAAAAATGGTCTTCAAATTATACAGGGACAAATTGAATTATTTTAGCAGACGTTAAGGTGACACGGCGGACGATTTGATGAGTTTCGCTAGCTATGCAATTTTGTTAAAGTACATAATAAAAAAAACCGACTTCCAAAAAAAACACTAAAAAAGTGGAAAATAACTTTACTTTCGGAAGTCGGTGACTATTGTTTGTGTCATTGACTTTTTTGGCACCGACTTCCGAAAGTAAAGTTATTTTCCACTTTTTTTGTGTTTTTTTTTGGAAGTCGGTTTTTTTTTGCAAAAAAACTTTTTATTTTACCCTTTTTAGTTATCGCATCACACACAAATCCTTGTCAAGTATCAATTTCGCAATTTCTTTTACTTGGATGACATATTTTTTCCAGCTATTTTGATTTCAAAACCAAACTGCTGAACCGATTTCGATGAAATTTTCATGGGACCAATCGGGAAGTAGATCCATTCCGATAAAAGAAGAATTTTTCAAATCGGTTCATAAATGACGAAGATATGAGGTACAAACACAAAAAAAAACATACAACCGAATTGAGAACCTCCTCCTTTTTTTGAAGTCGGTTAAAAATACTTTATTTTCCAGTCACTGAATCTAAAGAATGAAATTATCTATTATCTCGGCGTGCATTCTTAGAGCTAAACTGGGCAATCCTTCATTATTTTAGAATGAAATAGTTTGTGTTACCCCGAGTAATAGTTGAAACTCCACTAAACTCGAAAGTCTGTCAATCTCCTAGAAAAAGCCATGAATACGCACAAAACCGCAGCAGCTGTGATTGGCACAGTAACGTTAACGATCTTAAGCACACGAGTAACCTACTTTCGAGCTCGCAAAAAAACCAACAATCGTTCTCTTATGTATGGCAACTGAGCACAAAAACAGCGGGGCAATTGCAGGCGATTTAATGTGAACATTATGGAAGATTGTAAATGTTTAGCTGATAAATGTGGCTGTTTGATTGCGAGGTTCCGTAGGCCTTTATTCTTGCTTCGCTTGTATGGTTTTTTTTTCTGCTGCCTCAGGAACAGTAACTTGGCAAAATCAGCTTAAGTATAACATCCCCACTGTTGTCATAATCTACCACGCTGACCCAGTGTGGGTTGCGGGAAACCGTGCTTTACTTTGGAAAAAAAAACATATCCCACATAAACTCTCTGGTCCTGATACTTTTTTTCACTTCTAGTCAAGTGAACGCCATCGGAGATTAGACCGTAGTAAGTTAATGAAGTCTTAGAGTTGAAGAAGAGAAGCGTTTATCATCTGTTGTATGTACCTACTTACTTAAAACTGGAAACTGCATTTACCGCTCCTATTCTTAATGAAATTTTATTGTTAGCCATAATCATTAGGTATTATTTATCTTAATCCTTAATAAAGTTATTAACATTTTACATTTTTACATCGAGTTGGAATTTATAAGCCGAAGCCTTTGATGATGATAATCTGTGATCGCGAACCAAAGCGCGCGAAAATAGCCGCAGCGCGCCAAAAAAACAGATGCTCAACTTTCCGGACTAAAATAAACATGGACGGCGCGATTCGGCGCTAGCCACTTATTATAAATAATTAATGATTCCGTCCGCTCTTATGCACGATAAAATGCCATTACGGTTTTCATCGGTGGACTTGCAAAAAATAACGTGAGCCGCCGCCCGAACCCGTCCCAAACAAAAAACACGCTTAAAAGAGTGCGCGAGCATCGCTGAAATTCCCGCCGTTTCTTACCGCCGCCCGGTCATTTGACTCTGACCATTATCTGCGGAATTAACAACGGTAAAAAAATACACGATTCGATAAAAGTATATAGGCGTTGTCGCGAACAGTTTTTGTAATATAAATAAAGGGTACTGCGGGCGCTACGCCAGTCACCGACAGCGGCCGTAATGGCGTCAAACACGATAAATATTGCTACTCATGAAAATTCAGCGACACATTATCCGAGCGAGTGGCCCTGAAAAACATCGGACCTCATTCCTTTCGAGATATTTCATCACATCTTAGACTAAAAAATACATCATCGCTGCAGTTGCGCGTTTATTTTTATGCGACAAAAAACCAGAGTCATTATAATGTTCCGTTTTACGTATGTGGCAAGCGGTGCGTTATAATATCAGAAATGACAGATGCGTCATTCCAACTTAAGTCAACGGACAGTAACGTCGCGGACAAAAACTTATAAAAACGCCGAGACAATTATACGATTTGCATATTCACACAGTGGTATTGTTAAATAAGCTGATTCAACGAATGAAATGAGAAAAAAAGAGGCTTTTTTTCAAATACGTTTCGCTGTTTTCGAACGCATCTTTGCGTAACCGAGTTCTTTATTAGAATTTTATTGTATGACTAAAAAGGCATTGTTTGAGCGGGGGTGTGCTAACAGGAGCAGAAAAAAGCGCTCGCACAATATCTGTGCCCTTATCTCAATCATGACCCTTTAATTTTTTTATATTTACTTACTAAGTAATTGCAGTTATTTTCTCTCATTAAAAAAAACCTCTGCCAATGATTTTATTATATTGCTAACTAGAAATCAAACATCAGAAAATGAGTGCTGGTCCTTCCGCAGAAATAAAACTGGACTGAATTGATTTAAATATTCCAGCTTAGCGACGGGCGTTAATAAACTATGTCGAAGTAAGAGTGCAGCCCGCATAAACACTATGTTTTGTGCAGCCAAACAATTCTTTAACAGTGCTTAAAGTATTTTTTACACGACAACTAGTGACATCTGTAGCATTGTTCTTTAATACCAAGCTGTTACGAATCCGCACAATGTTGCCAACCTTAAAAAAATAGAAGAAACTAATTAAGATGACCTTTTAACTCTGCTCAGTTAAAGAAAAAAAAAAGTTCATGTCAACCGCTTAAGTGGCGTGATATTTCACACAAGTCGAAAAACTAAAGAATTTGTAGTATGTCGATGTATGGTTACCATTCGCTATATTGCCTTAAACGGAGCCAATAAAAGTAATGACAGGAGGTTGAAAACATGTTGACAGTGTAGCATTCGTATATTGGTCTCTCAGACCTATACCTAAAGGACTAATGAAGGATAGTTTGTTTACAACACGACAATTTTCTGTCACTAAGGTTTATTGTTACTCAAAATTAATATTAAAATGGCAAGATAATTATAATCAATCAGTGTACCAACTGTTATGCATGAGCAGCGATAGTCTAGAGGCGTGACCATTGGACTGGTCATAGGTCTCGTGTTCGAACCCAAGACACGCACCTCTGATTTTTCGGAATTATGTGCGTTTTGTACCTAGATTTATCACTTGATTCGGTGAAGGAAAACATCGTGAGGAAACCAGCACGCCTGAGAGATATTTCTCGACGTCATGTAAGAGCTAAGTCAGAGGCCCTTGGGCGGCATAAAAACTCTGACACCAGGTAGGCACTAACCACACGATGAAGAAAAGAAGAAGACTGATATGAATGTTATAATTTATGCAAAAGTAACTCTGTTTGTCAGTCTTTCTGACCATTTCACGCTACATCACAGTTTTGATTATTTTATTCCGGTAGTAAGTACATTGTTGAGGGATAACTATTTAATTCGATCTCCACCCTTGCAAAAACTATAGTAGGGCATAAAATGCCAAGCTTTTTCAGTAGCACACTTATTTACTGAAAATATCGAAGTGGTCTTTCCGTCACCGTAAGGACGAAATTGTTTAAAGTTCAACGAGTAAAAGAAGTATGTAAGCACATAAATGTAGCAGGTGGAGTTTCTGTAGCTAAAACCTACCCCATAGGAAAAGGCGTGAGTTTATGTATATAAAATAAAAAAAAAACCCGCTTATTACATATTCTATTTAAATGGAAAAATGTGACAGCTTATCCGGCACATTTTTCATCTGAATCATGTTAAAACAAAAGTTTTTATTCCAAGAAAGGAAGCGTAAGTACGGAGCGCATACATTTGTATGTTTTAAAATAATATTATTATGTATGATATCATGCATGCTAGAGTTTCGTAAAAATTGGCTCGCATCTACATAATATGCAGATTTTGTTGTGCTCGCTTAAAGGTAGGCTCTTTCACGGTTGGCGAGACCTGTGAACTTAGGTAAAGATTATTTTGGCCGAGTTACCCTGTGTATGGTGTGACAGAAATCGCGACTTAAAATTTTATAAAGTATTGTGTTCCATAAATTATATCCGCATTGGTTTTGCACATTTGACAATTGGGTGTCCAGAATTAATGTACTGAATCTATCGCTTGTCTCTTACACCGTGTATTTTCCTCTGAAACTGCTACATCCCAAATTCTTGAAAACAGTTATGTATATTTTTTTATTCGTCATAAAATTGACAGTTGAAATTTATTTCATAAATAAAAAGATTTTTTGAAAAATAAAAATTCTTAAAATTTCCTTTCTTAAATCGGAAACCCATCCAAGTGAATATTACCAAAGTTAATTCTTCAGCTACTGTAAACCCTTTCACGTATTTTGACTAAAACTCCATCGACTTCCGCAGAACAGAACTTCCCCTTAACAAACATTAGTTAGCAAGGCAAGGCAAGGCTTGGCTCCGTCCCGTCTGCCCACGGAAAAAACTTCGCTAAAAATAAAAGTATTGCACCGCACCTTAATAGGGTTCCGCGGAGACGGAGAAAATCGCACAAGGTTGAAGATTAAAAGATTTAAACTAATCTCATATAAAAACCTACTTAAATTACCAAGTAGGTTCTGATATTATTATAGGATTAGTTTAAAAATACCCTTTTTTAAGTCAGGATACTTTATAGGGCAGTTGCATTTTTTTTAATTTGTAATGTCAAGAGATTTCAATAAAAATAAATGGTAACCAGATAATAATATTTGGGAACAAATCTTATTATGGTTTTTACAGCTCATGCACATAAATGTAGGTTTAATAAAAAGGAGGATAAATAACTAACATCGTATCGTATTCGTAGTCGTAATTATAACGATAACTTTAATTTAGTGTAAATACTTGTGTTTTCTGGCTTTTCTTAAAGTACAGTTGGGTTGCTTATTTGATAAAATAAACATTTCTCGACAGCGAACTTTGTACTTATGTGAAAAGACCTACAATTCTTCAGTGGGAATGTTTAAAGTAACATAGTCCTGAAAACATACATTTCGGACAGTTCGGACTTTGGATTAAATTCCGTTTTTTTTATTTTTATTTTTATTAGCAACCGGACGCCAGCAGTTGTTTATCAAATACCAACTAAAATAGACGCAACGGAACCCCCAATCTAAAACAAACACTCGGATTTTTTTCGAATCAACCATTTTGTTTCATTTCGCTTAGTTTTTCAGGCGCACGGCAGACATAGTTATACTTTATTACGAACGGATTAAATTCAGTCAAGATTTGTTTTTATTAACTTGCATTTTTATGGCACCATTTTGCATAATGTCCCTTTTTTTACCGCGTTTTGCGCGAAACGAAAAAGAGTTTTTACACTTGATAAGTACTTTTGTAGAGAAAATTAGGTTTTGTTTGTCCTTTTTCACCCGAACCTATGATACGTAGTTTTTCTGCGGATTAGAGTAAGTACTTGCAGAATGTTATGTTATGAATACGTTTCGGATTGTGATTATTTTCATTTTCCCTTTACGTCATTTTTGCCACTCAACTAAAAAGCTATAATTGCGACCTCCTAATTGCCAATTCCATTCAATATTTATGAAATTCAATATTCACGTTAAATTATAAAGATAATGTCTAGCTATTTATTATCGAACAAAAACAAATTAAAAACACAAAACATAAGCACATTCATATCATAACTACACACAACAATAAATGCGTTTTTTTTTTAACTACAGCTCCAATGAGAATGTGACAAAAACGTATGATATTCAAAGACGCACGCGATGGGAATCGAACCCGTTGCGTCGCGTAATTTGCGTTTTTCTGTGCCAAGCTTGGCGTCGGTTTGTCTTGGGATGAACGTTTTTGTCACTGCCTCGCTTCTTGATGGGTATAGCGCGGTTATGAAGTTTTGGTAGTTGCTATCATTGGAAACTGATATAGGAAAGCAGCGCAAGGATCCCGTATCTATAAACAAGTCAACGTGATTTTTGATGATTATTAAAAGTAAATACTTCCGATTTTTATTCTGTAGTTTACTTATTGCTTGAAGTTAAAACTGCCAAATGTCAGAATTCTTAGTTTTGATTTCTTTGACGGTTTTTCCTTCGTTCAAATTCTTGTCTATTTCTTAAAAATGATTGCATAAGTAATTACTTACTTAGACTAACTTAACGTAAATACGAGTTTTAATGAAAGTCTAAAGACTCAATAACAAGTATTTAATACGGGTGTATTAAATACTTGTTATTGAGTCTTTTCAGATTTGCTTCTATTCTCAGTAGCAGCCTAAAATATAACTGCATAATGTGGGTGTGTCTACTGATGGGTGCACCTTCCTTATCTTCTGGGGATTACACCTGGGTGTTATTTTTTTAGTTTTTATTCCTACAAACAGAAACAGTATTAATTGTTTGGTCTAAAAACGTGGTGAGTTACTGAACAGAGTTTATTTTGATTTTTTAGGTGTAAAGTTTCAACACCTTGCCTTTAATTTTGTTTTTCAACACCATCTCTGACTGATCTTTTAAAAGAATATTGTTACTGAAACAAACAAATTGAAAACTGTACAAACAAATTGAAAACGAATTCCTTTTAGAAGTCGATCAAAATTCAAATCAGAAATAAAAAATGGCACCGAGCATGAAATAATACGAGAATTTTATTATGGTTTTTTTTTGTCTAAATAGGGTGCGTAACATAACGATATTTTCATAACGAATTGAGTGATTAGCATTCTTGTCCCATTCCACGAAGTAATGCTAAACAAGTACATGAATTTGTAGAAAAGGAACTAGCCGCTATCATTCCTACTGTACAATATGTTCTTGATAATTAATTATACTCTGTTATTCATAAAAAAAAACGTCAACCAAACGTCAAACGTTGTCTTATGGAAAATCTTATTCTAAAAATAATTAAAAAATCCGGAATTTGGGATTAAAAAGTATTTTTGAATTGCTGATGATTAGGCATATATTTTACTTGTGCTTATTTTAAAATTCAATAATATTAGTGTTTTATAATTACGAATATTGGTAATTTATAATTAAAGACGAAGAAAGGCTACTATCACATTAATATGAAAACGACGAAGATTTGGGCAAAAAAAATACTGCCAGCAACACGAAGAAGAACAAGAATGGCAATATTGAAAATCCACACAAAACTCATATGTCATATCCAAGTATCAAGACATATCAATCCACGGCACATCTAGAGTCAGCCCACAAAAACGTCTAGTTGCATGGATGTCGGAAAAACCGTGGAAACGACGGAAAAACTACGCTCACACTGAGAACTGAGAAAAACTGGCCACGGCTGTGAACGATTGTTCTTGCTGTACTTACGTCTAGTTTTAATTAGGAGACCCGGGACGATTAGATGATTTTTTACACAGATATACTTAGTTTTCCTGAATTTCTTTTTCGTTTATTGTTGGGCATGTAAACGGTGGCAATTAGTTATTATTTTCTTAAAATTGTTGAGATAAAACAAAAAAGTAAGCGATATTGTCTATGGTGAACAATGAAGCATGATTGCTTACAAATAACTTATTTACTCTCGACTTGAACATAACTTAATGGTATATTTTGCTAAGGTTGGTCCGTACTACATGTCCAACAGGACCAAAACAAATACGGGTCGTTTTGCTTAAACTAAGTTAACATAGATTTATCCACTATTTTATTTTCTAACCTATGAATTTCAGTTTTAAATGAAGGTTATGTTACGTAAAACCTGCGAACTGAAATTATTCACGGAGTAGCGAGTAATAAGTAGTAACAATGACGGTAAGTAGGTATGTTTTTTTTTCTTACTTAAATAAATAAATTGGGCTACAATAATGACTTTAATAGCTGAAATTCTGCCCCCAGCGGGGTTTGAGCATGATTATTTACAATAACTAGGTAATTAAAACTTAGAATTTGTCAGACGCTCAACGAGGACTTTTCAGATTGAGGCTTCTGACTTTTTTTCCATTATATCATCTTTAATAAATAAAGAAAAGCCAACTAAGGTTTTCGTGTAGGTAAAACCATTTTTAAATCTAGGAAGCCTGAATATTTTTGTAAAATTATTAGTTTAGAGAAGGAGGTTTATTTTATTTGCGTACCTAGCTTTATTACTGATATGAATTTTCTTAAAGGATAATTGTTAAGTTCTAAATAAATTGCTTGTCGTAACCACAATTTGCTGCCTCCTGTTGCAAAAGTTTGAGGCGCGGTTGCCGCAAACTTTTAAATTCATATAAAATTCCTGGCAATTTAGTAAACGTCATATAAAATTCCGTCGACATCACACAAGCCCGTAAATACGATGAAAAGTGCCGACGGCATTAACAATTAAACAAAAAAATATAAAACATTAACAAATTAATTGCACTGCGTGACTTACTGGTCCCATTCACATTTCGTCCGATGATCTTATTGGAGCCATTCGGCTGCGGGCCGACGGGGGTGTGCGGCGCGGGGGGCAGTACCCGTCCCGTTTCCTCGCCCGGGCTTTCCATATCACACCTCTCGCTCGCACACATCAACCCGACACCCGCCAATTCGAAAACTTCACAAAAATATTGGCAACTTTTTACGAAAAAAAAAATTACATTTCGAAGATAAAAAGCCCGATATTCACAGTTCGAATTTTAAGAAAAATATGAATTTTGGAACAATGGCGTGACGAACTCCGATTTTGGCGGTAAAGTTTGAAGGGTAGCCGTGACGTGTCGTGATGACGCGCGCGCCTCGACTGGCGGCTGCCGGCGGAGCCCTAGTGCAGCTGCATCGCCCCGCCCAGCACCCCACGCGACCCCTCCACGTGGCCCCACGCTTTCCTTGCCCTCGGCTTATGTAAAAAAATATAAAGGCCTTAAATTTAGTGAGTGTGTGTTCGCGTTGTGCTAGTGTGCGGGGAAGGGGCCGAAAGGGTATGACTTGAGGGTCGACGGGTGATCATTATTGTGTTTTTTTAAATCAGTCTTGTTCTTATCGATCGTGCTAAGTTTAAATTTTCGGTCATGGTAAGACTGCTGTGATTAAAACTACAAGTTACCATTTCTGGTAAAGAAAACGAGGAAGATTAATTTAGTACAAATTAGACATCAATTACATTGATTAGTTACCCGTATAAGCCATTGCCTTCTACGGGAGGATATGTACGAAAGATATTTAAAGAATTTAGAGAGAGGCAAAGATTTTAGAAGTGCCGACAGTGCCAGCGCTGTCTACTCTAGTCTAATAGACAAGAGATCAAACAGTGCCGTATGTTAATCAGACATTGGAAAAACAAGACATGTCTTAGAAACTCTGACGATAGAAGAGATACTCTGTAATGCACAGGTCGCGCCATTAATTCATTCATGATGGATTGTACTTACCTCAAGAGATGATTTTGAGGTCCCGAAATCGATTTGCAGGTTGAACGAGCTGTATTATGGCCATTTATTGAGGAATTCGTTGTCCGAAATTGGGATCTGGTCCAATACACGAATATTTCCGATGACAGCTATCAGTGCATAAGAAATTTTTGGAGGATCTTTAGAAATCTTGACCGAAATCAATTTACCAGAATAAGGCGAAAGACCGGTCTTTTTCGGATTTTAATCGCACGCACGCATTTGAACATCGGTTATGCATGCGTTGCCCTAAGCTTAAACTCCCACAGTTGTCGAAAGGGTTAGGCCCTAACCCGTGACGGTTATATAAAAACCCTAAAAAAGCTGGCACATAATATTTGAGGGCACATCGCCCTCCGCAAGCTGTACGAGTAAAACAACGGACGGCGGAAACGAGTTATTTATAAAATGCTCAGTTTGGACATAATACGACGGCTTCAGTCGCAAACTGTGAGCTTTTGAGTTAAATGCGGCAAAATGGGCCTCATTAAGGCCCAGAGCTAATTGAGACCAAGAATTTTGAAGACGGCGCGTTGTTTGAGAGAAAGATGTTACCAACATATTTCTGTAAAACATTGCTAAAGTTTTTTAAGAACAATTTTTGCTTTTTACCCATGAACATTATAGAGAATAGAAAAAAGGTCATACTTATAAAAATAACTTTATTTGACTAAGGGTCAAAGCAATAGTCATAACTGTACACCACACAGTTTGAGACTATTACAAAAGAAATCACAAATAGTACATTTCTTTCTATAATATTTCGACTCTAAGCAAAAGAAATCTTTACTTCGTCGTGCGTGAAACTCACATCCCTACCCCTATATGTGCTAGACCAGAAAAAAAAAACAAAACTGATTGCAGAAAGAGATACAATTCGCATTGTACTTCTTAAATCGAAATAACAATACATAGGGGAATGATTCAACTACACCGGAGTTCACAATATGCAAATACTTGGACCCAACGCTTTAATAATAGTGAAAGGTACAGAAAGCGAAGGGTTAGGACTAACGCTGATGATCGAATGCGACGAATGCTTCGAGAGAGTGAAGTTATGCAATGTTGGGGACTTGAGAAAATATATCCTTAGATACACGTTCATTGAGTTTTGGTAGAAGTTGATGATAGACTAGATTAAGTGCTTGAAAAAAAACTAAAAGATAATGTAAGCAGGCATTGTCCCAAAAAAGCCATAAATCTCTTATGTTAGTGTGCATATTTACCTCCGGCTCGGCCCTGGACGACAATTAATAGTGAAGCCATCAATTTTGAAGTTGTAGCTTCAGAAAATCAAATTGCTAGTTACGAGAAAGGCAGACGAAACTGATTTCATGAACTTCCAAGATTTCTACAATGCGGGTTTGGCTTGGCTAAATAATGCCACAGCTTTAACTAACATACTTTGAGCATGAAATATCACAATGGGTAATCTAAAACCAAAGCCTAAGCCTACACTATCGACCCCAAAAAAAATCAGGTAGATAAAGGCTAAATAATTCAGCAAACTTCTATTTGCCGAGAAAAAACATCCTACAGAATGTTTCGTGTCGGTATCAAATTAAAAATGATAATCAGCTTGCAAAAGCTTAATTCGGTTGAGATACGAAAGCGGACCATTCTCGGAAATCGTAAAAAATACATAAAACTGCCGACCCAACAACGGTATACGGATGATGTTGCAAAAAATCCTATATTTCGGGTTAACAGGCCTTTGGTATATGGGTTAATATAATTTTCTTGTGGCCTTAAGGGCCGAGTGTATAATTTTGTTTGTATCTTCGTGTTGCTTTTTTGTATTTCGAACAGGATCTCATTACTTCGCACGCTTTGCTGAGATCAAACGAATGATGTAGGTACCTTTCTGCAATACCAAATAAAAGTTGAATATAATTATTAATTCATAAAAACAAAACCACGGAAGAAACCTTCTATGAGAACCTTCTATTACTTACCTGCCGTAAGTTTTAAAATCAACCTTAAATAATTCAACCTCCTTGGTCATACAGAGGCAGAGACAAAAATTTAATATTTTTGCAGTCAAGTTTTCTCGCCGCTCTAGGAAGTCATATATTCAGTCTTTTACACATCGAGCCTACAAAAAGGTGGCACCATAGTTTTCCCACAGTGGTGCCGTTAGTTTATCATCATATCGACATATTTCTAGCTATCTAGTGTTGCGACAACCTTTCACCGGCTCAAGGAAAAACCTACACTGCCTTAAGAGTCGGTCGGATATTATTTACAGAAAAAGTGAGGTCATGAAAACAGCGGGTGGCTTATGAAGTCGATGCCATCTTTTTTTTTTGAGAAAGCTAGTCTTTAAAACCAATAATGCTACCTAAGGAGTGTTAATAAAGTTATTGAATAGTACTTAGCTATTTTATCCTCTAGGTGGAGCTGTTTATTTCCTCAATGTTTAGCTAATTGTTTTAAAGAACGGTTGAAGCAATTATTTCATGTTTGGAATGTGAAGGAGAATGTTAACTTATTACCTAAGGATTAAAATTTATTTCCCTCTAGCTAGAAAATCAAAATTCTTCGTCCAACAAGAATCCAGCTAGTAGAAACCGATGAAAGACGAAAAAAATTTGGAATAAAATCCTCTTAGGTTTATAACTCAAGGCACGCCTAATAGTCTAGAATGAACTAGACCTACTGATAGCACATGTGTATATGAGACTTGTGCATACAAATGTATCGTTTCAATCAACTGCTAAAACCGCTGCCCGCTCCGCCCATCACCCCGCTGTTTCCCTAGCCCGCGTACACAGTAAAGACACTCTCGAATGAGTATTTTCTCACGCTGACCGGCCTCTCGCTTCTCTACATACTAGCTGTTAATTCCACACATTGCTCGCTGAACATTTTCATATGTTAGGCAAAGATTCGAGGACTAACTGGTGCTTTCTAGACGAGATAGGCAAAGGTATTAGTCGTCTTGACTTGTCACCGTGAGAGGTTATGACGAAAATGCGAGGGAAAACATCGAGGCGGAGTTACGAAATCAGTTTCGTTCAACTCTGGACTTAGAGAGGTAGAAGTCAGTGGTCTTTAAGATTTTGGAAAATGCGAATCAATCTTAAGTAGTTACAGGGTTTTATTTCTAACATCTTTAGTAGCTGCTTTTGTAATTTCATTTTCTTTTTTTGCCATATTTTTTGTCTTTGGCTTTTTTCATTTTTTTTTCGCGGTATTTAATACAAGAAAATAAGAAAATCAAGTGTTGAAAAAAAAATCTTCACAAAAAGTGATGGTGGTAAGTAAGTCATTGAAAAACCATTGATAGAGAAGAATGAAAACGTCTTCATTGTAAAGCGAGAGTTTCAATCAAGCGGCATGCGTGGCAGTACTTAATGAGACTGATATGATCGGAATTCAATTCATCCAATACCAAGATAATTTACATTGCATACAATACCTCCTTGCAAGAACTTTAATAAACTGTAACAGACAACAGCTTGAATTAACTCGGCTTTTTACACTTTTTACAAGCCTCGTCGTATATTTATAATAAATATAATATTAGGGTAAAAGCAGCTATAAAAAATATCATTATACATAAACGCCCATTCTCCAAACAAGAATTTCATCGGTAACTTTTTATCAGGCCGCAATTTTCGGAACGCGACCATCATTTCGAATCGTTTGCGCGGGAAAAACTATAAAATGGCCGACGGCGTGCGTCCGATGCAAATTGCGCGCGGAAAAAGTTCGCGAGCGGTAAAAACTGAAAGGAACTCATAGTATTTCATCGACGTCGCCAGTTATTGAGCGGGGTTAATGTTTTTGTGTAGATTCCAGTGGTGGCGACGAGGCGACTTTTTGCGCGTTGCGGAGTCTGGGAAGCGCTCGGCGGCAACTCTCGTCGCGGGCAAAAAGCAAACGAGGGCCGCCATAACGCTGCTAACCGACGCAAAAACGTTGCGACATACGGATAGAATTAATGCGGCGACTCTTTAATTTTCTTCAAGAAAGCGCGGGAGGAAATGGTGTAGGTAATGAGTGTTGCCAGACGCAAAAACTATCTGTATAATGACGTAGCTCATTTATCCAGTTTATTTTTCTGTTCTTGTTGGTTCATATGTAAAAAGTGAATGTAGGAATGTTTTAAAAGCCTGATTCCTATTAGACACGATTGAAGAATGTTAGATCTAATAAGAAACGGGAGCGTATAATGGTCGTCCATTTCTAATGGGAACAGATTGTATGTAAGTAATCAATTGTGGTGGCTCTATGGTGTTATTTGTTGTTTAGAATATATTATAATTTTACATTCAATGTGGTTTACATGGTTGAAGACCAGAACATAACAATTATGGGATGGATATGCACTGCCTGGAACGACTGGTTAATACGTGTATAGCTATATGAAGAGTATTGGTAAAAAGCCGAGGTTTTGGTTCTAATTCGATCTATTTTCAGATGCAATCAAAATTGGAAACGCAATTGATCTATTAATTGAATGCAGACGAAGTTTAAAGCATTGGCAAAGAACTACCCAATGACTGCTCATGAACGATTAAATGGAAATCTTTTTTCCTGGCTAAAAATTTTAACAGGCTATGTATTTAAGTAAAAGGACGTCTCTCAGCTAAATGATGATGATTGGTTAGTGCTTGGGTGACCTATTTAATTAATACCGGAAGCCGAGGACATCGTAAAAAACTATGAAATTAAACGAAAAAAAAAAACATAAAAAAAGAATAAGAACCATCTTCATACCATAAATACAATGACCTATTCAAAATAGTTTTCAAGAATTTACATGGGTATAAAATAAAATTTTTATTGATGAACAATATAAATAAGTAATTCAATGGAGAGTAAACTTATGCCAGCACATCTGCTTATTTTTACTACGAGTACCTAACTTATTGAAATCAACACAAGTTTTTGTCAAGTCCTAGGTACCAATACCACTTGAAATAAAAATGTCTCCGTAGGTTTTCGGTTTTTAAAACAAGAATGCGAATGAAAATGGAAACACAATAAGACAAAGAGAGAAGATAGGTAGGTCTAGATTGCAATGACCTACAGAAAAAATAAATAACGCAGTTACTAGGTATTGACTTCATGCGATATCTTGTTAGACAACAACAATTAATGTTATTTATTCGGAGAATGTAATAGAAGCTCCATAGATGTAGAAGTAAAGTTCGTGACATGTCCACCGCTAAAAGCGGCAAATAATATTTAAATAAATTAAGGCATTACATTTACACAATACAAATAACCTAACTTATGATTTGCGTTGACGATGAATGCGAAGTGTGTGTGTATTAAAAAACGCCTGCATGTAATTCATTGGCAATTAGTCGTGGATATGCTTTGCAGCTAGGAGCGTTTAACTTTTTTTTTGTTAGGCCACTAAGGCATGTTAGCTATGATTTAGAGACGAAGGTATATTTATGAATACATAAGAACCACATTAAATTACCTGCTTTTTCAGCGTCTGCGTGCAGTGGACATAATGATACTGTGCATCAAAGAATAGAATACTATTATCTATACCCTTGCTTATATCTTACCGAGCATTCTGTACGTATGTATGTATGTACGCCTGGGAATTATTGTTGCCAGCCTACAAAACATGGTCTCATGATTAAAAAAAAAATACGATTGTAATTTGTAAGTAAAGCAGTTTTGGAAATGTACAGTTAGGATGGAAGCGCCAAGATTGAATGACTATTTCATGAAAAAGCCAGTCAATGGGATTCAATGAAATTAGAGGGTTGTATTGATGATTTTAATTCAGTAAAGCCATTTTAATTTATTACGGTAGCGAATCATATTTTAATATACAGGCTACCTTAACGCATCTTTCTACTATTGTTAAACTGGTTTACCATTTTTTTGTTACATTGTTGCTCTGTAATAATTTTAAACTTCTATCTCTTAACGCCTGCGTAAGAGTCTAAAATTATACTCCAATTTGTATTGAGTTAATGCAATCCACTGCATCAGTAACTTAAAAGTTAGACCTACTCATCTTCTTGCAAATCTGTGTATTTTTGATTCTAGGTGTAAATTCTGAACAGAAACTAGAAAATCGGTAATACCTTCCGATCGCTCGAACTCGAGAAATAACTTTCAAGCGCCATATTAAAATTTTATCTGTAGGTATTATTTTATTAGATTAAGAAGTATTTACATAGTTTAATAGTTCGCACAAAAGTACTATTAAAAGAGATTTATTTTTGTTCGGAAACGTAAAGTAACTTTTTGACATGTCTCAAAAGACTAGTACCCTAATTTGGATATCAATATCAGATTTGAATTTTGTTTGAAGCCGAGCACCGTTCAACGGATTTTCTGACAAATTCAAATAAAGTGACGAGTTTTTAGTGAAATTATTCAAAAACAATTGTAGTGAAGTGTTTATTTGCGAATATTGTATGTGTATTGTGTCAAGATGACGACCGATAAGATTCGGAAGGACAAGAATCAGAACATTCAGGTTTCCATACGTTTGAGGTAAATTAAGCCAAGTAAAACTTGAAACTATTGAACTAATTTTTCGTTGACGACATGACTCTCTGGATTATTCGTTGTGTTTCTTCATAATTCCTTTTAAACTCCTCAAATCTGCTTTATAAGATTACATTTATAGCTTCTTTGTGCAATTATCTAGTCTAGTCATGTTGAAAAAAGCTAGACTAAACTATATGACCTCAATGCAATCCATTGTTAAAACCGTCAATTTTCTATCGTTTTGGTCCAATATTCTTTTACCAGTAAGTCAACTGTCATGACTAGCTCATTTAAATGTAAATAAACAAATGATCCCTGTATTCTTTTAAGAAATTCCACTCAACAATGAATCCAACTTGAGCTGAATGATTGTACAATAATGTTATCCAAGTAATATGAACAGATTTTTGAGATACAGTCTCTATTTTTCTGTAATTATCAAGTAAAATAGCCTCTAAATAATCAATGAGGTCATGAGGTGTGGCATAAAGCAGGTCAAAAACTTATGGGCATGAATAATGTAATCATGAAGATCATCAAACTACCTTTAAAAGTAAAGGAAATGTAGGATGAACTGTGTGAAAGATGATATGGCTAGAAAGGAGACCCTTAAGATGATGACTAATTATTGAAGTATGAAAGATGACATGCCATGTCAACCCCAAATAGAGTGGGAGTAGGGCAGGGGAATGATGATAATACTGTCATGAGACTTTGGTGGAGTAAAAAAAACCATAAAAGTTTTCAACAGTTATTTAAATCTTAAGAAATGTGACCTAATGCAAGTCAATTGTGGTTAATTGACCATCAATTGGCACGCCCCTAAGATGACACACTGACCAAATCCTGTCCTTTCATACAAGGGGCAAGATACATAAATAACTCTAATAGATGTAGCAACATTTTTCTTTCTTACATATTTGATAATGTTATGAATTTATGTGACACTCTGCTGCAGACCCCTAAACCAGCGAGAGAAGGACATCAAGTCGCTGGGAGTGATCGAGGTGGTGAACAACCGCGAGGTGGTGGTGCGCCAGTCACAGCAGACCTCGCACACTAAGAAGTTCACCTTTGACCGGGCTTTCGGACCCAATGCTAGTCAGGTAATATAGCATTATGTTGGTATTTCATAGTAATAGAGAAGTACGGAAGAAGACATGCTGCACCAACCCTAAATAAATTGGGTTAAGGGCAATAGAATGATGATGATTTCACAGGCTCATGTATTAGGAGGCTTGTGCCCCAGCTGCCGCAATATTATTGGCTGATCATATAATATTCAACTATGGACTTTTTATGTGGAAATATTGTTGTCCCTCTTTAATGTTTTCTTGTGCGAGTGTTGACTATAGGCCCTTCTAGTCTGTTGCAGGTACATACCTACTTTTTGAACTGAGCTAATGGGCATTACAGTACTTTTAAGTAGTCCAGTGTACTAATTGGCTATTCAAAAGTGCTGTTAGGCAACCATGATTTTCGTACCTCCTACCATAGGACTGAATTTTGACAGCAAAGCAGGTCCAGGTTAGAAGCAGGAATATATTAAATTATAAAGAGCTTGATAGAACAAGTTTAACTTTCTCTTTATCTACCTTTTTTGTTTGACAGTATGGTCTGCATTTACCTCAATATGGTTTCCTTGCGTAATCACCCATTCCTAGGAATCGCCCATTCCTGGGTACATAGGTCTCCCCTTTCTTCTGTTTTACTTCTGGATTCCCATACACCCCTCATGTGTGTGTTTTCCGTGAAGTTGACGAGCCATGGTTTCTATAAATTTGTAACAATATTCCTTTTGTTTCCAGCTCCAAGTATATCAAGAAGTGGTGAGTCCTCTCATAGAGGAGGTGCTCAATGGCTACAACTGCACAGTGTTTGCCTATGGGCAGACCGGCACTGGCAAGACACATACCATGGTTGGAGAGCATACTGGGACTGACACGCACTGGCAGAATGTATGTATACCATGACCTATGGATAAAAATTCTGCCCTCATAACTTAAGTTACACAGTAATTGAAGTTATGGGTTTTACTTACAAGGGAAGATTTGTATAATAATTATCAAGATACTTATTATGTATATGGATTATTCCATGCCATGACTCACCACTACACCAATTTTAACAGTAAATACCATTCAGGGAATTTTCGATAGGCAGTAAGGTCTCAATCCAGCTACTGAAACACATGTATTTTTGGAGGCTGTCTATACTTTTTTTTTCTTAAACTTTTATACAACAAAAACCACCCCAATTACATGGGAACTCAACAAAACAGGCAAAATGTGGATATTTGTCTTTCAAAAAGTACTGATTTTATCAGCCTGATTTGAATACATGATTTGATTTTGGTATACTATAAGTACACATTTGCCTAACCTTTTGGGGACTACAGGCGTGATGTTATATGTAACAAAAACTACTGCATAATCTTCCAAAATCCACTTTCTTATGTCCCCAGGACCCGCTAGCCGGCATAATCCCTCGGGCACTCTCCCAGCTATTCGACGAGCTTCGTCTCACCAACACGGAGTACACAGTACGAGTGTCCTACCTTGAGCTGTACAACGAGGAGCTGTTTGACCTGCTCTCCAGCTCGGAGGACAACTCCAAACTCAGGATCTATGAGGATGTGACCAGGAAGGGGTCCAATATTGTTAATGGATTGGAGGAGATTACGGTAAGTGTTACCGAAAACACTCCTAATCTGTAATGACTTCTAAGCTCTGTGCACACAAACAAATGGTTGTTGTATGCTCAGCGCCTTAGTGGAGTACATTAGCCGAAACTACATGATACAAATATGGAAGATTGCTTTTAAATTGACTGCAAAACCTGCCCAAAACTATGCCACATTTTGGCATAAGGCCAAAATTCGGTGTGCTGGTTGAAGATGTCTTTAAATTTTTGGAGGCTTTAAACTTTTGAGGATCTTTTTAAAAATCACATTAATATTATTTTGTCTCAGGTTTACAACAAAAATGAGGTGTACAAGATCATGGCACAAGGACAAGAGAGGAAGAGGGTTGCCTCTACACTAATGAATGCTCAATCAAGGTATGTTGGCATATTTTCTAATCATTGTGCTTATCTTTTTATTGATACCCCATGTCCTCATATAAGCGATCGGTGCGCGATTCCGGGGTCGCTGGTGGTCGCAATCATTTCATCGGAAAATCCGCTCCGATCGTTGGTATCCGTCTAAGAACTAATGACGGAACCAAAGTAGAGATGAGACTTCAAACTTTATTAATCATTGTGCTACTTATTATTATTGAATCCTAATTATTTTATTTTTTATTTCCTTTTTCTTAATTAATTGTAAATAATTTCTAATACAGCAGCAGCCTTCCCAATGGCAAAACTAATATGTTGTAAGTCTTTATAACAACAATGTTAAATGATTTGTTTATGCTTCTTCATAATTATTGCTGTTTGTACATGATGGCTGTTTTGTTCATTGGGTTGGTTACTGCAATGTTATGCTGAAGAAGCATGATCAAACATGATAATGTAACGTAGGTATCTAGTAGAGTTGAGCTCTAGTCTATCTGTAATTGTGAAGGTACTGTATTGGGTAGCAAAGTTAGATTTATATAGTGAATCTTCCTAGTAAAACTGTTTTTACAAGTACTATCTTAAGATTTACAACGGGATATTTACCATGTTTACTATTTGTGTTGAGTTACCGATATTTCGGCACTGTTGCAAGCACCATGGTCACGGATACACGGAATTTATTGCGGGGGGGTGTTTATTAGCAGACAAAACGACCTACCATCTTCCTTATATGTTTTACGCGCTCGGTACTGCTTTGTTTTTACAAGGTAATGTGCATTGTTTAGCTAGTAAATAGATTACAGTAATTTCTAATAAGTTGACAGCTTGAGACGCTTAGTGGAGCATCAATAATCCAATCATAATTATCCACTTCAATATATCACCACTAGCACATTTTTGATTAATGCTCCGCTCCTATTAATAGCAGCGTGATGTTTTATAGCCTACAGCCTTCCTCGATAAATGGGCTATTCAACACTAAAAGAATATTTAAATTTTTCAAATATTTCAAAGTTCCTGAGATTAGCGCTTTCAACCAAACAAACAAACTAACTCTTCAGCTTTAAAATATTAGTATAGATAATTACAGTATGCGGAGGATACATGCTTGGAACATCTAGTCGTACTTATGTATCGTCCATACAATCTTAGTCTTATTAAGGGAGGGTGCTAGACACATATTTGCTTCAGGTCGGCAAAATCGACCCAAAGCAATACTACACGTACACATGCTCTGCTTTCATTAAGCTTATGTTGATCGGCAAACTGCGTAAGACATTTACTTTTAGTTCGAGCTAAGTCGAGCGGCTTATTCCCGAAGGTATGATTAGATCCGCCCGGCTTGGTCGATTCAGGCAGGAACATGTGTGTGGCACGCCTTTCAAAACCTACACGCGTTCGCTGAAAACAAGCACTGTGTCTCTGCCGCGCATTATGCTGAGCGATGGCAGTTTTGGTTGAATATGACGCACATTTTCCCCCAACTGATTCTTCTGTTCTACGCCTATTCTGTGTGTGTCCCATTCAATGCTAATAAAATAACTGTATATTCTTTCTTCTTTTATTTCTTTACTTCAATCAGTGAACCCTTTGTTTCCTTCCAGCCGCTCCCATACAGTGTTCACCATCGTAGTCCACATGAAAGAGAACAGCCCCGAGGGTGAGGAGCTGATGAAGATCGGCAAGCTGAACCTGGTTGATCTTGCGGGGTCTGAGAACATCAGCAAGGCAGGGTCCGACAACCCTGCGAAGAAGGAACGTGCGAGGGAGTGTGTGAACATCAACCAGTCGCTGTTGACGCTTGGGAGGGTCATCACTGCGCTTGTTGAGAGGCATCCCCATATACCTTACAGGTATATATGAACTAGCTTATGCCCGCGGCTTCGCCCTCGTGGAGTTCGGTAATTGTCCCACGGGATCCTACTACCGGGATAAAAAGCCCATGTGTTAATCTAGGTTCTGAACTATCTGTATGTCAAGTTTCATCCAAATCCGTTCAGTTGTTTTTGCGTGAAAGAGTAACAAACATCCATTCAACCATCCTCACAAACTTTCGCATTTATAATAGTAGTAAGATTAGACTAAGCATCTGAACTCTTGGTAATAAATTCTCCACAAAAATAAGGAATATAAAAAAATTGCCTTCAATCCTTACTAGTCGCGTTAATGCGCTATCATTCCGTTCAAACACCCATTTGTTCAAAAAACGTTCGCCGATTGAACGGTCACATGTTCGCGTGGCGGTCACTTTGGTTTGGACCCTTAACATAACGCCTGTAATCCCTAAAGGGTTAGGCAGAGGTGTATCTAATAGTACACCCACCCACCCATACCGCCATACCCATATTTCGCCAGTTATCTTTAAGTCTGGAGGCGAGTATCTTAAGTGTTCTTTTACGAATTTCACTACTTATGTCTATCTTAATTGATCCCTACAAAATATTCTACTAAATACCTCCTTCCACAGGGAATCCAAACTGACCCGAATCCTGCAAGAGTCCCTGGGCGGTCGCACCAAGACCTCAATCATCGCGACCATCTCCCCTGGACACAAGGATCTAGAGGAAACTATGAGCACTCTAGAATACGCCCACCGTGCCAAGAATATACAGAATAAGCCAGAAGTCAATCAGAAGATGACGAAGAAGGCTATATTGAAGGAGTATGCGGAGGAAATTGATAGACTGAAGAGGGACCTGCAAGCTTCAAGGGATAGGAATGGTAATATTGTAGTAATATCTTTGATGATTTTGATAACCAATAGTCCATTAAAATCAATAAAGCCTAACAGTCAAAGATTGTTTAGTAACACTAAGTCGTGATGCATTTGAGAGTTAGATCGACAGAGCAACGGACCTCAAAAGGAAAAAACGGAACCCTTATAAGATCACTTTGTTGTCCGTCCGTCCGTCCGTCCGTCCGTCCGTCCGTCCGTCCGTCCGTCCGTCTGTCAAGACCGTTTTTCTCAGGAACGCGTGGAGGTATCAAACTGAAATTTCTATATGATACTTAGTTCTACTGTCCCTGGAAGCTGTAGAAAAATCAACCTTTTAAGTCAACGCAATCAAAAGATACAGCCACTTAGGCCGCAAATTTTCGAAACTCGCACGGGAATCAAAACCTACAGGGTACTTCCCGTGAACTTAGAATCTTGAAATTTTGTACGAAGTCACGTCTTATAGTACAGATATAGGAAAAATTACGAAAACCGTAAATTTTTAGTTTCGTCATATAAAAAAAAGTTATATACCCACAGGTTTGTACGGAACCCTCGGTGCGCGAGTCCAACTCGCACTTGACCGGTTTTTGTTCCTTTTGAGGTACGGAACCCTAAAAATGCGATTCTGTGCTAACATATGTGTCGCAGCCCTTAATATCCTCAAGTTATTGCAAATTCAATCGATGTTGTGCGATTCTTAGGGAAGTCTAGCCACGATGATAAAAAGATTGAAAGTTTCATTCCTATAAGCATTTTAACGACAATATAGCCATTATACAGTTGTAATCAATCATCATTGAATTGCCATTGGGCCAGCCTATAAACGTCTTTATTTATACCTTTGTTGTGGATCGATTTTCAAACTGACCGTTTTTTCCAGGTGTTTACCTAGCCAGCGAGACTTACGCAGAAATGACGCTAAAAGAAGAGGAACAACGCAAAGAGATCCAAGAGCTTCTTCTCAAGAAGCGGGCCATGGAGGAGGAGAGAGATCGCATGGAGGCGGTGTTCCAGGAGCTGAACCAGACGCTGGAGGTGAAGAGCAATGAGCTGGCTAGCACCGTTACTCAGCTGGAGGGCACGAAGAAGGAGTTGGCGAGTACGAGCCATGTAAGTTGACCTTAAAGTTGTGCTTTACAATATGAAAATAATTTTCTTCAATAACTTGTTTTTTTTTAGACCATGTCTGTGAAGAATGATTCTCACACATTTACCAATAATAACTGTGTGAGAGTCTTTTTCCAAAGTTCAAGTTGTTTTAATCCTTTTTTATACAGCATGTATCAGAAAGGTGTGGCTATAATATTAATGATGTGGTATAGACTATTCAACTGAACAACTTTCCTCAACAACACCAAAAAAATTGTCAACTGTCTCGTAAACTTCAACACCTATGGATAGCTGGTTATTTTACTTTCTGTATTAATAGTAATCAGTTGAACACTTGAAGTAGACGGCATTCGTGCTTTCCAATCCTGATGACGTTTTGCAGACGTGTAATAACTGACAAGTTTTTTTTACTAAATTTCCATATTTTTCCCAGAAACTGGTCCGCACAAAGCAAGCATGCGAAGAGCAACAGGTGCTGGTATCAGCTCACTGCAGCACTGAGGTAGCTCTGTCCGGGCAGGCGCGGGAGCTACTGGCCACTGCCGACGTGGCCACTAAACACGTCGCCTGTCTACATGACACCGTGGACAAGCGCAAGTAAGTTCAACATCACATAACGTCCCGCCTATAATCCCCGAAAGGTGTACCTAATAGTACACCCACATTGCGCCAGTTATGTTTAAGTCCCATGTAATAGGGGGCGAGCCTATTGTCTTCAACCGGGCACGAATCCAGGCTCCGTGCCTGCTATTGAGAAATTCTTGAAAGAAAAACCCAATAATACTTTGCCCAACCTCGGAATCCAACCCAGAACCTCGTACTCCGCAGTCGCGCTTGCGACTGCTAGATTAACGAGGCATTAGTTTTTGCCTGCTTACCCGGAGATAGGCCGAGTTGATGTTTGTAATCCAGTAATTTAATTAACTGTTCTTCCTCAGAACCGTGGAATCATCAAACCTACAAATAACGCGCACATTCCGCGAGGAGTCGGAACAACAGCGCGGCTCCATCAGTACCGGCGTGAGCCACTTTGCTGACACCGTCAACAGCGCCTTCGACAACCTGCAGAGTGCGCTGGGTAAATATAAAAAAATATATCATCATTATCTTCCTGTTCTTGTCCCATGTTACTTGGGGTCGGCGCAACTCGTCTTCTTCCAGTCTCCCGTCAGCCGTGACCACATCATTTACTCCTTTTGTCTTTCAGATCATTGCTCACACAATCCATCCATCTTTTCTTTGGCCTCCTCTCCCTCTCCATCCACCAACACATTCAAATTAACCACTCTTTTAGTTATTCGTTATCTCCCATCACATCCAATTGGTATAATGTATGAAAAAAGACGAAATGCTACAAATGTGCGTATTAATTTGTGAACAGATACATACACAACTTCGAGTACGCAGACGCAGGAGCAAAACAAACAACAGTTAGAGAACTTGGTGCAGACCTTCATTGATACTATGAATGAGGTAAGATTGTTTTATGTTACTAGATTTTTTCCGCGCTTTCGCCCGGCATAGAAGTTGGAAGTTAGTCCACGGGAACATACTGGGTTAAAAAGTATCGTGTCCTATTTGTTTGCCAAATTTCATTCAAACACGTTCAGCATTTATGACGATTATTTGACCGTCTTAACGTTTTCTTTTTTTAGATAAAATCCGCAACATCAGAGAGCCATAGCATTTTAGTCCAATCCAGCCTGTCGCATCGCTCCGCGCTACAGTCATCCGTGACGTCACATTGCGCCGCAGTACAGGCGACACTGGCGGCCTTCCTGCATAGCTTCGTGACGTCACTGCAGCACGCACACGCGACCGATGTCAAGGGGAACGTCGCAGCCTTTGTGCAGCAGTGGGTGAGTGGTCAATCTTAGTATAACTCAACATTTCACGTGTAAGTGCGCACGTGCTTTATGCCTGGGTGGCTTTATTTATGCTTGAGTATATATTATGTTAATGTTTTATTTTATTATTGGTGTGTGGTTGATATGCCACAATTATTTAATGTAATTGATTATTTGTTTACATATTTTACACGCTATTGTATAGAATCTGGTTCTTCTAATCTAACAGACAGATGTTGACAGAGTTGGTGGGGAGTTTGTTTCGCCACTTCTTCTTCCCAGCTAAAAGAAGTGGTGAAGGGCGGGCGTTTTGGGGGACTGTCTCTTGTAAACGCGACGTTTGAAAAGTGCTGAATATCAGCCTAATTTGAATAAATGACTTTTGGATTATATTCGTGCATAATATTTCTTCTGAAGGCACAAATTTTTAGTGAGAAGGAGCATTATAAACCATCACACGAGCTTAGTGCGGCTTGAAGGATGTGTCGATTTCCTCGCAAATTTCTTCCTTCGTTTTGAGAGCAATGGTTATGAAATTAATGAGAATGACACATAATAAAGCGTTTGCTAGAGTTTGAAGATACGATTTACGTCACCTAACATTGCCGAGTGTCTATTTCTTTAGCAAGTAACTTTCACAGGTTATAATTATGTTTCTGTCCCGCAGTACAGCGGCGCGGCGGCTCGCGTGTCGTCGCTTGCGCGCGCGCACGGCGCCTTCCGCGCGCGCGCCGATGCGTGCGGCGCGGCCCGCCAGCAGACAGCGCGGCGCCAGCGCGAGGGCCGGCGGGCGCTGGTGGCGCGGCGCGCCGACAAGGCGCAGGCGTGCTTCGTGGTCAGTGCTGCCTTTATTTTTGTATCAGATTAAACAAAAACAGATTTTTAATACCTTTTTTTACAACAAAACTTTATGCCAACAGGAAATGGAAGAAGAATCTACACGTCTCCAAAAACTCTTAGCACAACAACTAACTGACATCGAAACTGAACGACAGCAAACAGAGAACAGACTCCAGGAATGGATGGAAGAGAAACGCAGACTCCTAGAAGAAGAACTAGCGAGACACGTGGCTGCAGAAAAACAGGCTTTAGAAGACAGACTAGAAAAGAAAGTCACAGAAATAGAAGTACAGAAGAAGATGCTAGAGGAGCGAATGGAGCGCTACAAAGAGTGGCAGCAGATACAAACGGAGGCAGATAGAGAAGAGTTAGAAATGGCGGAGGGAGATTTGCAAGAGAGTGAGAATGAAAGGGAAGAGTGCGCTAAAGATATCAAGAAGTATAGCAAGGAGTTTGAAGAAGGTATGTTGTTTTTTTTGCCCGGCACTAGGAATTTCCCCTGTGTCGTGAGTGCGTTTACAAACATTTAAACTCACATACACAAACACCAGACCTAGAACAACTACCTGTAGGCCATACAAATATTAGTTCCGTGCGGGAATCGCTCAGCCACTGCGCCAACTGTGCCGTCAGAAAGCACCTGTTTGCCCACACACGTGTACTATAATATCTCCTGCGTAGTTGGCTAATCTCTATTGAGATTGCTGATTGATTGGCCGCCGTCGTGGCCGGAATTCGGTAGGAAGGATTGCACCTATCTAATAGAGACAAAGTTGAAAAGCCGATATTTCGCGGTTTACTTATTACAAATAGATACAATGGGCTGTTATGTATGTTGCAGGCACAAATGCGATTAACGTAGACATGGAGATATTCAGTAAGAATGTGGTTGAAGTCGTGGAGCACATCAACAATGAGATGCTCAGGGTGCTGGAGCAGACCAGGGCACAAGTCGAGGTATGTAACTAAATTATAGCTCATTCGTGTAAAAGCTTGCGCAGACGTGTGGGTATTATCCGCGGTGGACAAGATACGTCTGCGCAATGTGCGAGTCGATGTGTGATAAAAAATTCCGACGGTAACCTGCCACAAACTCAATGCACGAGCTTTGCGATCATTTATTCGCCGAAATTTTACTGAAGTGCCCGTTATTGAAATGAAAATATTTTGAAATCAACGTGGACTAAAACCCGCTGTGTGCGTTAAGTAATTTTGCCTTGTCATGTTATTTTATGTTTTCTGGGACTCTTGTACTTTAGTCGGTTTGACCGGTCGATGTCTTCGATTATTCGAGGAACTTCGTACGCGGTACTTGTGTACTTCACTAATCGGAATAACACACTGTTGTGTTGGACACAAAACTACAGCTAGTAGTATTTTATTCTATGGAACCAAGTGTTTTCACTATAACCCAGACCATTACTATACCCAAAATTCGTAGACTCTTATGTGAATGTGTTTGGTGTAACTAGATCAAACTAAATATTTTAATCCTGTCCCACAGCAAGAAGTATCGAATGTGATATCGACCGACGAGGCGACGTGCGCTCAGTTCGTGCAGGACGCCGACAGTACTCTGACCAACATCGTCGACACCACAAAGCAGATCACTGACGCGCTTGTTAGCAAGATCGAGGTAAGCTGAGCAACATCACGCCTGTAATCCCTGTTTTGACGTTAATAACATATTAGTAAAATGATTGTAATCAATCATACTGTACTGTAATAGTTGTATTCTCATCTGTGACACTTTTCTGCAGTCAAACTCTAGGTCCGCAATGTCCCAAGTATCGTCCGTCTCCACGTCGACGGGCGAGCTGATCTCGCTGTCCCGCTCGCAGCGCGCGTGGCACGCGGGCGCGGTGCAGCAGGCGCGCGCGCACGTGGAGCGCGCGCGCGCGCAGCTGTGCGCGGCGCTGGCGCAGCACGCCGAGCTGGAGGGCCGCTACCTCACCGACGAGTACAAGGTGTACTCGCCGACAGGTTAGTTGCTGCTAGGATGCACTGGTGGTACGGGCGGCGGGCCCCGCGTGTGCATGTGGGCGCACACCTGGCCGGGGGGTACTCTGGCACCCCGGCCCAAGGTATTCGAAGAACTCCGTGTGGTTTTAGTCAGTACTAGTCCGACAGACTCCTTGGTCTACCCCAGGGCAGAGGGTATCCATGTGGATCTCCACACCGTCGACCACAGACGACCGACCGTGTTGGTATCGCAATTTTGTATGGGACAGTTATCTTTTTACAATAATGATCCTATGTAGAAAGTTGTTCAGTTTGTTGATCTGTATCACACTTTTAAATATGGCCAAACAGTTGCACGTACACACACACACACATATACACATTTTATATCATAAATACAGGCTTTATTGTAATCCAATAGACAGCAGCTTGCTCTCGTCGCATATCTGCCAAAAACCCGTAGTTTAACTATAAATTATTTATTTTTGAGAATGGTAGACACTATTGACTCCAAATTTTAATGGCGAATAAGTTGGATGAATTTTGATCAGCTAGTGAATCAGCTCTATAATTTGTCAATGAGCAGGCGGGAATGAGGTTGTGTGAAACTCTGTCTTTGTTTACTAATAAATAATTTATTTTAAAAATATAAATACAAATAAATTGAGGTTTTTGTATCGTTGCAGGCAAGACCCCGTCCCGCACAGAGTACCGCTACCCGCGCATGCTGGCGGCCACGTCGCCGCACGACCGACTGCTGGCCAGGTTCCGCGCCATGCGGCAGAACAGTGATGATGTCAGTTATTTTATATTAATGTACTTTACGAATATCAGGGGGATTCGTGATTAATGATGACCCGTGCGGTTGGTTGGTCCATGAATGGGAGACCATCCATTAAATTATTATACCCTTCCGTGCCTCGAAAACCACGTTAAATTGTTGGTCCTGGCTGTCATTTGTTGATCTTTGATAGTCATTACACATAGAAAAAATAATAATATGCACAAGCAGAAGATGCGATAATTATAATGCGAAAAGCTACCGAATTATAATGATCACATCACACTCTCTGCAGTCGTTTATTTATACGAGTTGGGTAATTGTGCTGCATTTTGCATCCAAGTCGGGGTCTAATATTTAGGTCGTGTAGCAGAGTTAAAACTAATCTAACAAAACATTTGACTATTATAAATTCCTGCAAAGTAACCTGTTCAAGACTGCGTAGTAATAGACTCACCTGCCACCTCCTATAGCAGTTTTATTCGGGAGAGATGGCGCTATATGTAAACGCCCTAATAGCTCCATCTCTTTCCCACATTAAAGTACACTCCTTGATTCCATAACTTGTATCCACAGGACTGTGTAGTAATAGAATCCGACCAGGAAGGCCCGGGCGCCAGCGACTCGGAGTGCTCCACGTCGGAGGACTCGGCCGTGTTCGCGGCGCCCTCGCCCCCGCTGCCCGCGCCCTCCACACGGAACAAGAACATCGTCAAGAGCACCTCGGAGACTGACATACTCTATACTATGAAGAAGGTAAACACTCGATAACAACATATAAAATATCTTCAGAATGTGGGCGACAAGGCAAAAGCCAAGAAGAAACTATGATTGAAAGTTATTTAGACTTCACATAAACTTAGAAACATTGAATGGCAATTTTCTTCTACGAAAATAATATTTTGAGACCCATACCATTATGAAATAATGACTAAATAAGTTGCAATCGTTCGTTTTTTTCTATTTTGATAGGTGAGCGACTACAGTAGTGGTAGTCGAACCTTATGCCACAAGATCTGCTTCACCACTCAGCTAACAATCCCGATTCATTTTGTATTAAAGATTTCAAACTAAGCTCTGGTAATCTTTGGTACATTTTTCAATCAACGTCAATATTGAGTAATACATCATTAAATCTGATACCTTTCATTCGCTAAAACAGTGCTGTTATGAAATCAGTGTTCCTGAATTCAAACAAAAATTTATAAACAACCGACCCACCACGTTTTTAGCATTTCTATTATAACTTTACTGAATAACAAAATGTTGAACATTTACTAACAATAAATAGCTGATACTGTTTTAAGCTTTCACGGTTTATAACTGAACTTACACCATCACTTACTTATCGGGAGCTCAATATAAACATTGATGATAGTGTAAGTTAGCTGATATTATTTTGATTATATCGCCCCAAAATTCATTCAAACATTTACTTATTTTCGTTCACAGCAACAGGAGAACGCCAAAGAGAACTCGGACCGTTCCGTTTCAAACAAGAAGCCTTCCAAGCTACCGGCGCCCTCATCTCATAAGAAACCTCTCGTGGAACGAAACGCTAACTGATGACAGTAAATATACCTCAGTATACTGTTCTGTACCTTTAGTTTAGGCGTGAAGATATTGTGTTCAATGTGAGGACAGTCGCGAATTTTCGCCGATAGAGGCGCTAGTTACACTTGGCCCTTGAAGTAAATCCATTTTCGTACTATTGAAATAGTTTTTCGGGCTTGGTTTAAATAGTCTCAATACTGTTGATTCATCAAATAATCTGAAAAAGTGACTAATTTATGCGACAATTTTCGCCATTTTCATTGATAAATCTCACCGATTTGGTATACTATACGGATTTGGATAGAAATATGTTATTTTTATAAGAAGTAAGTATGTATTCAGTGTGTCGTATGCTTTTGTTTGTCTATATGTATTCATAGTTAGTTATATTAGGACAGTTGACAAACTGTAAATTGACGAAGATAAAACATTATGTAGTTTAAAAAAACTATATTTTTTGATGATATCGTTACACGATCAGAACTTAGTATAAAATGAGTACAATATGCTTTATTTTACACACAGGGTAGATAAATTAAAAGCGGAAATCTTAAATATTCTGGAACGAAGTTATTATCTCAACTCATCATCCTAGTGTTTTCCCAACTTTGCTGGCGTCGGCTTCCAGTCTAAAACCAGATGCAGATTATACCAGTATTTCACATGGAACTACTACCAATCTGACTGCTATAACCCACTTTTCGAGTATCACGTTACCCCTTGGTAAGACTGATTGTCAGACTTTCGGGCGTCTAACGACAAAATTACTATGTCAACTGTCGAAATAGTGTAGATCTTTTTCGCTTGTAACAATATTTTCTCTTGATATTTATAATTTCTACTTTTCAAGCTGAATTCGAATTTTATTTTCCATTTACGACATTTTAATATATTCAAAAATGATTTCTAAACAATTACATCTTTATTCATTTAATTTTAATTTTTATAAAATAGTTTAAATTTTATTGTCACAATATTACGTTAAGATTTATAATGTTCGCTATATTATTTTAGATAATTATATTATTTAGTGCGCCACATATCAAATGTGTATCGATAATGATATCGAATAGTTTGTTAGACAATATATTTAACCATGTTTAAAAAGTATTTAAAATTAATTCTGATGGGACCAATACTGACCCATAGCTAAACGTTTAAGGTCTTTGTCATTTAGTGATTTGCGACGCAAGCGGGTCTTACAAAACAGCCTTAGGTACTCCCGATTTCACTGATGGTCTGCCACTTTTCAACCTTATGCCCTAAATAATAAGTTTGAAAAGTGGTCGACCGTCAGTGAACTGTGTAGTACCATTCTATACGGCAGGCATTATATTTCTGCATTAAAACTAGCTTACATGTATAAGGGAATGTCTCCACTAAATACCAACGCGAAAGCGACTTGAGTCGGTCGGAAACTTCATTTTCGGCTTCATGTGCTTGCAATAAAAGCGAAAAAGATGTCATTCGCGTCTATTCTGTTCGGAAGACGCGATAGGACACCGCGTAACCATTTGCTATATTTGCTCGGATATAAAACTGTTTCTGATCGGCAGTAGTCGTATCCGCGTCGGATAGTGCGGTCATACCCTTACACTGCCACGGAACAGGATGTAATTTGTTAAATTCTGTTCCAAGACAGTATTGAGCCTAATATTACCTACTAAGCCAAACCTTCAGTTTTGTTTCCGTGTGTAGTGAATACTAGCTCATTCATGTATAAAATGAAGCAAATATTTGATATATTTTAATACGAAATTAGTTTACAACGCTTTTCTGTATTCACGTGAGTGTAAGCTCTGAATAAAATATAATTTACTAATATAAAAATGTGGAGTTTTGATTTCTTACACCAAACCTAATTTTAAGTCCATTCAAATCCTTGCGTCCAATTGATAATATTATTTCCACTTGAACGAATATCAATCTTACGCTAGTGTCAATTAAGATAATTTCAGAACGACTCAATATTGAAAAATTCATTAAAAATTTCTCAGGTTTAACAAGAAATATCTTCTCAGGTAGCACAGCTGTTGTTTTTAAAAAGCGTATATTTATTTACAAATTTTGGAAACGATATCGTACGCAGTATAAATTGAATTATCTCGGTTCGCTTTGGAATGGGTAACTAAAATCGTTTTACAGTTTCACAGTGGCCGGAATTTAGCTTCATCTTTTTAACCGACTACTAAAAAAGGAGGGATCCAGCTATTTGAAATAAACACTTTTTAATTATTACCGAGTCCCACGAACAAGGGGCGAGCGTGTTGTCATCGATCGAACACACATCTAAGCTTCGAGGAACAAGACGAGAAACATAACAACGAACTGAAAATAAAACCCAGTATAGTTTTATTGTATTTATTAGCATATAGAGTACCTACATTACAAGTAATTGAACTAAGACGAGGCTGATTCGTATCACGCAATCTGTACTATGTATGATTTAGAACACTGCACCTAATTAAACCGTAACGTTTCCTTGATCTTCTACTTTTTACTTTAAACTCTCAATTATGTATTCGTCAAGAAGTCTTCTTACATGACTGACAGCCCGAAACCACGGTTTTTAAATTTAATTTTAAACAATGATCCGTAATTGTTAGTAACAGTAGTAGTTATTATCATTTGACTAAAAACTTGAGAACTAGTGTTTTCGCGAAATATCAAATCAGCCTGATCCATCCGCTCAATAATATTTACAACCTCACAAGGAGAGATACCAGATTCCACCAGAATTTTTAAAGAAGTTTTGTATACATAAACACAAAACATGTACTTTGGACGTGGAGTCAACTCCACGTCCAAAGTGGACTCGTGTGTGTGTGTGTGGTGTCTTGAGACACCAGCCCATTATACAATACAGCACACAAAAAAATATTAAACGCTACTACGTACTTCATAGTTTTCTTCCTAAGGTTGAATATCACTTGCACATCATACAAAGAGATATATTTTGCTTTACAGACCTTTCGTTTGGTTATTTTAACTCTGATTTGGCATCACTGATAAAATCAGAATAATCTACATTTTTGTTTCGATGAAATAGCTGCAACTGACAAGTCATTCTGGTCAAAATAAGGTTGCTATCAGAGGTAATGTGAAAGGTCTTTAAGGCCCGGACTATAATAAAGTGGAGACGAGACAAGAGGAGCGGAGATGTGTTACAAATCCACCAATAGTATTTCGTTATTTACTTTCTCGTCTTTGCTTAGCAGTGAGGAGAGTGTCTCATTTTTGTTTAGGACAAACAGGCAATGACGGAGACGTGAGTGGCGTGCTACGGCCGCTAAACTGGGCGTGAGTAGCTAGTACACACATCTCCGCTCCGGTCTAGCCAGTACTCTAGGATACACACTAGCTCCTTAGCATCTCCTCTCGTCTCCGCTTCGCCCATCTCTGCTTTGGTGGAGTCCAGACCTAAGACTAATGTGACAGATATCTTCACCCTCACAACTGGCTTTCTGATAAACCTATTACGAGCTCGACTACACATCAAAACAAATGAAATCTGAACACAGAATGTAAATAAATGTCCCATACAATGGTGGAATCGGGCGTAAACTAAAAATAAATAGTTTATTTTTTATAATCCGACAATTATGGCTGGATACTCTACGAAAAACACATCTATTGTGTATTTTAACAGCATAGCCATTTATGTGTAAGATAAAAATAAATAATCTAAGAGATTCTGCCATGTGAAATATTTTGAAAAAAAAAAACTAACAACCATGGTCTAAATTCGAAAAGTCATAATATTGTGTTATTTTTAATACAAAATAGTTTTCTTTGTCTAATTTTCAAAACTACAGAAGTGCAGACACTCTTACTTATTCCATGTAGAATACAAAGATTTAAAATGAAAGATTCGCTCCTGCCCCATAAAAAAGTGAGTTTCAATGGTACTGTTTCGCTCACTCATGTTCAAAATCGTATCTGTCTTCCATTTGGAATGTGCTAGCTCACTCTTCACACTTTTTAAAGCAACTTAAGTACGGCGAGGGCACATCTAACGATTTAAATCTGATAGTATGTATAAACAACTAGAAATACTAATTGTGTATGTAAATAATATAAATAATAGTTATTGTTTGGTTTTTCGTACTACAACTAAGATTATCTGTTTATTATTAACAATTAATTATTTTTACGTAAGTATAGGGAAGAACCTATTAAATAAATATCTTGTTCAAGGAAGGCTTTCTACAATGACCACAATATGTATTGCACAGGAGACCTAACTAAGCAAAAACAGGTATTACAATTTTTTTATCGGGTCTTTTAAAATAAACAAACGGCCTTCCTTAACCGACTGCGGCGCCCAAATGGAGGGTCATGTGTTTTATTAGCTATTCAGTGCCAAGAGATATTTAGTTATGCAGTTTTTCATGCCCTGATTTTGTAAAATCTGACGATACTGCTTGTGAAAAAATTAGGGTATAAACCCTAATTTTTAAAGTTCTATAAAGAACTTTTTAAAAGTCTTGTGTGTCAAAAGTAAAAAACCTTTATACCATGTTCTGACTACAAGTAAACTTGAGAAAAAATTGCCAAGCCAAAAAAACAATTTTGAAAAAAGTACAATATAAATTCGACTTTACCTTGACTGGGAAGATGGTGGGAGAATATTTAAATGCCGACAAAAATAAACAACATAATACTAAATAAATTAAATAAATAACTTAAGACTAAACAAGAGGTTTTGTAAATATTTACATTACAGCGTAGTCGAGAATAAAAGTTCGGTCATACCGATACGGACATTATGTGGACGCGGGTCCAGACACCGGACAGACAATATACTGTCAGTATATCTGCCAATGTCAGTGCCCACGGCTAGTCACGGCAGTCCTGTCTGAAGTGGTTTGACTGAACTTTAAATCAAACACTGTACATAAATAGTAATAATTTAAAATAAATATTATTTAAATGCAGATATACAGTCATTTTTTTATTATAATAAGTCCTAATTCTACGAAACTGTTACTTTTTATGGACTTCATTTAGCAAAGATTCAATAACAGTGAGTCCTAATCTGTGCTTTTAAACGAAAATGGGGCTACTGTTGTCATCAAAAAGATTAAATATTGTTTGAGGAAGCAAATTGATAACAAGTTCATTGTTTCTGTTTTTTTCACAAGATAAAATGTTAGGATATTAGCTGTACACATAGCTATAACTATGTGTATGTACACTTGTTAACATAATCAAGAAAGCACCTGCTAAATTAACACTTTGATAAAAACTGGCATGACTGAGTTGCCATACATTCACATCCCACAATTTTTTCCGTTCACCAACTGTGCAAAAATAGTGAGAATCTCACCTATGCGTATATTATGTATTTTTGCATCAACTACAAAAAATCTCCAATTTAATAATAAAGACCGAAACACACTAGCAACTTCGGTTTTTTTTCCAAAACCGCCAGCATTACCGAGCCTTACTTTAGATACCCTAGATTCAATTGCTGTACTATAGGTTGTTCACGGATATGATTTGGTTGATCCAGCCGATGAATGAGGACACCTTCACGTAGACTCCTGGTACGTCTTGCCGGCCGCAGCCGAAGCCCCAGGACACCAGACCCACTAGCTCGTAAAAGCCATCATCTTGGCATACGAGGGGACCACCACCGTCACCCTGTAAACGATGATAAAGATGCAAGGAGTTAGGATTGTTAACAGTCATGTAGGGAAGGCTAGTACCTAGTACTTATGGCAATTACGGGCCAGCCTGTAGTATCAACAAATGCTGCTGCAAACCACCAATCGCAAAAAATACGAAAAAGTCGTTTGCCTTAACGATGCTTGCGACAAGCGCATATCCAAATTATAATATGTAACATAATGGTCTAGGAGATAATTTGCAACTTTCGACGTCAGGATGATGCATAGAATAGATCATCAGCAAAGTTATCAAGGGCTATAAGAATAGAGAAGACCAAAGAAACGATGGATGGGCTGTGTAAAGGATGATAAATATGGCTAGAAGAAAGCATGTTCCACCGACCCGAAATAATATGGGATAAGGGCAGGACAATGATGATGTTGGTCCATCAGCTTGTACCATTCTTAAAAGTCTTGTCAGCTACTAACCTGGCACGCATCGTTCCCGGGCTCGCCACCCGCGCAGAAGGAGCTGGCAGGCAGGATGAAGATCTTCTCGGTGACCGCGTTGACCTTGCGGATGCACTCGGCGTCGCTCACTATCGGCAGCTCAGCCTCGCGCACGCGCAGGGGGATGGGGCCCGCTGGGAATTGAGGATAAATCAGTTATGACGGGTTTTCTTGAAAGCAAAAGTGGCTATATGTAATATGTTTAGTCACTAACATTTGGTAGAATTCCATCAACATTAAACCTTTTGTGGCTTGTTTAAACCACCTTTCGTCTTCTAGAAAATTTCACTTTTCCAGATCAGTAAACAAATCCAGACGGTTTGCGTTACCGGAACTTTCTAGCAGGCCATTTGAATAGGTTTAATATTAGTTCTGTAGGAAGTTCGTGCTGTGTGCCATCACGTTATTCGAACTGTTATGTGGAATTCGATCCATCGATTGATCCAGAGTTTATTCAATAAAAAAAAATCACCGATCCATGTTATAATACGGCAAGCTCATCTTAAGGACTGATCAAAATACGAATCCTGCGTGGAATACCTATAGGACGCAACTCCAAAAAATACGTTGACACAAACGGCGCGAGCTAATTTCATCCGGCATCACGATTCACCTCAGTTTGGCTAGTAGGATAGACGTGCCTCGTCATATAGAAAGGGAATATCGATCGCAATAAAAGGAATACTTACTTTCTCCCATGTACCCGTAGCCAGTGACGGTGCACCGCTTGCCGGCTGCGTGGCTCACTCCTCGAGCCGGCAGACACACCAGGCACACTCCTGTAGAACAGTGGATATAGTAACATCTTTCTTTCATCAGAAACGCCTGTAAATGTCAATGAGACTTAGCACCACGGCTTTTGATTAAAATTATTAACCAAGTAGCTTTTGCCTCCGGCTTCGCCCGCATGTAGGTCGGCTATTATCCCAGCACAGGGATAAAAAGTATCCTACGTCTTAATGAAGTCATGGTCTATCCGTGTGCTTCATACAAATACGTTTTGCCGTTAAAGGTAAACGCTCACTTACGAAAGCCGAGGGAAGAAAGAATCGAATTTTAGAATTACTTGTATGAAATCCTATGAAACCTCGCACACTTATCCGCACCGAATCGGAAGTATAAAAATAACGTTATGCGTATGATAGAACGTTTCGTTGGGCGTGATCGATTCTTTCGGTACAGGCAAATGTGCGTTTACCTTTAGGCGTCAAATGAACAGACAGACAAACGGCATATATTTACTTTTACACTTAGAATAGAAAGATTACTTAGAATAAAAACGATTTCATATTTTTTTATGGATTACGTGACATTATACTGAGCGATATCCGTTTTGCGTGTGTATCGCATATTTTTCCCAAAAATTTTCTTTTGCGCATTTTCTTTCTTACCTTTTCTTTCGTTCAACAACCAAAAATATTAAAGTACCCACCTTCTTTAAGCTCAGCCTTCCCGTGAAGTTTGAGCAATGCTATGTCATTGTCCAAGGTCTGACTGTTGTGGTTGTGATGGATATAGGTAGTGGCTACCCTGAGGGTCTGGGCGCCGGGGGAGCCGTACTTGCGGGTCAGGTCATGGTCACCTACACGGACGTAGATGGCGTCGCCAGAGCGGACGATGCTGCGAAAGTTTTGGAAATTAGTATCAAGGATTTATGACCCCAACCTTCAAGTAATATGGGGCAACCAAGGGCAGGGGGGTGATGGCATAAAATCAAGCCTGAAATCACCGAAGATTTAGGCACATTTCGACAATTATGTTTAAGTCAAGTAATAGGGGTGAGCCTATTGCCATAAACCGATAACAATGTTCGTATTCTGGACTACTACTGAGAAATTCCTGATGGAAAAATGCAATAATTAAACATTGCCCGACTTGGAAATCGAACCCAGAGCCTCATACTCAGCAGAAGAGCTTGCGACTAGTTACTAGCTCTACGAGGTTTTCAAGGAGATGAATTCTATGGTTAGTACCCGCTAACGTTTAATTACAGTATTGATTTCAGATTGATTATAACTTGACTGAAATGGCCGATGCACAAAGATTATTGTTTGTTCGACATAAAACAACATTGCAATGAGGTAGGTAAGTTTTACCTAGTCTATATCTGTCTAGGACTCCTTTCTTCTGAAGAGAGTTGTATTACGAGACGGGTAGATAACCCCTTGAATGATTGGCGGTGCTGCTTACTTGGTGACACAATGCGCGGCAGTGAGCACCCACTGCGTGCCTATGAGGGCAGCCCCGCAGAGGTACTGGTTGAGCGAGTTGATGAGAGCCACCTGCCAGCACCACTCGCCGCGCTCGCCGTCCTCGCCGCCCATCACGCGGCCCATGCGCCGAGCTGAGCGGGATGTCGTGCCTGGAATAAGGGAGCGGTGTTGTACATTCTAGACTTAAATAGTTAGTTTGACGTAGTCCTGTATGGTTCTTTTGGCATGTGGCTTTAATCGGAACTAGCGCTGCCATATTGATTGTTAGTTTTTTTTTAAATACTATAACCCAACTGCGCCTGTCAATGTTATTCAAGTGACAACATTTATATTTAAAAATTAAAAAAAAATTGTATTTAAAAAACGGAATCTCGGTTTTATCTAGGTCTTTGGCCATATATAGGGGTATGAAGAACAGGTTGAAAAGTTCTTCATCCTCCATAGACAAGGGAGCATCCTCCGACCAGATGGGTGTTGTGTTGTGTCTGGTAGCCTACTGCCTGACAGTTGTCGACTGGCATCTCTGGTCTTTTTATTTATAGTCTTGAGTCACGGATAACTCTAATAGCGCGATTCAGAATTTTGATGTTAGTTCTTCATTTGTGGCTTAGATAGCGCTGTAGTACTTTTTGTACTATATTGTTATAGTACCGCTACATCCACAAGCTAAACGACCTCTGTATAGCTATCAATGCGTCTATAGTCGCAGCCGACCGAAAGCATTTGATAAGTTACCTTTGACTCCGCACACGTATTTGTTGTATTTCTCAGTGGAAGACAGCGTCGCGCCATAGTTCGGATCGTACGGTGCTGAAATGTAAGGAAAAATCATTTAGGTCTCGTCGTATTAAATATTTTGTATAATTTTATTAGTAAAGGATGTATGTATATAATTAACCACTTATTATAATAACCACTTATTCATGTGGGGTCATTTAAATGCACTTTAAGGACTGACCATACTTATCATCACAGAATCAGATTAGCTGATCAAACAGAGCTATAAATTCAAACAATAAAAGTGAACATTCTGATGCGGCGTTGAGTCGCATGGTACGAAGCTAATGACGTCTAAGGCTCTCTTTGATCGGCTCATGCCGATTTCATGTCACGAAGTATGATTATTAACCAAAAGGATTATTATTTACACTAGATTTCAGCATTATTAAGCAGGGACTAATATTAAAATCAAGCAATTTATACCACTACCACCAGAAACAAATACCTACATTCAATTTGACTTAATAGAACGTTATTTTGTGATTCACCAATAGGCGTAGTGTGTGTGTTTGCGAGCGTGGTGTAATGCTGGTAATTGGTGGAGGGCTGCGGCAGCGGCAAGGGTGCCGTGTCATTGGCTGGACGGCCGCCCACCACTTCGAGGACCTTAGATTTGGGTGCACAGCATTGGGTGCCTGCCTTCTTGCACTTGAATACGTCTGTCATCTCCGCGTTGCCTGTGAAAAAGGTTTGTGTGAGAAATTGTCCTGCTGATAATTGATCAAGGGTGGTCTTACGGAGGCTTCACTTCAATAAGCTACTGCTGGTGTCTATTTGATGTTAAGCTTATTTAGGCTGATGTAAGGGTTAGAAAATTAAACATGAGGAACCTACGCTGACTGGTCTCACTGAAGATACATAGGGGCAGTCTCAGCAGAGAGTAGTCATCGAGGCTGTCGAAATGAACTCACAAGTGTGTGGGTAGACACAACCTCTGCTCTGTTTCTTCACTCTCATAATCCGATGGGCTAGCAATCAGGTGCAAAGAGAAATCAGGTGCAGGGCAACAGCTTAGCGTGCTTTCCGGGGCACGGAGGTATCACACTAGCAACTTTCAAACTGACCCGCTACCGAGAAATTCCTGATGGGAACACTTTCGCCGACCTGAGAATCGTACCCAAGACCCCACGCTTAGCCAACTGACCAAGGAAGCCATTCAAGATGATCCAAGTGATACTATGACGAAGAGATGGCTATGCAGCATCTCAATACTCACGGAAGCAAGTGAAGGAGAGCAGCGACACGATGCAGGAGCCAGGGCAGTCGGGGCGAGGGTCTGCTGGTGCTGGAGTCGTGGTGGTAGTAGTGGTGGTCGTGGTCGGACGCCGCGTGGTGCGAGGTGGTACTCTGGGGGTGAAACGTAAGTCTTATGTCAGTTTCCCTGTTACGGAAAGTCAAGTTAGGCTGTCAATCGCGTTAGCAAGTTACTGATTAATTGATCTTTATATCGTTCCATGAGCATTCTAGTTTAGATTGAGCTGAAAGGAAAGAAGAGCGAGTTGATAAATCAGGTTCGATGACAACAAGCGTGATCATGATGATTATTACGAATATATTAACCAAATTTTGTTAGCAGCAAGCGGATACTTTGTGATCCCGAAGCATCAAACACGTTTTATTTGTGTTAACATTTTAAGTGGTTCTTTAATTAGACCTGTATACGTGACTTTCCTTTTTACAAATCAAAACTACGCGAGACGCCGCTACTACGGTAGCAAACGGCTAAGGTGAAAATGTAGACGGGGGTGCCCACTGCGACCAACGGCCAAAAACACAAATGAACCGCCCTGCTAACGCGGGAAACCTCTCCATGCACATCCTACTGAAGTATTATCAGTGGAATTGTTGTTACATACCTAGTATTATCACAGCACACGTATCCTTCAGTGCTGCACTCCGTTCGCTGCAGGATGACAGCCGGGGGGCTGCAGAAGGCGGCCATGATGTTGTGCATGCAGTGTCCTGGGCACCGCGGGAGAGGGGGCTGGAAGCACAGGTCCATATCGTTAGTAAGGGCCTAGAATTCTTCTTGGATCATCAAGTTATTTTATTTGTGAGAGATAAAAGGAGTTAGGACAGTTTGGATAAACTCTTAACGTGAAAGTCGTCGTCAACAGTTTTAAAGTATTTTAGCTTCTAAGAATTTTGCTACGCACTATTTAGGGTGCATTAAAAATAAGTTCGGTACGGTATGAAATGTAGAACCCTGTGAGTGGCAATCGAAATAAGATAGAGAATCTAAAAACACAACTTTCGCAGAATGAGCTGATGAGGTCGAAAACTTCCTAGAGTTGCGTTCACAGAAAGCGAAACAGCCTACAGGTCGAATCGTGGTATCTCTCCGCTGGATGAGGCAAGCAAAAGACAAGACGTTGTGGTGAAGATTTGAGAGATAAATCCAACGATGAACATCTTGCAGCCATGATGGTGATGATGGAAATGACGATGATCAATAAAAAATCTCACCACTCATGCACGAACCTTACGAACTCTTACCGGCTTAGTCGGGCGATGCGTCGTGGGCCTCCGCGTGGTGGTCTCAGCAGCCTTGTTCTCGGTGATGCAGCAGACCCCCTCGTTGGGGCACACAGCATCCTCGTCCACATTGTCACAGAGCAGGGAGAACAGCCCCGAGATGCACTCACCACGACACTTGTGTCCGGGCCTCTGTTTTGGAGCTGGTGTTGTTGTTAGCTGGGGAAGCAAAGGTGTTACCGGTGTTAGTTGAGAAGAACTGTGCCTGGATTCGTGCCCGGTTGATGACAATAGGCTTATCCCCTACATGGGACTTTAACATTACTGGTAAAATGAGGGTGTACATACATGATCGACGTCAGAATCGAGATGGTGCAACACATCTACTTAATCTTCAGGGAATCAGGCGTTATGTTATATTGAGAAGCATGTAATTCGACAAATTAAGCACCAGCAGGTGAGTCTAATAATGGGGGAGCTCGTGTCGATCGTCAGGTTAAGCCGCGCTTGTCTGGGTTGATCCGTGGATGGGTGACCACCCATTACATACCGAGCTTCCTCCGTGCCTTGGAAAGCACGTTAAGCCATTGGTCCAGGCTGTCAATTGTATATCTTTGACTGTGGTTACAGGTAGTCAGTGGCCCGAAAATATGACAACCAGTCTTAGCAAGGGGTATCGTATTACCCAGTACTAACTGGGTTGTGGAGGTCAGATAGGCAATCGCTCCATGTAAAATTCTGGTATTCAGCTGCATCCGGTTAGACCGGAAGCCGACCGCAACATACTTGGGAAAAGGTTAGGCAGATGATGATGAGGTGAGTCTTATAATAATAGTAAACCTTGGCAGACCGCTTATAAAGTTTGATGTTGGATATTCTAGACGCAAGCCAGACATTAAATCTTACAGGTTATCGATATGAACTTACTCAACTCTGAAAACTATGTCAGGAACCACAGTACCCTGGATATCAAAGTCATTTAATTTTGTTACGTTTAAAAATAATAGACACTAATAAAGGTCTTTAAACACCCCATTCTATTGCCGCATTGACAGGTTATGTGAAGATTATATCAACGTACACCTGGATCCTTAATACCTCTATATCACCACCAAAAATCACTCAAGCATTTCAGCAACGGTCAAAATATTTACCGCAGTAGTCGGCCTCTTAGTCGAGTACTTCTTCTCATTCGGCACCACGAGGTCCGGAGGAGGTCTGTCTCCGTAGTTATCCTTGGAGACGCAGCAGAGCCGGCCCTTGACGCACAGGTCTGGGGAGTCCAGGTAGGCCTCGCAGTACTGCGTCAGGCGGGCTTCCACGCAAACTCCTGGGCAGGCGATATTACCTGCAACAGTGAAGGGAACGTGGTCAGCGTCAGACGATGCTAAGATTATGGTATAAAAACGAAAGGTACATTTGGAACGATTGCAAAATCAAATCAAAGGTCATTCATGTTAGGCTAAGAGCCAGCACTTTTTGAATGTCAAATAGACATGTCAAACAGTCTGGGGGTCTAAAATGGCCACTTTAGCAGAACATAATATGACAATAAAATGATTTACGTTACAATTCGTAAAATGGTCACAAACTGATAATTTTACATATTAACAGTGTCTGTGACCATTTTAAGAATTTCAATGTGATTCATAGTATTATCCTATTATGTTCTGCTAAAGTGGCCATTTTAGGCCCCCAGGTCTCCAAAAACGTCAACGTTTCAATCACTTGCAGTGTCTAAGCTGGGGAAAAGAAAATAAGTCTGTAAGGTGGCAGCGAGGAAATCCACTTTGTTATCATTATTTTATCAACACTATTCTCAAATCGTGAATGAAAACATCTTAAGGAAGCCGGCATGTTCTAAACCCGCACAATTTGAAGCTGTGTGAGTCACACTGCGTCCGTGTCGTGGATTACGTTACGGCCCATTCCGTCTCACAGATACGAGGCCTGTGTCAAAGTCCCAGCTTTGGGAACATTATAGGCTGATTATGCTAATCCTAATAGTTAATAGGGTGTACCTAATAATTACCACTGTTTTTGTATCTGTCTTGCGGCGGCTGCGTGGTGGGATCGTCGTAGTCGTCGTCAGCGACCGTCGTGTGCCGCGTCGGCCGCGGACGCTGTGTCGTCATCATTGTCTCGTTGTCTGAATGATTAGATGATATACATTATTGGCTTTTAGAACAGGAGCTGTCGGTTGCGGTAAAAGCATGTAGCATTTGGTAGTGTTTTCCTGTCTGATATGAAATCAAACTGGGATCATAAAAGGGGTCTGCTAGGCGTGACGAAATTGATATTTTATTTAATCATACAATATATTTGGTTAAGTTTACATTAAAGTGATGTCTAGTGCAGTGGACGAGAAGCGAGATCCTCATCCTTGTTTTTTGAAGGACCACCTTAGTTTAGAATTCTCAAATCTACAAAAAGTTTTACAATGGAAATTCCGGACATTTGAAGAAAATTCCGGACTTTCCTTTACTTTGAATTTATTTAATTTTATTCTGTGATTTATTTTCGTAGTGACATTATTAATAGAGAAAGAATAGTTGCATAACGTTGCCGGGTGCTTAAAAAAATAATCATTTAAATCTCGCATTACAATTATGTACGAGCACAAGTTGATTTCTACGTTAATTTTGTTGGGAACAATTTTATTTTATTAAAAACTGTTGTACTTTTCTCATTTTAGGTAATTCCGGACATTTTGGATGTCCCTCCCCATTCCGAACACTGAGCAAAAATGGCTGACTTGTCCGGAAAATTCCGGACGTCATACCAAACCTACCTTAAGTTTCGGATTAGAGAACCGAATTCATCAAATATATAGGTGTATGTATAAAAGATACTTACACCACAAAATACTTTTAACCGAAGGGACTTAAGACTTTCGAGTTAAAACCAATTAAAATAGAAATCAAACTTACTATTATTCTCATCAGCACAGCACTTCATGGAAGGACTGGGGCACTCCACTTCCTCCAGCACCTCGTTGCAGAGCAGCGCCGCGAGCGTGTGCATGCATGTGCCTGGGCAGTTCTTAGCCTCCATCTGCGTGTCCAGCGTGTCGAGAAGACCTGGAACATTTAGGGGAATTGTGGGTTAGAAAAGTTTTTCGTACTGAGTAAGTAACATAACGGGAAGGGCTAAGGAGAGGTGTACTTAATAGTACACCCACATTTCGCCAGTTATGTTAAAGTCCCATGTAAAAGGGGGCGAGCCTGTTGCCATCAACCGGCCACAAATCCAGAATCATCATCATCTCCGTGGCTGCTACTGAGAAATTCCTGATGAAAAACCAAATAACACTTTGCCCGACCTGGGAATCAAGCCCAGGACCTCATTCTCAGCAGTCGCGCTTGCGACCGCTGGACCAACGGAACAGTCAACTGAGTAAGTAATAGCTATAAATAGTGGAGCGACGAAGGGATATGATCACTCTCATCAACATGGAAGTGGATTGTGTCAGTCAGCATGGCGCGGTTTCCACCAGAGACGAGTGGAGTGGGAAGGAGACGTGGTAATCCACCAATCTCTTTTCGCTTGCCTCCGCATTGGTGGAAAACGGACCTGAGCTTTATTTCTATACAATAACACCGACGTACCTTCTTCTGAAATAGCATAATTCTGGGAAACCCTTAAAAGTCAATCCACTGCAACTGTTTAATTAAAACATCAAGAATAATTTTATCGTTCGTGCTATTAAATGCCTCGTGTTTTGAGAACGCCGTGAACTAAGGCTTCATTTCCTATCCCAGTCGGATCTCGATCTCCCCGAGTCTCACTGATAATAATCTTAAATTCTACTTTCTCGTACTGTGATATTGGATTACCATTTGCCCTAGAGCGTATCTATCCCTATCATGATTAATGAATAGAAACACAAGTCCTAGGCTAACCTCGACCGCTATCTAACTGGGTCATCGTCCTTAATTACTGAGGTCTAATTTCCGCGTATTTTGCCGCCGTTTACAGAAAAGGCAGGCGCCTGCGCCGAGTCCGTTAGTATCGTCCGCATTCTGCGCACGCGCTGCGCCGGCGGCGCTGGCTAGCGGCTATAGTGAGCTGTTGTGTACGACTGTGTGCTGTATTAGGCTAGGCGACTTTGTGCTGGTATCAGATGTGAACAGTTAATTTATCTGTAGTTATATTAAACTGGATCAATCAGAAAAATTGCTTGGACTGCTCTTTTTATCAATATCGTTTATTTCAGGCTACAATGATTGTCCATAGATTAATACTTTAGAAACTAACGCATATAAAGTAAATACAAACTTGTGATAAAAATAAGGATAATAAATAACTCTCTGCTTAGATTTAGTGTAGACTTCTTTTAAGTTAATTATTGTAATTGGTGTTATACCGTTTTAATTAACTATTAATAAACTAATAGATAAAGACTGTCAAGTAACTTTATAAAGTTATTTTATGTTTTCCTGTTCACTTATATTGTCTCTTAAGTTAGTTACTTGCTATTTCTATTAATTATATTCCTTCGGCTATTTCGTGGTATTTTTTGGTATTTTATAACATTAACAGTGTCAGAAGAGTATTAATTTCATTAATTATTTGTCATGTTATGTGAGAAAATTAAACAAACCAAATTACTACCAAACACAAATAACCCTGAAAGTAATATTTTACCTCCACTACTTTACCAATCCTTCAAAAAAACAATAAATAACTTCGAACCATCTTGAACAAATCTAATCTCGTTTCAACTCATAACATCACTTGTACCCGTGCGGCGGCATTCCTCAAGCCCCATGGTGCTCTACAAAGCAGTGCCGTTAGCTCCTCCCGGCCGATGGATGGGTGACCGTCACCCCCCCTCCACCCCGCCACCGGCCTGCGCCCGCGCCGCCCAGCGACCTCAAGCCACTGACACAGAATTAGTCGGAGCCAAATGAAAGGAAAACAGACGCCGACCTCGTTGATAAGCGACAGCGGGGATACATTGTAGCTGTCGTTTGAACAGAGCAAACTATGGTGCCTGAATATTCCCCGAAAGAATAGGGCACGAATCCCGGAGAAACGGTTTACTCCTTTTTTGGATCCTGTAACGAAATTAATCAAAAAAGAACAGCATTGCCGTCAACGTAAGATTGTTTAAGTAAACAGTAGCTTATATCAGCATGTTCGACCATAATCAGAACGACGATTTCAACATTATTTATTTTTTGCAGTAAACAAATTCTTCCATTCGTAATTCTACCACTAATAACTCCGCACTATATCCTCTCTTTTTCTCATGAATTACGCCTCTTTCTGGTGGCAAACCGTTACCCGATGACCTAATGCGCGGCGGCCGGTGAAATCGACCGCAAGCGCCGAAAACGAAAGTACATGCGTGCGCGCACGACACCGGACGACGCCGGCTTCGCTGAAAGGGCGGCAGGTAGCGCCACTGACGATGGAGATGAACGAAGAAGATAGATACAAGGTGAAAATGGACCCTTAACTTACACGTACCAGTTACTGGGTACCACTATTCTCCATGGTAGACAGCATATGCAAGATTCAGGGTATCAGGCTTTCAGGCTTCTTACGAACCGTAATGACTGTATAATGTCTAGGAAGCACTGGCCAACGGCTGGTTCCGAGACTCGAAGGGGTTTCGGTATTGTGAAGACCTAAACACGGACCAGCCTCAGCAAGCATAGAGTGCTGCAAGGGTCTTGTAGTGATTGGATGACATTGTTAAAAAGGTGCTGTTGGTAAACATTTGCATTAGTTCTAACTATGCAGGCCAGATCCATTTACATCTATGTATAGCTTAAGCTGATCGAGCGACCAGTGTGGCTGTTATTACTTGTAGTAAGTCCTCTTGGTTAGTGACCTAAAATAACCTTTTGCCAAGTCTCGATATATTTTGAAAGACTTTTTTTTGTTGTTGTGTTTCCGTAACAGAAAAAGCAACAACAACCTATCTCTATCAAATCACACTTAATATTTGAAACCACATAATCAATTGCTCATTATGATATTCAAAAGATTTTTTTTATTATTGAAACCGCAAACCAATCAATATGATATTAATAATATTATTGATTGACGTGTTGTGGTTTTATTTAAATTCAGAGCTCATTCATCCTTAGATTTATAAAACGAAACGTCTATCTGTCTGTTGTATAGATCTCGAAAACCACTTAGCCAATTTGTTTAATGTTTCTTTTAATTCATAGATATATTATGTGGTAATCGCTTGGCATGGGAATGTGATAGAGAGGAATGAGGAAAATTTCGTGAGGAAAGTTTTGAGAATAAATGTGGATGGTATAAGAGTAGAGGAAGACCAAAGATACGATGGATGGACTGTGTGAAGGATGTTATGGCAAGAAAGGAGTAGTCTATTGAGATGAAAGGTATTAGAGACTTGTATGGAAGAAGAAGACATACTGCGCCGACCCCAAATAAATTGGGATAAGGGTAGGAGAATGATATTTACTATGTAGTTGGATTATTCAAAGTAAAATGCCGAGCAATGGCCAGTTTAGCTCTTGCCAGTAAATTACGATTTATACTTATGTGTTCAGGTTTTTGAATATTAACCCACATGAGCAGCTTCTATTCTCATCATCATCTGCCCAACTATGTTAGGGTCGGCTTCCAGTCAAACCGGATGCTGCTGAATACCAGTATTCTACATGGAGCGACTGCCTATCTGACCTCCACAACCCAGTTAGTACTAGGTAATACGATACCCATTGGTAAGACTGGTTGTCAACCTTTCGGTCCATTGACTACCTGTAACGACTATCAAAGATCTACAATTGAAAGGCTTAACATGCTTTCCAATGCACGGAGGAAACTCGGTATATAATGGCTGGTCATCCACGGCCCAACCTAGGCAAGCGCGGCTTAACCTGAAGATTGACCCCGACCTGCTGTTATTATTTAGCTACCATTCTACTACTTATATTCTGTAGTTCTATATTTTCAAATGAGTAAAGTGGTTTTAAAACAGCGCTGTAGATAAATTTCATCTCATGTAGGATTTTCCGCGTTTTTCCATCAATCGCATTCAGTGAATAGTGACTAATAAGAGTATTGTGTAGGTACTTTTTAAACTAGTTTAAAAAGTATGATTTAATGTGGGTAGTATTGTCACGTTCTTGTCAGGTGTAAGATTAAGTATGAAATATTTAGAAAGAAGAAAAGAGATTTGGAGAAAGAGAATCAGATCAGCATAATCTTTGGCAAAATATTGTAAACAACGTGTGGGCAACCTGCCAATACAGTCACGAATGACATTGTACCCAAAATTAAAAAATCTCACCACGATTTTTCGCTTGTGGCAACATTGGTATTGCCGGCCATACCGAAAAATCGTTACATTTCTTGAGCTACATTATTTTAATTTTGTATTAAAGATGCCTTTACAATAGTTTTGTAACCAAAAAGATTAAAAATCGTAAAACTGTCATCAATAAAAGTTCCACAAGTTCGACTTTTTCACTGAGAACATAGAATACTCGTAATGCGATTTTTACTATAATTATCTATGAATTATTTACTATCTATTAATAGTTTTCAAATCTATTATTAACTAAGGATAGACAAAGTGTAGCCGATAACTATTTAATAATCAATAGATCAGCAAGCGGGTGCTTTCTACGGGGTCGATGACCGCGCGAAAGTCGCTGCCACGGCTATGATACAACTGCGCGGTGACTCCATGTGACGATGCCTCGCTATTTCACGATTTACAGCCTTTTTACAGACAAAATAAACTAATTTACAATGATAGAAACAAGTTTACATTGAGTCTCAAATGTGAGAACAAAAGACATCAACGCGTTGCTACAATTTACAATTAAAGCAATTGATGGAATAAATTGTAAACAAGTTTTCAATTGTAATCGGAATTACAGATTTATGAAAGGTGCTTTTTCAGGACGAATTAGCTTCTAGTTGTAATGACTCTACTAACTATTTAATACACATGACCTATATCAATTTCAATACAAACATTGTTTAAAAAAAAAAAAACAAAAGTATCTGTAAAAGAAAACAATAAGCTAGAATATTCCGGAACTACAAATGAAACTCAGTATAGCACCTGAGCAAATAACTAAATACATTACATTCTGTAGCCTCTCAGTCATGTTTTACATATTAATTCACTTTCAGCCGGTCGCGTGAGGTTTTCACCGAGTTTCAGAGCAACGCGAAATAGTAATTACATATCAGTCTAATAAGTAATAACATGCACGAGATACTCTGCTATTTCAGTTTTTATATGGCTATAATTTTAATGATGTTTGTGTTGAGTATTATAGTCATTTTAGTTTTTTTTTATGTGATATTGAATTTTTTTGGTGTTAGAAGTATTGTGATATAATGTATTTTTAGTAAACTAAGGATATACATAAGTGTAATTTTATCGTACTTACGAGACTGAGAAAGTTTTTTATTTTATTTACAGTAATGATATACAGAGGTAATGTTTGATGATAGGGGTTCTTTTCGGAATTAATCACCCGATTCTAAAAATTCTTTCACTAAAGGGAAGCTACAATATCCCCAAAAGATTTTGGTTATATTTAAAAAAATAAGACGTTTTAATTTCCGATCAAAATAAGGGCGAAACCGCGAGCAAAAGCATGATAAAAATAACCCCAAATCAAACCACAACAATCGATTCTATACTAAATCAGAAGTAATTCAATAATTTGCTTTTTACCGTCACGTTACAATTAACTCTTAACCCCAAAACCAAGATTCCCTTACTCAAAACAAAATACAACAAAACCAGATTGTCAATACTCAATGGTAATCGATCGTGGGAGCGCTGGTCACCCACCACAGTCCGGCGTCGTCGTGTCTGCAGGACTTTCTCTCACACCCCCCCTCCCCACCTTCCCTCCTCAATACCCACCCCTCTCTCTTCCCCTTCCCCCTTCCCCCTTTAGCCTTCCCCTCCATGGTCTAGAGCTGCGAGATTACGCGACACTGAATGTGATAGAGGTTGAATAATCTGTTATATTGCAGCGTCGTCATGTTTTTATACTTTTTTTTATCAATGATGGTTGTGGCTTGTGGTTGATTTGGTCGTTTTTTGTATGGAGCTGAAAGGTGGTCATGTAATCTGTGGAGTTGTTTGTTTTGCTGTAAGAATGTTTGGGTTTTGTTGCTTAGTTTTTTGAATAAGTTAGAGAATCGGTATCGTCAGACTCGCATAGATGTATGTCCATAGATTATTGCTAATGCTGCTCAATAATTTTGTAACATCTTATTTATTTATTAACATTATAAGGAGTTCAATAACCTTCTCTTTGCTACTCAAATATAACACACATTGCTTTATTTTCGTTGTTATCATTGTTTACGTGCAATATACATGTAAAATTTATCAATCAAAAAATCAAAACATATTTGAAAATAAAAACAATACACCTTGTACTGAGCAGTGTTATTGGGTTTTCCCATAAGGAATCGACACGGCGAAGAAGATCTGGAATTTCTCAGTGGCAGGAGTGGCAGCCCTCAGTCTAAATTTGTACCCCCTATTTCATAGAGATCCATTAAATAGGAGCTTAAACGTAATTTTATGTTATATATATTTTAGCAATTACACAAAAACGTAGAATCTACGATAAATTGTTATACCAGCATAATATCTATGCTTCTCGCTACAGAATGTATAACGAAGTGAAATGTCACCTCGACTCTCATGAATCATGAGCCCGCACATATCGGCGTGTCAAACGTACGCCGATTAATTAACCGGCCGACGAAGAGGCTTTCTTTTTCGTCTGTTGCTTGCCGCGGTTACGAAACAGATGGGTGACTCGGTTTTTCAGAAATTGGATGTTTGCGGATGTTTTCTTTAAAAAATTTGTGTGAGTAAGTGGGTGGTGAGTTGTGTTGCTATTTCCGTGAAATTTGTTCTAAATGTTTGTAAGATTAGCAATGGATTTAAGTTTATTAAAGTATGATAGACGACCTCTTCGGCATTTCCGATTCATTCACCTTGGATTCCGGAATGTACTCATTCCGGAATTTGAGTATTATTAGAATTTTTTATTTGTGCTCATTAAAAAAAAATGAATAAATGTAGCCTTCAGTCTCAATTTCTACAGTTATACCTTTGATTCGAACTTTAATTTATCTTTTTATGGTGTACATAATAAAGAGTATTATGTCTTTCTATCTAGTCCGATCCATGCTTGAGCAAAAACTGTTTTTAATTACAGATTACATGGTTGATTTGTTTTCGGAATAGTAGGTTCTTCTGTTTGCATCGCCCAAAGATTATGCTTAGCTTATGTTTAGGTATTTTGTAGTGTATCAAAATAACGAATACTTTATTATCTACATAAACTAAATAAACTTTACATCAAATTATAAAATTATCTTATACAGTATTCATCAATTATTGAAAATCTAATTATTTGATTGAACTCGTGAACGCGTTGATGTCTTTTGTACGCGCATAGAGTTAGCGCGGAATTGGCACAAGAATGCCATAAACCTAGTAACATTGTGGCATTCATTGTAATTGTTTTGCCAAAACTGTAACTGATTGCGAGTCTGTGATCATTGCAATTTAAGATCTACTTACTATCTGAGAGCTGTTTGAACTCCAACTATTAAATTATTAATAATACAATTTATTTTCACTTTATTTTGGCGTTAATTCTTCGTAAAACATGTTTTTCATTTACTTACCTATAACACAGCTCAACATTTTTTAATTTCATCGATGATCAATGTAGGTTTATAGTTAATTATTAATTTTTCATCTGTCAAATCATTCTTGATAAAAAGTTAGATGATAAAAGCCTGATCACTCCCTATATATGAGTATATCGTATTAGGAGTCAGTACACTCGTCCGGGATGCAGATCTAGCTCACGAAACAATTGATTGTGTACAGTAATCACATTAGTTCTTACTTGGTTACCAATAATAACCTCATCCTTATCAATTCCCCAATTCTATCAAAGTATAGGAGATAGAACTCGGTTTTCCAATCACTATCAGTGATAAGGTGCGTGTCTGCGCCCGCGCATGTTAACGGCGCTCGCGCAACGCACCGTTACGCGCGCCCCATATACCACGCAGCTATACTTAGCTACTATCGCAGCGTGATAGCATACTGTTTTCATTCCATCAAGAAAGAAAACGACAGATAAAAGAAAATTTAGTGAATTATGAAACAAGGTAATTGGTTACTCTACATTAAAATCTACTGAAATTAAACTGATTTTAAATGAAACTTGTGATAAAACTTTACTGAGGAACTTAAACTTTAACTTTTTTGAGGTGCTCGTGGTTAAATAATAACAGCCGCTCGGGTCGATCTTCAGGTTAAGCCACACTTGCCTGGGTTGGTCTGTGGATGGGTAACCACCCACTACACACGAAGTTTCCTGCGTGCCTCGGAAAGCACGTTAAGCCGTTGGTACCGACTGTCATTTGTAGATCTTTGACAGTCGGTACAGGTAGTCAGTGGCCCGAAAGCCTGATATCCAGTCTTACCACGGGGTATCGTATAACCCAGTACTAACTGGGTTGTGGAGGTCAGATAGGCTGTCGCTCCATATAAAATACTGGTATACAGCTGCATCCAGATAGACTGGAAGCCGACCCCAACATAATTGGGAAAAGGCTCGGCAGATGATTGAGATAAAACTTTACTGGCAAGTCACGGATCACATTTGAAGCAGATTTTTTAGTAAAAAAACAACAGGACTTGATCACTACGATTGAAATGATGAAAATCTGACATTATCGAGTAATGCTTCTTTGTTACCTTTTAAAAGTTACTTTTGGATGAGATTAAATACCTATCCTAGAAAATAACTAAGTCAATAATTATTTATAAGCAGCAGACCTTCAAAAGAACGAGGGTAGCAAGGCACAAAAAGGTGGAAGCCTACTTGACTGTCGGTGAAATAAGGACGATGACGAGTTTGATGACGAAGGAGTGTGAAGTTACGGTACTGGCAACTTTAAATTGCATCTTACAGGATAGTAATCTCTACAGCCAGACTGAGGCAAAGATGGCCCATGTCTAAACCTAGACCTTACTGTCTGAATGATAAAATGTATCCTCCTGAAGAACATTAGAATAGAATAGAATAGAATATACTTTATTGTACACCAAAATTGATACAGACAGGTTTTACAAAAAATGTTAATTTTATGGTTACAATGGCGGTCTTATCGCTGATAGCGATCTCTTCCAGACAACCTTAAAGTCATTAGTCTCATAAAAACAAAGAACACGAAGACAACGTAACACAAGATGGTTCCGTACAATCAATTAGTTATACTTTCCGTTTCCGTTCGAACAAAAAAGAGGAAGTTACTTGTAACTGTAGCAAGGTGTACGAAATTCGATGAAAACGTATAGGAAATAAATAATTTTCTTTTGTTACTGTATTTTACCAAATATATTTGTAACATGCTAATTATACTTTTGACCGTTGACTGTGATAAAAGTCACGTAATCACGCATATAAAGATAAAATGGAGAATATTATTTCAAATGGTTCTCAAGATAATGAAAGCGCCAATCTTCGCAAGAGGATTAGTAGAGATGGCCAACGATAGAGATTAGCGGTGCTGTACCTATTGTGGTTAGCACACATGAGCAGATAAAATTACAGACGATCTACAAAACTGAGATCATTTGTTCAAGTTCGACTTTTCCTAAGTGCGTATGTTGTTCATACGTCAAAGTCGGCTTTGTGACATAGCAACGCTAAGTAAATCGAATACTTTTGTGTACAGGACCCTAAATGTATTCTGCGCTCAAAAGGCAGCCAATTCAAACGATGTCATTCAACTTACTTACTAAATCGGTAAAAATATATAAATTAGCACCCACTCAGTCACCAAAATATTCGAACATTATGGAATGTGTGAAATTATTTAAGAAGATATACATAAGTAACTGTCTCGTTTCAAAGCACGTGAGAATATAATGATAATTTGCCACTAATCCCTAAGCTTATTAAGAATGAGTTCATATATCTGGATATATCGAATTAATACACCAACTTAATCAATCAGTAGATTTATCTATTAATATGGAATGGCACCCAGCAATGAAGTCAAGCGAGATAAAACATCAGTCTTTAATAATTCATCTGTGATGTAAATAACTCTTCATCATTTACGGAACAGCAAATGGCTCACTAATGCCGTGACGTCTGACAGGGGAAGAAGGAAGAATAAAACGTGTTGCACCGACTCCAAGGAAGAAGGTGATGAAATGGCTCACTAATGCATGTGGATGATTTTGAAACGATTCTTTCTACGAAGTCAATCTTCTCTCTAGTTTTAGTACGCTGTACGCATGATAAATCAAATGCATAAGTTTGTCTTTAAACCTAAGTGGACCATGACATTAAAATTGTACTATACCAGCGCATACATTCTTAAGTAAAAAACTTAAATGCTGTATAGGGGCGTGTCGTGTGAACTGTGCCACTAACCATTAGCAATTAGAAGTCATATGCTTTTGCACAAATTGTGGTAGGTCAGGTAAATCATTATATTCAAGTCTAAATACCAATATTGATCACCGCAAATAAGAATGTAATTAACATTAATCTGACAATCTTACTCATCATCTGCCTAACCTTTTCCTTCCAGTCTAACCGGATGTAGCCGAAAACCAGTATTTCACAAGGAGCGACTGCCTATCTGACATCATCTTTCTTACTGTAATTGACTAAAATTTCTTGCTTGGGTTGCATTTTGCTTGTTGACAATCATCTGCAGCATTTGGTCTTCCCCTATGGGACTATTCCCAATAACACAAGGTTTAAACGGGCCCTTTACGAAGCCGTCAACCAAGCATTCTGTACATCAAACTAAGTAACCCTACGCAAATTATTGCTGGGAAAAGGTTAATACGTGATTACGGTAAAATTCAATGTAACGCACTCAAAACATTGTGCTGATGGATGCATTGAACAGTAAACAGTAACATTTAGACCCTATGTACATCAGACTATAGCATTCAAATATAGTCTACCCAATAGATTAAGCCTTAACTTACACTATTACTTACGGGATATATTCCGCGATTATTGTTTATTGTATCGGGAGCTCAATATAAACATTAATCGCGGAATATATTCCTTCAGTGATAGTGTAAGTTCAGTTATAAACCGTGAAAGCTTAAAACAGTGTTCGATTAAGCCTTCTTATTTCTAGGTACCTACATTGCTTATCATGTCAAGAACACAGTAGTTTGTCACGGTGAAATTGTTTTGCCACCGTAGAAACAATATGGCCAAATGAGATACCTGTCCATGATGTAGAACCACCTGGACATTTCAGGATATGAACTGGGTGAATGTGACCCATATGCGAATTACAGGTCAGTGATTTGAGTGGAAGTCAATTGAGACGAAAAAAGAAGAAGACAAAAACAACTAAATCGCTGCTAGACATTAGAATCTATCTTGTTTTCTGAAGAGTGTGTTCGAGGAGAAGTCCTTAGAATGGTCATTGATGAAAAAGATAATATTTTCAACTCATCAAAAGAATTGTTAATTTTTGGACTAAACCGTTGCTCAAATTATGTTCCAAGTACAATTTCTTGTCGGGAAATCATTGTAAATATTGACTTTGGCTTTGGTTGGCTTGGAGTGATTGGAATCTCTATATTGAGACTGCTTACTGTTGTCTGTTGGCGACAGCTGTGAATGATGATGTAAATATTCAAACTGTTCCACCGGTAGCTTTAAAACCGTAACACAGACACGGACATTTTGTACCGTTTGTCTCAGTCAGATTTTACGATCATGGTACTTCCCCGGACTCTCACAGACGTGCATACCTAAGTCCCTACGACAGTCTGTGTATACTTGTGTTTATAATAAAGTAAGTACTTACTACTGTTAGCACTTTTACAGCCCGTTCACACGGCTTCCGTCATTAACGATCCGTCATAAAACACATGACGGATGGACGTTCACATTGCATACGGAATCGTGTTTTATCATGATCCGGCAAAAACAACGAATTGGTGTTCACATTTGTTCCGTGATTTTTCTGGAGAAACCGCATCAGCGAATCCGTGCTTAAAAAATCACGATCCATGTTTTTTGACGTACCTGATTTTTGAAAGACGATATGTGATTTAAGACGTGTCCGCCATTTTTCACGATTCGTGATGCGTGTGAACACATTTAAAAAGCGTTGCCGTCGTCAAAAAAATTACGGATCGTGAAAAAAGACGATACGTTAAAAAAAACGAATCGTTGTCGTGTGAACGGGCTGTTACTGGTATTCAGCTGCATCCGGTTAGACTGGAAGCCGAAACTAACATAGTTGGGAAAAGGCTAGGCAGATGATGAATAAAGTAAGCACTACGTAATTCGTCAGTTTAATGCTCTGTTTCCTTGTCTAATAGATAGAATGTACCCCGGATGACGGATGTAGACCAAGAAAGTTTGCAGACGGACTTAAAACAATGTGTACACACCGTAGCCGCCGCAGATGCGATGAGATCTGTCTATCTACCCTGTTACTGACCTAGCGTGAGGCCGTGCGATACTGTTCTCAGTTCGAAAGCTAGCCTGGTCTTAGAGTTCAACGCTATCGCTATCAAAACACATTTCTTTAATTACTTTTCCGTCTCTGCCTTCACTGAATATTCTCAAATTAATCAAGTCTACGCACAGAACAGTTAATTGTTAGATCAAAAACCTGTTACTTGATATTTTCATTAACATACGTCCGTCATATAATTTTTTGGAAAGTCTCAATACTCCGTTTACCGTTATTTTGTTGGTAACACCTTTTTATAATATCTCTCTATTTAAACCAACGACACTGTTACTTACGAATGTAAGTATTACAAACTTTTCGTATGATAGAAAATGGCGCTGTTGGAAATTATAAAATGTTTCTAGCTTGAGATGGACGGAAAATTAGCACAAATAGGTTCAAATGATAAATGATGTTTGTTCCGTAAATTGTTTTTTTTTTACAAAAACTTTTACGCGTCTTTTTGTATGGAAAAACTAGCAGAAATCTTCGTATCCTACCCGAATACTTTGAGAAGAAACACCGAAACAAACTACAAATAAGAGTAAGTATCACAAATCAATGATAGTTCAGTGAAGTCCGTAACACACTGACCCAAAACCGGGACCTATTTAGTTAAGTTCTCACCGGAGAGCAGGGAGCTGGCGAAGGATTCCTGGCCGTGGGCGCGGGGCATTGTGGCCGCGATGGCCAGCATGACCATGCTGAGGCGCACCGCTGTCATGGTCACTAGTTGCACTGTCAGATAGCGCTGTCTCCACTGTCTCGCATGGCGCGTCCACTGCCCGACTCGCGCGCGCGCGCACTAGCTTCCACCACCACTAACGTGTTTGGGTGCGTAAGCGCAGATCAGTGAGCAGCTGAACAGATGCGACGGTTCGTGCTTTTGAAAGCGACTCTTAGGACCACGGTTTTCAAATATTGTGAAGCATTCGCGTTGGCAAAGCATTCACATAAAAACATGTTGTTTGATGAGATAAAAGATTTCAAATAAGAGAGTCAGAGAGAGTCTATGTGAACTTTAGTATTATTTATGATTTTGTAACATCTGATATGCAATTAATAAATAATTGAATTGAATTGAGATTTCGAACTCTGATTTTCACGGGTCTTATGCTGAATTACCGCTGAATCAAGAATAAAATAGGAAACGCTTATTTTTCACGAAACGATATACTGTAACCCGGCCGCGAATACTCAATATCAGACTATCGCGACCGTTGTAACTTCTTATGCTTAAGCCACAATTTTTAAGTACATAAGGAATTAGAAATCGTTCAGTCAGTATTCAGAATAGGTCCAGAAGAGCACCGTCTCTAAAAGTACTCATCGATTTGCGTAGTAAGCAGTGCTTTTTCATTGTAAGTTAATAACCAAAAAAACTCGAAAACATACTACACACGCAACTGCGCATAGGCAAAAACGATCGTAACCTACCTGTCTTATCTGTACATATATAATCTCTGACCAAATTAGCATCATTTAACGGCAAATGCTGGTTAACGCGGATCGATATTATTGCAAGCAGTGCCATCGACGCGGACACGTGATGGCCCATGAATGGCTACGTGTAGCCCATGAATGACCACGTAGTACCCGACAATGATTATGTAGTATAGTATAGTCTTGTGGGGTTGCTCCTTAGACCAAAAATGTAGATAGTAGAGTGTAAAACGGTATGAGGACAATTCTTCCTTGTAATCCTTACTGCATTCTTCTTGCTTAATGTTATTTAATACGAAAGTATGTCTATCATTTTTATAGCTTTTATGGGCGAACGGATTTCGATGAGCCACACGTAGAGACCATGATCTGGGTGACATAGATATTTTTTATCTTATGATAGGTAAATAATTATTTATTGGAGTATGGTATATTGCAAACCATTTGTGATGTTCTTTATGTGTATGCTGAATGATGCGAATTTGATAGCAGCGGGTTAGCAGACTAAATACATTCTTTTGAATTCAAACCGAAATCTTTTTATGACAGTCGTAGAAAAGGAAACGTTTCCACTTGTTCAACTAAATGTTATTAAAATTTATTGAATGCATGGCTACATTCTCAATTAGAACACATCTACACACACACGCACACGCACATCTACGTTTTTTCGGCGGAAATGCACCGGCTACCGTGCTGATGAGGAGACGGCTGGAATCTTGAAGGAGAGTATTTTCGTCTATCATCACATTGCATCGATAATTTGAGCAGTCATAGCCTAGTGGTGTGACCGATGGACCTAAGACACGCCTCTGATTTTTCGGAATCATGTGCGTAATTACTTGTGTATTGTATAATTATCACTTGCTTCGGTGAAGGAAAACATAGTAAGGAAACCAGCGAGCCTGACAGATATTTCTCGACGGCATGTATGTATAGCCAAGTCAGAGGCGTGGCGGCGGCATGGAGGCGGCATGGGCGGCATAAAAACTCTGCCACCAGGTTAGGCACTAACTAGGTTTAAGCCCGGCAAAAATAAACCATGTTTTGAATTTGAAATTAAACTTGGTTTCATCCATATTGATGATAGAAATAAATAATTCCGCAACAGTTAGGAGGTAAACGAACAAATTATCAGCAAGTAAGTACAAGTAAACATCCATCTAAGGTGCGTCTACGCAGTGCCTAGCGTCGGGTCGTTTACCCCAGAGGGACCTGTCCCCTGTCCCCATAGCTGTCACTGACTACTTTCGCGGGAACTCAGCACTTGATATAATTCATAGACCAATAGATACGTTAGTGTATATTAAAGTACTGCAACAAACTACGATCTAATCTTATGTTCTAACTGATTTTGTAAACGTTTATGCTTAGCGTGCTGCTTTAAATATTAAACTATTTTTGTTTTCCTTTTTATAATGAAACAAGATGACTAGAGAGTTAATTAAACCCTCCCAGACCATAGGACTTGAGCGAACCAATGTATTTTCCTCATACTTAAGCTGGAACTGGCAATATTGGGCGACGTTTGATATTAATGAACACGAACATTACCAACTAGCACACCGATTGATATAAAATCTTTCGTAAATATTTGAATTTCTTTGTCAAAGAGTAAAATACTTATACCAAACGGTCTTTGTCATAAAATAATTCATATTCTTCATACATGATGCCATGCAGCTCAATCATAGATAGAGCTAAATCTAAACTTTCCAGCAAAGGTTGAATTACGGTAGTACCCTCCTGTAACAAACTTTTTCACAAGGGCTTCTTGTATTTCTTCTAGGGTTTTTTTTTACTCGTGAGTATAGTATAGATTTCATAAATAGGATATTAATCATTTGTTGGCATATGAGCAGCAGCGTCGTCCCGTCTGTCTCCTAATTTCAAACATCTAGCGGCCAACGCGTCTGCAATTTTGACAAAAGACCGTAACATATTACAATTTATTCAACAGCAACTAACTACACTACATCACCAACTTTTACTTTTAAAGTGAGTGTAAGTTGGTCAATATTTGTCGTGTCATACACACTGAGCGTCGGCGTCCGCGTCGCTGTAATTCGCACCTATTAGTAGAGATAGTGCTCTCAATGCAAGATGACGAACGTTTGGGTAGGGCAGGGCGGACTTAATCGTCATCCTATTATGCAGAAAGAGATTTCTTTGGAATAACCGGTAAAAGTAGCGGGATATCCCCTGCTAGATGGACCTAAGATCTTAAAAAAAAATCGGCTGACAGTGTTCCTTTGGGCGACACTGCCGTTACTGTTTCATGAATTCATATGTAAATGGGAAATTCTTGCGTCTATTTTTAGACGCTGATAGGCCACGCCCACATGCGTCAAGGTCACCTAACCGGTACTTTTCCGTTTGAGCTCATATGCCTAATACGATGGTACAACACCCGTCCCGAAATCTATTATACGTTTCGAGATAAAAAGCTCGCAAAGCACAGCCAAATTGTGTTAATCGCATTTCTGGCATGCACCTACAGTTCACTGCTAATAGACGTTCATACGAATTCACATCAAAAGGTGGCTAAAACTGATACTGAAAATAAGACTGGATGCGGAAGGTGTAGTACAGGGTTTTGTAACGAGGCTTGGGACAGGCCTAGGTCAACCAGTGGACAGCGATAGGATGTGGCGATTGATTGACGCATCCCCTCTGTACGTCCATATTTTTCTGTTTCTCTTTCTGTCAATACAACTCAAGAAAAGCAATATACTTCTCAACTATTACATATAACGACTGATGGACAATTAGACAACGCACAGTCCAAACTACTACAGACAGAAACATTATAAAGTAATAGGTAATGTTGTTTAGGTGATAAATATGCTCTAAAGAAAGATTATTCTAAACTCTACCTCTGATCGGATCAAATGATATTGAGACATGTAGGTACGTATATGGAGCAGTTCAGCCTTGTCTCAGGGATGGGTAATCACTTGTAGGCGTCTGGCATTGCAGACGTCAACGACGCCAACTGTGCCTATGGAGGCGCCGTTGACAACCTACCGTGATGGAGACAGTCCTAATACTACGTATATAATCGGCTTAAAAAGTTTCCCTGTTGTTTTTTTTTTTGTTTAATTTTAAGGTGTTCTGTTTTTTATAATGCCAGTAAACACAATTTTCTTTCTTTCTTTACAGAAACACATCCCCACGCACATTCACCCGTTCATATTACATAGGCATTAAATTGTTATTCTTAACTATTTTTCCTTTTTGTTAGAATATAATATGTATAAATTAAATCTGACTGTTAACACAATAGGTTGGCACAGTCCGCAGTTGTATAATCCCTAATTTTAAGTGACCTCACAGCCGAACACTGTCTCTTAAGAGACAATCCGTTTTTTTTTTTTTTTGAGAGGCAGGGCTCTCTATATCTGTATCCACTTCTGCAGCGTAGTTAGCATCTTGATAATCAGTGTATACTAATGTACTTTTCTTTGTGACAATAAACTATTTATTATTATTATTTCTTTTATGACTTACGTGTTGCCAAACACTGCACGCAGTCGCAACAGTATATAAATGTAAATAGACACGTATAATAAAATCTCACGTTATAGCGGAGATGTCCTTCCTTGGCTAGACTACAATTTATAGTCCTACCAGTGGGTCGATGGCCGTACTTCAACCAAGCGCGTCAACTTGATGTTATGTTGCGCTTTTAGATAATCGAAGTGACCTGGAATTTCGCTTCGGAATAGCCAATATCGATTAAGACTTTCTTTAGGAATTAATTTATGGTTTAGTGATAAGGGGTCTATTCATTGCTGGTTAAAGTTAACAGCGTAGAACGCTTTTAAATGTCAGAAATGTATGGTTAAGCAGTCGCTAATCATTACTTAACTTTGTGTTACTGCTGAACGGGAGAAGTTGATTCACAGGTATGTCAGTGTTTTTCGCTTGGTTTTTTAGAACCTTTCTTATATAATGAATGCTGTGGTCCACTATACGTGAAAGAATACACCTAGGCATAAGAAGGTAGGAAGCAATTCGATTTGTTCGATTGGAAGCAGTTTCTGTAAATAAATAGACATAAATATGAAATTCCATATAGGGTAAAACCTAGTTCACAGAATAAAATCATTCACCCAATAAGCATAATTATGTGGACATTACGGTACATATTAGCTAGCGGGCAGTGGGTTCGACTCCGGGCAGACCTGTTTAGAACTGTAAACTAAAACAAGTGACGGTAACGGCTAGTGGTAACAAGAGAAAGTTTCTTGGACATCATACGTTTAGTTAGTTGTCTCGGCGGTCAGCTGGCGATTTAGAAGTATTTGCCTTACTACGTAATTGTGAAGCCTAGACTTTTACAAAGTTTGTTGGGGTCGGGTCGGCTTCAACGAGGTACCTAATTTGAAATTTATTCATTCATCCTGTGGTCTAACCTGGTGTCACAGTTTCAGCCTGTATTTGAAATAAAATTGTCAATTTTCACGACTCGACAATATAATTATAAAAGTGTTTGGTGGGACTGGATCTGGGTGGCTGGGTGGTCTGGGTAGCATAGGACAAAAATAAAAACGTAGAACTAAAACCATAGACCATAGTAACCCCCCTGATATCGAACGGCTTAGTTTGCTAGTAAAACAACTTCCAGTATAAAGCAGGGGGTCTAAAAACACCCCCTCTCTAAATTCGTCTCCCCTTTTCACTTTAGCCAAAGGAAAGAAGGATAACTCCATAGTAGGAGAGTAAGTACAGTTTCTAGACTAGATAAAGTCGACGTTATCATTTTACGCTTGGCAACAGATTCATTAATGACTATAGACCCACCACCACTGTGATACCACTTCCTATCGACGCTTTAGAAGTAGAGTCTGAGTAGAGATCTGTCAATCAGCGGTGGTCTGCAAAAGGTTTAATTAAATGATTGATTGTCAATTTTGTATTTATAAAAACGAAGGAATTAGGTGCATGAAGGGGTTAGAAACAGAAAACTGCTAATAGCAAGATTCAGCTATCAGTAATCATCCAGCCAATCGTGGTAAATAAATAGTGATTAAGCTAATGTCCTTTAATCGTAAGTACATAAACAGTCCACCTCCGGCGCGGCGAGCCAATGTAGGTACAGCAATCAACATTAATGTATTGATGACACGTAATATCCCCAAAACAAACAATGCAACAAAACAATAAATACATTTAAAAGTCAAAACCCGTCGCCATATTTCAAGATTTCATTGACCAATAAAAGGATCACGAGTGTGTATACTTACAAGCGCTGAAGCGGCCATGAATCTCTCAAAGCAGAGGATATCGGCGTGCGCCGCCGGCGCAGCCGAGTCAAAACACGACGGATCGTTAATTTGCGGCCTTGTGGACTCCCACCGAGGTAACGGGACTTGGCAGACGGACTGGCCGGCATAGAATATTGTGTAGAAGGGATATAGGTTTGGACTATAAATACGGATTTTGTATTTATTAGGCTTCTTAATTTGAATTTTTCGAGTTGTCATTTTGTTTTTCGAAAAGGCTATGACACGAATACCATGCACCGCTATGAAAGCTAAGAAGTCTATTCTTAGGAACTCAATGCAACCAAACGGACACCTGCGATATATATATATAGTGCTCTCAGCTTTTTCAAAAGCTTACAGGGTCGAAGGTAGCCTGTACCGAGCAGTCCCTAATGCGGAAGACCACATATGTAACTTGGACTCGCACACTTTGTGGACACGATCCTCAGAAGGGACCGACGAAGAAGAGAAGAGATGAGCCTTCATTTGCTGAAGGATTTGTCGTAGCGTACAATAAAATGTAAAGTTAAACAGTACCATTAAAATATTACAATCGAAAAACATGTCAAAGATAATAAAAAAGAAACCATTAATAATTCACATATAGTATAACGAATTCAAAACGATAATAATCCACATTCAATTTAAAATAATTAATAATACAATAATATAAAAACTAATTGTCATAAAAAGGTCAATAATATGTCATCTAATTTTCTGTGAATAATCAATAATAAAAATATAATGTCAATTTTAATTAAATAAATAAAAACATTTTTTTATGAAAAAGGTAATATCAATAATGTCAAAAATAAAATTTATTAGATTACTAGAGATAATATTTATGTCATATAATATCTTTGAGTAAAACACTAATGAAAACAAAATGACATTATAGATAAAAAAAAACAGTAATTTAGTATAAAAAGTTAAAATAATGATAACCAGTCAACATACCATTTAAAATTAATTCCAATCTAGAATAATCATATTACGGTTGTCGTTTATCAATATCATCTAGGTACCCAAGGACACTGTAATAGCCCTTCCTCAATAAATATGTCGTCAATTTGTTTTTAAATAACTTAGCGTTATTTATGGTTTTAAATTCTAAAGGAAGCTTGTTGTAATGAGATACTGATTGGTACCTAGGACTGTGATGAACCACGTTTATTTTCGGTTGGATTGTGTTAGGTAGATCTTTCCTATCTAAGTGTATTAACTCTAGCTTGTCGTTGATCATCAGTTTCAGATTTGTGCAAGTTCTTAACAAAACTGGTTGGCAGTACCAGTATATAAAGGCATGGCACTGTCGTCGTAGGATAGCACATTTTATACGTTGAAGAAAAGCCACTTATGAGCTGAAGACAGCAGCTATTGACCTACCCCATAACGTAGGGGTAGATCAATAGCTGCTGTAAATCAATATAATAATCATAACGAATAAACGTGTCTGCACCCCATCTCACATCTTTGCCCCATCACAGATATCAACAACTTTACGGCTCAACTCTTTCATCGGGAGGTCCCACCGTCCCACGCATACCCCCTCCCTGCCTGCCATGCGCCCGCGCAGGCATGCGTGCACGCATTGATATAATTTCAATACTTTGTGGCTAACATCACATTTTAAATATAACTTTATAAATGGCACACGGATTTTACAGTTGGCTCTCATCGTCCTGAAGTACCGTTACGAATAAAATGTAGGTACAATAAAAGAAAATTATCATCGGTTTTGGATGTGTTTTGATATGAGAATGAAATATCAGCTGAGTGACGTAATCATACTTAAAGATTTGCTGAATTTATTTCCGAAATCAAGCCACCAAAATTTTATTTAGTAGTTGTACTATATATAGACAACTCTGTCTAGCCATTAGAGGATTAGAGGCGTGATGTTGTGTACGTATCAAGCCATTTCGGGTACTGAATTTCCTATTCCAATAAATCGCCATGTAATTTATTAATTGCTTCGCGCCCATCAAATAGTGAACACTGTCACTGAATTTTTGAACATAGAGACAATTGGCCACTGTTACCCCTGTTACGTGATACAAAACTTTCATTTGAAAAACTTCTGTCCGGTCAATATCAAAGCCGAGAGATTCAATTCTGGGAGAGTCTGCTCCTTCATTTACAACTATATTTAAACGAGGCTGTATGTGCTGCTAAGATGACCATCGGAGTGGTCGACCAAATGAGGTGACTACGCCGGAAATGGTGAACAAAATCTAAAAAATGTTATTGGATGACCGTCGACTTAATTCTGCGAACTAGCACACAAGGTAGGTATTTCAGAAATACTGTACATCGATCTTACCTGAAAATTTGGACATGAAAAACCTGCCCAAGATGGCTGCCGCGATTTGACGATTTCTCAAAATGGAACAATATAGACTGGTCAAGATGTTTCAGTCGACTGTTCAAAAACTATGACTGTTCTTGGCCAAAATTCAGGGCAATAAAACCGAGTTTTTCAAATGTAACCTACCGGGGGATCAAGTTCTATGATCTTTATCAAAACAAGCTATGCAAGTTTCAACAGTTTTATTGTATCTCTCAACTGTATTGTTTTGAGGCGTGTATAAAGTATTATAAAATATTTTAGTGTCCACAGAAACTGCGATATTGTGTGAAGAGTGCTGTCAAATATTACACTGAGAGAAAAACATCTGTGTACGCCTGCTTCCTCGACTTTTCCAAGGCCTTCGACCTGGTCCGTTATGATATCCTGTGGGATAAAATGAAAGCAGCCCATATACCGAACGAACTTATCACCATCTTTAAGTACTGGTACGGAAACCAGGTAAACCATGTTAAGTGGACAGGCACATTGTCGGACCCGTGTATGTTGGAATGTGGGGTGAGGCAGGGGGGGTTGAGCTCACCTTCCATTTTTAATTTGTACATTAATGGGCTGATCGAGGCGCTCAGCGAGCAGCATATTGGTTGTTACATAGATGGCGTCTGTTTCAATAACATCAGCTACGCGGACGATATGGTGCTGCTGAGTGCCTCGGTCTGCGGACTCAGAAAACTGATGAGTATCTGTGAGAGTTATGCAACTGATCACGGACTATTGTATAATGCAAAAAAGAGCCAGTGTATGGTCTTTCAGGGCGGGCAGAGAAAAAAATATTGAAATGCCAGCCATAAAGATGAATGACACCCTTAGAAAGAGTAGATATTTTTAAGTACTTAGGCCACTTACTCCCGACTTGAAAGACGATGCAGACATTGAACGGGAGCGAAGGGCGCTGTCGGTTAGAGCGAATATGGTCATCCGTAGGTTCGCACGATGCTCAGCAGAAGTTAAAATTACTCTCTTTCGAGCCTACTGCACTACATTATACACCTGCGGCTTATGGACTAACTACACGCAAAGGTCGTACAGCGCCCTTCGAGTCCAGTTCAACAATGCGTTCAGGATGTTGTTGGGTCTCCCCCGTTACTGCAGCGCTTCGACAATGTTTGCGGAGGCGCACGTAGATTGTTTTTATGCAACAATGCGCAAGAGAGGCACCTCGCTTGTTCGGCGAGTGTGGAGGAGCTCCAACAGCATGTTGGCCACGCTCGCGGAAAGGTTGGATTGCGCCTATATTAATCACTGCTGTAGGCTACACATTGAACGCAGGTAATGTGGAAACACTGCAAGTCAAGTCTTGAAGTACCCATTTGTTGTTATGATTGAATTATTTATTGTTTGAGTATAATTTCTATAAGTGTTTAATTCTATATTTAATTATGTAATATGACTGTGTGTGTATAATTATTGAATTTAATGAGTCAGTGAAACTTGAAATAAAATTATTTATTTATTTATTTATTTGGCCCATAGGTAAATACGAAGGCACACTATTGAGAGCGTTTGGAGCGGGAGATTCGATTCTATACGAAATAGTCAACATGAAAGTCATGGAAACAAATAAAACAAAATAAAACCTCTCGTAATTCTTTATTATGCACAATCAAATCTTACGGTAAGATTTCTTCTTTTATCTTACACTTACATTTGTATTGCTTTCACTTATAACAACGATGACACCGAGTATAAAAAAATCTGTAAAGGTCCGTTTTTTGCCACTTGGCTACGGAACCAGATGAGGTGAAAAAGTAATTTTCAGGGATGTAAAACATTAGGGCGGGTTCTAACCAAAGCGATCGTCATCGCGTGTATTTTCGACGAACCAGAACGCGCGGTATCACCGATAGATCTTTCAGTTTTCCGATCAAATGAGTGTAGTATGAACGCGTTACGCGACGGATCGCTTTGATTAGGATGCATGGGAAAAGTAGGATTTTAAGGTCGTTATAAACTATAATTTTAAACTTATTTTCAGAAAAACGGGCATTTTTTATATTAATTCACTTGTTTATTAAAAATCAGCTGTGTAAAGATAGGCAGAAAAAACCAAACACAAAAAAACATAAAAAAAAACCTCGATTGTCATTGGCATTACGTCCGTGTCCATAGACAGAAATATCTGCTTAAGTCTATGGTATAAGTACCATTACAGATATTTTAATTTCATACATACTAATCATTTTATAAATGATTTTTAGTCGATTTAACCGAGTATCATAATTTATTAATGACAAAGCTCGATTTTTATGTCCTAAAATATGTGTTTCCCTTTCAAGAATCAAGATAACATTTTATCAACTTAACAATCAAATTCAACAAAAAGCAATTTATCCACTACAGACTTTGGTGAGTCATATACTTTTGTCAAAGGGGAAGGCCGGTTAAAGCTCACTATAGGTGGTGTGACCATAGCTTAGTCCCAATCTGACCAATGAGGTCAAGGTATTTTGAAATATAAAATGACATTGGCCAGATTTTCGACCAATGACGACGCTTAGTACAAGCTATACTAGCGCCAATAGTTTCACAGTTACCTTCCCCATTGTTGAGAAACATACCCCCTACCCTTAAGTGTTGGTACGGGTATTCACTGAGCAACATAATTTACACAAAAATGATGAACTTTTGTGGGCACTGTTAGGTGCCCTAACAACAAGGTAAGCAACACAATAGATATTGTGTTATAGACATACCAGCTGGGCAAAGATGGAGGTAGAATATTTGACTTGAGGCTTTAGGACCAAGGTGGAACGAAGAAGAGACGTGTGGGAAGCGACGAATCTCATTGGTTGAAACTTGGTGTGATTGGTCAAATCTTGAACATCTCCCCTCCGCTCCGCTCGTCTCCGCTTTGGAGGCACCCCGACAAATAACCAATTAGAAAAATGTGTGCTTAAAATGTATGTAATTTTACCTTCATCTTAGCCGAACCTGTCAATGGAAAAACGACCTTACATGATCGTCCAGAACTTAGCAGACAGGCTGCCAGATAGTCAAACACATGTGAAATTTTGGAAAAGTCATTGTTTTACTGCAATTTGATGTAAGAAGTGTGTATTCTAAGATATGATGGTACAATACCGAAGGCGCATGCAACGCTTCGCAGTCTTGCTGCCGTTTGCGGAACCGGTAATCTTCCGAATTGCACCTCAAATGTATCAAAATGTTGTACTTATTTACATACACTTTGTTTTATTTATTTTATAGTTGATAAGTGATATATGTATACATATTTTATGCTGGTCAGGAATCTTATATTCTATTTCGTATGCACAAAGTATTAGTCATAAGCTGCGTAATAAATATAACCAAAATAACACACATAACAACATACCTGTATTCCCTTAAAGGGGGGCAATGGTGTATAATACACCAACATTTCGACAGGTATTTAAAGTATTGGACGTAAAAAAGGTACGAAGTTAGTTTTTATACAAAAGCATCAGTACAAAACTGAGATAACCTTACTTAAAAACATAAAAAAACCTTTTCAATATTATTATTAGCAAAACAATCTAGTTGTGTTGCGTTTTTCGGAAGCATCATGATGATAAGGAACAACAATTTGTATGATAAAGATTACATTTATAGATTTGAATAGAAGCATTACAGCTGCTCTCGTACGTTAATATAGGACTTCACGCTTTAGAAAGAGAATTGTCGGCGATTCTCAGACGACACCGCTAGTCCGCGCGGGCGGTGTCTTGTGATAACTGTCACACATGAGTAACAGAGTCGACGCTCTACAAAGCCAGACTCTTTTTAAACTCGTGCCATATGGGTACGTTAGTACTGAAAGATGTAAACGGACCCTTCACGAAGCCGTCAACCAAGCATTCTGTACATCAAACTAGGCAACTCTACGCAAAAATTAATGTTGGGAAACTTTTTTTGGTGTTAAAAATCACCCGGGCGTCGAAGGGCGTTCAACGATCTTCAGCCACCATAAGGAGAAGCGTGGAACTGAAGGCCGAGTAGTCACCAGATCAGCCAGGCACAGAGAAGTGGCGCGCAGTGCGCGACTTCAAGGAGAACGTGCGGTCGCTAAATAGGCCGCACTTGGTGATGGGGCCCGCCGGGAATGGCGGGCTGATACCAGTCGGGGCTGTCACATGGTGGTAGTAGGAACAGTGGTGGAAAAAAGTTATGATCCAGAACAAGAACATGATCACAATGATAGGGAGAACCAGTGCTTTTTGACGTCGTTAAGGGTCTTTTTACACTCATTATAGTATGCCGTTAGGTAGCTTTTAGTAGTAATTAGAAAAACATACTTATAATATGTATATACAAACTCACTTCATACATCACACACGCACGCCAGTTAAATTAGAAAAAAAAAACGCTTCATATTTCTAAAACATATAGTTTTTAAATAGCTCAGTGGTAAGTGCACCAAACTGGTTAGGATGAGGTAGTCAGTTCAAGTCCTACTTTTTGAACTTTTTGCATCAACTAAGGAAAAATACAAGCATGTTTAGGGACAACCTAATATTTATTCACTGTTAACAATTTTGTTTCTGGTATAAACAATTTAGTGAATTTTTTATCACCATTTTTTACTCATAAACTACTAAGCCCATTTTGATTAAATTTGGCTGCTTGGTAGCTTGGGGTACTTTTAGTGCCCTTTAATATAACCCTAAAATATCTATACCTTATACAAATAAGTGCGAAGAAAAGTTACACCCTATGTAACCTTCACTTTAACCAAAGGGTCTTGATCAAAATAGGCGGAGGTCCAGCTGAATTGAAATATTCTCAAATCATAAGATATATAATATAGCAACAAGTACCAAAATTGCCGGAGACCAGAGCTATGGTCCATTCTTGTTACACTTTCCTGTATTATGTTGAAGATTTGACTATAACAGTAATTTGTTTTTAAAGTAGATCATGTTGAAAAGATTGTACAAAATAAATAAGTACACAATTACTCCATAAAAATAGTAATAAAATAGTAGTAATCAGCTGCATCCGGCTAGACTGGAAGCCAAACCCCAACATAGTTGGGAAAAAGCTCGGCAGATAATGACAATTATTAATCTGAGTTAGGCCATGGAAGTCCTAGAATCGATCAAGGACTGTAGAAGCTATGTTACGGAAGCCACTATTTAAAGTAGATTTATGATTCATTTGATTAATAGGTCAAATATTTGGCACAGTACAGAAAAAGGCAACATATTTCAAGTGGCTCTATTTATGTGTTCCGACGACTTAGGTCCTTGTTGTAATAGAATGAAGCCAAGTCCTAATTATAAGCTACTGTTTGCGATATATTTTAATTATGAGTTCATAGAAAACTGCCCACGGTCCTTTTTCGAAGTTAAAGGTAGGTATAACCTTACTTCGTGTTTATATGTACTATCGAGTTCACTGACGGTGAAGCACTTTTCAACCTAATTACTTAATAAGGGTGAAAAGTGGCAGACCGTCAGTGAGCTAGGTAGTCTATAAGGGGACATACTTTTTATATCTAGACTAAGTTTGACATCACACATTTATTGACATCAGCCTATTATAGGTTCATAACCATGGCAACCAAATAAAATAACTGGGACCATATTATGACAAGTTGTTGGAAACACTGGCCTGGAGCTGGCCTAGCATAGCATGGAGTTTCAATAAAATCTGAAGCTGGCTTATACTGGTTTTGTTACTACTGATTTGCAACTTGATGTACAGAAAGCCCTTCTCAGGTTCTCAGTTATTACAATTACACTTTGTATGTATCTGTCACAGAATAATCGGAAAACTCCTAGGGTTTCCGCAAAACATTGAAGTGTCATGCAAAAATTTATTGGAAACTGAGACAAGATTTTCGTAATAAAACGAGCTTTGAAAAATCCTGATATGAAATTGTATTATTAAAAAAAAAAATCTTAGTTTCCAACAATTTGGAACAATTTTACCATTTATTTACAAAGTAATATTTTGTTATCCTGTGTCCATAAGTCCAGAACAGCCAGGTTACTGCTCACTGACCTAGTCTTCAAATTAGAATAAACACACACCGTACTATCCAGTTATCCACTATAAAGGGCACTTCACTCCAGCTCCATCGCATTCTTCATGTAGTCTTCTAATTCTTGGTCCAGTTTTGCCTTTGTGCAGGCCATGTACTGGTCTAGCTGGGCATCCAGCTGCTCCTTGGTCATTGTCAGTCCAGATTGGGACTGGCTGCGAGTGATGGCACCTGGGGAGCAATTGTTGGGTCATGAGACAAATTGAGCATCATCTTACGACCTTCCCAACTGTTAGGGTTGGCTTCCAGTCTATTTGGAATACAAAAACCAACGTTTTAATGAAGCAACTGCCTATCTGACATCTGAAACTCAGTTACGGGGTAACATGATACCACTTTTTAAGACTGGTTGTCAGACTATTGGGCTTTTGACTACCCGTAACAACTGTCCAAGAACTACAAATGACAGCCGAGACCAAAAAGAGCAAATATTGTGCAATGTAAAAGGGACTTGTATTTTAGTACAAGATTGTGGACCTATCTAAGTTGAATGTATGGAATGATTTGCCACTGGGTGAAAAGAAGTAAGCTCAGTTTGTACAATGCATAACTTCAATGGCAATATCATCATTTTTGGATATTTCTTCATGAATATAATATCCATTTTTATCTATTATGATGGAAAGCGCATTAATAATTCTGTCGCCGTTTCTCTTGGAGACCTGATACAGCATAACTAGAGTAGCATGACTGAAGCTGTCCCCGACACTTGCTTAGACAATGAGTCATTTCAATTAATTAATCTATAACATGCAATGTTACACTCTCCTTGGCTTTCGATATTTTACTAAGAGATAGTTGTCTATGTTGGATAAAGAATTAACCACACTAATCATAACACTACACCCAAAGGTAGTCTTGAAAAGATGGCTCTTAGCGATTAGACCATCCAATGTGTCACCCTGTGTGAAATGTCTTCTTTTATAAATGTTATTTGCATGGTGTACATAATAAAGAATATTCTATTCTTAACGACGCGATATCAGAGCGAGCCAATCAGAAACAGCGTTATGTCCATGAAGTAAACGCGAAACACATCATTTGACTCTGTTAGGTTCGGACCAGTCAGCTATGACTAGCTGGATAATACTTTACAAGCATTCGTTAAAATTCTCATTTAAGTGAAATGTGTCACTGCACTACATCTTATATTTACCATCTTTTGTACCACATTTAACGCAAATAAATAATTTTGACTTTGACTTAAGTACTACATCAATCAAAATCATCAAAGTATTTTATTTCACATAGGCCTACATGGGCACTTATAAAACGTCGAAACCAGGTGAACGGTTCGGGTTGTGGTTTCCTATGGAGAAGAACCAGCAAGAAACTCCAGGGTTACTGTTTTAATATCAGGTTTTACGTTAACTAAATGAAATGCGAAGGGTAGGCGTTTTGAGGGCTTGTCTCGTGTAAATTGTGAGGTGTAAAATGCACTGATTATCAGCTTAATTGGAATAAATAACTTTTGATTTTGATAAAATATATTTACCTCTGCCCCTTCCTCTGGCCCCACCACGTCGAGCCACTTGAGGCCTTTGAGTCGGTGGAGCTTGAGCTTCAGTGTCCTCTTGCTGGGCATTATTCTGTTGCTGCACATTATTTTGTTGCCGGTTGTTACGTTGGACCCCCCTACGCTGTTGTGTACCCCTACGCTGTTGACCCCCCCCTCGCTGTTGAGCGCCCCCACGCTGTTGAGTTCCCCTGCGCTGTTGGAATCCTGTACGCTGTTGGAATCCTACGCGTTGTTGCACGTTCCTGCGTTGTTGTACGCCCCTGCGTTGTTGCACCCCCCTGCGTTGTTGAAATCCATTGCGTTGTTGCTGAAAGCCATTGCGTTGTTGAAATCCATTGCGTTGTTGGAAGCCAATGCGTTGCTGATAGCCGTTTTGGAATTTGTTTGTCCTGAAAAATCAAATCAAATCTATTATTACTAGCTGACTCGCCCAACTTCGTCTGTAATAACTTTGTACGAGTAAATCCTCCATTTCTAATAAAATTTTGGCATTTCTACTATAAACTCTTGTATTAATTAACATCTATTTCAAAGAGCTAGACCAAATGATAAACAGATGACTTTTAGTTGCTTTAGCATTCTATGGGATTTTGAAGTTTGAGTTCGAATTGAAGTGAAAGGCTTAAATTATCTTTTTTGTTGAAATTACATGATTTATGAGTGTAAATAGATATATTATTAAACAAACAAGGAATTTTAGATTTTTACTAATCATACTTCAGCAAAAAACTACCGTTTTACGCATTTTAGTGACTGTTAATTTCATAATGTTTATCTATGCTGCCATCTATGTCTTTTTTTAAACTAGATATAATTTATTCGAGTTGAGACCCTATGGCTTCGTGAAGGGTCCGTTTACACCTTGTATGTAATCTTTTGTATTATGTGTTATAGTTGTTGTGGTATGTGTTATATTTACCTAATGAATCGTCCGCGCAGTGCCCGTTTGTTATATCCGCGCAGCGCCTTCCCGCGCCAAGCGAGATTTAACACGTTGTTTAATGATGCTGTTCCGCTGGGAAGACAGAAAGAACTATAAGTTTCATCGCATTTAAAAACAAATACATATTCACGAGAGCAGTGGCGGCTCAGTGGTATAGGTTCCGACTTACGACTTGTGGATCATGATTTTGAAGCAGGTATATATGAACTTCAGGTAATTTATTTCAATACCGGCACAGGGATTATTTGTATGAGAAGCACATAACCACACATAATAATAGTCCTGACTGTTTTAGATCCAGGCGGCAGAGATTAGCTGTCGGCGCGGGAGATATTATAGTACACAAGCGCGTGCGCAGACACAGGTGCACTCTCTGTTCCCTTACCCTCATAGTTCGATGGGACGGCAGTCTGCCCCATTGGGCTCGTGGTCGAAAACGCTACTACTGAGTGTGGATACCACATAAACTCGATTTTTATTCTAATACATAGTTTCGTCTTTTTAGAAGTGTGGAAAACGAGGACATGCTGCGCCGACCCCAAATAAATTGGGATAAGGGCAGGAGAATGATGATGGTTTACTCGTTTTTGTTTCACCGTTTTGAGTTCAATAGTGCTGTAAAGAATTACACAATGTGCTTGCCTAGGTCCAAGCCCACAGCCTACGACACGTCAGAGCCGTTACTACAAGTGACATTTAACAAGATTAATGATTCTGGCAGTATAGTTGACAACGGCTCAGTTGCCAAAAGGAAAAAAAAAAGTCAAAGATATTGTTTCATGATACAAACCTAAGATTGTTATTAGACTGATGCCAGCTCACTCTGCTCCTCACGCTCTGCTGGCTCAGGTTGCCGAAGCTGTTGGATCTACGGATCCCCGGCAGGCTACTCTCGCTGCCAAAGCGGCGCATTCCACCAGCCTGTTGGTAACCTATCCGCTGCCTCACTGCTTGCTGCAAATAATTGAAGAGGTCAGACTGTATGACGAGAGGAAAATGCGAAAGGAGTATGTGAGGATAACTAGTAGATGGGTTTCTGTAGATTCTGCCTATAGGAAAAAGGGGCGAGTTTATGTAGGTATTTAAAACAAATTCTGGACTGATAGAGAATTTTCAAATTCAAAACTTGTATCTGAATAAACCATTTATTTACAGGCATTTTTAAGTTGCCCAGTCGGTCAATCAGAAAATAGAAGTTACAAGCCTACCGCTCAAAGGAGACAACGGAGACAGTGACCAGGGCAGACTCATGGCACGATACCATTTAAAATAATTGTAGAGAGCAAACAAGTCCTGTGGAGGCAAGCTTAGCACAGAACAAATCCAACTGGACTTGTGTTTGCTGGAGTTCTAGCTTGATGGACCACCAACTTGAGGTGGCTGGGTTCATGGAGAAGTTGGCTGTAAACCCTTTTGTAACACTTTTTAACATTGTGGAACGCAAATAAATTGAATATGAATATGAGAACTGGGTGCCACTTGGGAGAAGGCTTTGTCAAGCAGTGGACTGCAATAGACTGATGACTTATAGAGATGTTTAACATTGATCATTTTAAGAATTATTATGCATTAATATTCGCTACTGTTTGCATCTTACTTTCAATACAAACTGTTACTTGGCTGCAAATTACAAAAAAGTACGAAAAATTAAATTTCGCAGGCTGCCCTTGCATGTCCCTTAAAGGGATTCTTGATTAAAAATATAGTATGGAAGATGAAATTGGTGATATAATAAATCTTCTTTAAATGCACTAACACCCTTTCTTGTACAAGAAACTTGAAAAATGACATGTAATCTTGCATGCCCTTTTTGGAACTCATATTATTAAGAAATGGGTCTTATATCAAAGTTTCAATGTGATGACCCCTCCGGTAAATACAAGCTCATTATTCTGAGATCACTTTTTCGTACACATGAACAGGTAAAACCCATGAATATGATGCATATGGCCGTTTCTGGCAAATCGGAAACAAACAGAGCAGAGACATCTAAAATACAGCCACTCACAGGAAAGACAATGCGGATTTCGACCATTGTGTTTGGTCAGTTCGTATACATCTAATACCTGCTTTGGTGGAAACCAGGCCAAAGTGTGTTCTGCGGCAGACTATTTCTTGTCAAAACAACATACTGTTTTCATCAAACTATATATTTGATCATTTTATGGTCTATCTTCAGCTTACAGCTTATGTTGAATTGTCTACTTTGATCCCAAAATCATGTAACAATCATAGCAGTATGTAGAAACAGGAACCCACGTTAAGATATAAGCAGTCAGTAGCCCAATAGTTCTAAAATATACATCAATGAGCAAGTGCGCAAAGCTGGAAGATTACACTGAGTTAAAATGACAACAACTATAGAAATTATTGCGCCAAGGTCAAAAAAGCAAAACATTTTTCATGAAATGTTCTCAATATCCACAAAAAAGCACATTTACACGTTGTATTTGCTAATGATTATTACAGAACTCGTGTTATTTACCCGTTTCTCCAACCGGCGTGCGACTTGCTCGATCAACCGGTTGCTGTAGTTGTAATTTTGGCTTATTATAGAGCTCGCGGAGTTTCGTCTTGTCCGCTGTTTAACAACATGGTCCGGTGCCGAGCTCGCCATCAACGAGAAGCGCTCGTGGAGGCTCAGCCCCGTGGCTTGAATACCATGCACTTTCTCTATCACCATCTTTCTAAACTGTTGGTTTTAGCAAAACACAGATAACCTCAACAGCCACAGAAAAACGAACGATAACTTGCACTAATGAACGACTATCGCCATTCCTGTTGAAATACCTCTTATTTCAGCGTAATTTGATACAAATATTACGATGGGGCAAGCAAACCGAAAAATATTTCAATGACGCTCGCGCGCTATGAGAATGAAAATATGTTATAATCTGTGGACGTGTGCGCGCGAGCTCGAGAGCCGAAGCTAGCGAGTATGATAGGCTCAATAGGCTGTGGTATATCGATATTTTTGGCGTAAAATAAAATGTTTAGAAAATAATTATACCAATAAACGATTTAAAATTCCAAGTATTGAAAAGGTATTACAATCGATATATTTTCCAGACCTTCTTCATCATCTTCCTGCCTGCCCTTATCCCATGTTACTTGGAGTCGGCGCAACAAGTTATTTTACTTCCATGCTCTCGTGACAACCGTCACATTATAATTTACTCCTTTTGCTTTCATATCATTCCTCACACAATCCAACCCAACCACCAACTACACACATCAACACGGTCTAGGGATATTTCATACTCAATTAAATAACTCGAAAAGTACTGGCCGCATTGGAATCTTTTATACACCGATTTGTTTGTAATTTATCTCAGACTAATTCCAAATTTAAATTTTTGAAAATTCTTTTGTTTCGGTGGCATAAAAATGTCTTGATGTATAGGAGAGGGAATTTTCATTTGTGCGAAATTTAGAAAACAATACGAATTACGTTTAGTTACAGTTTTTTTTCATTTTTAAACGAAAGATAAAGTTAAAATTGAGGTATTGTAGCCATGCAACGCCGACATTTGACGAGGGCGGAGATGTTACGAGCTGTGGGAATGCTGGAAGCTGGATCTGTTCAGCGTAATGTTGCTGAGGCCATAGGGACCCATCAAAATGTAATTTCAAGATTGTGGACACGCTATCGTGCCACAGGTGAAGTAGCGGAGAGGCACCGGGGGCCAAGTCGCATCACTACCCCCAGACAAGACCGATTTTTGCAAATTACTGCGCGAGCACAACCAAATGCAACGGCGACTCAATTGGTCCAAAGGCTGCGAGTGGAACACCAAGTGCTTGTGAGTGACCAAACTGTAAGAAGGCGACTGCATGAAAGCAATCTACGCTCTCGTAGACCACTCCGGGTCCCACCTTTACGGAGAGGCAATCGTGGACGACGATTAGAATGGGTTCGGAACCACGTGGACTGGGGCCGTGAGCAATGGTCCAATGTGCTGTTCACGGATGAATCCAGGTTCGGCTTCCATCCAGATTCACGAAGGACGCGTGTTTGGCGAGTTCCTGGACGATGGAGCCGTCTCCAGAACCCTCAGGAAGTTCACCCATATCAAGGAGGAACAATTATGGTTTGGGCAGGAATTCGTCTTGGAGGACGGACGGATCTCGTTTGGGTGCGGGGCAATATGACGGCAGAACGATACGTCCAACAGGTGCTGGGGCCCGTAATCTTGCCCCACAGAACACAAATGGGGCAAGATTTCCTGCTCATGCACGACGATGCCCGGGCACACACGGCGAGAACGGTAGCAGCTTGGTTACATACACATAATGTTAGGGCCTTAGACTGGCCTGCTCAATCGCCAGATCTAAATCCCATTGAGCATGCGTGGGATATGCTGCAAAGAAGAGCTCTGAAGGAAGTTCCTGAAAATCTGGCTACAGAAGATCAACTTTTTGCGCACCTCAGAAGGACATGGGACAATATTCCGCAGCAAGACATTGACAACCTTGTTCTGAGCATGCCGAATCGTTGCCGATGTGTTATGAACATCATGGGCGCTTTCTCAGACTACTAACTTCAAGTTTATAAACACAAATTAAATGATTTTTCTATTTTTTTCAGTTTTTACTCACAAATTAAAAGTTCATTCATATACGATTTCCGTCTATGCTTCATTTTTTTTCCATAAAATCCTGAAATTTTAATCTAAGTACCTTAACCATTATTAAAAAATGGTAGAATATTAAATAACGTATCTTTTAAATATATACATGTCATATAAATAATTAACACATTGATAGTAATTCGCTTTTTTAAAAATATCCCTAGACCGTGTTGATGTGTGTATATTTTCGAGCTGTCTCGGGTTGTAACTCTAGGACCGTGAGGTTTGTGTGCTCACAGCCTTTAGAAATTGACACTTCTCGTGACCCAAGGGCTGGCTTTTACCTTGGTCATAGGCTAATTTTTGCCATACAACGTGCCAACGCCGCGCCGCCAGTTTCTTCGGAACATTATCAGTTGACAGCATTGCGACAATTTTTAGTTTATTTTTAAGCTAGTTACTTTAGGTTATTTAATTGTGTGACTGACACTGGCTTGGCCACCATCAGGGATTTTAATTTTGATAACACAAATAATTTGTCGGTAATTAGTCGAAATTTGTCGCCCAATATCAGAATTTGTCGGTCACTGGTTCAAAAGTTATAAGGGTTTATAGGTGGCCGATCTGTAGAGACTCTCCCCAGCTTGGCCACATTTAAATCTCAAAAACTAGGGCATCTAGCGTAGATCTGTTTTCTCCCAGATTTAGTCGGCAATTTGTCGGAATTTCTCGCCAAGCCACAGATTTAGTTGGTCACTGGTTCAAAAGTTATAAGGGTGTATTGGTGGCCGATCTGTAGAGACTCTCCCCAGCTTGGCCACATTTATATCTCAAAAAGTAGGGCACCTAGCGAAGATCTGCTTTCTTTCAGATTTAGTCGGCAATTTGTCGGAATTAGTCGCCAAGCCACAGATTTAGTCGGGTCTTAGTTTAGAAGATATAATGAGTTAATTTTTTAAGGTATAGTCCAAGAGCTAGATCGAAGAGTTTACGAAACGTCGGCAAGAGAAAAAATATTTCTAGTAATATGAGTAATATACGTCTAGTTAATCGGTCTAAAGTCCTTAGAAATGTCAGGAAGAGATAAATTCTCAATTAGATACATGTTTTTATGTTTTTAATTACTAGGTTAGAGTGTCTTAATCTTCTTTGAAAACATTAAATCTTGCTCTTGGTCTATTTGGTGAATTATTGGTGTCAAGATGTACAGTCGCATGCAACTGTGTTACCAAATTATAAAGTTAGGCTCTTACTTTAGAATAATAAAACTTTTGTTGTCGAAATATAAAAAAATATATTACCTTAAAATTATTGTAGGTACCTACTCACAGTAAAATTTTAAAAATACCTATATAATCATAGATGTAGGTAGGTACCTAGATACCTATTAAGTATATAATATTAGCTCTCAATAAAAATAACAATGGGTGTTTATTCATTGCATGACCCTGGCTGAAACCAACACTGATGCCGATCGATACCTACTCGACAACACGTCATCGAAATTCTTCATTTCGTCACCGACACGACCGCGACCCGATACGACGCTATTACCCATAATGCTACCCGCATACAAATAAACTATATAAACTTTATTCAATCGGAATATGCGGTAATCTATTACATATGGATAATGAACAAAAAAAAAATTGTAATAATTTGTTTGCGTTTTATATAAAAACGCTCATAAATTATAACAAACTTTTTTTTTATCTTATCTAATTAAAAAAAAACGTTATTACTCGAGTTCCTAACTATTTATTAACGAGTTCCACTGTAAACTGGCTCGCATCTATCTCTTTCCTCTCACCATAAATGAAACGGAGCGTAGCGATTTATCTGCCAGCGACTAAGTGCACATTTTGTTCGATAAATAATTACATATATATTTACTGTAGATCTGTTTATAGGTAATGAATACAGTTTTCCTTTGGTGGGTTCAAATTATAGAATAACTTTATATTCATATATTTCGAAACAAAAATTCCACCATATGACATCATAGATACTGTCTAGAAACTACTTCAAATATTTTGTACTTGATTGTACCAATGTATGGAGAAATTGAATTCTTTAATATCTTTTTTATTACACACCGACTAAATCTGTGGCTTAGCGTCAAATTCCGACAAATTGCCGACTAAATCTGGGAGAATGCAGATCTTCGCTAGGTGCCCTACTTTTTGAGATATAAATGTGGCCAAGCTGGGGAGAGTCTCTACAGATCGGCCACCAATACACCCTTATAACTTTTGAACCAGTGACCGACTAAATCTGTGGCTTGGCGACGAATTCCGACAAATTGCCGACTAAATCTGGGAGAAAACAGATCTACGCTAGATGCCCTAGTTTTTGAGATTTAAATGTGGCCAAGCTGGGGAGAGTCTCTACAGATCGGCCACCTATAAACCCTTATAACTTTTGAACCAGTGACCGACAAATTCTGATATTGGGCGACAAATTTCGACTAATTACCGACAAATTATTTGTGTTATCAAAATTAAAATCCCTGATGGTGGCCAAGCCAGTGTCAGTCACACTATTTAATTTATATATATAAAATATTTTCTTGTAACAAATCCGAAGAAAACAACGCGAAAAGGAATGTTACAGCTGTAACAATTGACATTGACATTTTGACAGTGACATTTCCATGCCATTCGTCACGTCAATCGCACTTGCACTTTCGGTGAGAAATTTGATTTCGAAATGATTTCATAATATTTTTCTAGGAAAAACGTGAATCAAAAGTGCAATAAATATTTTTTAGGGTACGTGAGCTTGCCTATTGTTGAAAGTTTAGATGTTAAGTGGTAGTTTTGTGTGATTATAGGCGTAACTAAGTGTTGTTTATGTTATAGGTCACAAAAGGTTACGCAGAGTTCGGTAGTCATGCTGGAGGTGCTTATAAGCGGTCGTCGCGAGGACTGGCGACTCATTTCGATCCAACCACCAATGCTGGAGGATAGCAACGGGACGCTAGTCGACGAGTTCGATTGCAGCGACATGGACGCCTGCTATGAAACATTTGATAAAGATGGGTATGTTTTTATTACCGTTTTCGTATATTTTTTTCAGGAAAACTACTTTGGAAAGTAGTCTTCGAAGTCACCGTTATTCACAGGCCAGTGTGCTAAATTTAAAGTAGTCTTTGCAACCAGTTTTTATAGAAGAAATTGTGAAAAGTTTACTTTTAATTTCCCATTGAAAGTTTTGGCTGTATTTGTTTGTTTTTGTTGCCCTTGTGAACTTGAAATGCTTGTTGATGAATGAAAGTGGCATTCTGTCTCCTTTATCTATAATTTTGGTATAAACCTTCAGTTTAAAAACTCGAATTAACTTCATTTCCGAAATATAACTTGAAGTTTTTTTATACATTTACTATGATTGAGAGTAACTGTGATATAATAAAACCAGTTAATAATTTTCTACAATATATAAAATACTTTTACATATAATAGCACTAACATGAGTTGGTACTATTTTAATTCATTTGTAATGCAAATTTTCAAATTACATACTTACCTAACTTTAATGTTTATGCGCAAATAAAACTGAATGAGTAGTAACTTTAAATTAAATTACCATGTTATTTTTTTAACGTGTTAAAACACCTACCCAAGGTTTCATTTTCTTTTTTATTTACCCAGAGTATATGTCAACAGTTTCAATTAGCACTCAGGAGCTAAATCATACAAATAAGTAAGTCAGTATGAAAGCAATTGATTTAGCTATAAACATATAAAAAAGCTGCATCCGGTTTGACTGGAAGCCAACACCAACATAATTAGGAAAAGCTAGGCAGATTATGAAAAGTGCTTACTACTTTTTCCATGAAAATGTATTGTTTAATTGGAGTATCAATGTCACAATGTTTACTGAAAGTTAGTCTTCCCTGCTGCAGGTCCAATTAAGATTACTTTCTTTTGATTTAAATAACTTAGATTATTTAAAAACTAAATTCCTCAAGTGTCTATTGCAAACACTAAGAAAGTAAGAAATGTTTATAATTAATTTCTAGTCCAGTATAAAGTATATTTTTTAAATGAATGTAACAAAGTTTTTGTCTTATTTTGTTCAGCTGATATAAATAATTTTTAATGGCATTAAAGTTACCAATAACACATAAAACGGGATATTTGTTGCTTCTGCTAAAGGAATTAAGTTGTAGCCTAGGGTTCGTGCGCGACCGGAGTACACATGAGTGACGGACGGCGCATCGCGGATGCGGAATCCGCGACGCACGGAAAAATACTCGACATGTTTGAACTTGCCCGGAGTGCGAGCGCGCGCGCTCATATTGTGGGACAGCACAAGTAGGTAGGTGTTTGTTCGTGAGCCGGGGATTCCGCGAGCACGATGCACCGTCACCTCGTCGATGCATACTTAGGCCCTTTACATACCCATGGTTTCCGTATTTCGACTGACGAATCAGTACGTGATATTCAATTGGATTTAGCTTTTTTTTCTTATATTATTTTTGTCATAATATTGTGTGCACTTGTGGCAGGTGCCAAATAAATGTATTTTCTTTCTTTCATTCTGCCCGCTGGCAACTGTATACGAAAAAAACTGTGTAAAAGCTCTACAGCCATGTGAACGGTCGCCGTATAAGCGGAAACCGTGTGCATAAAGGGCCTTAGGTGCTGCGGACGATGTACTGTTTGTCCGCCGGACAGATATGATGATATGACCATCGAGAACAATAAATAAATCGAAATCCTGTCCATTGGTTGTCCCGCTGTTTTTTCATTCATTTGTTGTTGTAAATGCTTCTATCTAGCGGAAAACAAGCAATTAAGCAGTGATAGCCTAGTGGTGTGACCGTCGGACTGCCAATTCATAGGTCGCGAGTTCGAATCTAAGGGAACACATGTGCATATGCGTATTGTATAATTATCACTTGTTTCGGTGAAGGAATACATCGTGAGGAAACCAGCATGCTTGAGAGATATTTCTAGATGGTCGTATGTAAAGCCAAGTCAGAGGCCCATAGGCGGCATAAAAACTCTGAGACCAGGTTTAATTAGGCACTAACCACACGATAAAAAAAGAAAGCGGAAAAACAGTCCATTGTCTGTTTAGCGTTTTCAAGACCACGAGAGTACAATCCGGCAGCTCACTGATACAAAAACATATGCATGGGTGATGCTGATGTCACACCAAAACATTGCATCGACAGATTACGCGCGCTTTATCGATATTTTCGTCAAGTTCGGCGTCGAGTGAACCTGTAATCGCATATCTATTGTTTACACGCATCTTTATTGCTTTGTTTTAATTTAATTTTGCATTGCCACTTGTAGAGGTGTACTTATTTATGGCAATATTTAGGAAAATTCGTTTACCATCGCGTTCTTCAAATGCGTACCAACCCGCACTGGATCCGCGTTGTGAATTACGCATGTCTCTCTCGGAGAGGAGGCATTGAGAACGTTATACGCGAATTATACGTAATGCTTCTGCCCTACTAAATGGCCACGTGCCTCGAAAAACGTGCTAACTCACGTTTGTATTATCCTTATCCATTTCGCTAGTTATAGCTTAATATGAACAAAGTTAAGGAAAAATCTAAAATCTTTTTATCGTGTTAACGGGGTCGCGTTTCAGGCTAATGCTCACCTTATACAAATTATTGAGAAACTCACACATTCGCTTTTCTGTCAGCTAAAACCTCGTCTCTTACTACAGGAACTAGAAGCTGAAACTTTATAAATAGTTGAAAAGTTAAACTTTACCACATTTTGTCGAGTTCAGAAGGCAATTAAAAAAAAATCTAAACATACAGTAGGGAAGAACAATCGGAGGACACATCTTCGCATTCATAAAGATTACAGGATAAATTAGTTCTCGTGTGCAGTACTCCACATTTCGTCAGTTATGTTTTAAGTCGTATCGCGATAGAGGGCGAGCCTATTTCCGTGAACCGGGCGCCAACTACTGAGAAATTCCTGATGATAAAACGCAATAACACTTAGCCTGGGTCTGGAATCCACCACTGAAGCAATAGGCCAACGAAGCAGCACCTCTGCCTGCTTTCGAAGAAAAGATCCGTGATCTTAATAAAAAAAATATCCTCTTATTGGCAAAACACGTAGCTTATCCAGACCTCCCTCCCCTACAGGGACGGGAAACTAAACCTGGACGAGTTCCGCGTGATCTGCAAGGCTCTCTTCCGGAACGACAAGGGACACATCTACCCGCTGTCCGAGGAGAGGGCGCGCCACATCTTCCAGGTGTTCGACAAGAACGGGGACGGCTTCATCGATAAGGAGGAGTTCACCTTCTGTTGGAACCATTGGATCAAAGTGGTAAGGTTTTTTAGAGCGATTGCATCCTGGGACTTTGTCAGACTCGCCATTTTAGGGTCAAAGAATTGAGATTGAATTCAGGATCTAAATACATTCATTCAATCTAGGCTTTTGAATCGAAGAAACTGTCCCTAAAACTCCCGCCCTTCACCACTTCGTAGAAAGTATTTTAAGTGGGAAGAAGTAGGAGTGCAACAAACTCCCGAGCATTAAATCTTTGTAAGTGATTCGGGCTTCGAAGACATTTTTTTGTAATCAGCGAATTCTCCGAAACTGTTAGTCGTTACTCTTACGTTTCCCCTTTCTTTATCAATGCTAGCAAGTTCAAATCTCCTTTTTTGAGAGTTATTCTCAGCCTATCTAAATTACTAAAAATTTTTTAAAAAGTTTGAGCTAAAATGCATTTGGCGCCAAAAGTAGATAGAACTCAGAACTTCAGTCTAGTTGGTTGAAATCCTGAAGTTACGCACAAATATTTCATGAGAGGTTTTTCTCCGTAGATCGTGCGTCCGGTGAGCGCGTTCCTAATCGTGGACGTGCAGAACGACTTCATCTCCGGCACCCTCAACATCAGCAAGTGCAACGCGCAGCAGGATGGCAGTGAGGTCAGTCACTTTACATATTGCGTCGGCACATGTCTCACATGACATCTGCCTAGCCTTTCCCCAACTGTGTTAGACCTGGTTAGATAGACCCCTCTTCGCCGACGAGGAAGCGACTGACTATCGACTATTTCCACGCTCATGATACGTTTGTAGGTCCCGTTAGTGTGTGTTAGTAAAAGACATAGTAAGGATGTGGTTGATCGCTGACTGTCCTGCTGTCCACATCGCGCCGGCGAGGTCTCTGTCAAACAAGCTCTTTCTTAGTTGCTATATCTACTCGCGAAGTTGCTGTTTTCGGCGGAGGGACAGATGCCTTAGTGCTTATTTACGGAGACGCGGGGCGTTGAGCATTGTCCGCCGCGTAAACTCGCTTCGTTAAAGGTCCCATAAAAATCATAATCAAAATATATTTATTGTGGGCATATATTAGTTACAGGTCTTCACAAAAAATTTAAGTTCCATTATGGCAGCTGCCTTATAGGCATACATCGCCATATGTTCGAATTGAAAGCGGGCCGCGCCTCACAACGCGCCGCGTCTCCGAAAATGAGCCCTAGGGTGTAAAGGATAGGGTATGCCTCTTGGTAAGACTGGTTTTCAGACTTTCGGGCTTCTGATTACACTGTCATAACGGTTGTCAATAATCTGAAAATGACCGTCGTAATTACATGGGGACGTACATGGGCCTTCTGATCGGCCCATGAATCCCCTTTTACAGCAAGCCGATTGCCACTAACCGGGCACAATGATTTGGAACTACTATTAATCAAACACCCACACACTCAGCAGTCCTAGTACCCGAGAATCTATGTCTAAATCGTTTCTACGTGAAGGCCCGGCCTCCTCCAAAGCGGAGACGAGCGGAGCGGAGAGGAGACGTGCGGAATCCGACCAATCGCATTGGTTGAAATTATTATCGCATCTCGCGCCTCTCTTGTGATTGGTCGAATCCTGCACATCTCCTCTCCGCTCCGCTCCACTGGTCTCCGCTTTAGGCTGCCTCTGCTCTCTCTAACTCTCTGCTCTGTTGACTGGAGCGGAGAAGAAAAAGGCAGCTTTAGCGGAGTCCGGGCCTTACAGAACAAACGCAGAGAAACAACGTAAACAAGTGACAAGCAATTTTTCAATATCTAAATATAAATCATCGTCATCTTTATCACTTTGAATATGTATGTCAAATATCTGTGATAAAAATTAATATTTCATTCATCGATATCACAATATACTTGAGATAAAAATTTACAGGAGTGATACATTTAGCTGATATGATTACTATTTAAGTACTTTAGGTATGTGTAAAGTCGAAAAAGGCCTATTATCTGAGTAATTGGTAACCCGGAAATTTTTAAACAATCAATTGATGTTTGATTGTAAACATAGGGATACTAAAAAGAGTTTAAATAATATACATTTTAATGCAAATAAAGCATGAGTATAGTCCCACTGGTGAGACACAGCACAAGGGTCTTCTCTGGGGGTCAAGGGTTGCGCCTCATCAAGCAGCACAGAATCGCATTTTCCATGATCCCATCCATTACCTACTGTCGCTCAGAACCGTCATTTGCTGGAGCGAGGAGCAGAGGGCATTCCGCCGGATTGGTCGATGTCACATGCACATGTTTTCGATTTTTAAATGACATGCCAGTTTCCTAAATATTTTCCTACACCGTTTTGAAAGCAATATGCTGATGAAATAAATTATACAAAGTGCATGCCTAGATTCGAACTCACTACTCGTAAATCAATGCTCCAATTTCAGCGTGATCTCTATTTTATTAACTGCTTATTACTGCCTTATTATTAGCCCTAATTTTAGTCATTTAGAAAGCCCGTATTTTACAAAGGACAAGTCTATTCACAAGGTCACTTAAATAGGTTGTAGTGACGCAGTGTCTTTGAATATGCTGAAACGTTCTTTATTGTCAAAAATGAATCTTTAAACGGTTTCATTTTAATAAGCTTTTTGAACAATAAAGCACAATCCAAACTACGTTACACTGGTTTTGGTAACAATATAAAAAAAAACCGATTCTTGATCCTGTAATGACATAAACCGATTCCCCTTTCTGCGTAACCATAAGGGGCCTGAGTTTGTCTGGTCTGCCTGTCTATTTCTTAAATGCCCTCTAACATCATTATAACGTACTGGAAATAGTACCAGGTGTTCCCCGAACAATGGCACACCAACCGGACATGACACCAAAATCTTTTATGTCTGGCATATTAAGGAGTGACCCTAATCTTCAGAACTGCTGATCCGATTCCGATTTTTTTTTCACCAATAGGAAACTACATTATCCCCGAGTGTCACTGGCTATATTAAGAACGTTCACGTGGGATAATTTCCAATCATAACGCAAGCGAAGCCCTGAACTGTTTGGCGCTTTCACTAGCGTTTTTCAATTCCTGTAGTGTGAAGCATCAGTGCTCGCAGGATAAACTTTAGTGTGGCAGAGAGACATGGATCTATGCTAGAAGTACAACGCCATCTCTCTCTAACCCGTCGTCCCATTATTTTGTGGAGCAGCAAAAAACCCGATTGCACCACGATTTCCTGAACCAAACATTAGGTACATAGCGGTGAATTTCCTTAATTTTTCCGTACCGCACACGTCACGGTATTGTTTCCGATAAGCAGGTACGCGGTATGCTAATGCCGTCGATATGGGGGAATAGCACGAACGCTGCTCACATCTACTCGTATAATGTAGCGTGAGGCCTTAATATGACGGAAAATAGGTGTAGAATGGAATCATTGCATTGGAAAATTTGTCAGTGGCTTTTGCGGATTGGGAAATTCTGACTTTGTTTAGGAGAATTATCTATTCACGCACATGTTTGAAATCCGGAAGTATTTTCATTATGGTACGTTTTTATTTGAAAGATGGCCTCCGAATCAAAACGACCTATTATCAAAACGACACTTTAGCAAAATGTCCTATTAGCGACGCGTAAGCGTCTTATGACCAAATTCACGGTCAAACTACTGAACTGATTGATTGTGACGAACCCACATCATCATCTACCTAGCCTTTTCTCAACTATGTTGGGGTCGGCTTCCAGTCTAACCGGATACAGCTAAATACCAGTATTTTTGTGTTGGCAGTAAATAGCTTAGATACAATGTTCTTTTCATGCCGAAAAATCTTAACCTTAAACACCAGCATGGCTCTTGCTACCATGGAATGCAACAATTCAAATTCAATGCAATGCAAATTCTATTTTTACTGGAATTTTAGGGCAAGAATCTTCCCCTAAAATTCCAGTAAAAATAGATCTAATAACTGGACTGGAATGTAATTGGATTATTTATCCTTTGGATTCTACTAAAAAAAACTCGTACATAATAATAACGTACGTCCAAAAGCTACCAGTATAATATATGCCCAACTCACAACTATCCTTAAGGAAACTAACGCTTCTGTCGATCCCAAAGATACTGATACCGCGTCCATGTTGAGGTACTCACGACGCGGTATGGCCGTCTGCTGTGACTCCGTGAGTCTGAGCCACCCATTTGTATAAATTATCGTTATTAGGAACTTTCAGTCACGTATCAGGAAGTGGAATATTCCGGATATTCCACTTCCTGATACGTGACTGAAAGTTGCGTAGAATAGCAGGCATTTGATGTACTTATGTCACAAATTGGTATCCAAAGCAGTAATTTTCACGCTTAATTGCTGGCTGCTGGCTGGGCAGAATTTGATTGTAACGGAAAAAGAAAGAAATACACAAGGTATACAGTTTTTTTTTTATTTTGGGATATGACCTCATCTAATGACGGATATATTAAAAAAATACTAGTTTTTGTAATCCATGCTGGCGAACACCCTAAAAAAGCACTCGCATTTTTAGCCAATGAATTCAAGTACTTACTACAAAATTTAATGAAAAGCGGTAAAATCCAATTTCACCTCACCCACTTAAAAACTAATCCCCGTATAGTCATGTTTACTTCTGTCAACGATCTCTGATAAAACTGACTCATTCAGAGCCAAGTATTTATAGCAAGTTAGTCTCTGACGTCACACAGTCTCTTTCGTCAGCGTTACGTCGTCGAAGTCCAAAGATGATAATAAAATTATTGCATCATATAGCTTAAGAATAGTCCAAGTTGTAGGTGGGAAGAATAGAATACAATACTCTTTTGTATCATATAAATTAACAGACACATGTAGAAATACATAGGGTGACGCAATGAGCGGCTTTACCGCTAAAAGCGATCTTTTAAAGATAACCTTGCGATGAATTAAAAGAAGATAAACAAGGATAAGAGAAGATGTAAATTACGGTGATAAACTAGTAGGTTCGCTGCCTATATGTATATCTTGTATAGCTATACCTCCTCAACTAAACTCAGCTGGAGCCTGAACATCGAGAAGTTTCAGTCAATAAGAATCAGACTAATCTATTTAATTTACATAATTTGAATTTACGTGATTTGATTTGCTCCTATTTGGCTTTTATATCAAATTTTATTTTATTATGTTTTTATATTATTTTGTGTGCGACAATGGGTGTTATTTACCTGATAATAAATGAATTTGATTTAATTAATTAATTCTATAGCATATTACTTTTTCACTGCTGGGAAAATGCGTTCCCATTTTCCTATCATTCTTTTTCGTGCAATTTCTGACCATGTTTGCCCCTCGAACATGGTCAGAACGTCACACCACCTTCGCCGCGGTCGACCTGGACCTAAAACAAAAAACAATTTGCTTAGATTTTATGAAACCGCGCCGTAGGCTGTCAAAAGACAAGACTCGAGGCCTCGTAACAGTCCGAGACACCTTTCGTTGGACTGATCATTAAAAAATACATCATCACCAAACAAAAGCTCCTCAACAAAGGCGTAACCATGGCAACTAAAACGCAATTGAAAGTCTTCGATCATTGATTAGCGAGGTCCTCAAGCGTCGGTGGCGCATGTCGTGAGTTCGTGACGTGTGCAACACACGGCCGTGTATCGCGACCAATCGCGGCTAATCAATGGCCGCTGTTAGATCGATACTATTACCGTGGAGAGATGATGAAATTATAAATGTTTTTATTAGTGCTACTCTGCGTAGCTAGGTTTTTGAAGTGATGTGGGATCATTTCGGAAGCTCCCTAATGTTTCATGTCCTTTATTCGTCGAATCGGATTGAGTTAGGTTAATATCTCTCATTTTTGAGAACCATTGAAATATTCACAGTTATTTCTCATCCCACCATCGTTCTTGCATACTTAACATTTTATTATTCACGGCTTGGCCCGCATCACGCATGGTACCCGGATAAAAAGTAGCCTATGACCATTGTATATCTGGAATATTGTACCTTTGAAATGGTGAAGGAATGGTTTCAAATAGGTGCCTCGTGCCGTGGTTTCAGATATTACACTCCATACAAACAAACTTACATAATCTACAATAGGTATTAGGTACTATTTCATGATGAAAACTTGTTATTTAAAATATATGTAATACCTAATCCAGTTACAAGCTCACAACTGCATTCATTTACCTTGTAAAGAGCAAGACTAAAGCGATTAAAAATAATGATAGAAAAAAATTAAAGTGTGGCTAAGTAGTCGCACTAGTAAAACTACTACCTATTAAGTTATATACTTGTTTCAAAGTAAACTTATAAATAGAAACTTCATTTTATTCTTAGGGATCAATAACCAAAATATGTAAACGGACCCTTCACGAAGCCGTCAACCAAGCATTCTGTACATTAAACTACTCAACTACACTACTCAAAAATTATTGCTGGGAACACGGTTTACGGATTCAATGTAACGCACGCAAAACATTGTGTTGATGGATGCATTCAATAGCACAGGGGTCATAGATAGGGTTGCCATCCGTCCGGGTTTCCCCGGATTTGTCCTAGTTTAGAGGGCATCCGGAGAGCGTCCGGACGGGGCTTCATTTGTAGTCCGGGTTTAAAAATTTTAAGCCTTGGGCCGCGCTTTTTTTCAAGTGTTTTTTATTACACTATGTTTAAAAAAATCTTTGACATGTCCGGGTTCTGGGCTCTAAAATCCGGGGTTTTCACGCGTCTTGTACTGGTTGCCAAATTTTAGAGAAGGCAACCCTTGTCCTTGAGGTATTTAAGGTAAATTTATAACATTAAAAACTCAATGACGGGGAGATCAAGTGCTTTTCGCGTTCGTAAAGGATCTTTTTACACCCATTGTAAAGAAACAACTGGTTCCATATCTATATGAAAACTGCAAGAAACTTCCTTCATGTTGAAAGACAACGCATACACGTGGAAACTATTACCGTTGAATTTCACTTACAAATAGCTTTTAGTAGCTTATTCATAACGATTTGCATGATTTCAAAGGTCATCGCTTCTTTTATTAGAAGTTAAAAGACGTAATTTTATTCAATAAATATATCATTTGACAATAACAGTTAAATATGGTGTTCCTTCCAAACATTATCAAAAATATTTCCTGTAAGCATGCAACAACATTGAATAAAAGTAACTTTTTGCGATGTTTATTGTAAGTAATGTTACTAAGTTTTGACGTGAGAAATGTAGTTTAGTTTTAGTTTTAAAAACTTAAGAAACGAGAATGTACCCAAATTATAGCTATTTTACCAGCTATGGCTGCGACAGAAAAATGTCAACTTAAACTAAGGAAAAAACGGCCTTTAGCATTCAGACTTACATCTACCAAGCTTTGCTCAGTCGCGCTCCGTCCGAAAATGAATCTTATAATGTAGAAAGTTAATGTTCTTATTCGTATGATACGCTTGATTACAATCGCTTTTAGGAATATGCATATTAACTTTATACTAATAAAGCTTGTTTTCTGATGAAGCACGTCTGGAGCTAAGTCTAAGTTCGCTCCATAGATCTCATCGTTACTGCTGCTAAGTAAAGGCGCTGCTAAATTCAACTGTTCTCAGGAAAATGTGGTGTTGGAAATACCCCTGTAATATCCGAAGGGTTACGGAGACGTGTACCCTATGGTACACCCACACCTCACCAGTTATGTTCAAGTCCCATGTAATACGGGGCGAACGTATTGCCATTAATCGGGCACGAGGCTGTGTGCCTCCGGGCTGTTAATGAGAAATTCCTGATGGAAAAACCCAATAACATTTTGCCCGACCCGGGATTCGAACCCAAAACCTTATGCTCAACAATAGCGCTTGTCATCAGTAGACCAACAAGGCAATCGTCATATTCATGAACGAATTATATTATTTCAGGCAGATATTCGACTCTATCGAGCATCTGTTTGCATATATCGTACTTACGTAACGGAAACGGCTACCTACACAATTGTAACAACACAATGCACGTAAGTACATAAATAGCTATTAGAGCAACTCATGCGCATCTTCATTATGGTCATCTGTCAATCTGCGCGGGATTGTCCCACGGGGCGCGTCATTGTACATGTAGGCTAGAGTTATGTATGACGCTGCTGTTTATGGGATGTAGTAAAAAAGAGAATGTATCTATGCTGGGTGCTGTCAGAGTTATCTTGGTAATTTCCACCGGAAATATTGTAAGATGTTTTTAGTAAGCAAGCCAAAACAATGATGACCACAACTTCACTTCTCGTATTTTTTTCAACTATTCAGAGAGTATTAACTGAACGTGATCAGCATTAATCGCGTTCAAGAAATGTTAGTGTGATCATTCTTGTAGAATAATGTAACTGATAGTTGAATGCGATTCGTCCTATGATAATCTTCTTAAACAGTTTTTTGTTTTGTTTTAAATAATCTTCTAAAACCAGTATCGGTCGTAATTTGTTTTTAGCTGGCAAGATGATGCTGCATTTCTTATCTTACTTTTTTGGCGCCTAGAAAAACACGGCGACTACGGATAAAAATATTAATAATAATTATTATAGTTTTAAAACTAAAAAACCTGCTTTCGAGTGACGTCATTTCATTTCTCGTATTCTTCTCAGTAAACCATTTCATTTGATACAATTATCCAAAAAATAGTCCATAGTCCGCCATATTTGGGAGTCCGCCATATTGGATTTAGAATGACGCCATTTAGCTAATCATGCATTGTCATCCAAACTAGACATGTTTGCAAAATTTCAGCTCAATCGAAAACCGGGAAGTGGGTCGAATTTAACTTCTAAGATTTTATTAAATAGTTAGTTACAGATGAAGCTAATAAAAAGCGTGTTAATGAGAGAAATAGACAAAGCGTCGTCGTTTCGAGCTCATAAACGTTCTATCGTACCTATAGATATTAATCAGACCAAAAACATCGCGTGAATGCAGCAATTTAACACTTTTAGAAGTCCAATCGGCACAAAAGTGGAATAGAGTCGTAACTCAGGGTTGCATGTCGTGGTGTACCTATACAGGGTAGGTATCTGCGTCGTGCCTGCAATCAAATGATAGACTACTGCGAAACTTAGCAGCACGAAAATAGATGATGCCAACTTTTGTTGGTTTTTGATTTTTTTAATGTTTTTTGAGTTTTTATCTGTGATTAGCTTTTGCTCGCGGCTTCGCTCCCGTTAAGTAAGGAAATTTACCTACGAAAATAGTTTTAAAATTTAGCCTATGACACTCGGGGGTAATGTAACATCCCGTTAGTGAAAGAATTTTCTGTTCAAAAACATTACCTCTTTATAATAAAAGTATAGTTTATGTCACTTTCGCTTGGAGAACTAGGCGGTTTAATCTATTATGAGATCCAAGAAAACCGAACGAAGAAAACTGAACTTCCTGAATAACTGAAAAAGTTAGAAAGATTTATGTGTCCGACATTGATTAGGCGTCTATTAGAATGCGCTTCGAAACTTACTTTCTTCCATCAAAGAAAGACAGAAAGAAGAATTTTTTCAAAGAATCTTCTTTCTAAATGGTGTAGTACTCGACTCCTCCGAAAGAAATCTTTAGCAAAGAGATCTTTTATATTTTACTCAATAGAGAAAAAATAAATAAGAAAAAATCATAATTAGAATTATGTTTTTGTTAGGTATCTACTAAATGAGTTCTGAAACATACAAAAACTAGTTACGTAGTATATTTGACGATGGGCACGCCCAACAATATAGTATTATCTAAATATATCTATGGTTATTGCAACTTCAGTCTGTAAAGACCATAACTATATATTTTTATTACTATTACACTATTTCCTACACTCGTGTTGGAATAATATTGGGAACAATGTCAGTTTTCCATGTAACTTACGTCATGTAAATTGGGATTTTAACTTCACATGTATGTACTTACATGAGATATTTCCATTGACTCGCGATGGCACCCGCAATGCTTCTGAAATCCCAAATCTCCCGTGACCACTTTACATTAGTTGGGAACCCTGTTTTTTTGACACCTTAATTCAAATGCTGAAACTACATAATTACTCAATCAGTACATATTGTTATGAAACCGCTCACCGAATAGTCGTTGCCGTAAAAATTACTGGCTCACACTTAACATCTAACTTTTCAATACAAAACACATCGTTTTTAAAGAAGCCGATTTACCACCTACCATCAGTATCGCTATGGTTTGCTTTATGCTTACCAACCTATTTAAAAACACTCTTCTTACTTTATAAACTTCCCCCCTTCAACTTACCCAAGTCAATTAAAAATCTCTCAACCGTTTTACACCCTCTTCTTGTAAAGCCACGTAATCCTGCACCAACACCAGCAAGTTTCACTCCCAACTACTTCAGAACTGTTAAATTACCTTTCGAATACGAGACAACCCAAAAATAATGTTGTAAAGGTTAATTCGGGCCTGCTTGAAGTTCACACCTATCGCGGGATCGTAATTAGGCTATCAGTCAGATAGGCTCGTGCCTGGCACGGTGGTACCGCATTGGAAGGGTTAAACGCTGAAAATTGGGGTCTCTGAAATTGGTTTTTTGACTTGCGTGGGTTAGGTGTGAATGGCAATAGGTTTATTGGCCTTGTATAAAGGATTGAAAAACTAACAGTTGTAATTTCGTCATTTGTAATTGATCTGTGGTTGATTAGAATTCTGCCCTCATAAGCAAAAGTAACCCCATTTTATTTAAGACGAGCTGACCGGCGCAACGTTGTCTGCGTAACATTTTTGATTAATGCTCCGCTCCTATTGGTCGCAGCGTGATGTTTTAGCCTATAGCCTTCCTCGATAAATTAGCTATCCAACACTAAAATATTTTGTCGATTTGAACCAGTAGTTCCTGAGATTAACGCGTTCAACCAAACAAACAAACTCTTTAGCTTTATAATATTAGCACCTATAGATATTCTGTCGCCTAGAAATACAAGCTTCTTCTGGACATTTTGAAAATTAATTTGATCTCCTTTTTAACTATTGGAGAACAACAGTCCAAGATTTAATACAAATATCCTGACAGACACAAAGATCCAATCATCCAAGCCAGTCTCCAGGCATGCTTACAAGACTAGCAAATGACAACTTATCTCAGAAAACAATGCCCAACGGCTTCGTAAAGCAAAAACAAAAGTTCTTACGGAACCAACTCCCATTTAATCAAATATCCTTCTATAATAGTTTCGACAAGGCCTTGCAAAAGCTATGGACATAGGCACGTTGCCAAATATAAATTCACGTAAAAAAACCAAAGTTAGTCAAGTCTAAGGAAATCGATAGATTCATGGCATACCTCGTGTCTCTAGAACTGCACTGTCGGGCCAAGGTCAATGCAGGAAAGGGAAATTGAAGCAAATGCACCATCTGGCACGGAATGAACGTAGCTAGATTGATTAATTGTGAAAGTTTTGATAAAGGATATGTACGTCGAGTTTTTTAGCTTTGGAAATTGATGTGGAAGTTTTAGACTAGCTTTTATGTCTTGGGGAATCTTAAGTGACCTCAAATCAATTAAAGGCGTAAGGGATGATGACAGTGAAGCTTAACCCTGCCATCTTTTTTTTTTTTGAAGCAGCGATTTATGTAAATCTATCTCAGCAGGATTTCACATTTGTCAGCATCGATTGTCATTTAGCTGGGTTTTGGCAATACTTATACGCATTGTGAGTCATAGATGGCTATCGCATGCTTTCAGCTTCTATGGGATTCTATCGTATAGGTACTATAACCTACTTAAAGTCCCCTAATCATTCCTTTCATTTATCCATCTGCACTTGCAGCTGAACAGTTGCAAATAGGTGAATTAAGATGCATTCGCATGCGTAAGCATACATACTCATGCGTTCACTTGTATAGGAATATCCTTTTTTATATGTTGTTTGAAATCACGCTTTAAAATATAAAACGAGTGCTACAATTATACGCATTTTAAATACATAAAGGCGAAAACTGAACCCATGCGCAAAGGGGAATTGATCTCTTCATCATACAAAGTGGCCTTATCCAACGGATAAAATGCGAATTGATGCTGACTGGTGTGGTTTCACCCTACAACGGACTGAAAAACCCTTGGGCCGTAGCCTGCCATTTACAACACAGGAAGGGTCCTCCGACCAGAAGATCCTTCCTTTTCAATCGAAGGGGGAACTTGAACTACATGTCTCTCATACCTCTAAAGTTAGTAAGACTCTAAACAACACAACACAACAACTCAACAATGAACAAACACAATTAGACAGTGGACTCAATTATGGCTTCAATCAATATTGTACTAAGCATAGTCGATTTTAAGCTCAACGTAATGACATACTTCTAACTTATCAGTTTCCTTTTTAACCGACTTCAAAAAAAGGAGGAGGTTCTCAATTCGGTTTTTTTTTTCTTTTCTATTTGTTTGTTACCACATATCTTCGTCATTTATGAACTACTGAAAGGATATACTTCCCGATTGGTCCCATAGAAATTTCATCAAAATCGGTTCAGTAGTTTGGTTTTTTAAATCAAAATAGACGGAAAAAATAAAACATCCAAATAAAAGAAATTGATACTAGACAAGCATTTGTGTGATACTACAAATAAAAAGGGTAAAATGAAAACTTTTTTGCAAAAAAGTCAATGAAACAAACAATAGTCGCCGACTTCCGAAAGTAAAGTGATTTTCCACTTTTTTTGGTTATTTTTTTACAAAAAAGTTTTTATGTATTGCTTTGTAATAATTTCCCAAGTTTCGATAAGCGACTTCGTTCGTCGACGTCTTTCCATTAGTTTTTCATCCATGAATTATCACTGAAGTTTATGTATCAAAGCACACTGACTTGAAGGAAATTCTCAACTCGAATAGTAATTTACCAAGGCGTTAATGCGTAAATAATGTGCGGTTACCGAGGTTCGGTAACTATTACTAAAATGTTCGTCTATTAGGAAGCTACCCAGTGTTAAGACTGTAGTTAGTTTAAACTTTTAGTTTTTTTCTTAACTTGTGATTAGTATGAAAGTAAATTCCGGTTATATGATGTTAGGAATTTACGCATAGGTTCTGTCCTAGATCCAAATGAGATTTGGGGGTTGTTAATAGGGTATAAGAGCGACAAAACCAAGCCTTGTATTAAAAAAAATGTAAGCAGGAGTCTGGGTATGCGCGTGGTTGAAGACATATAATAGACTCGCCCCCTAAAAATGGTACTTAATACCTACATGACTAAATGGGGGGCTAAAAAGGGGTTTACCCTATAAAACTGGCAAAGCGGGTGTTGGTAGTATATATACACCTTTACTCTAGAATCGGATATTACAGGCGTGATCATAATTATGTTCGATAAATTTGAAGATCCGACTTTGCCACAATACACAATAGAAAATAAAAATTACCTAACCTAATTTAATCAATAGCCCTCACTGCATACAACCTTCAATGACTATATCGTTCTCATGGAAAATGAATGAAGGACGAACGCTTCAATAGGTTGCCTTTAACCATTGTAATTGTTGTATTCTGCAAATTTTCGGTCAATTATGCTTTAACAATGTCAATTTAAAAGGATTTTTCAATCTATCCTGAACATACCAAGAATGGAATTCTTGGTTTCACTGTTTGAACAGCTACCATTCCAAGAAATCCCACAAATTTGTTTTAAAGTTGCTATGTGTATACCAGTATATATGTGTATACCAATATACATATATATATAGACATGATTTTGTCCTACATATGTTGTTACTAACATAGTAACCTAGAACTCATGCTTTTACGAAATGGTCTTATCTCAAAGTTTGAGACGATAATTCTCTAGAAAATCGCTTTTGAAGTGTCTAAATATTATAATTATTGCTCGTGAATGTACCTACAATTGTTGTCTGTCATACCGCCACAAACGTAGCTCATGTCGTAGTACAGAGACCTATCAATCATAACAACCATATCTATATAACCTATCAATGAAGTTGATACAGGGGCTGAATGTAATTACGGAAATATTCTTTTCACAATATAATTTTACGGTTTTGTAGCCTTAATAGTCACTGTATCAACATTCTTATCCTTACGAGCGTCGTTCAAGAAACTATATTGTTTGTTTTCTTTAGGAAACGATACCCTATCGACAAAATATAGGGGAGCGGTTCCTCAGACCCATTTTACGAATTAGACGCAAAATTTTCCGTGTTTACTGATTACAATCGCTTCTAAAACGTTTCCGGACTCCACCTTAATTCGACCTATTTATAAATACTGATTAATTTCGTTAATCCTTTTGAAAAGCAGGCTTTTGAAACCACAAATACGATCAACAATGGTGGTGCCACAATGGTTTGCCATCAATAGCTACGAAAGATGGCAGCTTTGTTGTAAGTAATAGCTTTGAACTATAAGGTCATATTTGGATCCAGGCTTGTATAAGTTGTATATGAGGTTGCGGGTCCGGTTCCATTAAGGGCTATTTACTAGTAGCTATTTTGTAGTTCAAGAAGTGCTGAACTAGGTACAATTTGATGTATAAGGTTAGACAGGAATGGCAATACTTACATCTAATAGTTTACTTGTTTTTGGGCAGTGGCTCCATGTAAAATACTGGTAATCTCCTGAATCGGAAAACAGGAAAATATGATATAATTTGGGAAACTGAGTGAATGAAAAACCTCATGAAGTAAGATATAATCCCAGGTCCCTTGGGATCCCACTTATCCAGGTTACACTGTAGTTTATTATCCCACTGTCTAATACATAAGTAGTTAATAGCTCTCAATGGGACTGAATCCAAATGTGACCTTATAGTAAAGGGTGCGGCCCTTAACTATAAGGTCACATTTGTATTCAGTCTTGTATATGTATATTCAATACTATGTAAATAAATGTCTTCAGGTTGCCGATGTGATTAATATTGTCCATCGCATTTTTGTTGAGGGTAATATATTTGGTGGGGCACGCTAGGTTTTGGAACTTATTTAGTGGTATGATGGTTAAGTCGATTTTCACTTTATGTTTGTTATATTATATAAATTATAACAAACATAAAATTATATTACACACATCAAAAGTATCTAGGGATCAACATATATTTTTGCAATAACTTTTCTCCTGATTGATATTAATTAAAATTTTCTTTAAGGATTCATCAAATAAAGTGTTTTCGTTTGTCACAGTAACGATAAACCAAGTCATCTTTGCATTAATAAAGAAATTTGCCATTTTCCTAATAAAGGGATTTTTGACATTTGAACCACTAACATTAAAGTTCGAAAAAAAGACTGAAATAACAGTTTTCTTTAAAATTTTATTGGGTAACTTAAACAATTAATAATCCGTGTTTCTACCGCGAACACTAACAACACAAGAACATCGGTTTGGCATACTCAAAATGAGTTCATCCAAATCACGCTGTGGAATGGCCGCCCATGTTCGTTGCAACAACAAAAAAAGGTCTTCTTGCGACTGGATACCCTCCATATTCGGCAGAGCTCTTCTCTGTAGCATATCCCATGCATGCTCAATCGGGTTCAAGTCTGGCGACTGAGCAGGCCAGGGCAGGACATTGATGTTAGCTGCGGCGAGAGTCTGTCTTACAACTCTTGCGGTGTGCGGTCGTGCATTATCATGCATTAACTGAAATAAGGGACCGATTTGCACTTGTAGAGGAACGATGACGTCTGATACAATCGTCTCAGCATAAATTTGAGCGTTGAGGTTGCCTCTGATCCAAATCAACTCAGTTCTTCCGCCGATCCAAATACCCGCCCATACCATGATGGTTCCACCACTATAAGGATGGACTTCCTGGCAGGATTTTAATCGCTGTTGGCGTCCAGGGGTTCTCCAGTGTCGTATACGTCTTGTATCCGGTCTCATACCAAAACGAGACTCATCAGAAAAGCACACGAAACGCCATTGTTCTTCTGCCCAATTTCTGTGTTCAAGAGCCCATTGATATCGAATCCTACGATTGTGCATTGCTATAGGTGGTACCCGTAGTGGTCTTCGGGAATGAAGGTTCACTTCATGCAAGCGGTTTCTGACTGTTTGGTCGCTAATTAAGTTCCCTGAAGAGTGATGAAGCCTCACGGCTAACATCATGGCGGTTATTGTTGGAGCTCTTCGAGTTAAGATTTGAATGTATCGGTCTTGTCTCCGTGTGGTGCAGCGATACCGTCCTCCATGGCGCTCAGCCACGGTACCAGTGCTTCGGTAACGTGTCCAAAGTCGACTGATAACACTCTGACTTGTATTCAGAGCTAAAGCCACAGTACGTTGCCGGGAACCAGCTTCTATCATTCCCACGGCTCTGAGCATTTCTTCCCTGCTTAAATGACGTCGCCGCTCCATAATAACGTTGGTTTTAATCAGTAGTAGGGAAACAGTAGCACTAATAATGTCTTCAATGCGTTGTATGTTTTTATAGGGAAAATATTGATAGCTTATTTTCATCTTTTACTCGAATTTGATTGAGAGTTCCTGATTCAAATTATGAAATGCACCAAAAAGGATCCATATAAATTTATAAAATCATAAATTTATTACAAAGCCACATCTCAATCTCAAGAAATCCGCATAAAAATGCTTGATCCCTAGACACTTTTGATGTGTGTATATAATTTTGGTACTGTTTGATGGGGTTTTTTCTCCAATTTTGGTGATTTTGGAGGTATCTACGGTATCTTTCAGTAGATCGGGATCATCTTCTTTGGGCGCTGTAAAAACATAATATTTACACACCTTTTCTCGACGTTTTATAAGTGGCCATGAAGGCAAGTGTGAAATAAAATATTTAGATTTCACGATTTTTGCAATGTTTGTTTCAAAAACGAGATTTTTTGTAAATTTGAAATATAAACGTCAGCTTATTCTTTAAAAATATTTATATTTAAGGACTAGCCTATTTTAGTTGTTTTAATTTTGTATAAAGGGTGGAAGGGATACCGACGATTTAAAAAAACAGCTGTTCCATACATTTTGACCGTGTAGGTATTGCACTTTTGTAGGAAAAAAAAATCGTCGGTTCAGAATGTTGTGCTGAATACTTTTTAGCGTCGGTGTCCCTTGTATTTTTACAGTTAAGTGCCTTTTGTCATATGTATGTACCAAGAAAGTTCTCGTATTTTGGGCCATTTGATTTTCGTCGCAAAATTATGTTCATAATTCCATTGATTCGAACGTTTTCCAGTACCTATTTCTTTTTATGCCCTTTCCGCATACGACAGCTACATACCATCTTCCTGACTCTTCCAATACAACCTAAAAGAAAGAGACAAAACATACGAAGACCATTAACTAAGCAGCTACATAATCCACGCAAACTTTATCGTTTGACGTCAAAACATCTTCATACAAGTTCCTATTTATATCTGTTTCAATGCCAAGCCAAAGCCTGTGTTAGCCTATATTGAAGCCTGTATTACAGCCTATATTCCAGTCTACATTGCCATACATTAAGGTATTAAAACTTCGGTACCGACAGCGGTAATCGGTAATCAATTTACATGGCATTATTGACTACAGCCTGTATACCCGGCTACAAATTATCATGTATTGAAAGTGAATTATTATAATAAATAGGTATGATGTTAGGGAAATTGTTTATATTATGCTAAATTCTAGGTTTCAGTAAACGGCCTATTAGACTTGACATCAGCTTAGCATGTCCTAGGACATACAACGTGAAGTCGGTTACGGTATGCCTACAGACTCACGCCAGAAGTCTCGGCGAGAAGACTAGCTGAGACTTCTCGCAATGAGAACGAGATGGCGAGAAACCAATCACATTCACGCTTCTCGGGTGTTCTCGGGGGTTCTCGGAGTGAGTCTGTAGGGCCCTATAGACAAACTTCAAACGATGCGTTTTAGTCAGTTTTTAAAGCAAGAGTGAACAGGCATCTTCTAGGCTCGCTCGTTACATCGTAGACCTCATCCATTGCTTTCCATCAGGCGAGGTCGAGGAACAACCGACTCTGAAAAAAATCTTAGCAGAGTTTGATTTCTAGGCCGGGCATAGAAATTTGAATACGCATATCAGTTCTTATGATTATTATTACATAAAGGCTCGCTGTTATAAGGTGTTATAAGGTGTACAATATTTAATGCTGGTTCAAATCATAATTCGTCCTAAGTCAACGTCCACCATTCGTCATGCATTCATATAAAAAAAAAGTTTATTGCTTCAACTTAAATAACTTATTCTACATTGTTACAATGGGGAAAATCCTTTTAAGAGAATATTTTGCTTGTATTAGGATGCTCCGCCCTTCCTCGTGTAAACGAATAACTTATATACGAATGCTCAATAACTTAATAACAATTATTATTCTTAGCGTGTCGATGGCAACCTAAATTGTGTCGTCCCAGAATTGAGCCACTAGTTTGGCGCCTTCAGTAGCGTCCATCAGTTCCTGTAGTGAACAATACGAATTTAATTGTTATTAAGTTATATAGTCAGATTTGTTGAATTTGTGTATTGGGAATTTCTCAGTAGCACGCCAGGCTATGAATTTGTGTCCGACTAATGACAATAGGGTCCCCTTTAGCAAGCAAAATGTAGGTGTACCAATCACATCTGCCAACCTTTCAAGTAATACCTACTGGTATGTTACAATGTACTTAAAGCCTCGTTCTCTTGCAGGTGGTGGAACCAATCAACCGTCTTCTGGACTCCGTGCCCTTCGACGCTCTGTTCTACTCGCTGGACTGGCACCCGCCTGACCACGTCTCGTTCATAGACAACGTGCACATGAGAGAGCTCCATCCCTCTAGCCCGGTAAGTCATAGACATTCTTCTTCTTTGCCATTCTGACTAGCGAACATACCATAGCTTTTGTTAGCTATATGGTTCGTCATGAATGTGTCTCCTATCTCTTAACGAGTCTCTCATCTATCAGATTGGCTGTTTAAAAAGTTCCGTATTTGTGATTCGTTCATGCATTTCTATTGAAAAATAAAACATAATTAAAACATCCGACCTCCCAATCAACCCATGTGAGAATATGTACTTTGAAAATGACAGTTGGCGGAAACTATCAAATAGTAAAAGAACATACATAAAATACACAACTATATATGAATAAATAACTGTTTATTTCTAAAATACGCAGCGAAATTCCGCTACTAACATAATGAGTAGCCTACGGTATTTCGTGCTATAAAAGATACCTAAGCTCCAAATTCACAAGCTAGTCCTACCTGCTGTTGTTACGAGTGAAACGAAAAATACTTAATTTATTAGTAGTTTAAACAATTTAATTGGTAGTAAATTAGTACCGTTAATATTTTAATCTGCATGGCGTTGGATAAATTGGTCTAAGAGTTGACTTATGCCCTGGATACTGACGTCACAGGAACATCTGCTGATGTGCGTGTCTTAAAAAATTATGGGTATGGAATGGGAACAGAAAATTTCAATTGCATCTAGGTATGAATTATTTATAGTATTGCATCTATTTTACAGCCATTTTGTCTTCCCGTATATGTTCTGAATGTTGAGATGGATGTGTTGATGGAATGACAAGAAAATTTTTCGTCGGTTATTAAAAAAAATCTGTTGTTCAGTACATTTTGACGTGTAGGTCCCGTTTTGTAGGGAACTGCTGTTTTTTTTTTTAAAAACCGACAAATTTCTATGTGGGGGGGTGGTTCAGAATGTTGTAGTGAACAAGTGGTAACCGGCTTAGCATCGCTGTCCCGTCCACCCTGTATATTAGAGGAAGTTCGAAAGTAGCGCTTGTTACAGAAAAATTTAAAAGAAGTCGTTTTGGTCTTGGTATAGACATGTAATGAGGAGGATGAAACGCATGTGACTAAAGAGTGATGGATATGAATGTTGATGGATAGAGAGAGAGAGAGAGGAAGGCCAAAGAAAAGATGGATGGATTGTGTCAGGAATGTTATGAGAAAGAGGTAAATAATGCCGTGACGTCTGACAGGGGAGAATGGAAGAAGAAAACGTGTTGCGCCGACCCCAAGTAGAATGGGACAAGGGCAGGAAGATGATGATGTTCCGAACTTGAGATTATATAGTACATAACCTCTCGTTTCACTTAACGAACCGAAAATAACAATACACTTAATTCCAGTTTCTTTTTGTAACTGACAGAAAAATGTCTACGCTCTCTACGTCTTTCTTTTCTTACTGCATAGTCCTCATGTGATTTGACCAATGTCTGAACTTTAAAAGAGACAGTGACCTCTGAGTTTGTTTCGGCTGTTTCTTCTCAGAGTAGTCAGATACGAAACACCGGCCCCATCTAGCTTTAAAACAACATGATGTGACGTTTAAAAGTGTTTTTTAAAACCAATTTACAGAAATAAATATGATTTATGGTTTACTCCTCCACTGTACTTTTCTGTTTAATTTCGTCGTGGGATTCAAAACAGTTGAATCGTTTCTCCTGTTGGCCAGCTACGTTACTTCGGTGGTTTTCTGGTGGTTGCCACTACTGATACTGATTATGCCTGTCAGGAGTTGCAATGGCTAGAAAGAGCCTATTTCAATTCATGCTGAAAATAATTGTAAAGGACATCAACCACTTTGTATGGCGATTGGGCTTGAACATGAACATAAATATATTGCAATATTATTGATTTTATTGAGTGGCTTACAGTAGAAAGAAAATATATAAATAAGAAGTTTTGTATCAAATTGGTTAAATAATATAAATAAGTCTTCATGTAAAGCGGGTTCATTATGCGGAGAAATGCTAGGGTTAACGTTTGAAGCGGGTACTGAGTCCGAGAGTGAGCCGGGGCCGTCGTTTAGAAAATCATCAGAATCCATTTTGAACAGCACAAGTCGTCAAAAATAGCTAAAGCGGAAATAATATTCACAATACGATACGAAAAAGAGCGCGAACGCAAAGCGATAAGCGAATAACATTTTGACATTGACAATTTGACAATCGGGTCTGGGTCAGTGTTGCCAGTTCTCTGCACTGTCAGTCGAACACTCGATTTGAAATCGACTCCATCGTGTTATGCTGTTTTGTTTTGCGTAATTCTTTTGGTTATGGACCACGCCGCATTACAATAAGAATCTTCAAGAAAAGCACGTGATAATAATACCCGCTACCAAGACGAACAAAACCCAAACGAACGAAGACGAATTACCAATTACGAGTGATTCTTACTATTTTTCCCCGATATAGGCTAAACGACTTTCAACGTTTGTTCTACGTACGGGTACGCTAAAATCATGGCGGTAAGTCTCCTCTTTGAACAGTGCTAATCAGTAAAAGTCTGACACTCCCTTTTGCTCCACCCTAGAGCGGGAGAAATAAATGGATGATTTTACCACCTCAAAAAAAAGTTGTTCTACGTAAAGTATATCTTTTTATTTATGTAAGGTTAAGATGATGATGGTCATGCTGGTGATGAACCCTCCAACGACCAGAGCAAAGCCTGGTCTTCCAGGAAAACATTTGAATTTTTCGAAGCTCTCGAATCGAAACATCGATACAAAAATATCGATATTATTTTTTCTGTGTTTTTATTCTTTAGGCAACCCTAACTCAACGCACCCCGCACGCCACTGTCACTATACAAATACAAATCAATTAAAAATCTTTTTTATTCGTTTTTAATATTATTTATATTGACACTCCCGAATAGGGACCAATGTTGAGTAAATATTATTACTAAATTATTTATGAATTCCTTATTTCCCAATACGGTTGTTCACGGTTAGCCCATTTTGGTTGATGTCCTTTGTCTATTGAAGCGAATTTCATGAAATTAAGTAGAAAAGTCAGTAGGTCTTAAATAAAGATCTAATCTATCATTTTTACAATTGAAATCTTTACAAGTAAAACTAGTTATTAATAAAGCCTCTTTGAAAAAACGTTCAGGGTAGAAACCAGGATAATAAACATTAAAGCTTGGAGTGGTAAATTGTGCCCTCAGCGAAGTCCTCATAAAAATGTCAATAAAAATTTAATAGTACAAACTTTTTGAGGACATCCGATTGAATTCGAACTTGACCTCGATTTTGTTTTAAGGGCTGTCTCTGAAACAAACTTGTAACATCAAATAACCAAATATAGAACTGTATTCGAAAAGAGTTTTTATCGTTTCACTTTTATAGGCCTTAGATCATGAAAAACGTGTCTGGTATATTTTCATTATTTCGGCATAGTACCGTGTAAATAAAATAAACACGAAAAGTCACCTCTCCATCGGCCTAAGTCGAGCCGTTCGAAATTCTTCGTAAGAATCTCCCTAATGTAACGCGCCGTTATAAAAATAATAATATGGACATTGCCTTGGTTCGGGATCAGCTAGGAAAAATGTGGCGGTGTTATTTAAAATTAGCCCATTTGAAATAAGACTGAAAACCAGTTCTTTATCAACGTCCAAAATAACAACAAAGGACTGGCCCCAAAATGCCCCCCTGTTACCACAGACACCGCTGGGTACACATGGATAAATACATGAATATTCTTTATTAAGTACATCCTACAATAAACATTTAAAAAGAAGATATTACATACATTACATATCACATTATCTTTCCATTTCGTCATAGTTGCAAAAGTATCTATTATTATTTATTATATTGTATTTATAGGATTGTTGTATGTATCTTTGTATTTATATGTATGTAAGTATTTTCCTATATTGTATATTATATTTAAAATAGTTATCTGATTTATGTTTTATGTATTCCATTTTCTCTTCTTCTTTTACACACTTTGTCTACATCTCTTTTTTTAGTATCTCTTTTCGCAGGTATGCTGGAAGAGATTTCATTAGAAATAAGCATTACCTTTGTACTCTCTTTTCTGTACCTTTCTTGATTTCTGTATTTAGTGTGTACATAAATTGTTAAATAAATAAATATTTCAATTAGGGTGGCACAATAGTCGGTCTTATAATAATAATAGTAAAACATTTGTTTTCAAGTGACATGGACTCATAACGTTAGTAACAATTTACTTACAAAACCATGTTAGTATTTAAATAAGATTTAAACAAATGAGTTTTTATTAGCTGGCACGTGCAGCTGACTTAAATGAAACAAGATAGGACAATCCAGTTAGCAATTACACTCAGGAGACTATTGGAGCTAACACGCACTGTGCGCAACAAGGATGCTGCACACTTGCGCCTGATTGAAGCAAATTTATCAATATGCGCGTCCGCGAACAAACCCGAGGCACTGCAGAAGCGTGGCAACCCCAACAGCATCCTGAATGCATTGTTATACTGGACGCGAAGAACATTAACAGCTTTTTGCGTGAAGCTATACCACAGGCTACACGAGCTAAAAGCGACCTTTTTAAAGACAACCTTAGGATGAATTACAAGAAGAAGAAGATACAATATTAGACACATTATCCTGCTTTAAGATCAATGACTGTAAAACACAAATAAAACTTGTTTCGTCGACCCTAAGTAACATGGGACTGTAGCGTCTGTTGAATAAATACCACGTGGAGCAACCGTAGATAGACCTGCTTCGGGGAGACTTGATGAAATCTTTTAATGTGCACGTCTTTCTACATCGTTCTGACATAATTGAATAATCTCAACATGAATGACGTTACCAAGATTTTATCACAATATCTAATTTTGATATAAAGAACTGTCCAAAGACTTTCTTGCCCAATCTTGTCCATAGATATCTTCGCATTGGAATGGGCAACAGTACACAGTACAGAATTTTGAGTGGCAGTGTTGTAGCATCTGACAGGGGAAAGGCTAGGAAGTAAGTTCAAAAACCCTCAGGTGGAATAAGGGTCACCTGTGAATTTAGAAGCTGATTAATAATTATAGCTATCAATACTTATATATAAAGGGGTAAACTTGGTAAGTTTGGATGTAGAGGATAACCTTCGGAACTACTGATCCAATTCTGAAAATTATTTCACTAATGTGAAGTTGCATTATCCCCGAGCGTTATAGGCTATAATTAGTCATAAGAGGTAGGTAAGTAGGTCACAGTATCATAGGCGTGTCATAAATCATTCCTGTGGGATAGTTCCCGACCATAACGCGAGCAAAATCGCGGGCAAAAGCTAGCATTCCATATTTTTTTCTTATGCCAGCCAGCCCTACGCCACATTGCCACGAGTACGTCTACCGTGCGTGCTTGAGCCTCGAGCGCCTGGCATCCACGCATCCCTTTGCGACCCATCGTCATCAATCGATACCCATCGCGAATCGTACTCGATTAGTTATTTATTACTAGCCGCTATTAATAGAAGTACCGCGGTCAGAGTGACACGACTTGGAACAGCTTTGGGGGTGGTTTAATTGGATACTTTACTCACGGTGGCGCCAAATCAAGTCAAGAACAAAAGTCGTTTATTCAAATTAGGCTTCGAGTCAGACATGTTGTAGAATGTACTTTAATGTATTGGTACACGAGCAGTGTATCAATTATACTGTACAACACTTAATAATCATTTATTAATCAGTACCTTTTGGACGTCAGAAATTAAATAAGAAAGCCCCCAAAACGCCCGCCCTTCGCCACTTCCTAATGTTTTAGTTAGGAAGAAGAGCTGGCGGAACAACTCAGCAACACTCTCAAGCAACTTGAAAACCAATATCTCTCTCCCTTTCTTTGATCCAAAGGTTGTCTAGGTGTGAACACCCCGCCCATTGCGTAGCCTCTTCTTTGCCAGTCTTTCGGGCTTCTGACGACCCGTAACGATTTTCAAAGATCTTGGAATGACGGACAGGACCAACGACTTAACGTGTTTTATTTTATGTAAGGGATAGTCGTCCGATCCAACCACAGACCGACCTTAACAAGCTCAGCTTAACCTCTAATCGGGTACCGCGACTGTAGATGGCTAGAGGCCTAGAAAAAAAACTATCAAGTTTGAAACTGTATATAAGGGTAGACGATCCTAGCCTATTTGCATGTTTTTAAAGCAGATTTAAACGGCGCCTGAACTGGGAAAAGAAATGTGGGTCGTCCAGCGGCGAGATAGGCAGACGATATAGTTGCCATCGTGAGAAAATCCTGGATGAGACTGGCACAAGACCGTGGAGCTTAGCACAGGCGAAGATAGGCAGACCTAGCAGTGGGTGAATTCAGGCTGTAGATGATGCAAACTGTTTTCTTCGATTACTTATTTCAGTTTGATACCGTTCCTGTGGGTTATTACCACGACCATTATACGTGGGCTTCGAAACGTGGCAGAGGGATTTGCAATCGTGAATTGTTTTAGAATAGGCCTGCCGCTTAACTGCGACGGGAGGCAGCGGCAACGACCTGAACACCTCGCCCGCACCGCGCATCAACCTCGGGCACCGTCTCATCCAAACTTTATCATTGTAGCTTACAGGAAAATGCATCTTCTCATCTTGTTGATAAATAATCTACGAATCATCGTCAAGGAATGTGTGTGTCGAAAACGAGAAGCCTCTTACTTCTACTTGCTCATGTTATTAATATTTTCTACTGACTTGCAGGTATCAGCCGACAAAGCCCAGGCGTATGACACAGTAGTGTTCGCGGGCCCCCCGCCCATGAAGCAGCGCCTGTGGCCGCGCCACTGCGTGCAGGACACCTGGGGGGCAGAGCTGCATAAGGACCTGAAGGTAGGTAGCTCAACACCTGGTGAACAACCATTAAGGAGCTATGGAGTTCTAGAGGATAATGGAATGTGGAAACGTGTCAAAATAATCATCTACCTAGCTCTTTCCCAATTAAGTTGAAGTTGGCTTCCAGTGTTACCCCAAATAGCGGAATACCAGCATTTTAAAATTTACTTCCACAACCCAGTTACCTATTGGGAAATACGATAAGATTCCCCTTGGTAGACCGATCACAACCCTCCTAATTTTGACAAATACATTTCCTTTCGTTGGCAAACAAATGGAAAAAACAACTTAATCAGTTGAATTATCGAAATTAAAAAGACAATGCGTATGGCTAGGAAGGATGTGACTGCTGAGATGACGAACAATAGAGAAGTATGGAAGTAGAAGAAATGCTGCGCCGACCCCAAATAAATTGGGACACGGGCAGAAGAATGATGATGATGATGTGTGATACGCAATTAGGCTGCTATGGTGCTTTCTCTGAGTGTACAATAAAGCATAACGAAACTTATTAAAATGAATCTCAGACGTCATGCATGTAGGTAATCTAAATCATAGCAAATCGAATTGTCATCAAACTTTCCACCAGTTTCCGATAAGCTTATTACTCTACTTCTTTAGAAATTTTCATCTGGTTTTTGCACAAGACTAACATTTTTTTCATCCCTTCAGATTATGGAAGGCGCAGTAAAAATCTACAAAGGGACGAACCCGGAAGTGGACTCATACTCCGTCTTCTGGGACAACAAGAAGTTGACAGACACCAGCCTCAGCAACCAGCTGCGTCTGCGAGGAGCCTCTGACATCTACATATGTGGCCTGGCGTATGACGTGTGTGTGGGTGAGTAACACATCATCATTCTAGTGGTAACTTTAAAGGAACCATCAGAAGCTTATGCTGGGTAATACACACTGCCATCTATGACCCAACCCTACCAGAGCCAACGCGCATGCCTTGCCATTATAAAGACGAAGCTGAAATGTCTCGACAAAAACTTTTTTGCAAAAAAAAACCGACTTCCAAAAAAAACACAAAAAAAGTGGAAAATAACTTTACTTTCGGAAGTCGGTGACTATTGTTTGTTTCATTGACTTTTTTGCCACCGACTTATTTTCCACTTTTTTTGTGTTTTTTTTGGAAGTCGGTTTTTTTTTGCAAAAAAGTTTTTATTTTACCCTTTTTAGTTATCGTATCACACACAAATCCTTGTCAAGTATCAATTTCGCAATTTCTTTTACTTGGATGACATTTTTTCCAGCTATTTTGATTTCAAAACCATACTGCTGAACCGATTTTGATGAAATTTCTATGGGACCAATCGGGAAGTAGATCCATTCAGATAAAAGAAGAATTTTTGAAATCGGTTCATAAATGACGGAGATATGAGGTAACAAACACAAAAAAAAAAGAAAAAAAACATACAACCGAATTGAGAACCTCCTCCTTTTTTTGAAGTCGGTTAATAAACGTGTACACTTCAACCTGGAATACAGCAACACTTCTTTGCATCCGAAGTAGGTAAAGCGGTAGTGCTTCCACGGGCGAGCTCCTTTCTATAGAGCTCTACTACTTACTGGCCATTGGCTGTAACGCTATTGCTCTGCTTAGTGTTACGAGATGAATACCAGTATATTTTGACATACAGGGTGTAAGAGACACCTATCGGTAATTAAAAAAAAACTCTGCTCCAAAAATTTTGACCGAATAGTTTTGTAGGAAACAGCTGTTTTTTTTTTAATAACCGACGAAAATTTTCTATATGGGTTCAGAATGATGTACTGAATACGTAGTTACCGTGTTAGCGTCGGTTTCCCTTCCACAGTTTGTACTTAGTGCTTATTTTTCCACAACCCAGTTAGGTACTGGTAACACGATACTTCTTGGTAAGACTAGTTGTCAGACTTTTATTTCTTAGCCACGTGCATAACGCTGTTGTTAATATTATGATATATATACTTTGTGTGTAGGAGCTACAATAGCCGACGCTTTGGCCATCGGCTACCGTTCGATCCTGATCGAGGACGCATCGCGGGGCGTCGACCTCGCCGACATCGAGAAGACCAAGTCCACCATCGTCAACAATAACGGCGTTATTGTTAATTCTGATGAGGTAAGGGTACTTTGTTTCATTATCTTCGTTCCTCATTCTCATCTCACTTAAGTAAGGAAATAAACTAAAGTACACCTCCAAGGAAAAGTATGCGCTTCGGCAGTTACCTCGAACTCGTAATGTTGAGATCTAATATAGAGGCGTCACCATCCATTACACATTACATTGCGTACTTGCTTATAGTTAGACAATTATAGACTAACAACTTGAAACAATTCCAATAAACGATGAAAAGAATGTTATTGCACTGCTACAAAACGCGGCAAGGCTAGTTAGTAGCGTCGCCACTGTGGAGGGTGTCCCTGTGGTGCGACGTTCGTGATAATTTGGAAATAACGAAGATGACCAAAGCCCCTGGTTAAAGTATGTATATTTAACATTACACCTTTTCTCCGAAGAAGTAAACGGAAGTGATGATAAACGTATGGTCTTCTGAGACTGCATTTCGGCCATGGTAGACAATCTGTCTGAAATTAGCCAGCGACACAGAAAATATACAGGGTGATTGATTTAACGTGGACAATATATTGAGGGAATGAAGTACTCATAAATTAGAGCAACTTTTAATGTAGGATTAACTATGAAATATGGTAAAAATTCTGCGAGTCTGTCTGTCGAGTGATCAATAATGTAAGGAGCAGCTGATATGTTTTTTGCGATTTCATGTTCGGTGTCATAGTAAAAGTTGTTCATTTTCATGTGTACTGCATAACACGCCCCCAATTATTATATTGCGAGTAATAAATGATACACACGAAAACGAATACAAATACCAAACCATTATTTTTGTCAGTTTAACCTACACAATCTGTCAGTTGTCACAATTAACACACTTCAAAAGTCCGATTTATGATTAACTGCGAATATAACAATGATTCATATCTAAATTACAGGTGATAGCAATGGTAGAAGGCCGCGATCGACGACCGGAGTTAGGCTACAAACTGGCCATGGAGCTGAAGAACGCCATGGAGGACAAGTGAGGACCTAAACCAACAGCTTACGTTAATTAGCACGGATTATTTCTTTATTTATTGCCTTTCATGCCATTAGGAAAGTGTTAAGACCGTGTCCTATACAAAGCGATCGTCGTTCGTTTTTTTCGGCAAACCTGTGCGCGGTCGCGACAGCGCGGACTGGTTTTCCGAATAAAAGCGTGACATATGAACTTGGCCTATTGCTTTGGTTAGGACGCGGGGTAAGTTTTCGCGATCTCAAGTGATTAGAGAAATGTATTTGTCCAAGAAATAGACAAACTGTGTCACTTCTTAACCGATTCGTTGCGGATGGCACGTTTCAGTGCCATCACTTCTTTTTAAGTGTGGCGTCAGGCACGGATATGTGTCATTTTGAAATCGATGATAACTCCTTCAATTAAGTTTTATGGAAGTTTTACCTGAAACCAAACTATCTTCATTTTTCACGTATATTAAGCTCGTAGCCTTCGTTTCTGGATACTGTAATATTTTTAAAAAAAGAAGAAGTGAAATAACGGCTAGAAGTTAGTGAAATTAGGCATCGCAACGAATCGGTTAAGTGTATATTGAGACAGTGATATTCGACAGCGTATTGTCGACAGCGTCAATTGTTCCTGCCAGTGAATTCTGGCCTCCTGTGACTGTCGAGGGTTACCGACTCCTATCAAATGTGCCCTTAACATATTCCTTGAGTTCACGAAAGTACACGTTGGTCCGTCATAATTACTTACTTAGTAACTTATTTATTTTATTTACAAGCTAACATTTATTACAATGTTGCCAGCATGGTTTTTATTTTTGCAATGGCAACATTGGTCACACAAGTTTAGTGTTTCTCAAAATTCGTTAGTGTTAGTTCGTTTTTGGCTGTAAAATAGTTGAAACTATAGTGATAATAAAATTCCGCTAAACCTAGTGAACAAAACAAATGTACTTATAATAATTTTATGTAGATAATAGTTTACTAGATTCGCTTAAATTTTGTATTTTATTGATGACTTATCAACCAACTCGTCGCTTGTGACAATAACAGATGCACAAGTCAATATTCAAGGACAAGCAACTCTGGCCGAGGTCAGTCCATGGTACTCGTCCATGGACCGTTCATCATCCGATCAGCAACTTTTTCCCTTTCTGTAATTAAAAATTGTAGCTCACTAAAGTGAGTGGTCCAATCGCACGTTAAAGTGCTTCCGATGAGAACGAATGCGGATGCTTGCGACCTCTCGCTCCACCAAATGAAGCCTCCACGTGACAGAACGAGACGTAGATACTCATAAACGCTAATATACTGGTTGTGGAGGTTAGATAAGATCGGAGGATAGATCATCAGTGAAATACAAATTATAAGTGAGTATCTGAATGTATTTTCCTCCTTCTAGTATATTACAGGTCGGTACTATAAGTACTTATCCTATATCATTATTAATATTAACGCGTAGTACAAAATCTTACTAGAACATACTTAAATAACGTTACTTAACTAGCAAATTTAACTTATATTCAAGTGTTTCCTTCACTTTTGGGGCTGCCAACATTAAAAATGATTTTTTTTTCATAGTCTTAGCAATACGTGTCTAATGCACTTTTAGTGACAAAAAGAAAATGATTAACTTTAGAATTAAACTTTTAGGTTTTTCGTTTTATTCAGTTAATTTATTTAAAGTGCGATTGGTGGTATTCACTTTTCCAGTGTTGTTATGTTTTTTATTAATATTAATGTTACGGTAAAAGTATAAAGCACCCAAAATACAATTAGGCTAATTAAATTATTTATTTATTTTAGTGTATCACAAAATTCGTTCCTAAACTTTGGCAACACAATTTGATCCTAAATAGCGATAGCTATAATTGTACAACAATGTTGCAACAATAAAAAATTTACGCACTTGTAACAATTACTAGAATTTTAAAATGTAGGTACTAAATAGAATGGGTCATAATGAATAAGAATAAATCTTTTAATATAAAACGTGTAAAATATAAAAGATGCACGACTGCAGTGAAATCGCGACATATAAATATATTTATTTAATAAAAAAATATATTACGGTGGATTATTAGAAATCTCATATTTGTCATGACATTGTTTTTTTTTTAATTCATTAAAAATAGTCATGTCCCTTTTGTTCAGAACAATCTTTGTTAGTTTTGTTTCAATAAATTGTCAATAAGGCTGTGTCTTAACCAAAGCGATCGTCACGCAAACACGCGTCTGCAGCTTTCATTTTGTTCGGCCGAACGAAACCGAACTAGTTGCGCCGACTGAGGGGCGCCTTCTAGTTCTCCAAACAAATAAGTGACATATGAACGCGATGACGCGTCTTTACGCGACCGTGACCGATCGCTTCGATTAAGACACGGGGCTAATGATTTTGTTCCAGTGTTTGTTTTTAATAATTTATTTGAAACTTATGTTAGTTTTAGGTACCTAAGGTAGACGTAAGTGAAGGTATTCGTTTATAAGAATATTGCACTTTCATTAACAAAAGAAGATTTATATTTTAATTTTGACCAAAAAAATGATACATTTGATTACATGACATAGTCAGTATAACCTTCCCTCTGTGAAAGAAGACGTGGGCCGAAATGGACCCACGCTTGCCCACTACAGGTTTGTAGATGTCACATGGGCATCCAGGTCAATAAACAATCTTCTTTTTTGTAATGAAAGCGTAAACCAAACCTAAACATTAGAAAAACCAGAAGAATTGCATTTTATTTGCATTCCTTCTAATAACGCACCTGTTTAGACATTCCTGTAGATTTAACTAAATAAATAAATATGTGGACGATGGATTGTACCGAAACTTTGACATATCTTCAAGCTTAGCACCTGCAGGGTAGACAGTAAGGTAGGTAGTAGTCAAATAACACTATTATATTAATCAAAATAAGGGTTTTATCATACAAGGGATTTTTTTTTCGCAATTGATGGGACATAAATCAATGTCTCACAGGCCTACTCTCCGTGAGAGATAGTGCGCCGTAATCCAGCAAGCGGGCCCAGTGCGGTTGGTTATCATGTCTTTGAATTTTTAGTTCCAACACAAGTTGGCCCACATTTTTTTCATTTGAAATCGCTTGTAATGATAAATCTCAATATGCAAAATATTTTTGGTGCGATCCTTCGTGATTTTAATCGATTCAGATTGTGCGCCGTCCTTGTCTGTCATTGTGTGTGTGAAGGTGATGGAATGATCTGTCGATTAAACTATGTGCAGTGATATTCATATTTATTATGAGTGTGTGGCTTGTTTATTTATTAATACTGACATTGAATATAATTAAAATATTTTTTTATGATTAAGTACAAATTGTATAAATATGGATCATTATCGGCTGAAAGAGAATGAGAGGAGCTGGTGGCTAAATAATAACAGCCGCTCGGGTCGATCTTTAGGTTAAGCCGCGCTTGCCTCCCGAGTTTCCTCCGTGCCTGGGAAAGCACGTTAAGCCGTTGGTCCCGACTGTCATTTGTAGATCTTTGACAGTCGTTACAGGTAGTCAGTCAGTGGCCCGAAAGTCTGACAACCAGTCTTACCAAGGGGTATCGTATTGATTGTTTGTGGAGGTCCAAACAGTCGCTCCATGTATTCAGCTGCACCGGTAAGACTGGAATCCGACCCCAACATAGATGGGAAAAGGCTCGGCAGATGATGGTGATGATCCTGGCCTTCACGCAACAAAATGTAGACCGTATTCGTCTACGGTCGGCTCATACCGTCATAATATATTAACCAAGCAGCAAATGCGGCTGCCTTCCCAGGATGTTCCTATTTTTGTTCTGCTGTATAATTTTAAAGCATAAATCACAAACCTTATTGAATACTACAGTTCTATAGGTATATGAGAATGAGAAGTATTATAATCAACAATAGTGTAGTTCCAAATGTGCATTTAAATCTCAGTATTGTTAATTGAATACCTTGACTAATATAGGATCCCGAAACTGCAACAAACTGTTATTTTGTTCATGACATCACATAAGTATAAGTTCTCTTGTTTTCATGTAATAGGTACACTTCCCGAATCGCAATGGCAGACCGTCATATTTGAATAATTTTATGACACAATAAAATCTAGTTATGTATTAATAAATGTGTTTAGGTATTTTATAATAACTCATTTATTCTTGTTTTGTGGAAGTTGTGCCTATTTATTTATCTTATTTTGTTTCTATAATGAAAATTCTGTAATATTTATTATTGTCAGTGTTAATAAATCCTTGCTGAGTGATCGTCATCAGTTGCCTTATTTTACTAGATGTGATAGCTTACAGTAAATTGTTCCTGGATTTGTGAACTGAGCACTCAATATAAATATTCAAAGATTATGCTTGTTTTATTTTTTAAACAGTTCAAATTACAAGCTTAACTAATATAAAATCTCGCTTCACGCCTGCATTACCCGAAGGGCTAAGCAGAAATGTATAAATGCTTAAATGGCTCAGGTCCTCGGTTTGTGTTTGCGACCACTGAGGCAATCGGGTAAAACTAAACAAATGAAAGTCGGTTTAAAAAAGGACATTATTTATTTTCCAACACCACTTTGTAGAAAACTCTCACAACAGATTAAAATAGGTGCATCAAACTTATCTACAATAAAACCATCACATTATGTCTCTTTGGGACAAAGCATAAATATAAAAAAAAAACAATATATATAAATACAAGGATTATCACTCACATTCATCTTGAGACCATAATGAAAATTTAACACAAAAACATTACGACAAACAATTTAATAAGACTATTAAAAACTACAAATTGAGATAAAGAAAAAAAACATAAATAAAACACAGCATGCACTTAAGTGCGACAGCCTGTGTGATATCACTTTCATTCTCTAGTCTAAAAATCCTGGTTACAAAACAAATCTACCCATCCAATTTTTAAAACATCGAGAAAAAAATTAAGTAATTAGATACTTTATCCATATTAATGACAATTAAAAATTTCTTAATGTGGGTAATTAAAAGTCAATCACATAGCGCAAAACATTGTTAGTAATTAATATTAACAGGAACATTTTAAATTAATATGAACAATTATTATTTAATCAACATTATTTTATAAATTAACTCTGATTCATGCTGAATTTCAATTTAACAAATAAATTGCAAAAGTCATTGAAATTAATCTGACAATAATTTTCAGATCACGTTAGTTAAGTTGAGAAACTGGTGTGATAACCATAGTTAACAACTTTAAACATTGAATAGAATATACATATAACAAGATTATCACATTGGTGTAAAGTACAGTAAAGCCGGTGATCTAACATTAACAGGACGTATTATACCTAGAATTGAGCTAATTATGTATTTATAATACTATAAATATTTATTTATAGTGGACGTAGCTCTGCCATAATGAGCCTTCCCACAATCTCATTAATTCATTTAAATACGTCAAAGTAATCCAACATTGCAAATGTGGTATTTTACTATTCAGTAAAATCATTTGAATATACAAATACATCCAAAACGTACGCTCCAAATTTTGTTGACAATGAACATACTTAATTTTTTGTTTTCTTCTACCCGCTGATATAATTAGTAGGTAATAAGATTTATTGTTCTCATGTAAGTGACGATTGTCTTAACGAAAAATAAAAGTTCTTTAAACCAAAAAGTGTGCTCAGAATGAATTTAAAATTAATGTACTATCAAAAATTTGAGTAAGGGGAATGATATGACAGAAAAAAGGAGTAAATGATAGTGTGATGGTTGACAGAGGAGAGAGGAAGAAAAGAACGTGTTTTGCTGACCCCAAGTAACATGGGACAAGGGCAGGAAGATGATGATATACTGTCCAAAATCTTACAATTACTTGGATATGGATTTGCACATTTTGTGTATAGGATTGCACATTTTGAATATGGGTTTGCACATTTTGGCAGAACTACGCTCAAGTGTTCGAGCATAAATATATCACATTTATCACTTTATATCGAAACGTTATAAGGTTCATAATTTATACTCCTACCTACTTATAACAATCTTATCACCCAAATTCTGGTAAGGCCCCATTTTATCTATGAAAATCTAAATACATAAATAATGATATGTACAAATACATATTAATATTATTGTAAACTAAATTCAATTGTCATTTGTTACAAGCAATTGAGCAACTATTTAGCAGAGTACTTTTAAACAAGAAAATATTAAAACTAAGCTATCAAAAAAATGAGTTGTCATTCAATAAATTAAATACTAAAATAGATTATTATGGTGTAAACATGCATTGAAGCTGATATTTCGAGCACTATTTTTTATTTGTGCAATAAAACCTATTTGCCTCACGATGGCCATTATTTTGTTCTTTTAAACGTGCAGAACTTTCTAAATGCTAAAAATCTCGAAAATTAATATCATTATGTTTGGCTCTCCCGAAATATGTATTTCACGAGCTCTTTCACCAACCAATTCTTATTGTAAGCATTGCTTTCTTTTTTTTAAGTACTGCTAATTTCGGCGATAACAAAATAAATAAAGAAAGTACTTATTTACAAACCAAAGAAGGAAGCTTTGTTATGCTAACTTGGGAGCCATCATAAATTACTATCACAAAATAATCTTCAAGTACAAAAAGTCAAAAGGTTAACATAGTTTATAATTTTACATGAACTAGAGCATTTTTCATACAAAGACATTATGCATGTTTCATATAACTTGATGGTCTAAAAATGCTGTTTTCGAGCTTTATTTGAATAAAGAAAAGATCTGATCTGAACAGTAACATTAGTCTGAACGCATTTAATATTGTGTTTACACATGACCGTAAAATAAAAAAAAATTGAAATATACATACATAACCTTTTCAGTGATATGTAACATTAGATAAAACTTCTTTGCTAAGCTTTTGTGCGATGAACTCTAGGATCGTGAACACCAGTTCCCTTCGACTTGCCATGCAGCCCATGAGGATCTGGAAGGCCCTCACATAGTCAACTGGGTCCAGTCTTCGGAGGTAGTTAAATACAATGTACAGTAACTCATTTAGCTTCTCTTTGACAGTTTCCCATAGTTCTCGGAGTGATATGACCGCTGTAATAAACAAAGAAATAATTATTTGATCGGCATACTTGGGATCTTGAGTTTGTAAGATTCTGTAAAATGTTAAACCATTCAGATTGCTTAAAATAGTTGAGAGAGAATATGTTAGTTAGCTCAAAAGGGGTTGAAAGGTTTTTGTATAAAGTGTGGCCTGCTTCATCTGCCACTGCCTGCTGCTATATTGTATAACGGGCTGGTGTCTGCAACTCCACATCCAAAGCGCGTATTTTGCGTACGGAAAGTACTGCCTGCTGCTGCCTCGCAGATGTTATTTGTTTATTATACAAGGAAACTTTACTTACTTGATACTCCAAGTCCTGTGGCTCCACCAATACCGGCACCCAATGCTGCCCCGAGCCTACCCCCTGCATATCCACCCATGACTCCACCAGCGACGGCCAGAGCAGTCGTCAGTAATGCAACATTGTTGTCCCATACTATACGGATCTCGAATGCATCCGCTACAGAGAAGATAAGAACAGAAAATAAAATTTAATTACAAGTACAAAAAATTGAATTTTATTATATGTTTGAGCCCTAGAAAATTACCAAAAAAGAATATTTGACACAAAAATTATTACTACAGTATAACATCACGCCTGTTTTTCTGCAAAGAGTTATGCACAGGTGTACACACATATTTTTTTAACTGTTTCAGTGTCATGTTATAGGGGGCAAGCATATTCTCATCAACTAGGCTCAGTTCTAGACTCCAGGCGCCTACTGAACAATTCCTGATGGAAAAACCTCAATTTGCCTGACCTGAGAATCGAACCTGGGACATCACGCTTAGCAATAGCGCTTGCCACCACTAGACCAATATTTTGAATGTTTACTTCAACCTAGGCAAATATGGGGGATTTTTTTTAAATCATAAAACATCATGGGTTTTTATATAAATGCAGACAATTTGTTTTTAAGAATTACACTGGTAACAGACATATTCAATCTTCATTCTTGTTTGTTATGTTGCTGAGTTCACAAACTTTCTTATCATCAAACAACTTTGTTATCACATCTTATAATTGTATTTTTGGCAACTGGAATTGCCGACGTAATAAGTATTTTGTCCTGGCATTGTCCACATGGTAAGATAATATTAATAAGATTATGGCATTTACTAAATGAACAACAGAAGAATTCTTAATTTAATTTAACTTAAAATAAGTTACATTTAGTGATAGCGAAACGGGCACTGTTTCTTTGTAACATTATCATCAAATGTGTTATCGAAACTCAAACAGTAACAACGGACAATCGTAGTGGAGAACTTGTTGCAAAAGGTATTCATTATTATTTAACCAAAGATCGGTATTTCCACGTATAATATTTCGACATGAGCAACAATGTATAAAAACTTGACGAGCGTGTAACCTTCGTGAATAGACGACGGTAAACTCAACTTAAAATAAAATAAATTACTTTTATAATTTGCTTACCAATTTGTAAAAGTATTTGTTCAATCCAAATTCTGTCAAATCTCAGTTCACGTTCAGTATAAGCTTGCATTTGCATATCCATTTTGTATTTTAAACGATTATTTGTCGTGTGTGAATACTGTTAATAATTACGAAATTAATCAAACGAACTAAAATACAATTCCTTGGCAAGTAAACAAAAATATTACAAACGTCACTGCTGGGCCCTATGACGTAAATAAAACAGATTGAAAATTATTTACGTTCCGATTCCGATTATGTATAGGTGGTTTGTGGTCTGGACAGAACGGCGCTTGAAAACCGATTGATTGGAGAGAAGGTCTCTACTTTATAATGTTATCGACTGAGATAATGGAAATCTACTTACGGCATTATGCTAATTATATGATTACTGTTATCAGTCATGAATACCAAAGCATACATTAATTATTCAAGACAAAAGTTTCATTCCTCGGTTTGGTCATGGTAGGACTTGGCATAAATCCAAACAAATCTAAAATATCTGAATTTCTTGGCTTTGACTCACTATTATTACTATCACCCAAGTAAACAACAACATTCATTCATTTTTCATACCACAGGAACAAAGAGGTGCTTTGATTTTCAGAAAAAAAAAAGGAATCTTTTGCATATTTTTCTTTTTATTAGTGATTTATTTAACAAGGGTGTTGATTACGAAAATGTTCTTTTGAGTTGCAGTTCACTTGATGAATAGATTTTATCAATGGGTTGACTGATTATTATGTAGAATTGTAGACCATTTGAATACTTCATTCATACACAAGGCTACAGGATCTGAGTGTAGGCAGCTCTCACTGCATACGTCTAGTGAAAGCTAAAAGACTGATAATACTACATTGTGAAAGTACCTTTAGGCTAGCTTTCTTAATTATTACTTACCAAAATGACAATCATACAGAAGTTCTGGGGATTTCCCTTAAAAGTAATCCATACGGGTAATTAACCTTATTTCCATCTCGATAAGGTTCAGTCTTTTGGTATCAAAACAGGGTATTCCCCTATAATAATTTTGGTAAGGTTAAGTCTTCGTATCTGTGGCACGATTAGATAGGTAACTAAATCCTGTACTGATATACAGAATTATTTCCGGTAGGTACTAAATTAATAATTATAAACAATCACTTTAATATGTCCTTAAAGGTACTATAACATTGCTATGCGATGAACTATTCAGGCATCAAAATTACTACCTGTAATTATTTAAACTTCATGTACAAGAGTGGTACATAAGCGGACTCAATGCCACAAGGCAAAGGCAATTATGTAATGTATGTAATGTAGGTATTCTGTAAAAGTTTAAATTGTGAAGAACATAAATTAGGATACTCGCACTCGCACGGTACTTGCATGAACTCCGAAGCGTTCGAGTGAGTGGGTTTTGTTTTTTCCTGATCGTTTTATCAGTAAACCACCACAAACAAGTATAAATAGAAACTTGTAGTCTTTGTTAGATAAAGGGTAGGTATAATGATCCTATTCTTTACAAAGACGTAATGATGATGATGTGTGTATTTAATGCATTTACTCGAAGGATGTGACATAAGTACGGATCGCGCGCGTTTGTTCGAAGAAAATGTGTAAGTTTGCAGTTCTGCAAGCGTTCTCCGACAGTCGTTTCTCCTTTGGACTGATCACCGACAGGACGATTCGTTTTTGAGAGATTCGTGGATAGAACGTTTCACTTATGGATGTTTCGCCGACAAAATGGTTCGCATTTGTTTGTTCCGACGACAGGACTTTTCAACAGACTATGGAATATTCGCCGTCAGATCGTTTTGTCTGCGATTGTTTCGCCATGGCTTTTTCACTATTTAACTACAAAGCCACCAAAAAGCTACTAGCTTGCTACAAAGACATGAAGAAAGAAAATGTTTTAATGTAGGACCGCCTTTACTTTTAATGAATGGTATTTATCTATTACCTAACCATATTCTTCTATTTTGTTATTGCAAACATTGGGGATTGTTAATTTGCGAAGGATATTCGTATCATTTAAATAAGAGGCGTGATAATAACTATTACTGGAGATGTACGAAAAAAGACAGTACCTACTTACTTGGTGTAATGTATCTATTAATTCTTTGCTTACAACCAACAATCAACACATTTTGCTGTCCCAAAATCGTGATTATATGCACTTACCCAACCCTGAAAAATGTATTGTAATGATGTTAAAGGCTAATCTATACTAATATTATAAAGCTGAAAAGTTTGTTTGTTTTTTTGGTTGTACGCGCTTATCTCAGGAACTACTGGTTCGATTTAAAAAATTCTTTTGGTGTTGGATAGCCCATTTATCGAGAAAGGCTATAGGCTAATAAACATCACGCTGCGACCAATAAGAGCGGAGCATTAATCAAAAATGTTACGCAGACGAAGTTGCGCCGGTCAGCTGGTTCACAATAAAATGGAATTTAACATACCTACCTAACTGTCGAAATTTGGGTGTGCTGTACACATCTGCATATCCCCTCAGAGCAGACAGGAGTGATGTTATGTTATGATATTGTGTAAACAATTAACATCCAAGCGAGTGCAGCAATCACGTCAGATTTGCTCTCCATTTTTGAAGAGTTCCATTGTATATTTCCAAGCATCAGATCTTCACCAAATTTAAACGAGACTACCGCGGAATAAATTCTTTCAAACAAAAAAGACTCCTCGAAATCAGTTCACAATTACTGGCAAAGATATCGCTGAACAATTACCTCCTCCTTTTGGAAAATGGTTTCGTTCAATCATTGAATTACAGCCAGTTATCGCCTGTTTCCGGTGCGTGGCGATCAAGACGTAAGAGGCGTTCGATATGACTGTTGAAACTAAAATGACGTAATTAAATAAGTAAGTACCAGAAGCACCTACTCGTAAATTACTGCGTACAGTAGAGAAGGTATAGGTTCTGCTTAATGGTCCTTTCCCACCAAGCGAAAAATGCTCGGGCACTTTTTTCATGCCATGAATAAAGGACTGTATCAATCAGTCGACGCAAAGAAAGCATCTTCTCGCGAGGATGTATTCAGTAACATCAAAAAATTCACTAAGAATTTTTCACATGCTGGAAACGCACCCTAAAACATTGAATATTTGAGAATCACGTGTCAATGTGCTCATATACCGTATACGCTTATCTTCGAAACCACCTCCAATTTCAACCCGAAAGGTGGTGACAGGCGCCGTGCGAACAAGGGCGGATCGCTTGTGTTACTACAGGTTTCTTCTTGACTTTGTTAAGCAGACATGGGACAGGTCAAAACATCAAAGTTGCATTTAAACTGGCTACCTACTTTAAGGTAAATGAAAACAACTAATATTGTCAAGAGTATTTATTACATTTAGCGGCATTCTTTATTATCCTTTAATTAAATAATTATACATACACTTAAGATATCAATTTACTGCATAATTATAAATAGAAATACAATGCTAATACAAAACGCTTATGTCTATCTTATAAATAAATCATCCATCATTCTATAAAGCAATTATTCTAATTATATAATTGACCAGACATTATATTATGCACTTTTGTTATGTACTTAATTCCTAATAAGTCAAACTTCATTATTATTACTGTCACGTTCCACATGACAATATTATCTTGGTAACACATTATTCATATTAATTAGTCAAGTTTAGCAAGTAGGTATGTCAGTAATTTTCGATATAATTTAATATAAAAATATACTCAACAAAATCATTCATTAAGTCAAAATTTATTTATTAAAATACTCTGTCTTCATTCAAATGAAAGTAATAAAATTATTTACCAGTAAAATTGCTCATATACATAATTTAAAACATTACCACTCAATATTGGGTGAACCATCTATTTCGTGACACCACGGGCACCAAGAATATTATTATTATTAAGCAGCACTAATGCTTGATAGAATCTTCTTGCCAAGGATTCCAGAAGCAGTGTTCAGGATGATCATAGCGAGTTGGGTCTTGTCTCCAGGCTGGGTAAGGAACATGGCCGCTCGCTGGTAGTCCTCCAGACCCATGCCGGCTAGGTAGTCATACACTATGTCAAACAATTCTGACAGTTTGTTCCTGATGTCCTCCCAGATACTTCTCATGGAAACGGCTAAAACAAAGAGAGAAATTGTTTTGAATTTTTGTGAGGGTAGTTGCACAATTTGGGGAAAAAAAATGAATTTTCTAAATTAAAAATGGGTTAATCAATAATGGTTCAGTAACAAATACAAAGTTGATGATGTAAGCCTTTGTAAGGTCAGCTGGCAAAACATGAGGCAACCCGCCTTCATTTGTTGGATGACTGGTGAACTATTACATTTGCAACTGGTTAAAAACCTAAAAAATGGTATACCTATTAAGTGATAATTGGTATTTCTTAATTCTTAAAATATTTGTTGAAAGAAGATGATGAATAACAATATTTTTCAGGGAAAATACAAATAATCTACACTAAAAAATAAAATTAGAAAATTATAATCTATTCGTTCATGACATACAGTCATGAAAACCAATAGCCTTGATAATAAGTACCTAGATATTGTAATCAAACTCACCAACAACGCCAAGCCCGCAAGCACCCCCAACTGCGCCGCCTAGTGCAGCCCCTATTTTCCCGCCATAATGTTTTCCAATAAGGCCCCCGGCTATCGCAAGCCCCGTCGTCACAAGCAAGGCCCCCTTCGCCCTCTCATCGTTCATAATCACGCGGAAGTCGAATAAGTCGCTAATAGTCAGGATTATATTCTCGATAGACGTAGGATCAAAGGGCAAAGCGGCGGCGGCGTTGCTACTGCAGGAACCACCGCGGGTACACACCTGCTCATACCCTGTGTCGGAATCAGAACCCGAATCGTAATCACTCATTTTAAATAATTAAACTTGTTTTACACAGGATTACATGAAAGAACTATCAAATAGCGACTGGTATGAAGCGATTAACACTGATCAAAGAAAAACTGAGACAGGGGTTTTTGTGAGTTTAAATGATCACTCGTGCGACGACTGATATTGAATGAAATAATTTAAAAATAATTCAACAAAGGTGACGGTATTTACAGAATTTTTGAAGCATAGACAAGAAAGGGGGATATTCTCGTTATAATGACGAGTGTTGTAATGGTTTGATCCATTTGGTCTCTTCTAATCGCGCCGTGTTAGCACGACGTTACGGCACTACTACCCGGATGTAGGGTTAAAGATCAATGTTTTATTTTTGGAAAAAACTCCAGACATTTGGAGCATGTTGCAGACTTTTCCTTCCTTTGAAATACGTACCATAATTTTAATTCATTTATTATAATTTCTGACTGTGGTACTAATTTGTGGGAATTCCGGACGTTTCAGAATTCCCCCAGCATTCTTGACACTGAGGTAAAATTCCGGACTTGTCAATCCTACCCGGGTGCAAGCCGTAATGGCATGGTTCTGCTCTAGTTGTCAAAAACATCTGTGGACTGCTGCCTGTTACATAATCTGTGGTCTGTAATCCTGTCTCATGTCTGTCAATTTCAATGTCATTGTCAAAAATTATGTTGGAGGTTTGTGTTGGAGTTTGTTGATCGCTTTATTTTGTTCAAAATAAAAAGCTGCCGATTTATTTAAGTCAGAAATATGATGCAAAAGATTAATGCGCGCCTGAGCCAGCGAATAGCCCAAGAATCACAGCTTCTAGCTGAAGAGAAATGGATTATAAACGCGCTGAGAAAAGTGAAACAGCAAAGAAATAGTTTGCAGGTTAGTGTACTGACTTACGTCCGAGTTGTTAACCGTCTTCTACACTCCCGGATGATGGTAGACACTGGTCACTAACTTACTGCAATTTGTATTCACGGATTAAGCTGGTGTCCGCAAATCAAAGACCAAGGTGCGTCGTATGCGTATGTACGGATTGCGCCTCATCTAGAAGCACAGAATCGCACTTTTTCATGCTCCTATACTTTTCTGTCGCTCAGAACTGTCATATGCGAGAAACAAAGCGGGAATGCAGCACCAACTATGCAGTCAACTACTGGATTCGGCCAGAGCGTCATCTCAGGGATTACGGTCTTCTTTACGTATCAATTAAATTGTTTGAGCCCATGTCCAAAGTGTTTTACCCACTCCTCATTGACAATGGTCATAAAATTTTCAGATTGAGAGATTTCACTTAGATAATCTTCGAAAATCTGTACTCTATGATGGCGTGGTGAACAATAATGTGGCTACAGATCCTGTCCAGTCCAGTCCTGATATCACCTCTGAAACTACAATTCCTCAGCCACCGCCTTCCGAGGTGCCACAAAAGTCCACTCCACTGGAGGAAAATAGAATAGTTACATCTCTATCCCAGTTTGATGTGCCCGTGGCTGGCATTGACGATGAGATGATTAATAATGAGCAACTGGATCTGTCTGTAACCAACTCTGTGTTTAGTAAGTGATTTATTATTGGCTATTGGTTTTCATAACATGCAATAAGCGCCCTAATGCTCAGCAGTCACGCTTTGTGATCACTAGACCAATAAAACTATTGGGGTCTGCTTATATTTGTGTGGTATTGGTCAAGATCAAGACAACAAGTTCAGAACTGCAATGTTAACCTCATGCAAGAGTTACAAGAGCCCAAGGTGGGCCCAAAAACTTGTATCCGCTTAGATATTGCAATAAAAAATTATCTTTAAGTAGGTTTTGGTGATTCTACACTGTTTTCTGAATTGAGAACCTAAAGTTTAAAAGATCAACTCTGGAATTTCATATTTTCCTAGCCAGGAATTGAACTTGTTAATACAATACCCCTTGGTAGGAATGGTTGACAGCTTTTCAAGCCCCTGTAACATCTGTCAAAGATCTACAAATGACAGCCAGGGGCAACTGCTTAACATGCTTTCCGAGGCATGGATGAAGCTTGGTATGTAATGGGCGGTCACTCATCCACAGGCCCACCTAGGCAAGCACGGCTTGACCCAAAGATCGACCCGAGCGGCTGTTATTATTTAGCTACAAGTTCCTTAGTAGTGTGCCTAATAAGGATCAAATTCTGGAAGGAAAATGTACTGCTGTAAATCTATTTTGCAGTTTTAGTTTTCATCAAAATCCCTCATAGTTTCGTATTTGGCAACCCACCCAAAAATTTGCCTCGTATACATTAATTTCGAACTTACAATTTCATGTGTTTTTCTTGCATTATAAAATTATATCAAACTAACAGAACATTGACGATTCTAGCTAATCAACAATTCAATGGATTTGACATAGAAGAAGATGAGGAAGACTTCGAAGCAGACGACATGGAGTTAGATATGAACATGTTGATGAATTCCAAGCCTTGCAAATAACAGAGGAATAACAACACAAAATACCGAATCACAACCCCTGGCAGCCTCTAGAGACCTTTCAAAGTTATTTGGCCTCTGATTTTGCAACACTGACAAGTCTATCAAAATGAGAGCGATTTTGTTTATGTCAGAGGTCTAATAAAATTGTTAATGCCACTGTATCAACTAACTTGTGATGGTGTTTAAACGGGTGTGAAAAGTTGCTTAATTTCCTAATGTTGTCTACGCGGGACAAGCGACAGTGACTCCGCAGAAAATAAATTTAAAAGTTTTGAGCATGCCACGAGTAACAGAGTTGGGATTTGTGGAGCGGAGTTATACGGTACTCACGCGTGACTGAAACAAGAGACACGTTCGCGTGTCGCCCGAGGCTTTGAGCGCAATTTAAAACAATAACGTGCGCAGTAGCCTCATGGGGTATGCCTCGGTTTGATTGGAGCTATAATATGCTTAGTATATTAAAATAATTTAGGGTACAACTGTACGAATCAATAGAAAGGGTAAGCGATAAGAGAATAAACACAGAATGAAACAAATCCCGTTTTACTTTCTAGATAGTCCTATCGTCATTTTGTAGTAAAGAATAGTTAATAAATTCACTTACTTATATAAATAAAAAGAAAACGTGTATATTAACAAAGAATTTAATAAAGTTTGTCTTACATTTACCTTTACATACAATAAACCATTAATGTATGCTATATACAAATGTTCATACAACAGTTTATAACTAAAAAATATGTTTTCGAGACCAAATCGTGTATGTAATGGAAACCATTGGAAATGGCACATTCGTCCAGCAAGGGAAAGTTGCAAGTGTGTTATATAATTTAGGCACTGCTATTCGTTACTTTTGATAAGTTAAAATAATAAAATGACATGATCACAGCTATGTGTGTTCAAATCCTTAGCCGATTCCTTGTTAGGTGATGTATGCAGTGTTCGATTGATCTTAGCCCGTACAAGATTACAGTAAGAACCACATTGCAGGGAAATAGCTAAAACACAGTCATCATTTTAAAATAGAAATTATTTTAGTCATATAATGCGTACATTGTCTAATACTTTTATACTGGCAAGTTAGCTATGCAGTAAGTTGAAGATCATTGTTAAAATATACGTTTAGATAAATGACCAGAGGAGCAAGTATAAAGTCGGCGTAAGCATCCGTCAGTTAGACGTATAGGCGAGGTTGTAATTGCTTCACCAATTTCTTTCTTCACTGAGGTTTATACATTATGACAGACCCCATTTATGTTTTTACCTAGAATAAAAATCATTGCGATTTTAACAGTGGTGCAAATTCAGAGGACTTGTAATTGAACTTGTATGTGCAAGTGACATTTTAGTTTAGGATGGTAAAGCAATTACGAGCTTGACTATACCCACGCTTGTGAAAATACGATTACAAGTTAAAGTAATTAGCGTAAGCAATTACTGCAATTTTTTTTATGCAATAGACGAGAATTTAAAAGAAGTAAGAACCGTCAAAGAATGCAAAGCTTAGAATTCTAACTTTTTACAATTGTAAATACAACCAATTACTAACCCACGTAATAAAAATCGTATCTTCAAAAATGACATTTACTCAAGTAAACACTGACTTGTTCATAGATACTGGGGTAAAACTTCAGTCTACAAAGTATATTAGAAAATAGCATAAAACCCTGTCATAATAATTAAAATTAGCTGTTTTCTATTTGCACAACTAAATCGCCAGTACATTACAAACCATGTACAATACAATAATCATGAAATACATCTATAGGTACACTACCAATCATGTTCAGTCTTTCATTCATAAACATTAACTGTTCACTCACGAATATCATTCACTCTAGCGGCGACGATTGACACCTGTCAATGTCATTGTTGACATGTACGGTAAGAATGAATTCCAGGCAATATTCTGGTATTCAGTTTTATTTTCTTGCTTACTGTACAATGTACTTTAGCCGCAGAAAAATGTCGCAGTTATCTTTTAAAATTAATGTTACTTAATGCAAATGCGCCAGAAAATTATCTAGTTTATACAATACATACGCTCACGCCTTTTTCCTATTGGGGGTAAGCAGAAACTACGCCACTATGGTTTTATACAAGACTGATTATTTGATGTGAATAAAATTACCTCTTATCGGGCTTTGTCGAAGTCGGGTAAGTTAATTCGTAACTTCAAAAACAATCAGTTGTCACTTCTGAAGCTACATAAAGATAATACATACAACATACTGAAATTAACCACTTAAAAAACAACTGCGACATTCAAAAGAAAAAACTAAAAATATTACAATAAATTAATGAAATATTAACCCTATGTAATCGCAACATGGAAAAGCTATTTGTACAAGGCATAGTTTATACATCAATCATATTATTACATCTATAAGCTTGCTTCATGGCTTTTCTCAAAAACCATTATAATTGTGATATTTTTTTTTATGAAACCTTCATTGTTTATAGATAGACAGTTATTGAAAGGACATACATGTAGATTTGTTATAGTTATATATTAAAATAATACAACACTGGGTTGTAAATATGACGCATTGCGGTTTAGAAAGAGACAACAGTTATGAGTGACAGAGAACTTTTTCAAAAATCGCTATGTCAGATTTACGACTGGATACTGCACAAACAATGGATCCTATAAGATTTTTGGTGTATAGAGTCCACTAAAAACGAGTATTGTACTTCAAAAGTTATTTCGATAGCTTAGCGAATTCTTCCATCCCAACTATGCTGGGGTCAGCTTGCAGTCCCTCTAAATTAATTATTAGTGCGCTCATCATAGATACATTCTACTGCTACTGTATCAAATTTCATTCAAATCCAATCAGCCGTTTCGGCGTTGAGTAACAAACACTTACTAAACTTTGGCTTCTATCGCTTGCAGTGGATTCTCAACACAACTCTATATCGTAAATATAATCGTCCATGTCTTTTACATTACAATAAACATACAAATAGGCAGATGTCTTTTACCAATCGATATCCAAATCTTACTAAATTCGACATCTAATCATCGTCTAACATTAGTGGATTATATTGCAATATATAAATATCTCTTGCTTAGGCTTATCTCTGGCCAATCTCATGGCCGCCGCAGTCGGGAGTATATTATTACATAACATCGCGCCTTTGCCCAAAGGGTAAGGTAGAGTTGTACCAACAGTAGGTACACCCACATATCGCCAGTTACGTTCCATCCCAAAGGGCCAGCCTGTAGCCAAATATTACTATATTATAAATATTGTTACAACGCTACTATCCATGTCACTGAAGTCTAAAACGTTCACCACACGCCGCACTTAAGAATTTCTCTCGTACCTTGTCAAAGTCACATCCACCCGCAGTGGCACTGGTACAGTCAAGCACAGAAATATTGGGTAATGTCCGAGTACTTGCGCTTGTGCAGCGAGGACGCGCATCACGACGCGCGCTGCGTGCCGCACGACGTGTAGAACAGGATGTATGCTGCGCTCGACTTTACTTCGGTTGATGAGATTTCTGTCACCACGTGGTCGTCGTATTTGTACCATCTGGGGGGACGATTGGTTGTTAGATCAAAAGTTATTTATTTAAATTAAGCTGAGGATCAGCTTTTTTTTAAGAGAATCAACGATAAAATTACATAAAACAGTCCCCCCAAGCTATAAAGAGAAAAAGTTGCGGAACAAACTCCCCAGCAACGCATCTGTCTGTTGAGTTACAAATCTATAGGTACTAGTCTGAAGTAAAACATTGTCAAGGTACATGTATCAAAAAAGTACCTAGAATCAAGTTTAAAATTGAAGATGCCAAAAACTTTTTAATTTAGATTTTTTCAAAATCTGTTTTATTTTATTTTGAATTGAGTCAACTCCACATGGGTGTATGTTTACGGACAAAACTTTGAATAATACTCCTCAGAATTAGTCGTAAGTCTAAAAAGGTACACCACACACATACACACCAAGTAGAAAAGTGTGACCACTCCCTTAGTCTAAAACAAATTAAAAAAACGTCATACTTACTTCCCATAAACGCTGCTCTTACAGTACGCCGTATAATGTCCTCCTTCCATCGACCCATAGTGGTTGGACACCGCATAAAGATTATACGAGTGACTGCTCGGAGAGTTCAGTGCAAACTGCCCCATATCCAGGTCTTCTAGAGGAAAATCTATGTACGTCTGCTTCTTCCTATATGCATTACACATATACTCCTTAGGATCGACGTAAAATCGCTTGAAATGTATGACTAAGACTGGTGGTAGACGGGAAATGTCTAGTTTTTTGACGGCGTCTCGTTTTTCCTTGCAGTTTGGACAGTTCCAACCGGGTATTGTTTCGCCATTTAGGTAGAGTTTTAGACAGTCCTGTGGAGGAAATGTAAGTGTTTATTTAATTGCACAGAATTTGTTATGGTTGCCGCCTAATCAATGGCACTTTTTTGAACATAAACTTTTAAAGATTCGCGAAACTTCACAAAGACAATATGTTTTGATAGACAACGCAAGAGTTAGCAGAACTGAGGCGCGGTGCGGGGCCACGTTCTGTGTGTGTATTAGTGTGTATGTAAAGGCATACGAGCTAGTTAGAACAGAGCCCTCGGTGTGGTCGCGCGTTTACATCGTACCTACCTATTGTACTCTAATAAATAAAATATTATGTATAAAGTATTAAATAAAATATTATATATAAAGTATAAGTATTATCTTTTAGTCAGAAGCGGGATTTGAACTTTACGTTGTTTTACCTAGTGTTAAGTGACTATTTTCATAAACAATCTAATCGTAAAGTTATGTGTTATCTTTTAGTTTGGAGCAGCTGATATTTTAACCCTATTTTAGTCTTGGTTTTAAAGTAAAATTTATAGACAACGATTTGAAGTTCAACGACCCGGGTATTCAGTGATTTCAAGTAATAATTTACAAGAATATAATTTAAATAAATAAATAAAATAAGGAATAACTTACGCTCAACGTGCACCTATTAGCGTTAGCCGGCAGCTCGAGCGACAGGTTGGAGAACGACTCGTAGGTCACACTCTGCTTGCCGCAGACGGTGCACCGGACCGTCGACTTGATCTGCCCGTAGAACAGGCGGAGGATGAGGCTCTCCTTGGACTTGGTGTACTCGTGCCATGCCTTCTCTGAGGGCGCGAGACTGTCCTGTAAACGAAAGTGTTTTGTGTCTAAACCCCTAGCCTTACGACAACGTCACGCCTGTAATCCATACATTTGCTGAAGTGAATGATTTGGTACCAAATTGTCTATAAACAAATTCACGTCGTTAAGATTTTGTTTATTATCTGCAAAAACACTATCTTTGGTTGTTTTTAAAGTAATTGGGGCAAATAAACTAAAAAGGGGAACGAACTCAATATCGAACCTTGAGGAACGCCCACTGTCATTTTAGACCCTATATGAGTTTATACCGTCTACCGGAAGTTTAACCTGTCTATCATTTAGGTAAGATCTTAGCAAGTCAAGAGCTGTATTTGTTATCCCATAGACATATATAGTGATCCAGTTTCAGCAGACGTGTGTCATGGTTAACGCAATCGAACGCCTTAAGAGTATTTTCTTTATGAAGGTGACACTAGCGTAAGTTGTACAACTCCCTTAGAGATGAGGTCTTTATTAAGCTGACTTAAAAATTTGATTGAACATTAACTATATAAGCATCTTACCGAGAACTGGCAGAATTGACAGAGGCCTGCTAATTGTTGGGTTCTTTACAATCAGTTATGAATAATGGAACTATTTACTGTGTTTCTTATGATCCGTAAAGACTTTGTCTACACTGGTGTTAATTATGAAAACTAAATAGGGCGCAATAGTTTTGACGATAGATCTGCAGACTTTTAAAAACATTCTCCGAAGTCCTGAGAGTTTAGGTCTCTTCCTGGCCAGTAATTCTCGACAACTGCTTACCTTGTGCGGCAGCACGTTGATGCTGAACTGCAGGTCGAGGTGCAGCCAGTCCATGAGGATAGTGAGGAACTCGTGCGAGTCCTGCTGCTCACAGCCACGGAATGCGCGTTGGTGCTTGCCGACCTCGTTCTGAACACACAAATGGATAAGTAGATTTTTCGGAGACATAGGCCATCCCAACCTCATCAGACTTACAAACAAGAGGTCATGAACTTAATTTAATATGATTTAGAACGCCACCCGTAAAATTATTATCGGTTAGGGTTAACTACCACCAGACGCCAATGTCCGCTTCAGGATTTGATAGAGAGAGAGCTATTTGGGATGCTATAATTGGTCAGAAGAATTTGAAGTTCGCTAAAATATTGCTGTCCCATGGGAGCTAAAGATGTGATAGTTATGTGTATCTTACCCGGAGGTCCCTGGTGGCGATGAACCGGTACTGTCCGGACCACAGCGCGCGAACCACCGCCGCCAGCTCTTCTGCTATCGCGCCGCGAGTGCTGTGGGACCTGCGGACAATTAACTGCTAGTAGAAGTGGAATCCGAGAAGCGCTGGATAATTCGTTGAATGTTTGGGGACCCTATGTGTAGTAGTGGATGTTCTGCAGCACGGCCACTCGTTCAATGTTGTTTTGATCGAGTACAGATCACGTGTTTTTCCATCAATATAACTGACTTTTAATATCGCCCACTTCATGAACATGGAGTCAATCAGTCAGAAAGTTAAAGCTATAGGCCCGCCGTTTATCCGATAAGACAAACGAGGCAGGCAAGTGGCGCAGGTGTCAACACTACCCCGGACCAAGCAACCATGTAAGGTACCGTTACAGTTAAAAAGTCTTCAGTTATTTCCTAAGTAAGTTACCTGTTGACATGTTCCAAATACTGTCCGTTGCAGAAGTAGGTGACGAGTATGGCAGTGTTGTTAAGGCACTGGATGATCGAGTTCATGTAGCACGTGTTGCCCAGGTTCTTCAGGCCCGTCAGTCCGCGACCCTGAGTAGAACAGCTTAGTTAGGTATAGGACAAACATATCCCACTTAGCAAAGTTTAGAAGCAAGTTATTCGTAGAGTTGGCAGTTGTTCTAGCTGGAATATTCGATTTGGAAGTATTTGTTGATGAACAAAGCCAACCAAAAGCAACCTATACATATGGATCGTGCCGATCGACTCCGTTCAACACCTACATCGCTGAATCATGTTCGGATCAGCTCGGCTTTTTTCCGACTGTTTATCTAAATTTACATTCAATAGTTATAATGTATCATTTGAATAAAATTCAAACGATATGGGAAAAGCTTTCGCTAAAGACTTACACTTAAGAACTACTTATGACTTATATCTGTCAAGAAAGTAACGGGTAACGATTAATAATACACAAAATGTTAGTTATTCATCCAAAGTTATTTTATCGCCTTCAAAGTATGCTCCTTCAGAAACGCCAACATTTACGCCAACGAACAATCCAATCATCAAAACATTTTTTAAACGCTTTTTCCGGAATTGAGTTCAGTTCTCGCCGCGAATTCTCCTTTGACTTCTACCAAATGAAAACAGGTGCCATGAAGTGGTAATTTGAGTTTAGGGAAAAGAAAGAAGTCGGCTGGAGCCATATCTGGTGATTAAGGTGGTTGCTTGATGGTGCCTATTTGTTGAGTTTTTGGTTAAAAATTCGTTCAATATGATAGCCTTGTGCGAAGGCGCATTATCGTGGTGCAAAATTCAAGAACTTTCTTTCCACAAATCTGGCCTTCTTCGTCGAATTTGCTCTCTTAAGCGCCGCATAACGCTCAAATAATATTTTTTATTTACTGTTTGACCTTTCGGCGAAAATTCGGAGTGCACAACACCGCGATAGTCAAAGAAAACGGTCAACATGAGTTTGATCGACTTTGGCGTGGTTTTTTCGGTTTCGGTTCAGTTGGAACTTTGGAAGGTGCCACTCCGAGGCTTGTTGACTAGTTTGTATGTCAGACTCGTAAACCTACGTCTCGTCACCAGTATCAATGCGTTTCATGAATGTTGGGTCGGAATTGACTCGTTCTATCATGTCCTCAGCTACTCTTATGAGATTGAGATTTTGGAGAAAATTCAGGTCTTTTGGGACTAGCCGAGCGGCAACATGTTTCATTTATTTAAAATGGTACGGATCGAGTCATGAAAAAGTTCAGCGGCTAACTCTCTCAAACTTGAATGAGGATTTTCAATCACTATTTCCTTCACTTTTGCGATGTTAACTTCAGTTGAAGACGTTGATGGCCTACCAGAGCGAGGCAAATCTTCCATCACATCTCGACCGCTTTTGAACGCTTTGTACCATTCATAAACACGTGTTTTTGATAAAGGCGATTCACTGTAAGCCTTCTGTAACATTTTCAGGGACTCCGAACACCAAATTCCATTGGCGATGCAAAATTTAAGACAAACTCTTTGTTCGTTGTTATTGTCTATTATGCAATTTGCAATTTATTTTAATTTGGAACCATAAACAAATCATCCATTCCCGATACTTCTTTGACTGAATGTATATCTAATGCAGTATACGCACTAGGTGCTCCACACCACAATGTTGTCTAAACTCCATCAATGAACATAATATTCAGGTTACCGTTAAAAGAACTAATGTGTTTACATCCGTGCTGACACTAGCTAAAAGGGATCAAACACACTGTAATGCAAGCCTCTATGAAAGCTTTGGTTGAACGCCAACTAATTTATTACCGCTAAACTTATAAATTTCTTTTTTTCAATTTGCTAGTGAAACTACGAAAAAAAGTGAAGTTTATCAAAAAATTAACATTTTAGATTTTTCAAGATATTACACTAAGTGCGATCGTTGATCCCAAGTTTCATCGTATTTAGATATTGATAATCATCCCGTCTGTAAAGTTTCGCTAGCTAATTAAAGGACAATGGGTAATGGTGGGCCCACCCCTCAATAGTAACATGTGGTATACCGTTGGATAGAGCGTCTTAAGCGAAACAAAACTTAGTATTACGACGAAGGTTAAAAGTCAGTACTTTCGGAGTTATATTGCCTAATAAGCTGCTGTAAAAGTGATCCCAATCTAAGCAATTAATGATCGTAGTTTACTTAATTATAAGATACCCATTACCCAGATTCAAACCGGACGGCACGTTTGGGTTTAAATAACTCCCTACCTGCTCCCCCCTCTCTGCCACCGCGCCGTCGGCCCAGGCGCACTTGCAAATGGCGGCCAGTGACGCGCTAACGCTAGTCGTCGCCAGAGTGTTTTGTGTGTTGCTTTGAACGATCGTTATCTGTTTTCTGTGCTTTTTGACCCGGCTATTCCTTGGACACTGATTGTTGTTGTTTTTATCGTTCACACCAGCTTTGTTTAATGGACTCCTGAACTGCATCTAAATTGGTTTTTTGGAAGATGGAACAACATCGTAACTGTGTTGTGTGCAGACGCGGTTTCTATCACAATAGATATCAGCGTCATATTTTGACTGAAGATCTTCCGCAAATAAGACCGGAGTTTGCAAGACTTGTACAACAAAATGCATTATTAGAGGTTAGTAACAAGAGTAATTCAATTGATGTTACAACCCGTGCGCGATAAGTTGAGACTCGTGTGGAATGTGACTCACCCGCCCGCTACCCCTTTCACTTCCCTTCGAGCGCCAACGTTGTACTGCACTTTGTACGCAGACGCATGTCTATGACGTCATCGCGCTCAGGTCTCAACTTACCGCGCACGGGTTGTTAGTACCTATCAGCCTTTTTTTTTTTTTTAGTTCGTTTCAATCAAATAAAATAACAAATACAAGTCGATCACACAAACATCAGTAGATTTCACATACGCCTTCGAATCTCCAATGAATGCAGGTTTCTTCATGATGTTTTCCTTTATCGTTTCGAGTCAGTGATACTTTTAATAAGCTGTACATAAATCAGCAAAGTGTGAATTCAATCGTACATGCCAGGATTGGAAACGGGACCACCTTATCGACAGTCCAGGCCCCTAACCACAGAGCCACCACGATTTACAAAACACGTGTACTCTCATTAATGCCATAATAATATCGATACAGAACGTACAGGTAGCTTTTGTACTTTCAGGTTGAATTCAACAATACGCGAGCTGTATGTCATCGATGTTGGCAGAGAATCCATGTTGAACTTGCTGCTCAGCCAGCTCCTGCCGTTCAGCCGGAACCTGTTGGTCAGTCGGAACCTGTTGGTCAGCCGGAACCTGTTGGTCAACCGGAACCTGCCGTTCAGCCGGAACCTGCCGTTCAGCTGGAACCTGCCGTTCAGTTGGAACCCCCTGCTGTGCCAGACTCTGTCATTCATATGGATCAATATTTAAGAGCCCCAAATACTGCTAGACATTGTTTGTTCAATAATTGTCAAAATGGAGACCGTCATCGTATTCCGGAGATGATAAAAACATTTTTGCTTTGTGAATATAAACTGTACGTACCTGAACATGCCCGTATTTGCCAACATCATCTTCGAGGAAATGATTGGGATACCTTACTTGATTTTTGTAATGTTTCCCACGATTTTAATGCGGATCAAATGACAGCACTTTGTGATATGTTAATAAGAGCTGCTCGGCGTCCACATAGATTAGACTTTGAAAATGCAGGTGGTTTAAGTAATGATGAAATGCATTTTTGGACTGGCCGTGATAGAAATCAATTTCAGTTGATACTAGAACAGACTCCATCTTTGGTTGAAAGATGCAATCGGCCAAAAACAGCCTTAGGTATATATTTATGTAAGCTGAGAACGGGAGAACCAAACGAAAGGTTGGCAACTCTTTTCGCTATGACGCGACGCACACTTGAAAAATTGTTGAAGATTACACGGGAATGTCTTTTGAACGAGTATGTTTCCCAGCACCTAGGCATGGATCATATTACACGAAATGATGTGATACAAAGAAACCTACTGCTTCCAAGGGGAATATTCGGCAATGAAGAAAATACTAAGGCTATCCTAATATGTGACGGAACATATATATACATACAGAAGAGTTCTAACTTCCTCTTCCAAAGGCAATCATATAGCTTACACAAATTCAGGAATCTATTAAAGCCATTCCTCATTGTCTGCACAGATGGATACATTTTGGATGTTTTGGGACCGTATGCAGCAACCGAATCGGACGCTACAATTATGAGCAATGCTGTCAAAAGAGTGGATAACCCGTTACATTGGTTTTTAGAAGAGAACGATGTCTTCATATTGGACAGAGGTTTTCGAGACTGTATAGGAGACCTCCAATCATGTGGTTATGAAGCCCATATGCCACCATCCAAAGATCCACGGGCAACTCAACTAACCACCAACCAAGCTAATAAATCGCGGCTGGTGACTATATGCCGTTGGGTGGTAGAAGTTGTCAATGGTCGCTTCAAGCGTGATTTTAAGCTTCTGCGCCAAAGTTATTTTAATAAAACCCTAAACAATATGATTACTGATTTTAAAATTGCATCTTCAATAATAAATCACTTTCATATGCCTATAGAAGACCACAGAGAAGCCGATGTTTTTCTGAATTTAATAAACGAAAGGCTCGATGTTGACAACCTCTTATATAACTACGTGGAAGGGAATAATCTAAACAGACGTAGAGTCAACTTTGAACGAATGGATGCAAATCTACAAGTACAGGATTTCCCTCAACTGACAGAAGACGACATCATGTTTATTGCTTTGGGTTCCTACCACATGAAGTTAGCGAAGTCGTATTGTAGTGAACATCTTCGAGACGGTTTATACGTCATAGAAATATTTAGAGAAAACGAATTACACAATTTAATGGACTACAATATACTCGCAGAAAATGTGTGGTTGCTGCGTGGAAGGATACAGTCACGCCATGTAAGAGCAAGAACATATTATTGCTACATATTAATTGATCGAAACCAAGTTGGAAGAAACGCGATAACACAATATTATTGCTCTTGCTTGACCGGACGGCGAACTGTCGGAACTTGCGCTCACATCATTTCTTTAATTTGGTACCTAGGAGTTGGAAGATATCAACCATTAGTGGCCCCCGCGGGTTTTTTAAATGATACAATTGTCATTGATGTTCAGGACGAATAATAAATCTTTTTTGTTTTAAATACTTGTATTATTACTATTCTACCTTAAAATATCCATATAGAATAAATAACACTGAGATGACTTTAAGACGTCGTATCTCCGAAACTAATAACATTTGACCATAGGTTTATTAGTAACTAATGTTCCGCTTAAAAAGCCCTATCCAACGGTATATCACATGTTACTATTGATAAGTTACACTGAGACGACTTTAAGACGTCGTATCTCCGAAAGTACTAACATTTGACCATAGGTTTATTAGTAACAAATGTTCCGCTTAAAAAGCCCTATCCAACGGTATATCACATGTTACTATTGATAAGTTACACTGAGACGACTTTAAGACGTCGTATCTCCGAAAGTACTAACATTTGACCATAGGTTTATTAGTAACAAATGTTCCGCTTAAAAAGCCCTATCCAACGGTATATCACATGTTACTATTGAGGGGTGGGCCCAGATCCCATACATTGGTTTCCCATTGTCCTTTATCTTTCAAAGTAATTAAACTCTCAATAGATTTATTTATTTGAAAAAGTTATTTGATTAAGCAAGTGAGTGATGACACTGATGACAAACGCAAGAGCGCGCACGTGTGTCAAATACAGGGTGACGATTTAATCAAGGAGGTGAATCTACCCGCGCGCGCTAATCAACTTTCACTACATAACTTAAATCCGATTCGTGTAAAATATTATCAAATTCCTAAACATCAGTAGACTGATTATTTTGGTGTATGTGTGAATAACATTTTTTTACGAGCCGTTATTAGTTTCATAGCAAAGGTTGTTTAATATGATGGGTAGCAACACCCTCTTGATGGATTCGGGTGACTAAATCGCCACCCTGTATATCGGACCTAACTAAAACTTCGTTTAAGAACCTAACTAACTAAAAATAAGTGATCATCAAAAGAGCAAAAAAACGCCATACAGTCTTACTACAATATCCCACCAGTCCAATTACCCGCGCTGGTCTGTTCCCTGCCATATAACATATAAATAAGGACACATTACGGCGAGACCGATGGCTATCGCGCTTTAAGGTCAGAGGGCGCCTCTCAAGGGCAAGTTCACGGCGAAACTGCCGCACACTGTAGTTTTCAAACTCACTTTAATTTACTGAGGGTAGGGTTACCAGTTGTACTTATAGGTTGAAATAAAAATGATATTTGCAAAAAGTATACCTACTTTTTTTCTGTAAACATCAAGCCTATATTTACCAATGGGGTAGATAGAGGTGTACAGTATTCTGACATTTCGCAAGTTATGTTTCAGTAACATATGGAGGACGGGTTCATTGCTATTAATCGAACACAAATCTGGAATTCCAGACACCCGCATTTTAGAACCCCAACTAGGGTTTCCCCACCCAGTAACACAATCCCGTTTGTAAGTGTGTTATTCAATTACCCCGCAGGACTCTATGACCAGCAGTTACGCTTGCTACCATTAGAGCAACACAAGGCAGTTAATTTTGTTACCAATATTTTCAAAATACTGGTCAAATTAAAGTAATATATGGTATCACACCTGTAATCTCCAAAGAGTTAGGCAGCGAGCCTATTGCCGTAAACCAGGCACGTATCCCAGATACCGTGGTTGCTACTGAAAAATTCCTGATGAAAAACCCAATAACACTTTCAAGCCCTGAGAATCGACTCATCGTGGGTTCTTGTGCGACCACTAGAATAAAGAGGCTCAAAAGAAAAGCTCTAAAAAAAGGTAAAAAATCCGGACATGTCCGAATCAATACTAAAGTATGGTCACCCTAGCAGAGTGGGTGTGTGAGCGGTCCTAATATAGACCCGACAACTTGATTGGTCGTACTCGTGAATATTTGAAAAGGTCGGTGCAGTTTCTTGATGACGTATTACAGGTTCTATGTCGTTTCATGTATTTTTTATTTGTGTGATGTGCTATTTATATCTTAAATTGTAGCCTTTTAAATGAAAACATAGTGTTGAGCCAGGAATGTAGGGTGAAAGGATCTTGGATTTGAAGAAAACAATATGTTTTTGGTGCTTCGAAAAAAAAAAAATCTTTGAAATAGCTGCTGTTTTTATATTGATATTTTTTTTCTATTTCTATGCATCTTTATCATTTGAAAAACATGAGCCTGCTCATTCGTGTTTAGGGTTTTTTTTTTAAGCAGGCAAAAGAAAGATTTACCTGCTTGAAAATGGAAGAGGATTTGATAAAGGAAGATCAGTTCTAATGCGCGGGAGCTATTTATGCTTCAAGGTTTATCTATAGGTATTTATTATTATAGCTACAAACTGTTACATAATTATGAATTTGAATGCTTCTATTTGTTGGTGTTGTCTTTGGGAACGCGACTGCCGTCTTTGCCCGAGTCCGATTACCAGACAGAAGTCCAGCTAGTCTTGTTGGGTATTTACATTACGAATTTCTCAATAGCAGACCAGAGTTTCAATTGTTCAAGGTGATCGAAATATGCTCGCCCCCTAAACATGACTGAGGACATGGCAGCTCTGTCTAACCCTTTGGGGATTACAAGCGTGATGGTATGGTATGTTATTATAAGTAATCTCAAGGAAAAGCGTAAACAGATGTCTTATATCTATCTAAAAACTTAACTTACACGTCTAAACAGCCAAACGATATGATTCTGTGAGTACTTGAGCCGGACTTTGACTTTGAGCACCATGTTGGCCGTGTCCAGCGGGATGCATCGCCGCTCGTACCGCAGAATCTTGAAGATAGTACTGCCCTTAATGAGCGCTATCGCGGCGCGGTCTTCCTTCTTGCACGGTATTTTCGAGCTTAAGAGTTTGACGGGTTAGAGTAAAAGTTGGTTGGTTGGTTTGAGGTGGTTTTGTGTTGTTGGTTTATTGCAGTATCTATCGCCCTACTGGGTTTTGAATTTTCTGTCTTCACAACGTTAGATTATTGACTTTAATTAGAGCAGCTGATATTGCAGTTCATCGTGGTATGTTCATTTTATTTTGCACTGTGTGTTTAAAGTTATCTTATCGAAATTTAAACTTCCTTCTTTTACGCGATTGTAAAATGTTTCAGTAAACACATTATTCCAACAAAATTTAAGAAAAAGTACTTCCAACGATGCACAAAAACGTTAAACAATACAATCACAAAAACACTTCTGTTGTTTATTTTACCAAGTCATTGAACTTCAAAGAATAATTTAAAAAACTCAATTATCATATCCAAACAAAAGGTTAGACTTAGTATATCTAGACAATGGAAAAACTAGAATAAGTAATACTAACAAATATAACATGAACAACGTAGATAAAATTGTCGGGAGCATTACACGACACTTATGTTATAAACAATTTTTTTTTCGTTTATTTTATTTATCACTTTCGTCTATTTATTTTTGATGATTGTTTAAATATTGTTACGTCCGTTGCTCACGTGTAGTCGTGAGCATAGTCGAGTACGAACTGAGTTTACGTGTTCACTTACTGTCGTAGGTAAGGCTTAAGGGATGGGGTGTAGGGTGGCTAAGTCTTCAGCATTTATTAGTTAGGTATACATGTTTATGTGTGGGTAAGTTGTACGCTTTGTTTTGTAAATGTTTGTAAGTTTATTGTCTTTAGTCTTAGCTCGGTTAGGTCTGTATATGACATTATGATTAGTATGAAATACTGGAAATTTTTTGATGTACTTATAACATTGCGACTATATTGCGCAAAACAATAGGAAATCTCAAGACAGTTTTCATAGTCTTGTTAATATTTGGCTTGCAAAATTATGAATGCAATACAGGTAGATACTTATTTTATATAGTTTTTAAAAGCAAAATGCCTATGCACACTAAGATAAGGCCATGAAATTCTTAATTGTTTTGCTAATGCAGAAAAATTTCCAGCGTCGAGATGACGGGAAAGCTAAAACTGCAAGTTATGAATTATGATACACTTCGGGAATTAAAGTTTCAAGTAATATGGCTTACGAGGGAAACTCCGAATATAAAAGATCTTATATTTTTCAACGAATATCCCAGAGTGTTCACATTTCTTTCGTGTTCGTATACTCTATGCATGAAAAAGGCGCGTGTACACTGTTTGGTTAACAATACATTCGCTTGATTGATGGGGTCTGTGTGCACAGGGCACGACCAGCGTACAACAAACCTTTTTGGAAAGTTTTCGTCGAGAAAAATATGAGTAGAAATGCTTAAGGGGGAAGCACCAGGGTACCGCGCAAAATAAAAAAATTCTTTAGTTTTTTGCAATTTCCAAGACAGTGTCAGGTTGTATGTTAAACAAAATATGATTTGCGAACGTAACACGTATGTAGTTTCAGAATTATAATTTATTAAAATCATCAATACAGCTCTCGGAGTTCATCGAATGCAAAAAAAAACCCAAGAAAATTTTAATTTCGCGGCCTACCGTGGCGCTTTCGCCTTAATAAAGTATTTTTTCAAGTACCCATTGCGGTTTTACAAACAACAAGCTAAGTCATTGACTCTTACGTTACTAGGCAACAAGCACTTTTAGCCATCTCATGTCTATCTGAGAGTGAATATAGTCAGGTAAACGGTCTATCTTAAGGCTAACATAATATATAAAATGACGACAACTTTCCCGCACAGTCTCGTAAGGTGGATAAAGATTACCTTTATAACTATGGCTTTGTTTACTTCTGGGAATCAGACCCCTAAATCACACCAAGGAACCTACACCTAGTTTAGGAGACAGAATATATATTTTTTGACCTTCGTAATAAAGTTTGTGCTTATGTTCTTAGTCTATCATGGCTGATTGTTGAAATTTTCGTTTTTTTTTTCTTTTATTTATAGGAAGCCTAAGTCCGAACAACGGGAAAATTAACGACTGATTACGTATATTTTGTTGCGATAAGGTTGATTGATTCTTAATCCTCATCATCACCTGCCTGACCTTTTCCCTACTATGATAGGGACGGCTTCCAGTCCAACCACATGCATCTACCAGCAGCAGCAAAACCATAATTTAACATGAAATGACAGCCTGACCTTCACAACCAACCACTTTGAAGATCGATTAATGCGGCAGTTATAATTTAGCCACGAGCCCGGATGGGGCATTTTATTTAATTATTTAACATTGCACTAGAAAGTGTAGGCTATTTACAGTGACGTGGTCTTTAGCTACTTAATAAGTAAGCAGCTAATAGGCCGTGCTCTTCGCGTGTGCCACGTGGGTCTCGTGGAGGAAGGGATTATATCTTACGTACAGCCTTGCTATGCACGTCAAACTATCACGCGATCATTCTATTGACGCTGGTCAGCAAACGCGAATGGTGGGCGACTATTGAACTTTCCTGAGAAAATCCACGACTGTTTTATTTTGAAAGGGTAGGCAGTAGAGTTTAGTAACGACATCCACGTTTTGGTAGTTGTGTTGCAAGGGCTGTAAGAAAGCGATAGTGCTATGAAATGGAGGTTATCGTTAGCTCGCACTGGGCCCGGGTGATGGATTATGGCCCGCTTCCTTTCACAGAGAAGCCTATTACCCAGCAGTCAGAACGCTCATCCTCATCTGCATAGCTTTTACCCAACTATGTTAGGGTCGGCTTCCAGTCTAACCGGATGCAGCTGATTACTAGTATTTTACATGGAGCCTGGCTATTGGACCTCCACAACACTTAGTACTGGGTAATACGATACCCCTTGCCAGTGAATAATTTTGTTTATTCAGGGTGGGTGCGAGTCTATTGCTATTTACCTGGCCACAAATCTAGTTTCAAAATATTACGCCACTTGGCTATACTAAAAACCTACAAAAACCGTAACCTTTAAGAATAAGACTGACCTATAACAGTTAACTTTAACTGCCACATTCCTGCACCTATTATAATAATGTAATAAACGAATTTCCAACAAATTCGAGGTCGGTACTATTATTTAAATCGCATACATATTGCGGTGGCCGTTGGCACATTAATCATGCTGACTGATATTTATTGTTCTACCTAGGGGCTCGGTAGACGGACTAATTAGTCGGCGTTAGTTATTTAGCATTAATTATAGATGTAGGGGGAGATTTTTTTGATATAGCATAAATTACTCACAAGACATTAAAAGGTGAGGGGGGAGTAGCTAATTATTATTAACAGCAGAACGGTCGACCCGTGCTGCTGCTACCCGTCCAAGATTAAGCAAGACTTGCAGGTCTTTCCGTGGATGGGAGACCATCCATTACATACCAAGATCAATAGTACCTTGGAAATCACGTTGAGCCGTTGCAGTTGGTCAAAAAGTCTAACCACCCTGTATTACCAAGAGATAATATCGTGTTACCCAGTAACTGGGTTGTGAAGGTCAGATAGGCAGTTGCCCAATGTAAAATTCTGGTATTCAGCAACTTGTTAGACTGGAAGCTTACTCAAACATAGTTGGTAAAAGGCTAGGGTGGTGCCTCATAATAACACAATAAAAGGTGGGATATGGAAAATGTGAAATGGTTAAAAGAGGAAGATTAGGATTGTTACGTTACTATTAAACTTAGCACTTGTGTTATTTTAAATTTTGTATAGTAGGTATTAGCAGTACACCACTGACTACCCCCCCTTTTTTCTATTTCATGTTCGTACAACACATCCAAAGGTTGTCTGGAAGATATCATAAAATTAACAATTTTGTAAAAGCGTTCCGTTTCAATTTTGGTGTACAATAAAGAATATTTTATTCTATTCTATTGTTATCCCTAAAGTGGAAGAAAAAGTTATTAAGCTCGGCCATATTATTGGGTTCTTTAAACCTTTTGAATCTCCACGCCAAGCCACAATTTCACCGCATCCAAATTAGACGTGTTATGCCGTCCGTGGCGTCGTGAGCACTTCACGACGTCCATAGGCGTCCATGGCGGTCAAAAGGTTAAATAAACGCCTGTAGTTATCAGGAGCCAGTTGTATGTCATTGTTGCTGTCAGAGTTAACATTTTGCGTCAATCATCGTCAATGTAAGATAATTTGACGTAAGTACCTACGTACATGGGCATTGTCTAATTAACGTCTGTAAATTACCAAACATATTGCTCAATAAATCTTTCAGATTTATTTCACGGCATCTTAAACTCAAAGACAAAAGGTTTGTTGCGAACTAAGTATACAATGTTGGTGTTATGTTAGTACTTATGACTTAGCAGCCTTTTGCAAGCATTGCAATTATCATTCGCCTGCCCTTAACATCATAAATTTGCATGCATTTCTTGATTTTTTCTTAATTGAACTTTAACGTGAATTTGCACCACAAACTGTGGAACTGGCTTCAAAGGTAACAGGTCAAGTTTACTTTATACTAAGAGAGGGTACTTAATACATTGCACGTGTATGTGCGATATAAGTCACTATAAAATGTGTCTGTTAGTTGTCACTGTTGATAAATTGAGTTTCAAAGTTCAACTGGAAATATAAGAAGGGGCTTTAGTTAAGCTGTTTAACAAAACGTCACGCTTGCATTCAGAGGTGAGCAAGAGTGTACAGTTACATTCACAATTTGCCAAAAAATATGCGGCCCTCCATGTGCTGATTGTGAACACCGGGGTGATTTTATAGTGGTAAAAATATTATAAATTTCGAGGGCTGGTTCGAGGAGGCTCGGGAAAAGAGCACATGGAAGGAATTTGGGGAGGCCTTTGCCCAGCAGTGGGGCAGTAGAGGCTAATGAAAAAAAAATTACAATCGCCGCCGGTCTTATCCCCAAAGACCGGCCGCCTTTTCAAAAAGGAAAGGTTCCCCCAGAATACAAAAAAAAAAACGAATTTGTTATCATTAACTGGACACAAATGACAAATGATAGCCTCCTGAGTGCTACATATAAGGAATTTATTAGTGGGCAAACCTTTAGCCCTTTTGACCACCTCCTGAAAAGTTGCGGAAAGAAAGAAATTCTTCGATTTACTTGTTTATAGCGTCTTTAAAGACTTTCGAGCACCGGGGCCAAGTTTTGGACAAGGAAACCAAACGAAACATATTTACTCCATAACTAATCATAAATTAGGGACAGCTTACACCTTTACAAACATGTGAAAATCACACGCAAATAATCTTACAAATATTTGGAATGGCTGTGAAGCCGTATAAGACACGCATGCACGCGACCAGCATGTGACACCATCGAATGTGTGGTGTTTTGGCAGGCTTAGGGGCAACGTGTCACGTTTGTCTTGACGTGTTGAGGTGGGACTGTTTTGTCTGAAGACACTTCTTCCCGGCTAGGAAGAAGGGCAGCTAGATGAAAGCGCGGCGTTTTAGGGGACTGTCCTATGATTTTTTTGACGTTTAAAAAGTGCTGATTATCAGTCTAATTTGAGCAAGTGAGTTTTGATCCTGCTAGGTAAGCATAAGGCGTACGAGCTTGCTTGGTAATGATAGGGTAGATTAATGGTCACAAAACAGCAATATCAGAGACAATGTCGTTGCCATCCCATATAGAAAGCTGAATGCCCCATGTGCTAATTAAACAAGCACCCTTCAACCAGATCACAGCAACGGTGGTACCATGATGGTAGTACTTAGGTGGACAAGCTCCTTGGTACTCGACCAGCCATGACACACGACGACTTAGCGGGTCACGACTTGTGTCACGTTTGTCTTGACGTGTTTAGCGTGACTTAGTTATGACGGGCAGGGGTACCTGATGGTTTTTGGGAAGGGGAGGCAAGCAGAAACGCGGTAGGTGGGTGCATGAAGGGTAGTTTGATAACTAACCATCATGCGGTCTTGATGGTAAGTTGTGACTGCCACATATGTGTGTATGTATGTACGTAATATTGGAGATAGAATGCATTGTAGTTCAAGACAAAGCTGAGATGTGTCATACACGGCGGAAAGGACACCGACGCGAAAACGGTTACCACGTACTACGTACGTACGTACGTGTACTGAGTAATTGTGGTAACCGCACATAGAAAATTTACATCTGTAATTAAAAAAAAAAAAATCAGCTGATCTATACATTTCGACCGTGTAGGTATTGCACTTTTGTAGGAAACAGCTGTTAGTGTTTAATAACCGACGAAAAATTTATATGTGCAACCACATAGAATTTTTTTCAGAGTGTTGTACTGAGTATGAGATGTAACCGTTTTCGCGTCGGTGTCCCGTTTACGCTGTATATACCTGTTAGAGAGTTTACAAGTTTGTATTCCCAGATTAAACTTATTGGGTTTTCCACTAGGATTTTTTTAATAGAAGCCCGGCTAGTCTATATTTGCAGCCAGATAAATGTGATAAGCTAGGCTACGCAACTATAACTGACAAAATGAGATCGCTATGCACCTCTGTCTACCCCTATTGGGGAATACCATCGTTATGTTATATTTATTTATTTTCAAATGCAAATGAGTGTCCCATCCATGTTTATTATATTGATGAGCGTGTAATGGCGGCATCACGTTTACGGTAGTTAGGCGGATTAGCGCACGCGGTGGGATTCCTTGCCTTGACTGCGATGCTCGTCAGCCCACGCATAGCAGTGCATTCGGTGCAGTAGCGGAACTACGAAGAATTGTGAGAAGATTTGAAGGATTCGATATACACAATTGTAGAAAATCGGTCAAAGAAATGTTCTACCGTTAGCACGTTCATCATCGGCCTAGTATGTTGAGGTCGGATTCCAGTCCAACTCGATGCACCGGAATACCGACCAAATTTCGGCCATTTTGCGGACACCAGCCATAGAAACGGGAGATACTATACCGAGTGTTTGAGCAGACACAGATGCAATCTCTCTTACTCTCATAATCCGATGGGACACAGTAAGCACTTAAGTAGACAGGCGATCTAGATTTATTTGTGAAGTCTTGGAGCTGATTGAACTGCGTTATCAGATCCCATCTTTGCCTGTTTTAATCATTATTAGTTTGATTTTTCCCTAGTCCCTAGTTTGTTATAAAATCTAGTCGATATAATGAAAAATGCTTTTGGTTGGCACTTTCATTAGTTATATCATTGCATGGTGAGTTATTTATGGAATTGATAACGAATTCAACGAACCCAAGTCGGCTGGAGCAAAGACAATCTCTACAGATGGGGTTCATGGGCGGCTCAGATCTCAAGTGCGTATTCCCCACAGACAATGGCCCACTTTCCATCTTGCAGCGCATGCCCTGTCACCTGCGCACTTGATGATCTATTTACTGCATCAGTGAGCGGAGTTCGCGTCGCTGAGTTTTGAGCTAAACACATTTGAACTTTTTGCCATCGATACGCTAAGAAGAATAACGAGTATGCAATGAAGGAAGAAATAGATATGTCATGTCAAAGCTAAGTATCCCTGCTGTTAGCAACGCCACTGTATTGCACAAACAATGTAGTGACGTTGTAATGAGTCACACATTAAAGTGCGTGCGTCCAACGGCTTAGCGTTAATAAACTAACCTAGTTTTCTATGCATTCTTTTAATTATAATTTATTAAACTACTATGATATTTATAAAATTTTTGCCAAGGGGTATCGTATTACCCAGTACTAACTGGGTTGTGGAGCTCAGATAGGCAGTCGCCCAAAATGAAGATATTTAGACAAGTTTGTTGGTTACAATTATGTTTTAATAGTATTTCAAAAACATGGCATCGCCTGTCTTAGTGACGCAATGTCTGACCTAGTTTTTGAAGAAATAGCTGTACTTTCGCACATTTGATCAGTAGCGAGTAATCCGGTCATCGTGAAAGTTTAAAGTTAACCGCACGACAGGTACAATTTGACACCTTAGTATAGTAGCTGTAAGAGCCATTTTCCAACCCGGGAGGGCGTAAAGGTAGGCTGTTTCAAAAACAGAATTTCGGTTTTTACGCCTCGTCCACGACTCAGATGCGACTAGCGTCAAGGAAACCCGCGCGCGTCACTTGTTTCTTTTTCATGAGTACCGTTGCTCCGCAAGTTTCCTCGCGATGTATCATCACATGCGCTCAGCTATTTCTTTCATTTGTTTCCTCAGTCGGTGTCACAACGTGTTGCTTGAGCGTGTAGTTCATGAGTAAGTGGTAAGTCTGGCCGTTAGATATTTATACATCAGATAAAAACCTTACACACATCCAGCAAGACTTGATTCCGCGTAACCAGGCGACAAAATCGAGAGCACATATATATAAGTTCCGGAAAAAGCCGATTGTCTAACGAACTCCCTCTAGCGAACTCTGCTATCGTCGAACTGATCCAAACACGATTCAACTATGTCAGATGCCGAACAAAGTTTGTCGATCAGCACAAGCCGATCATACGTGTAGTTTTTGTTTCAAGCAGACTTTGTTGTTCATCAAATACTGCTAAATATGCCAACTAGAAAAAGTCTGTAGCAACCTAACTTTAAAACTACTAGATAATACAACTTACACGTACCACATCTCCCCAAACCGGCTGGAAGTCTCTCTGGTGCAGTTCGCTAGAGGGCGCCACTTTCTGCGGCTTCGTGCTGCGGTCGAACTGCGGCACGCAAGGCTCCTCCTCATCTGAAGACACCTGGAGAACGGGTGAGGAGTTAGAAGGAAGATCAACATTGCTGACACTTGATCGGTTTATTAAGTTCCTACTGCTGGGAGTCAAGCTGGCTTTTTGTGAGAGGGCGCAGGTCTTGAGGGTGACAATCACATTATCATGCACGGATCAGCGTCTTCGAGTATCTCTATGTCATAACTGTCACGTAAAGTTTTAAGCTATAGTTTTAAGTTATCTTGCTACGCCCTAAAAGGGTCATGTACGCACTAGTTTAAGCCTAGCTGTAACTATGATTGTGTACACTGTGCATTCAATAAATACCTAAAGGCGTCATTTGGTGGAGCGTGAAGTCCGGTCGCAAGCATTCGCATTCATTTACATACACACAGAACTTTAACGTGCGATCGGACCACTTATTTTAGTGAGTTGCAGTTCTAAGTGACAGAAATGGAAAGAGATGCAAGAAAATGCTGATTTGTGCGTGTAAATGGAATTATTTTCGATATTAATTTTTACGTATGTATGTGCATGGCATCAAAAACATTGTAATTATAATTATATTGTAACATAAGATGAGCAAGCATAGTGACCTGACTAATGTTCCTCTCATGAAAAGCTCATCAACGCAAATCCCTATTTTGTTTACAAGAAAAGTCATCTGTCTTGTAGCCGGACACTGAAGGTACCCTTTCGTAGGCGACTGCAGACGGCTATCGCAAGCGACAATGCCACTGCGACATTAGGGTGAACGCATATCTGACGGAAGACGCGTTGGGCGTATCGTCGATAGTACGATATACGTACTGACGCATCATCAGTGTATAGTTGCATGTTTTTACTATTTGTTTGTCTGTTCCAGCGTTACGCGAGCGACGATTCGAAGTGTATCTTCCGACAGATGACCACTCATTTTTTCATTTTAATTTAGTGACGTCAGAACTTCGGCGGCAGCGGCACACTTTGTCTCTGGTCAAGCTAATTTTTTTTGTCGCTTTACTTGTTATAACCATAGATAGCATTACTGGTATGCCGTCTGCAGTCACCGCTCGACCGCAGCATAACCAGCCTTTAAAGGTCCCACTGTTGGGACACAGGCCTTCTCTTTACGAGAGGGAGTAGAGTGCATTCCACCAGGCGGGAGCAGTGCGGGTCGGTGGGTGTCACGTGTCTTCGAATGTTTGTTTCTAGGACATGTCGGTTTCCTCACCATGTTTTCCTTCACCGTTTTGAGGCAAAGATATAGAGCGGACTTAGCTTAAGCAAAAGTTATAGTATTCGAAAATAAACGTTATTTGTTAACACGAATAAGGTGTATTATCGGATAAAGCGCAACAAGCGTTTGTCATAGCGCGACTGTATGTATTTAGCTTGAGGTTGGTATCAAGCCCGTTGCTGTCCATGAACTAAGCTTAGTTAGTCTAGCTTGCGTCGCATAGCTAAGTATATAAATTCGGTCGGTACCGCACACTTTGGAGATAAATATAAAAAAAAAAATCCAAAGCTATGCGACCTAGAATAATCTAACTTAGCTTAGCTCTTAGATTGCATAACTATCTTTGCCTGAGAGTAGTTTAACTTATTACTACACCCATGCAAACACACACAAACAAGCGTCAAGGCAAGAAATGGATGTGTAGTAATGGTTACCTTAGCGATATTAGGCGAGGACTGAGACCTATTGAGTCCGGCGGCGCCCGGACTGTCTGGGGACATCATGTACGAGTCGCCGTCCTCGTCCTGTCACAGTATGGCTTTGTTACGGAAGGCAGCTTGTCAGTATTGAGTGAACACGACCAATCAGTTAAATTACTAAGTGCACTACAAAACATAGCATAGAGTTCCCACCGCTGGGACTCAGGTGTGAGAGGGAATGGACCATAATCCACCACAACGTGAGGCTGGATGCAGAAATATCAGTTAATTTACTAACTGCTTATGAATTTATTTAGTGCACAAACATTGTTTAATGCATTCAATATTAGTTGAGGTATTTAGTGCAAAAAATTTGTTGAGTTATGTAGTGTAAGAAATATCAAATAAATTTTTTAGTGCACAATTATCAGTAAAACTATGTAGTGCACAAAATATAAGTTAAAAAAAATTCAGAACCATAAGAATCTGTAACATTGCCAAGTGCACATAGATTGGAATGGCTTTTTTGCACTTTTTCTTAGTGAAATGTTTAATACTTCAATCGTGTTCAACTATTGTTTGTTTCGACAACTGTGTAAATGTAGTGTAAAAATGTATAATGAACAAACAGACATTTTAACATAGGGTGCAAACAAACATGCATAGTATACGAGCATAATGTTTCCCCATTCAAAAGCAACCACAAATATGTACACTCGCGAAGTAGACAGTTGACCAATTTTCAATCGAATGTTTTTGCTTGCTAAAGGGCACATGGGTTATAGTGATCAACTGTCTACTTAGTCGAGTGTATCTGGCGCACTTGTTCCACCGCCGACGGGTTAGCGAGTATAGCTAGTGCCTAGATATTACTTGAAGAGCAACGAGTACCGAGTGTGTAGTTCTGATAGTTGTATTGGGCTATGGGTGAGTGTGCGAGTGCTAGGAACGATTATTCGATCCAGGCATATGTTGTGTAACGAGTTTTTAAAATCGTTACATGCTTTTCAGGAACAAGTCGATTTCGGAACGATTTTTATACTGTCTTTTTACTATCCGCCATGGTTTTGTTCGGCAACTGTCATTTTGACGTTTCACTTTACGACCTGTTTTCGTCATGGTGGCATAACTCACCAATTTAATTTTACAAATCTGGTATAATCTCGGATATTCTAGGCCAAATAATGACATAATTGCTGCCTTAAACACCCAGGACGAGGTGTTCTGAAGGAGGGATCCTTAATTTCTTCGGTAAGATTTGTTTCTACCAGACCAATATGTGGTCATCATTTTAGGTTCGTGTTTTAAGTCAAATTGATGTTTCAGAATTTCAATATTGGACGATGCTCTAGTGTGATTCTCACCTACTTTGGAATTATCGGTGCACACGGGAAAAGTCATTTATTAACGGGAAAAACGGTAAGTTTCTTCTTAGGACGCCATGCTCCCCACGTGTTGAAATTCCAACACACTTGTTTATTCACCCTTTAAAATTTTGTTACAGCTCTGCTGTGGCGTTTTTTCGTAGGATTATAATTTTTGATTTCATCTGGATTCTCTCACCTTCGACGCCGAAATCTTGAGGTCTTATTTAACATTTTTTTTTTATAAAGGCCAGACATCTGGCCAGAACTTAATTTACTTTCTTTACAAAAAGATGCAATAATAATCTCAAATTAATAAAAAAACATTAATATGAAAATAGTAATTTAATATTTAAAGTTAAATAAGGAAGCTACTCACAAAATAACCAAGGTATTAACAAAGGTATTTCCATTGTTTCTATTATCCTAGTTTAGTCACCCCCGGCAGATTAAAGGTCTGACTCTTCGAAGCGTTCTATCTGGCAAGTATTTTTTTAAATGCAGTGTGCATCTCCACGGCGCCCGAAATTCTTTTATTGTTACACATACATCTTTTTTAATAGGAGAACACACATCTATTTTTGCTCTTGTATGATTCCTTACATTGGATGTAGCCCGCAGGGTCAACACACTCACACATAAGGTTACTGTTGGTATGTGTTATTTACCAAGCGAACGTCGGTCGAGAATTTTTTTCGTTCAGTCTGTTCTTTTGTTGCTGTGATATTGTACAAGTGGAGTCGTGATTGATTGTTAATTTGCTGCCCCTTTTACAAGGGACATTAATTTATACTATTTTATTAAGAAGCAGTATAATTTGTATGGTTGTAAGTTTGGATGTTGAAAGTAATCTTCAGAACTACTGATCCGATTCCGATAACTTTTCGTAAAGGTAAGCTACATTATCTCCGAGTGTCATAGGCATATATTTAACCATAAAGTTATCTTAGTATACGATTCTTGATCGAGAAAATAGCTGAGAACTAGTCGCTTTCTCGTGGGCGGTGAGACAGGTGCTTCAGAAACAAACAATAGTAACATACCCCATGGTGCGGCTTGTCAAGGTCGGGCTTCCTGTTGTCCCTCGCGTACTGCAGCTTGCGCTTGCGCTCGGCCTCCAGCAGCTCGCGCGTGCGGTCCAGCTGGTCGCGCTGCAGGCGCACGGCCGCGATGCGCGCGCGCGCCGCCGCCAGCTCGCGCGCCGCCGCCGCCGCCGCCGCCGCCGAGCCCGCCAAGCGTTGCCGCTCTGTGCACCACGTCACCATCTCAATTGTATAACGATAAAACAACGCCCATCGCATCATGGGCGTTGCTGCATGAATATGCAGCTTTCTAAATTTACTCGACGCGCATGGCATAACACTGTTCCGTGATTTAAAAAAAAAACGGTGGGGCTCATCGTAGACTTCCGGTGAAATGCAGCCACGTTCAATCGACAAAATATACACACATAAATGTTTCATTTTGAGCATACATGTTAATTAATACTCGTACCTTAGAAGTTTTGTCCTGTGATGAGAAAAGTCTGTTACAAATTATTGTAACATGTCTCCAAATATCGTCGATCAACCTAAAGATCAGCACGCTGTGTTAGTCAGTTGTCCCGTTATTAACAGGACATTGTAGAAAAAACAACCTGCAATGAGCCCACATGACGCTTCTTCTCACAACGAGGAGATCTATGAAATTACAGGCTAATTATGTTATATGTCACACAAACTAAGTAATAAGGTACCTTCAACATCTACCACTTCGGTCTCCTCCGTGGAGCCGCTGATGGTCTCAGCCAACTTCTCGGCTTCGTCTCGCTCTCGCCTCTGGTACTCTTCCAACTGCTCGCGAAGACTCTGATTCTCTTGTTCCTGAAAGATACACAATATATTAGTACGTCTTACAATCTTCTGGTAACTTTAAGAATGCGATTTAGCTGTCATGGAAACTAACATTTTGAAGGCGTAACGTAACACCCAAACATTTTTGTTTTATTTTTTAAATATAAATATTGCAATCAGACCTTTAACTATGAACAGATGAGTTGAAGTAAGGATGGTTTGTCGAGGAGGATCCCCATTCGGAGCTTCTCCTCTTTTAACATCGATGCTTTAGCTGCCATTGTCAGTGGCTAAGTCCATTATAGCAGGTCTTTTCAGGCGCTTTTTATGAGGTGCCCACAGCCAAACATGATACGGATTTGAGACTAGTCTATCTTCATATTGAACTTGTCCTTACCCTCATGAGAGTACCGTAAGGTAAATTTACCGTACCGGGGCTTCAAAAATGCTTGAGTAGGTTGGAGTGGCGAAGCCGAAGAAGCAAAGATAGTGCCCTTTTTAAATGGCGGTAAAGTTGGTGTTTCGAATAAAGCACAGAGAACTGTAGGAATCAGTCTCTTCGCCACTGGTAGTTTGTAAAACTTTACTATCACCAGCATAAAACGAGGTACGACATCTAAATTAATGCTTAAATATTATCGTATTGTTGAAAATTCAACTCTCAGCGCTAGCTCAGACGGGGATTAAAAATCCGGCAGTGTTCGTAAAACAGGCATTAGTTTCCTATATAATTGTGTGTTATATTCTGTTCTAATAGATACTCACCATATCATACTGCTTGTTCTCGAGCTGCATGAGCTGCGAGATGATCTCCTGTTCGCGCAGCTTGTACATCGCACGCAGATCATCTTGTTCCTCTCCCTCTCGCTGTTCTCGAACTTTCTCCCAGTCCTGAGGAAGGAATAAAGAATGATAATTTGAGTTATAAGCCAAATTAAAAGTGTTTTTTCAAGTGTCTTGTAGGCTAATAGGAATCCAAGCACGCCTTGGCTGGTGAGAAAACGGGAAAACTATAGTCCACCATTTTGAAAAAAGATAATTGGATAGTCATATGGGAAAATATCTAGATATCACTTAGGGAAGGTTACAAGGACTGGGTGTATACCGGATCTTGAAGTACATCAGTGGATAGGCAGTGGAGTTTATTTCTTCGAAAGGCAAATTTCCCCAACAAAACTGAACGCGGTCAGCTATCATCTAAACAGTGTTCAAAGGCTGGTGTTCAGTGTTTGTTACAGAATATTGCCACTGGCAGCTCTTGAACGCCGTTTAAATGTGCTTCGTTTATTTATAAAAGGCCCTTAATATTCTCTTACCTGTTCCGCCTCTATTCGCTGCATCTCAAGCGTGAGCGACGTGTCCGCGATGCGTTCCTGTTGTTCTAGGATCAGTTGCATGTTGCGCGAGCGTTCCGTGTACACCTGAACTGCTGCGGCCTGTAACAAGGGGATAGATTAGAAGTTGGACACTTTAAATTAAACGGAATTTGATAAAAAAATCCAAGAACTGTTGGTCTTCTGAACTACAAAGGAGATTAAAGTGCACTTAGTACTACTGCCCCTAAAAGGAGGTTTCTGTTAGCTCATGCGGTCGGCTTCATCTTGCATACAAAGGTCTTCGGCGTAACCGACATTTATCGTCGGCGGGCGAACGGCCATTTCACACATTTACTTTACTTCTGATATTAGCAACCCAAAAGGCAGCCATAACGTAACGCAAATAAAGCTCACTGAGATTTGACACTGATGGAAACAGGTGTAAAATAAAAAGTATGACGGGTGTCTACCAAAACGTCTTACTTTTCTTTCGACGTTAGAAAACTTCATAATTATCGTTCGTCATACAGCTTCCATAACCCCGAAGTCTGTGTTGCGGGATACAATGTTGTTGGCCACACGGAATGATGCAGTGTCAGAATCTCAAATAAGCAAATTTTTTTTTGTCGATATGGTTCTTTGTGAAACATTAAGTTTTGGTGCCAGAAAAATAATTTCCTGTGCTGTCTCCTTCTTTTTCTTTTCGTATCGCTGATACTTACAAATTACACAGTTTGGGCCCAGTAGGTGACCATATTTGTTGCAGCGTCAGAAGCGTTATTCAGAGCGTTGAAGGTGCAGGTCAACGGACACCTGGGACACTGCAGCGGGCGGCGCATCGTCTGGTCCGGATCGTGTTGGAGGAATTAGTAATACCCCATTTAGCCAGATTATGTTTGCAGCCTACCTTGGAACGCAATCGAATCAAAGCTTTTCAAATAGGCCAGTGCGGCTTCACGAAGTCGTGAGCGGTTAGACACCTCTCTTACCTCAACTTGTTTCGCTCCTGAGGCCTGTCTTGGATAGCCGGAGTGTAGGAAGTGTGCGTGTGCGGAAGCTTTTGCGGGTTTTTAGACTACCCGGGATGGCAGACACGGACATGGGCTGATGAAGAGTTTCACGTCCAAAGCGTGTATTTTTCGCACTGTTTCATAGTGTACTGGTATAAATGGAACCTGTTACCTTACTACTCCTGTCTACGACAGGTTCCCCCGGCTTGCCGCGCGGCGCTGGCGGCGCGGCCGCTGCGGACGGGCTCAGCTCCGACCAGTTCGGGTAGTCGATCTCACCTGCGACGTGGACAACACATAAATATAACATTGTGCTAGTTTTAACAGGAGGAGAGGCACATGGTGTGTAGTAAGTACTACGGCAATGTATTTACAAAATTGTGATCTTAAAAATCATTATCAGATTATATTAAAAGCGATATAAATTCAGACACTTGCGCGTTAGCCCTTTCCTCTACCGATATCAAAAAGACTGATTACATTGTTTCATTAAATGTGTAAGGCGCCCCTTTCTCGCTGACTATATCGCCATGTGGAGATTTATTCAAAGAATTTTATTGACTTTGATGGCACAGGGATCTGTGCTAGTAAAATCTTTGGAAATAAAGTAGGTACTTACTGTTAATAAAGTTGTCAGGCCCTGAGCTAATTCGTGATAACCAAAGCTTAAACATGAAATATGTTGGCTTACAGCGAAGTGCCAAAGCGTCATCATAACAGCGCGGTAGGGCAAGCAGACTGTTTAGGAACCTTTAAATGATGGAGAGCAGTAGGTATAAGCAAGCCAAACTTTAACGCTCGTATGAAGGTACCGCCACTACGACTTACCCAGCATATCGTCCTACCGAGGCGGCACACACTGCGGGTTGGTGGAGAAGGTACTTGAGCAGTCCTCCAAGTTATAGCTGATAGATCTCGGCCTAATCGTGAGGTATGTAGACTTACCCAGCATATCGTCCATGAAGTCGTCCTGCCGAGGCGGCACACACTGCGGGTTGGTGGTGAAGGCAGGGTACTTCAGCAGCCAGTCCTCGTAGCCGCCGTGCAGGGCTAGCGGCTGGCGCGAGTACTGGACTTTTACGTCCCACTGGAATGCAAACAATTATCTTTATCATATTAAATATAATATAACGCGCTGGTGTCCACAACTCCACGTCCAAAGCGCGTATTTTGCGTATATTACTATATAGTTGTATCTAAGTAGAGGCTCGTAGTAACAGACACACAGAGGACCCCCACACGCACACACACACACCCACAGCGCCACTAATCGAAGCGGACGCGGCGCAGCTTGAGCCTATCACATATTTACAACATTTGATGCATGTTCGAGAGGCCCAACCGAAACGAGGCGATTAACGTCTATTTCGTTTTCTGCATCAATAAGTGGGGTCAAATGTCGATTGACCAAGGTTAAGTTACGATTGCAGCAGACAATCAATGGATTGATGAAAATCGATCCAATTCATACCGAGATCCTTCTGTGTCTCGGGAAGCTCCTTAAGCTGTTGGATCCGGCTGTTATTCGTAATCATTGATAGCTGTTACGGATACCCAGAAGCGCGACGGTCAGCCTTACCAAAAGGTATAGTGTTACCCAGTATCCATGGTTGCTCATATTTATATTCCTTTACATCCGGTAGATTGAAAGCCCACCCTCACATAGTTTGTAAAAAGCTAGGCAGTAGATAATGGAAGATATACCTTGAGGAGAATAGTCTTTAGCAGATGCAGCGTCTTGCCGGGGATAACAGCGGTGCTGTTCCAGTCCAGCATGATGATCAGCTCCATGGTGGCGCGGTCTGCCCAGACAGGTCGGGAGGCGGATGGGAGGTTCTGTTCTAACACGTGTGCAGATTGCCTGTGGATTGGAGAGGGCATTTGCAAACAAGCGACACTATAACGGATGTGAAAACACCCGAGAGGCACTGGTTAATCCCGTCCTTGCATTGATTTTTTTTGTACACACACTAAGTACAAACTTCCAACTTCATCACAATGTTTTCTGACATTGACCACTACTGTAAACAGTTCTTTTTTTCGGCGAGCTAAGAATACTAGACTATCATCTTAGGCAAGATTGCAGAGGTTGGATTATTGTATTGCAAATGGCTGTTCTAGAAGATATCCTGGCATTCATAAACAGTACTTCAATTCCTTGGCTAAAACCAGATCGAAATCGCGTTATTGTACATTTCATTTTCGATTAGTATATTTTTTAACATTGAATTACTGTATCAAATTGTTATCAATCAATCTTCATATAAGCTCTCAACTTGTGCAAATTATTGGAAGCACTATTTCGAAAATACAGTAAATGAAGAATCTAAAAGTTTATTTAATGCCTTACCCAGGAGAAATACACTCCTCAGGCACACTGATACATGCAGGACAGTTGATATGCGACTCCACATAGTCCTTTCCAGGCCTCGCATCCAAGATCATCACCTTCAGCTTCCCACTCTTCAAAATTGTGTATAACTGTTCACTCTTGATCGTCACTTCATCAGGACCTGGAACCAAAGAGTATTATGTAATAAGGTGGAATGTGACATAGGCACAAATGTTTTATTCACCTTAGGCAGAGTGGATTTGAGGTTTTCAGAGTGTTTTCAGTCTTGAATTCAGTAAAAAGTTTGCCTATAGGAAAAATTTACGAATTAATTCCAGTTTGCTCCATTGGAAAGTAAAAATGGGTTAATTCTAAATAAAAATAAGGATGAGTCATTATACATTTTGGGGTAAATAAATGATTAGGATAACTGACAAAAATTTTTGTTTTCTGAAATACTAATGAAAATAATTCAAATTATGAATTTATGAGATAGTTCCTCAGTTATATTGTGGAACCTAAATAACTAGGCCTTTAAAGGTTTTTTGAAGTTACAAATACATATGTTCAATTGTAGCCATCATTATTTAGTCATATGAGGCACGGTCACTTTAATCCACCTAGCCTCTGCCAAAGTGTGTCGGGTTGAACTTCCATTATAACCTGATAAAGCCGAGTACTAGTATCTTACCTGGAGTTTTTAATATCTGTGCTCCAAAACAAAGGGAATAGTGTGTTTGCTCAGTACCTGTCAAATATGTTTTTTTTTGTTTCTAGCAAAGTATGCAAGCTAAGCAGACCATGACAATAATTTTGTAATCATTCATCAATGATAAGACTGATAACAGAATGATAGACAAACAATAGGGAGTCGTTTATAGTGGAACTTAATCAATACGCCATCAAACTAAATTGCTTAAAAGGTTTACATAGTATGGCTTCACCACCTTGTATGTATTAAAGTCCTCCTGAATGTTTTTCGGCCATGGTGGCCAATCTTAGCGGAGATCAGCCATCGACGCGATAGATATTATAGTGCACAGAAACAGATGCACTCTCTGTTCCTCTACTCCATAGGTTCCCAACGGGGGCGGTGCCGCCCCCCCGTGAGCGCTGGAGCTTTTCAAGGGGGCGGTAGCAGGTCCAAAGGCAAATGGGGGTTATGAAATACCTCAATTTTCATGAAAAAACGTTTAATCTAGCCGTCTAAAATGTGCATCATATACTTAACTATTATGTAAAAGGGGGCATTGGATTTTTTTTTCTTGTAAAGGTGGCAGTAGTCCATAAAAGTTTGGGAACCTATGCTTTACTCTTATATCCTAATTCATAGTATCATAGTCCGGTGGGATGGCAATCTGACGCGACCGGAGAGAGATCAGGCGCAGGACCAACGTCTTCACGTGCTTTCCCAGGCACGGGAATATTATACTGCCAACTTTCAAACTACGGGCAACTACTGAGAAATTTCTAATGGAAAAACCCAATAGCACTTTTTGCCTGACCCGAAAATCGAACCCAGGACGCTACGGTCAACAGTCGCGCTTGCAACCACAAAACCAATGTCACCTTGTATGTAGTATCTAAAATCTAGAATCTAACAAAATAATTTGAAATCTTAGCTATTTATTATCCTCAAAAATAGGTAGCATTTTTGAGTAACTGAGAAATAAATAACTAACTTTATTATTAAGGTCTACTGGAGGAATTAATACCGTTATTTCCAAATGTAAAATGAAATTTCATACAGAATCTTCCTTATAATTGGGGAAAGCTGATATGTATGGATTAATAAATTTATACAAATTCAAAAGCTTACCTGGTAATCCAAGAGGCTGAGGTGATTCAATGACGGGTGTGGTCTCTGTCGTCTTCTTCCGGTTCTCATCAATCTTCTGTTTGATCAGCTCGTTCTCTTTTATGTCATTCAATCGCTTCGTCTTCTGTTCCTTCTGGTATCTTAAATTATTACAATACCATATTTATGTTGCATTTTCTTAAATCTGCTGTTAAATAATCATGGGTGTAACCAAAACTGCCACATGCTACTTAAAACAAATTATTTGTTGGGAAATGTTAGAATTATCATTGAAAAAATCAGTTTGTCCCCTATGAAATGATTTAAATGGTACAAACAAGTGTTACAACATGGTATAGTCAATTATTAAGGAAAATGTACTGATGAAAGTTTGAGTATGAATTTGGATGGCTATAATAGCAGGGAAAGACTAAATAAATGTTTAATGGTACTGTGATATGGCTGGAAAGGAGTACTGCTGAGATGACGAGTAATAGTGTAGTATGGAAGAAGACATACTGTGCTGGCCCCAAATAAATTGAGATAAGGGCAGGGGAATGCTGACTGATGTTTTGTTGCAAATATGCAACAATATTTAATGTGACAGTACTGGCAACAGCTGTTAGTCATATTGTCCATCATTTTTTTTTTCTTTTTTAGATTCTCATCAGACACCTCTTTCTAGCCATATCATTCTTTACAGTCCATCATTAGTCTATCATGCAACAAAGTATCAGTACAGGAGGATAATATATTCAACTCGTAGAAATTGAACAATTGGCATTTTGTATTACAATGTTTAAAAAAAGCAAACATAACTGTAACCTGTATTTTGTGACAAAAACTACAAACTTTATTTACATAGTGACTCAGGCATGCTTATCAACTTCAAGATAAGCAAACTAGTATGTAAATTCAAAGTAAATATATCCATAACCAAAACAATTCTTATCATAAACAATAGTTTTCACTTCTAACCTGTCTATGAGGCTGTTTTTCAGCTTCTCAGCATAATCTATTGCCTTGTTCGGGTTCTTAGCCCCCAACATGTTGTTGAAATAAGACTTGTCCTTCAAATAATCCTTGTCTTTGCTGATATAAGCTATCACGCGAAGGTATTTCATGTAGTAAACATAAGAGTATTCTTCATCTCCCTTCTCGCGAGCCTCTTCCGCACTTTCGAATAACTTTTGAGCAGTTTTGCATAACCTACAAGAAAAATAACATATTAACATCGATTTTTTGGTTACAGGCGCGATTTTATGCCTGAAAATGTTGAGATTACTTACAGAGTAGCCCTTTTCGACTTCAAATCTGGTACATTGTGTAATTGGTCCAAATCCTCTATACATTTTCCAAGGTGAAGCTGTATTCTTCGCGTTTCTGTCATGATGAAATTTTGCACACCCTTACGTCTTATTCGAGGTATTACCGCAATTTAAAGTCTCCGGGACTACGGAATCCTACATTTGTTAGATAAAACACAGAGATTGTTGTAAAAATTCACTGCAAACAAAAATTGTGAATCAAATCAGAAAATGTCAAGTTTTTTTTATTTGCCAGTTTTCAATACAGATTAAAATTTATTAAAACGCTTCGTTGGACGCATCTTTTTTCACTAACATTGTTCACAGGCTCACCGATGCGATGTTCTAATAAGATGCAACGTGGATTAAAAACTTATTTCTGTTACTAAATATCTAGACAAATTAGTTTTTACTATTCCACTTTTTTTATTTAATTATTCCATTTACGAGCTACAGTGGCTGAAAATAACCATGAGTAGAACAGAAACTTGGAAAAAATACTATAACTTGAGTAAGCGCTAGAGAAAATCTGTTCTTTTCTCTTAGCTTCTATGGGACTAAAATACAAATGATTAAAGCATTTAGTAATTTTAAGCAATTAATAAAATTTACAGTAACTAAACGAAATTAAAGGTTACGATAATCTGTGGTTTGACATATTTTTGACGTAAACAGAACAGCCCTCAAGTCATTAGGAGTCAATAGCATATGTTGAAAACCTGACACGCTATTTACGCCCTTATTACTAGGAACGAAACACTCGTTTGGCATACCCAATACTGTTGCTTTGTGTGGGAACAGTACAAAACGCAAATAGCGCAGGAGCGCAAGTTTTCATGCGCAGTGGTTTCTTCCTCAATTTCCCTGGTCGATCGTGGTTTTCCATTTAGTTTTTCAGCTGATCACGCTTTCTACAGCCGCATAGCAGACCATCCGTGTCGTGGGTCATGTGCGAATCTGTCGCAGCGTAGTGAATATCGCTGAGTGATTGTGTTGTGTAGTTGTTTGAGTAGCTAGTGCCAGTGAAAATGTTTTCAGGACTTACGAATCAGGTTAGCTCGTGGATGGGGGCTGCTAAGGGCGAACCCCAAGATGAGGAAGTCCCAACCCCAACGAAGGAACCGACTGGTGAAGTAGCAGCGGCGGTGGCGGCGGATGTCGAAAAGCTAAGGTAATGGAATTTTATTGTTTACATTCTTCTTACCTTGGTTTTATCGGACAATAGCGTCATAATAGGCGTATTCTTTATTCAAACGGGTATTGCACACAAAATTCTTTATTTTTTTACTTTTGAAGGTTCTCAAAGATTTCTTGTTACTTTGGTCAGTGGGTCATCATAAGGGCGGATTTTCCTAGATGCAGGTTCTTACATGGTTATTCCGTATTGCGCAGTTTTTAATGACAAGAATTTAATTAACCGTTTGTGACAAAGCTTTCGTAAATTATTGATTTTCAGATACAATGAATTTTAATCTGGGTCAAGTACTTTTACCATTGCATTTCATTTGGAATCACCTTCATTTAACTCAGTTATTTAGAAACGGTTTTTTTGCAAATTCTTAACCTTTTATAATCAGAGAAAGACTTATTTGATGAAGAATAAAAAAAGAGGTTCTAGATTTTTTACAAAATTGGCATAATTTTGGTAAATTTTAACTCAAACTTTAGGGGTGGGTTGAATGATGTAATAGATAGCAAGTACCTGCAATTGAAAAAATCTTAGAATCTACCTTGATTCCAATAAGAACATATGCAATGAGAAGTAAGGAACCCTAGGACCATAATTACATAACACTTATCATTCAAATTAATTTAAACCTTTTTAATTTTCAGTCTTCAACTACCATAGACATTACAACATTTTTTCTTCTCCATATTCAAACATGATTTATTTTTCGCAGTCCCACAAAAGCTGGCAGCAAACTGGACCTCATCACCAATGTAAAATCCCAGATGACCGGATGGCTTGGTTCTGGCATCCCTATCCCTGGTCTGAGGAAACCTGAGCCCACATCAGCGGAACCAGAAGCCGTGCCAGTGGAACCGGCAGAGGTTGCGGAACCAAGGGCTGAGGGCAAAGATGATGATGATAATTCTAGGTATATTAGGTACGAGGGGTTGGCGGATGTAATGAGTTGGATCGGAGTTCTGTTACGCTTTTTCTGTTTCGGTTCTATTGGTTGGTGTGTTGTTTCTGATGATAAAGGGAGATGGATGATCAGAATTGATCACCATAGTATAGCAAATAGTAATTAAATTGTCATCAACTTTGCATTTTGATGGCAATTTCTTTTTTAATTTTGTCAATTTCTTATATTGTAAATAAAACAGCAAAAATTATGTTTTGTCCTTCCAGTCTTTAAATATTTAGGAATTGATTAGACTTTCCTAATCATTACAGTATCTCTTCAGATACTGGATGCAGTAGCAGCCTTCCATTAGTTAATTACTACCTTTATCAGAACAGCATAAGGTAGCAAGACAACCAGTGGATAGACTGATAAGATAACAAATCATAAATCTTGATTGTAAGTGCTTTTAATCAATAAGCCCCAGTTCACACGGGCAATTTTTTAACGCGACGATATTTTTTTGCGCACCTGCTTTCGATGCTCGTTATTTAACCGACCATTTTCAATCAAACGGTCGGCGCAAAACAGTGCGTCGAAATTCAAGCACGCGAAAATAAACGGTGATGTTATAAAAACGCCTTTGTGAAGGATATCAGTAACGATACACCAACCCCTTAAATTGATATATTTTGACGAGTTATTGCTACACAAAATTTTTATGCTCATGAAATATTCTTATTTAAATTAAGCCTTCTACGACACAAGGATGCTTTTGATATGGCACACCAAAATTGTATTATAAACAAATTCGCTTCGCTTATTTTAATCACTAATTTATTTTCACAGCTTTCTGGCACATTTCACTTTGAAATTATCGAGCACTTCAACAATATTTATTTCTCGAAATATTTCATAATTTTTGCATTAAATATTCTCTACATGAATTTGACCATTTAAATTGAATTCGTGGCATAACACTTTCTGCATAAATTAGACACAAACACATCATGTTTAAGTTTTCAGCAGAAAGATTACATAACATAGTGTAGGAACAATTACTTCATGAAAATGACTGAAACATATTAGAACAAATTAGAAAAAATCACTAAGTTTAGACTATTATATTTTTCTAGATGCACACGCAAACTATACAAACTCATTTATTCTGCTAAAACCCCATTTTTAATTTCTCATTGTTGTGCATTCTCTTAGTGTACTGTTTTTTTTTTGATAAAATCTATATTTTTGGTCTTGTCTTTATTCTCGGATTAAAATCCAAGTTTGATATTTACCTAGTTCATTACGTAAATTATTCCCATTTTCACTTTTATTAGGCTCGCATCTAATTTCTAAATTGAATGCCTTAAAAAAGCTCACAGTCCTATTTAAAACGCTCTACTCGGCGCCAGGAGCTGAAAATCCAAGTAATTTTTTTAACATTACATTCATGTATCTAAAAAACTGATAAAAAACATCGATCTGCATTGAACCTTTTTCGTCTCTTTCCGTAGATTTTTCGAACGAATATGGCAAGACAACGAACCAAGTCTCCATAGTTCTAGATAAGAGGTTTACTACGCAATAGTTAAACCGTTTTTATTTCGATTCTATCGCTGTAAAACCACGAAAATCGTATATGACGCAACTATTTGCATAAAATTAGAAGTGTGATTGAATAGGCTGATTACTGTAGGAGTAAGGAAAATGATTTAGATTTTCATATACTAAGTGGAAACATTAGGCCTGGTCCTTATTCCCGTAGAAAAGGCTCCTCTTTTATATTTCATGACAATAACAGCGAAGGGTGGAAAATTCAGAGAAAAGCTTTTGTTCAACAGCGGTACAAAAAGGGCTGAATCTAATAATCATAATTTATTTATTCCCATAATTCTTCCGGTAGAATTACTGTAGTACCAAGTTAAGATTAGTTTTCGGGGTTTATCGTTAAAGAAAATTGACGACTAATAGAGAAGCATGATAAAAAATAAAGGCCGCGCAGACCCAAAATAGATTGGGATAGAGGCAGGAGAATGATGTTGATATCCTTAAAGAATGTCAATAGACATTCATTCAAATTAGGTTCAGAATAAGTACCTACCTATTTTATTGAACGTCAGAAATTACTTAAGAAAGAACCCCAAAACTGCGCTCTTCACAACTTTCTAGCTGAGTATATTTAGTTTTTAAGCAAACTAAAGAGGCGTGTGTTTCGATGAATCACGTAAAAACCATCGACCTCCCCGCCAGGGTGATATTACGTAATAGTTCAGGGGCCAGGGGGCAATAAACGGATCATTCGCTTCAACTTTGTGCTTAGCTTGCCAGATCGAGGTCGCAAATATATCGAGCGAGGACCTGTGAATATTTTAGTGCTATCGATTTTCCATACAACTCTTGATTCGGGGTACTGGCTGGTGTTTTTTTTTATTGTAAAGTTTTTTTAAGAACTCTTTAATGATTAGCAGCAGTAACTGCAGTTACAAATTTAAAGAAACATAAAACAATCTTCTATAAAATGTAGGCAGTTATTTACTCTCTAGTGATAGAGGAATCTAAAACTCAGACAGTTATCTTCACTAAGAGGTCTTCGAGTTAAAAATCAAAAGTAATTTATTCAAAACAGGCTAAGAATCAGCGCTTGCAATTGCATAACACAGTCTAGCAAAACTCCAGCCGTTTGTAATGAATCGGGGTTCCTCGAAATTACCATGCGTATCGGAAGACCAAGAATACTGCTTAGCTTACTATAACAGTACACTACTATAGGTCCCTCCCTTCCTCGCCTTGAATGTCTTCCCAAGACCCTACTCCCCAGGGTTGGTCCTAACACGCATGTTAACTAAACCTGTATGCTTGGACGCAGCGCCACTGGTGGGGCGGACAGCAGGCCCGCTTCGACTGGAGGCACCCCTACTGAGGAGCAGCCTGGAGGCGTCGGGAACGGTATGTATTGGTTTGCTAGTTGCTAGATTTGTATAGATTGGAATAAGTAGGATCAAGAGTGCGTCGAGAAGAAGCAACCGTGAATTTCCGTGCTAGGTTTTCTTTGATCCTTTTAAAACATTGTCTCCTTGTATTGAATTTCTAATGGCGATATTAGACGCTTTACTCTGGAGACTTCATTGTTGTTTAATTCCATGTTCACACGACACTGATATAATTTAAAAAATATGAAGGAACGATTATTTTGTTCCTTTTGTTCATTTTTCATTCATCGTTAGATCGGTTCAGTAATAGATTAAATTTCCAATTTGATTCATTTTGTGTTCAGACTTCAGACGTTTCTCTTTAGGTGAAATGTCCTAATGAAAGGCAATAATGAAGACAAATTGAAGCTTCTGATATTATATCAGTTTTAATAATCTTTAAAGCTAGTTTGCGAAACACAAAATATGTTTCAAAAGGTTTCGTTAAGAAATCTAGTTGTCTTAACAAAATTCACGGTTGAATGACTTGACTGGTCTAGTATTATTGTAACTAGTCCCTTTCACTAAGAACCTTCGGCGGACCCAGTTATTATTAAACTGCGTATTAAAGGGGACTGCTGTATGTACCTCTTGACAGATTTTGATTTGGGGTCAATTGGACGTCTCCTCAAAATGTCAGACATTTTGTATTTTTATTTTCGGTCCTTTATCCCAAAACGATGTTACCTTTTTTTTTTTTTTTTTGTTATTATTTTTATTATTTTGTAGTTTTGCTATTTTCGTTTTTATTCCATTTTTGTTTCGCACATTTCCAGGTAGCGAGACTAGAAAACTGTTTACGGTTGATGCTATTGAAGTACCTGATATGCAAGAGTGTTAGTAATTATTATTTTTTGTTTTTATTTTCTTATTTTTGTTGAAATAAAACTGGTTTTACTGACACCCAAATAGCTTTAGAGGTTACAGAATACAGATTACGTTTTTCTGTGCTGAAAAATTCGTGATACATTTTTTGGCTTGAAATTAAATGATAAAAATGCAAAGCTGAAAAATTGTTCGCGCGGTTAAAGCCTATTGTTGTCGGTTTCAATTTTTCAAGCATTTTTCATCAGGTGTGGTTTTGTGTGACGATAAAACTAGTTTTGTTTCAACACTTCATTTCGCATTTTATGTTTTTATTTCTATTTTAATTTAACAAAAGCATAATTTTAACAAAGATTCGAAGAAGCAACGGTTCGTAGCACTATCAAAATCTTGCTTAAACGAGTGCTAAATTAAATTCATCGTCACCGAAGTGTCTTTAAATTGCCTCTCGTCTTCTCAAAGAGATGTTTGCAAAGCCATTAGACGTCAACACTATCTTGAATACCTTTTTCGTACCCCAAGAAACGTTTCAACAAAGAAAAGTAGCTCTAAATGTACTTGTTCCGGTCTTATTATTATTCTAGATCCCAAGTTCGTGTCTTTGTCGTTAATTCTTAATATTTTTTTCTCAAAGTATGTGGCGTGTGGCCCAGTGGTGAGAGATAACGTTGTAGCTGATTAAGTGATTATATTTAAGGGCACAAAATACTTTAGACTGATACAAGCAAAATATTTGCTGTGCCATTCTCTTTCAATAACGTAGACCTTAAATGAACGGAGCTTTATACTTAATTTCAATCAATCAATCAGCTCGGCCATCGCAGTCCAGTCCTGGTCATAGGCCTCTCCCCAGCTGCACCACAACACCCCGTCTTCCGCCTTCTGCATCCAGTCTAATCCAGCCACCTACTACAGCGTCTGGACCAGAATAGTTTCTACAATCTTTTTTAAATATCTTCAACGTCTATCATTTCGACAGTTACAACCAAGGCAGTTGCCGGAGCCAAGTCCCTGGGCAACTTCCTCTACTCTGCCGTGAACAAGGCTGGAGCCAAGGTCAGCGAGGCTAGCGCCAAGATTAAGAAGACCGTCGAGGAAAACGTGAGTAATTAGGATATAAGGATTAAATTCGAAATTTGCTTTCTTGTTAAACTATTTGAAATCAGGTGCTCTATACTTTTTTCGTGAATTCAGGGTTCATCCCATAATAAAAAACATGATCAACAGTAATAATTACCATTAAGAGTATCAAAGGCCTTTGCCAAGTCAAATAAATAATAAAAGCAGGTTGGTCTGCGTTTGTTGTCAATATTGTGTGCTTTGAAAACTTTATTTTTCTAGCTGATTAATGCAGTACACATTGCACAAACAGTTTAATTTAATATCAAATTAATTAAATTCATTAATAAATTATATAATTTACATCGTTTTTATACTATCACAATTGCCAGTGATTGTCTAAACCAGAAGGACAATTTCACTGTGGAAAATTTCCTCGTGTCGGTATAACTAAATTATTTACATAGAATTGTGTGGAAATTCGCAATGGGGTCCCCCAGGGTGCGATTATAGGCCCATGGGTTGTTTGCCTAAGTAAAGTGGGTTGATTGCTCTGATCTCGATGGATTACAGGGCAGGCGTGTTACTATGCGTCCGCTAATGTCGCCATTGAGGCCGGCTCATTGAGGACGTTAGGTTTTATTCGAGGCTTTGACCAAATGGTCCTTCGGATAAGTGGTGGTTATATTTTATTTGTGTATCCTAAAAGTGCTATAAGACCAAGTGCTCCCAGTTTTATCAAGTATTTGGTTTTATTGTAGCATAATGAATTCCACAAATGAGTGTTTGTCATTCGTGAAGATACACGTCACTAGCTTTTTCCTTCAGCTTCGCCGCGTGGATTTTGTCGGATTATCCCATGGGAACTTACCGGAATAAAATTATCCTACGTCCTAACCCAGATCATGCTATACCGGTCATATTTCATCGAAATCCGTCTAGCCAAAGTTGCTTTCGAATTTATAACATTAATGATGTTAGTTTGTGAATAAGTGCGCAATTTAAACCGAAACAATTGCTGTATTTTCACAGCCGTTCATTGACAAGAAAATTATATATTAATAACACGCTTTCTTATATTATTATGACAAAGAAACTACATACTACGCAACACTATTAACAATTATTGTTCAGACGTTTTCTAGGCTAGACACAGCCTGACAACATCAATAGACAAAGCAATTTTTGCTTTTAATTTAATGCAAATAGCTTTTCGTAGGCCCTTTTTGGAACAGACACATATGTATTTCTCATTTATGTCTGTACGTAGCCAAGTTATAAATATTTGGCAAGTTGTTCGGATAAGTATTTTGGCAGGCTTGAGTAGACAGCTTACTTATGCCAATGAATTGGGCTATTGGCAACGTCACTAAAGTCTAGCCACATCCTTGTTCCAATTTATATTATTTCCACTTAAACAATAATCTTTATGGTTGTGAAAATTAAATTGAGTTTAGAATGACTAGTAGTTACTGTCTCTTTATTTATTTAAGGCACCTCAGCGACAAATTTAGATAATCAAAATACATACGAGTAATATTGTTCTTAGCTGTAAGCCTTTCGTAACAACTAACATTGTGGAATGCAAATAAATTAAATATGAATGTACATCAAAAAGTGTAACACTTTTCGATTTTGCTGTTTAGGAATTTGAAGTTGTAGTGCGTGCTTAAATTTTAAAGTTAGTTTTCCAAATACACACATGTTTCCTTACATTTTTGCTCCCTAAAGTGAACTACCGCAGTATAGTTACGTATGCAATTGTCTCGAGTGACCTGAGTTACATCTACTGTATAGTGCTTCACCGTTAGCCTTGATTGCGTCATTGGATATTAGCGAGATGACAACGTCGGGCTAGATAATGACCTGCTCTGGTTTCAGTCACTGGACTAGGGATAAGCAATCATAAAGTAGATGATGTTGATTAATGCTGATTATTTTCAAGAAGAACAAAAAAGGCCTTTGGCCTGCAGAGAAGTATTACTACTGCGTACTTCTTAGCGCATCGATAGCAATCTACATATATTAACTCGCCAAGAAATTAGCGACGAGTTTGGTGCTATCACAGTTTTTTCTTTTTATGTCGCTGGGTTTCAATTCGAACTAGTAGTTCCTGAGATTAGCGCGTTCAACCAAACAAACTCTTCAGCTTTATAATATTAGTATAGGATGGGTCTACTCTTGACCTCAATCTTGACATGCATCAATTCCTCTACCGTGGAAGCATCAGGGCACTCAGGAAACTATATCAGGTGTGCCTTTGTGTGTGCAGCAGCACCACGTTTGCACTTTAGGCAGGAATCGTCTATAAACCTCCCCGCCCTTCTTCTTTATGTGCCGATGGGACTTTTTTAAAATCATTATGGTTTAGCAAAGGACCATTCCCCTATCCTGTGAGACAATCTTTAAAAGCTGTCTTTATAGAAATAGATACAGTTTGTTTCTAAAAAGAAACAACGTAGTTAAAGAAGCAAACGTAGTTTCAATGTATTGAAAATACACCTCATTAGTACAAAATGTGCGTTTGCCTTGTTTAAACTGTATTCTATCGTAAATAATAGCATTGTGCATTGTCTATACAGTTTACTGCACTTTACTAGGGATCTTTGACTGAAAATAATAATAGTTTTGCGCTCCCATGTCTTCCGAGAATGAGGGTAGGGTACCTGATAGTGATAATACTTACGTATGACATTGCAGTGTAGGTAATTATAACAATACCCGTAACTGATATAACTGCCTAAACATTAATGATGTTTAACTTTGAACACAAGAGTTAACGGAACTTGCCGAAAGAGCGTCCATTAATTAAGTTAGATAAGAAAGTCATTAACGGGAACAAAACTGAGGCTTAGGACCAGACGAGTGCGTAGCGAGATAAAAACTTTTGAATTACTTTCGAAGCTAGAATTGAGTTATCGGAGATCAGATCGCGCGAGTTTTTTTGATGGGTCGTTGGGAGATTGTTTTGGAGTACTTTTGAGGAGTCTTAAAATATTTTTCAGAAGATTTTATAGATCATTCTCTTGACCTTATCTGAATTTATTTAATGTCGTCGCAGCCTATCTTCTTCTTCCGTACCTACTTCTCTATTATTCGTCATATCAGTAGTCTCCTCCTTTCGAGTCAAAACAACTTTAATACAGTTCATCCATCGTGTTTTGGTCTTCCTTAGGCTACTTACTAAAGTACAAATATCCGTACCAACGCTAAAAAATGTCCGTGATCTTTTCCATCCTTTAGTTTCTACTTCTAGGTAGGCGGATTACGGGTGATCTATTTGATAACGAGTAACTAATAGGGACTTTTCTATTCACATCAATGAACAAACATATGTCACAATAAAAAAGACATCATAACATAACTTCAGGCCCTTTTCCACTGAAAACTTAGGCCGTTAACCGCAGTTACCTACACCCACGTTTCGCTTGTATGATATTTCCCGTTACCTTTGATTATGAAAGACATGAAGTGTTAGCTCATAAACCTTCACAGTTGGGTGGTAACCATTTACACGTATAGAATAGAATATCTCTTTTTTATGTAAACACCGTGACGCCTCAACAAATAACACAAACCTAGCTGAACAGGCTAGGCCATTGAGTTACTGCTATGCTATGCGAGTTGTGAAGTCAATGTTGCAATTTCGACTGATATACATTCACTTTAGAATGCTAATGTCGAAACTGCATACTACAGTGGGCGATAAAGCTACCCACCCTAATGTACCAAAACTATCCAGACTGGTAAATATTCAAATCAACTAACTTTTAAATTCGTAATAGCTTTAGTTCAGAATAAATGGAAATAGCAAGTGATTAACTTAATGCATTTCCTGAAAACAAGTGCATTTTTCATCGAAGTACACACACACGGTTGACACTACAAAACACAGTGTTCGATCTCCCTGAAGTGGAAACTCAGACAGTATGAATTCCTCAGTAGTTGGAAAGCATGAGTGTGTTATTTGGCCTAGAGCCAGGTCTGGGAGAATTAGGGCGAGGCATAATGCGGGTATGACGCAAGGGGGTCTTTGTACCCCTATAGTTTTGTGACAGACGGATAGACAAAGATGGCGGCACAAAAGGTTACTCGTTAAATATTGGAACGATTGTTGAATGTCGCGGGTCTTTGTGTCCTGTTTGCCTAGCCACTGTTTGCTGGCGTTCAGATCGTCCCGATTTTTTTTTGTTTAGGAATAGTCAATAATGGATTGGAAAAGAAATTCCCTGCGGGTAAGTCTGACTTTCTCGTGAAATAGTTGTTATGTCTATGTCTTTACGTGCCTGCGTAATATAGCAATGGCAATGCCCTTCAATAGACAATTCAACAACATTTATTGTATGATGTACGCTGTTGATTGCAATGGATTGCGTTAAGCAACAACGAATACAGACTGTTTATTTATTTATTTAACAATTTATGTACACACTAAATACAAAAATCAAGAAAGGAACAGGAAAAAAACCGACTTCCAAAAAAACACAAAAAAAGTGGAAAATAACTTTACTTTCGGAAGTCGGTGGCAAAAAAGTCAATGAAACAAACAATAGTCACCGACTTCCGAAAGTAAAGTCGGTTTTTTTTTGCAAAAAAGTTTTTATTTTACCCTTTTTAGCCATCGCATCACGCACAAATCCTTGTCAAGTATCAATTTCGCAATTTCTTTTACTTGGATGACATATTTTTGCCAGCTATTTTGATTTCAAAACCAAACTGCTGAACCGATTTCGATGAAATTTCTATGGGACCAATCGGGAAGTAGATCCATTCAGATAAAAGAAGAATTTTTCAAATCGGTTTATAAATGACGAAGATGTGAGGTAACAAACACAAAAAAAAACAACCGAATTGAGAACCTCCTCCTTTTTTTGAAGTCGGTTAAAAAGAGTACAAAGGTAATGCTTATTTCTAATGAAATCTCTTCCAGCATACCTGCGAAAGGAGATACTAAAAAAAGAGATGTAGACAAAGTGTGTAAAAGAAGAAAAGAAAATGGAATACGTAAAACATAAAGCAGATAACTATTTTAAATATAATATATAATATACTTATATACGTATAAATACAAAGATACATACAACAATCCTATAAATACAATAAAATAAATAATAATAATAGATACTTATGCAACTATGACGAAATGGAAGGATAATGTTCTATCACTCTTCTTTTGAAAACTGCAATAGTTTGGCAGTCCGGAGGAAGTGAATTCCACAACCGCACGGCGTGCACAGTGAAGGAGTAGGAGTAGAAATCGGTAGAGTGTGGAGGGGACTTAAGGACGTTCCTAAGATGCGGCCTGCAAGGTGCAGCAGAAAGACGGGAGTAGGAAAAGCGTTCCCGCAAATAGGATGGCGTTTTAGGGTTGTGAAGGATGTTAAATAGCAGACACAATATCCGAGAGCTCCTGCGAAGTCGAATTGGGAGCCACTTGAGTATTTTGCGAAACTGTTCACTGTTCTTTATTTAAGAAGTTTTATTTCACATAGAAAGTATCATACATTATTCAACGGCTATAATTTCAGAATTGCCTTCATTTGGGCACTAAAATTAGACCATACTTTTCCATTTACGTAAAATTCGTTACGCAAAAAGCTAAATTAAATCTCTAATGAATATAAAATACCGAATGACGTCACCGCAGAATCCTACAGCTTTACCCACCGTGTTTTATTCAGAGGTTTTCATTTACAATAGAATATTGTTTCATTTTCAAATCCAGCGGTGAAAAGCATCGTTTTTCGCAGAAAGGCTTCAGGGCTAACCATTTGATCGGATTACACTTGGAACTCTGCGACTTGCTCTTTCTGAGTCCATCTTCTGAAAGATTTGGAAATGGATTTCTATTTTAGTATTGTGATTTTTGTATTTGTTATCATCATCTTCATCATCATCCTCAGTTCGACTTCACCCACTGCCGGGTACAGGCCTCTCTTTGGTTGTGCCAAGCTTCACGTTCATGTGCCAGCCTCATCCAGAATATTCCCGCGATGGCAACAATGTCTGCTCATCTCGCTGCCGGCCGACCAACACTTCTCTTTCCAGTCCTTGGACGCCACTCGGTCACAGCTTTACTCCACCTGCCATCACCGCGCCTTGCTAGGTGTCCTGCCCAAGTCCTGAATTAGAGAGATTCCCAACAAAAACATTTCTTTCTTTATTTCTAGATTTATTAGCAACGAGATTATTATTGCCATTCACGTGTTTCATTTCGTTTGGCTTAGTAGGTTTTACGACAATTTTCGAGACAGGTTTACCATTATTCACACGATCCTTATATCTTTGAGTCTTACATATATTGCTAACAATGCCGAGATAGATATATTATATTATCATTAAACTAGACTGAAAAAAGAGTTGAACCAAATAAAAAAACCTGCATTAAGTGTTTTCCAACCCAAAAAAAAATTACACCAATTTAGACAGACATTTTCATCTTTTTCATTACTTAACCCTCAACTCCACAGGGGTCACATTATTACTCACATAACTAACAAACCGTAGCAAGAAACCAGAGTAGTCTCAGTAGAGACATTCCCAGTAATGGTCCCTCTAATTGAGTTAGATCAGGTATCCGTACAGAACATGGAAACGCCTCGATTGGTGCTAGAAGCGGCATTGAGAGTCAACACTTTGCATAGTTTTCATTCAAATCAAGAATCAGGAATCATGTGCGTATTGTATTACTATCACTTGCTTCGGTGGAGGAAAATATTAAAAAAATATTAAATATTAAATATTACATTGTTCGTTGTATTCCACCAAAATTGCGGTATACTATTTACAACTCCCTAGTAAAGCCACATCTACTTAATTTAATTGAAATTTGGGGCAGCGCCGCTAAAACAAAATTATCAGAACTTCAAATTACCCAAAATAAAATAATAAAAATAATATTCAACTACCCATATCTAACATCTACTAGCAAAGTTTATCAAGACACAAAAATAATGAACATAAAACAACTTTATATTTACAACACGTGCATTTTCATCAGAAATATTCTCAACAAAAGCGTTCACTCAAACTTAACACTCACTCAATATAAACAAGTTAGTCAACGCAGTACTCGGCGAGCAAGCTTGCTAGTTTTACCAAAAACAAGAACTAACTATGGCAAAAAAATGCTAACTTTTGAAGGAGCACAGCTTTATAACAAATTACCGTCCTGTATAAGAAATGTACACTCTTTCAATGCATTCAAAACTCAACTTAGCCAGCACATAATTGCGGATCGATCACTTCTGGAGAAATGAATGCATTGGATGGGTAACTATTAAGTTGTACCTAATACTGATGACGAACTTATTGTAATCTATATTTTTAGTATTGTTCTCAAGTAAGTGACTTATGTCTTTATTGGGAATAAAGTTTCTTTAAACCGAAACCGAAATATCGTGAGGAAACCAGCATGCCTGAGATATATTTCTCGACGGTTTGTAAAGCCAGAGGCCCATGGGCGGCATAAAAACTCTGACACCAGGTTAGGCACTAACCAAACGATAAAGCAAGATAGTTTTCATTCAAACCAAACGTTTTATCGTTTGCTCGATTTACGACAAAAATCTTCTTTTTATGTTTAAAATTCCAACGTATGCGTCATTCTTCTCCTCCTTAACGGCTTGACCGCTTTTGATGTTTTTTTTGTACTCATGGGGTCACCTGCATAGTTCTCAGCTATTGTTGGACCCATCTAGAAAAGCCTACTGTCGAATAATGTCCAGAATAGTATGGGACGTCTGTCGAATCAGCTAGTGTCTTCTAGAAACTGACAGCTTAGGACAAAGGCTTGTGACGGAGGATTTGCGCTTGACGCGCTTTTGACGAAACGAGTTTTATTAGTACCATCTGTATAAGCCACTATGATTCCATGCTGTGTGGGTATCCGAGAGCTTTCGCTCCTCGCTTCCAGGTCATCACAGATAATGATGGCAGTATGCCAATGCAATTAACCGTTACGTTGTCAATAATGGAGCTGGAAGCTTTTGGTGGCTTCGATGCAGTTCAATTATTATGATCTCTAATATCTGCCAGACTGAAATGAATATAGCGGGACTTTCAATAAATTCTTACTGTCTTGTATTGAATACCAGCTCATTCATTCATTTGATCGGAAACGGATCTCTTGGATTGGTGACGACTGATGAATAAGGTAGGTACAGAATATGACAGTAAGAGAGCTTTCTAGCCAAGGCACATAGCAACAACACACATTCCTGAAATTCTAAGAAAACCTGAAGTCTTTATCATAAAAGATGGAATATAAAATTCTCCAACACAATACGAAGGCTTCGTCTAAAATGTCGTCGCGCATCTACAATCTACATACCAACTTACAATGCCCGAGGTAACGTTATTCCTATACTCCGAGCGAATTCTATATGTGTATATTCTTTCCGTTGTAGAATATCGGGTAACGTCTAGAACGTTCTCGAATTTTCTCGAATGATCGTAACGTTTTAGACCGTGAAACAATTGACGTAAGATGGCGTCTATGACGTAAGATTTTGTAGGAAAACATGCTGTTCCTAGGAAATAGTATTGATGGTTATGCAACAAAAAAAGACTTGGATTAGTTAGATGATTTTGTTAATGAAGGCACGGTGAATACAGGAATGATTGGATTGCTGCCACTTTCAGTAGTGCTTAGATAATTGCATTGTTATCTTCGAAGAGACTTGACCTTTTCTTATTAGATAAGGAAGGGAGGAATATTTCTTATTAGCGGTTAATGCTCGGCTGGCGACAATAAGCCATCACCCCTGTAAAAGTAGGTGACTCTTACATGTCGGATATCTTATTAACATATTTCTAGGGTACTGGCTCATTTGTCGAAATCGCTAATACTGAGCAGGAGGTCCTCAGATCAAATCCCAGGTCCAGGAAAGTGTTATTGAGTTTTCCACCAGGATTTTCGCAGCAGCAGCTCCTTGTCTGAACCTGTCCGCTATTGCATGGTACTTTAATATAACTGGCGAAATATTACAACTGCCTTCGGGTTATACAGCATCATAATCGCGAAAAATAATCAGCTGCACCATGATACACAATTTCAATGCCTACTCGACTATATGGGAAAGCTGATTATTTTTTTGCGATTACGATGATGCTGTCATGGAGAAAGATGTTCAGTTTGAGGTTCTATACCACACCCTAAAATATGACCACACCTGTCTGATACATGCTGTATAACGTGCCTATAATATTTTGACGGGTATAAACGATAGTACTGAGGTCTTGAATAAGGTCAATACTCTAAGTACAGCGACAGGCACTACCTGTCTTGTACAGACTGTCGATGGGCCTGGAACCGATGTATGTATATGTATTGACTTTTCATTCGATATGGATCATGTAATTTCCTTTGCGCCAAGTTATGATCTTCACTTCGCAAAGCTTCTATCTTATGCGATCTCTGGCTGCTTTTTTCCTGAAAAATGTCATTTGGATCATTACTTTAGCCAAGATTCGTCATGTACCAATACTTTTCGCCAGCCTAATGATCCTAGATATTGCCTTGTAGTTACTTACCAGGAAAAAAATATCCTTCTGAAGTGACTTAGATGGAGGGTGGCCTTGACAGGGGTGGCTGGTGACAATGTTATTCTTTCAGAGATCATTTGAATAGAAATATTTGCATACCGAACTATACTGCCGATTCCCGAAATCGGTTTTGATTTACAGAAAAATCTCTTTTTTTCCTCTTTATTAGATCATGGATACCGGTATCGTATGAATAAAATTCAATATATTTATCGTGCCTACCTCCTTGCCAGTATCTCTCGACCTTTTTTGACCCTTGTCAGGAACCACATTTCGTTTTTTTATGGCGTTTTCTCGTGTGCCAGATATATTTTACCTGTGCTTTGACTTTTGGCTTAAACTGGGGAAGTTAACCGCTGTTAAATGGATGTTGTCGACCTTATTTGGGGTGCGGCGAACATTTTGTTTTTCATAATGGCTATGTCGTAAACTTTAAGTTACTTCTGAATTGATATTTAATGATAGATGTGTTGCTGGTGAGTTTGTACCGCCACTTCTTCTCCCAGATAAAACCCTAGGACGTGGTGAAGGGGGAGGGTTTTTGAACACTGTCGTACGTAATTTTGACGTTCAAAAGGCCTATTATGAAAAAGTTACTTTTGATTGTGATCTAGATAAAGCTTAGCTATAGCTTACAGAGATTACGAAACTTGAAAAGGACTCAACTTATCATAAATAAAATAATTGTGATTTATGTGAAAGAGATTAAGATAGATTTTGTATTTTTTGCTCCCGTTTTCCTGGTCCCCTTTTCATGTAACTTCAGGATTATCTTAGGACTATGTAGAAAAACACGGGATATTAGAATATCTCCATCGGGCTCACTACTCTTGGGGCAAAAAGTCCCTTTGAACTTCCGAATGTTATTTTTGAGATTAGGACCGGTTTCAACCTTTGATCTCGACCGTGAAATCTAAAAGTACACTTGCGGAATAAATACAGACAAAGGAAATTGGATGGTTAAAGAAAAATCCCCTTTTATTTATTTATGGATTTCCAGACTCATCCACATTTAGCGTTTTTACGTTTAAAAATCCCGCATCTCGATGTTCTCATAAATAGAGCTCTGAGAGAATTTCGAGAATGTCTAAAAACGGATTTTTGAAAAGAGTTACAACAAAACCGGCGATATGTGGTTTTACTATTAAGTACACCTCGGCCTAACCCCTCAGCGCTTACAGGGGGGACATTATATTTATGTAACTTTTTACACTCACGACCGTGATCTTTAAGATAGACAGACAGACTTTGATACTTACATCAATTCGTTGGAGGTTAACACCTTACCTCACCTTAAATTTACCCTCGACAATAGATAAAAACACAGTGGTTTGTATAATTAATGAGTCTTGCGAGTACACTAACCATAGGCGAGTTTAAACCATAGCCGCAGCATAGAGATCAGAGTTTCAATTTCCTAAGTTTTGTCGGTTTTCAACTTTTATATTGTTGATATTTTTATTGCGCAGTGCGGCACCTATAAACTGTTAAAAGTTTTTTTTGTAAACAGGCTTACAAGAACGTAACGAACAGATAGAGAACCGGTGCTTATAAATCCTTACTACATGCCATCAGCTTCAGAGCTTTAACGTTATCTTTGATAGTATATCCCTTTTCTTTTTGAGTAGGCTAACGACATCCTATATTTTCTTTAAACGGGGTCTGACTTTTATATTTTAAATGCTCATGTGCTTGTGTAGAAGCTTCAGATTCAATCTCTCATCATCTCGTTCTTTCGAAAGAGCCTGCCAATTTAAAAATGCTAATTATTTATAAGAAGTGTTATTGGGGTTTTCCATCAATAACTCTTCAGTAGCAGCGTCGGAGTCTGAATTCGGGCCCGGTTGATGGCAATAGGCTCGTCCCCTTTAACATGAAACGTTAATTAACTGGTGAAATGTGAGTGTACCTAAGTACACCTCTGCCTTACCTTTCGGGGATTACAGGTGTGTTATGTCTATGTCCTTTGAAGTTTCGTACAAAACAACTCCTTGACATTGCACACTGTTATGTGAAGTTATTCGAATGCCTTTGATATGACGAAGTTGTCCCAACACGCAAATTGTGCAGCACATTATCTGTTACAATCCGAAGGATTTGATGAAAATTCTTAATCCATTGCTTCATATGTTTGTGTTAAGTACTCGTACAAGTACAGACGAGTGAATGAACTGCTTGCTACTAATGCACTGACCAAAGAAATAACTCTGCTAGAAAACGTTAAGATTGCAAATGTGTTCATTTTTCATTATTTCAATTAATGTTTTCGAACTATCAAAATGAAAGTAATTGTATTGAATCTAGAACATTCTACACATAAAGCAAAAGTAGGTTTAATTAATTTATGATCAAGCTTACTGCTGCCGTATCGACCGTTTCCACAAGCATAGCGTCTATACGAGACAGTACATATCAAGACTAGATCTGTGACAGAATAGATAACGAGTCAACCGATCGATCTCCCCGGATTAGTGGCTGGATGATGGATCAGGTGTGGGCTGCCGCATTGCGGGTTGTAGGGCCGGTGACAAGGAAATGTACGACTCTCTAGGGCCTATAGGCCTATTGATTCAGGGAATAACGTCGGATATAACCAATAAGATGAACGAATTCGGTGTTTATTGACAATTTTTTTTAAGGCGCTCGGTTTTAAAGCGGTCCTTTTTTTTTAAGAATTATTTTATATTTTCTGCTAAAATCTAAACTTGTTCAGACTTGCACACCAAAAGGACTAACCAGTACCAGTTTTAAATTACATTTATCATCCAATCAGCATTATTATGTGTGTACTTTCATGAGTGTGAGTTGGAATTTCGCACAGTCCGCAAAATTAAATCATCGTTAAATATGTTATAACAAAAATGTGAATGAAAAAATACTGTGAACGATTTCCATTGTACAAAGGTTTTTCACAATGCACAGTAAAATTTTAAACTACAGCATTTCGACCCCCGTCGTTGTTTCAATATCACAAATTGAATCATTTCCCGATGAATATTTATTTCATTTTTCGGTCCATCTCGCCTTTGTACCAGGCTATCAGAAAGTAACAGAACGAATAGCTTTTAGTCCCCGACGAGGTGCCCGATTTAGCTTTCGACCTTGTTTTTAAATGTACCTAAGTTGGGTGAAGAGTACTCCGAGATTTAGAGAATATGCGACCCAGATACATAATGGATGACATGGAGAGAGAATCGATTTTGCTGGAGCACCAAAAAGGCGTCTAGTTTTATTTTTGTGGCGCCTAAATGGAATAGGTGCATGTTTTTCCGGCTCCAACGTTGGTTTTTACATGTTGTTGTTTTTGGGTCTGAATTGGCTGGTTTGCATTTACCGTTTGTGGTTGGCAAAGGTTTTTGAATACAGTTTAATTCATGAAAACCGTTTTGTAACGTATGTTGTATAGAAAAGGGGTTTTTATCCTTTTTGGAAATTCTCATCTGCACATCCTTATTTTTCGAAACGTTAAGGACATACTGCATCGACGTTCCACCTCACCTATTAATGATCTTGCCGTTGTCACTGGGCATGAAAAATCACAAATTAATTCCACGTAGATGGCGCTATGTGTATATTACATTCATTAGATTCCTGAATACTTCGCCGCGAGATGCCAGTTTTTGGATTGTCGCAGATTAATTACTTTTTATTCACTATGGCTTTAACAAATGACAAACACTCAGTGTTCTCTCGCGACTTAGCTTCCAGCACCCCCATTCCAAGTAATAGGGGTAGGGGTATGAAATTGCCGTTTTATAGTAATAGATACTTTGAATTGACATTAAACCTTCATGGTGTGAGATATTCGAATGATGAAACTTTTTTTACATTATAAGACGAAAAAGATGGATACTTCGAAAATCCGAGTAATTTTTGTATACGGGTTCCGACGCGGAACTAACGCAGCAGAAACGCAATATCAATGCTGCGTTTGGAGAGGAGATTGCTAATGAACGCACCGTGCGTTTTTGGTTTAAACGCTTTCGTAATGGAAACTTGGTGAATAACGCTGAATTGAAGGAGATGGTGGAAGCCGATCCGAGTCAAACTACCCAGGAATCAAGAGCATGGTTTAACGGTATCTTACCTACAATATTCACTCATTTGCATCAAATCAATAAGATAAAAAAATATGAAAAATGGGTGCCTCATGATTTGACTGATCTGCAGAAAGAAACGCGTTTTGAAACTTGCGCTGCCTTGTTGAATCGATACAGAAATGAAGGAATATTGGATCTAAATGCAACATGTGACGAAAAGTGGATTCTTTACGATAACCGTAAGCAAAAAATGCAATGGTTGACCCCTGGTCAAACGCCGCAACAGTGCCCTAAAGCAAAGCTTACCAATAAAAAGGTAATGTTAACTGTTTGGTGGTCTCTTCATGGTGTTATTCACTATAGCTTTCTCAGGTCTGGTTGAGCAATATCAGCAGATGTTTACTGTGCCGAACTTCGAACATGGCGAAACTGGCAGTGAAACAGCCCCGACTCGTGAATCGATCTTCACCATTATTGCTCCATCATAACGCAAGACCTCACACTGCACGGGACACCGTTGTAACTCTACAGGAGCTGCAGTTAGAAACCATACGTCATCCTCCGTACTCGTCAGACTTTGCTCCAACTGACTGCCTTTTTTTCGTGAATTGGACAATTTTCTACGTGTTAAAAAAAATTCTTACCAGGAGGCAGTACAAAACGCTTTCACACAGTTTATCGAATCTAGGTCCCCAGAGTTTTATCGCAAAGGCATAAAATGAACTTCTGATTAGATGACAGCAATATATAGATGATGAGGGTAAAAATTTTAATTAAATAAATATTTTACATCTTGGAAAACAACAAGTTTTAATTTTGCAGTATAAATCGGCAATTTCATACTTTAACCCCTAATATATCCTTGCTTTTAAGAGAAAATTCAATTAACAAACTTCCCTGCACTTTTCATCCCTCGCCTGAGCTATAAATTCACAGTATTTATTCGACACTGACTTTCGAGCAGCACTTAGTGAAATTGTTCGAGGTCTCTTCCCTAGTTGCAAACATATTCTGTCTTTTTAATGTGTTGTCCTGGCGAACTATGAATGTGTGTTGGGAAATTACGAGTGCAAACTGTAATCTGAATGAAAGGGGTGGAATTTTAGATGCAGGATTCAACTGTGCGAGGTTTTAGTTATAGTTTCTGGGTTAATTCCACCGCCCCTGTTTCGCACGGATGGAAGGCGATATGTGAAAACATCGAGATTTCTGTGCTGTATCTTATTTAAATTATCAATGTATTTATTATACGCGTAAACCCACTAAACGGTGGTGAAAACCGTATCAATTTTTTTGCGTAGTTAAAAAGATCTAAGCCGTCACACAGATAGACACGAGAAGAAAAGTATCCTCAGTACAGATAGATGTTAGAGTTTTGCACTGAGTTTTCTTATATTCAAGAGTTCAAATATCTAGTGATGTATCTTTTCAGCGGAGTATCGTAGTATATAAATTTAACATTATTCAAATAGTTACGACACTTTTTAACGGTTGAAAAAAAGTTTTCTGGCAAAATGTATCGCCAAACTCATGTGATAACAGCTTCCGAAGTAATTACTTACGCACAGTTATTGATCGTCATTATTGTCACGTTCAGGAGAGAATATAAAACTCAATTTATATTTTGTGTGAAAATGTTTTTGTTGGGTTGATTCAGCTGTTGTTTTGTTAAACGAGTGTATTCCAATATTTCCAATTGCCAGTCTATTTGAGCTTGATTCGTTATCACTAACGAGTGTTGTGTAAAATTGATTGTATTGTAGTCATATTTTATTTAAATGTCGAATGTGTTTTTCTACAAATGTATGTGTAGGATTGTTTCATATCCAGTCGTTCTATTTCAAGATCTGAACTTTGTATATGATTCTAGACCCGATGTCCGATATGCCGTGTATAAATGGGCTGGCTCCTGAATTATGTTTTTTGCCACATTATCTGCGTCATCTTACTATCTGCAGTATGACTCATCACTACTCCTACCTAATATCTAAAACATTATGAATGAAAAGCAATTCTGGAACATAAGCACTTGGCTGGTCGATGTAATTATGTAGATGTGTGAACAATCTATAGTAACCAGTCGTAATGCTTCCTTTCCAATACATAAAACAATAAATTCTCTAATTAAGTTCCGTCCAAAAAATATTTACGAAACAATACATTATTCAACACAAATAATATCCTCGATTTCACACAAAAGCCATTGTAAGTCTTTGTAAAAAGAACATTACATTATGGTGTTTCCTGAATTTTCGGGGCCTTTCTTTCAATTGGTTTCATTAATTTTTTAATTCTCCAAAAAAGTACGAGGTTTTCGCAGGTTTCCTTTTTTTATATTACTGTTTTGTCGTTGAGCCAAGATTTCCCTGGGGTGGTTACCTTGTAGGAGGGGCTTGGTATTACATAAAATATTCGTTGAAAGATTCAGAAATATTTGCTGTACTATGATTTTAATTAAAATTCTCTCTAGGGGATGCAGGACGTGTATTTCCAATCGTTATTAAAAAAAACTGTTATTTATCTATTCAATAAAAAAATTTAATACTCTCACTATTCTCTCACCTAGTTTCGTAGTCAGAGTATTAAAATTTCAAGTGGTGAAATAAAAAAATAATTAATTTATTTATTTTTATTAATTTATTTTAGTGACAAACAACGGACAGCCTATACCGCTGTGTCCAGCTGCCTGTAATTCTGCACAAGAGTTCTTTATAAACCGAAAGGAAGGATTTTGAAAATTTATCCCCAGAAGGATTTGAATAGATGATGGAAGTTCTACAAGAAACCCCATCAGGCGTACAGCTTGTGTTTAAATAAAAGCCTGATATTTGTTCATCTTCCAATAACGAAGCCTTACAAAGATAGAAATTTATCTAAAGATTCCCGTGTAGACTTAACGGCCCCACTCTGGGCGCCAATTCAATAAATTTTAAATCTATCCCAATGCTAAGCCCATTTCATATCATTTCAATGTCTCGGCTAAACGGCTTAAAGTCTTAGCAGGCTCCGCGGGTTGCACGATAATACATTCCATTACTAACCTAGGCAGGTAAAATGTTGCCAGACTTGCCAGCCCCAGGTGCTCGCTTCTACTTAGTTTAGATGTTAGGTTTTCCTGACTACCCACTTTTCTTAGAATATTCAACGCCACTGAGTTATATAAATCGTGGAAGTTCGGCTTCTAAAATGTTACAAGTTGGTGTTTCTCCGTGAAATATGATCGGCATGATGTTGGATGGCCAACCAAAATGGAATATATTGCAGTTGCTGTGAGTAAGATGGGGTATTTATAGCAGTTTTAGTTATGCGTCGTTGAAATATGTCTGTAAGCGACTAAAAATAGAAGCCTTTTTCGTCTGGTTATAGGTTGAGACGTCAATGGGCCGTAAGCAAGACTATTCCAATTCAATTTCCTACCAACAACAAATCACCTTTACCTTCAGTAGACTTTCTTGTTTTACTTGCAGTTCCTCTATGATCAAAGCTTGGTTGAAATGTATTTTCTTTTGTTTGTCGTCATAAATAACTGCCATGGCTTTGCCTGTTTCCATCAGGAATTTGTACCTGAAGTTTAGCGTCAATTCCCAAATTCTAATCCCAATCGCCGAAATCAAATTTTCCCTTTAGCTTATAAACTTATAAATAACTATACAATGATATAACGTAATTAAACTGTACCTAATTGTAATTTATGTTATACGCAATTGATAAAATAAGAATAGATAGCGCAATTATTCAAGCAATAACTAATTCAATATGTAATTCCCTACAAATGAAATGTATCGAAAAAGTTCTCCGTTTACCCGTTAGGCATAATCGTGAATAAGTAATGAAAAAATCATTACACTTACGACTTTGGCCCTCTGGCGTCCGAATCGATTCTCTCGAAATTTACCGATCGTTTCGATAACAGTGACTTTATTCGAGTATTCGGGTAATATCGCCGTCACTTGGAGTGAAATTAAAACGGCTCGTTATTCGAAATTGGAGGTGTGGGCGTATCGTTCCAACTTGGTAATAATGATATGAAAATATAACTTACATCCACGCGTCGGAATGTTTTATGAATTTTGTGCTATTTTTGGACGGGCTTTGAATATTTTCATGAATGTTTTAAGGTTAAGGTCAAGTTAATTCTAGAATGTTCGACTAAGAGCGGATTTCGTTATGCAACTGGTCGTTCAAGAACTGACCGTGTCAATATTTCGCAACAATTTATTGACAGCATTTGAACGCCGTTTATGTGTTGATTGCGTTCAGTTTGATTGGTGAAATTCACCCTAACTTCGTTACAGCTCCTGTTACACAATTTGCAGTCAACTAAGAGATATTGGGTAATATATTCCGGAGCCAATGAGCTGAAGACACGTCACAAAGTCACTGCTTCTGACTCTGGTAGTTTCTTAGTATAGTCCTGTTATGAATATGATATCGGGCGTTTGTGAAACGTCGCAATTATGGCAATAATTGTCTCAATACTGTGGATTTCTACAGTAATTTTAGAATACATAAAACCCATATTAATTCTTTTTCCGGGACGAAGAACAAATCACTATTTATTTTGACATGACATCGTCCTATATTTTGCCCGTTTCGTTTAACTCCCATGTAATGAGGGAGATCCTTTTACCATCAACCCGGCACAAATCCCTCATCCACAAATGTATTAGAACAAAAAATCAGATTAATGAGGTCCAAATTGATTTCGTCACTCCCGGCAGTTGGGCTCACAAAGTACCTCCATAAGGGAGGGTCGGAGGACTAACTTAGTCAATTATCGCCGTTCGCCTGCCGTCGGCAGAAATAAACGTCGTTACTCTGACTTTCAGAGAAATCGTATTAAACTGTTCCTAGATCATCGCCCTGTGCTGGCCAGCGTTCATCACGGCGGCGTTTGTATAACGCGACTCTTTGTCGCTTAGAGAATTTTTCACTTTTAGTATTGTCATCACCTTTCTGCCCTCGTCCCATGTTGCTTGGGGTCGGCGCAACACGTTTTTTTTCCATTCAACCGTCACACAATCATTTACTCAGTTTTCTTTCATATCATTCCTCACACAATCCATCTATGGTTTTCTTGGTCTTCCTCTCAATCCATCAATATTTATATTCATCATCCTGAGCCGACCATTGTGAATCCAACATAGTGCATCCCAGCGCTTCACAAAAGTGCACTGTTGGATGTTTATCTATCGGTGCTAATGATGATGGTGATGATGAACTTGTGCGTGGTGAAAAAGGTCCCTTCAAAAACGAAGCCGTGCGAACGTGGGCTAAGGCAAGCGAAGCGACACAAAATGGCCGCGACTAGATGTGTCAAAATGTTGGGCCGTTAATTTTGGTTACTGGTACTGGCACTGCTTTTATCGCGTTATTGTACCCTTGTCACGAATTACTAGTAATAAAATAGAATAGTGTTACTGTGTAGAAATTTTGAGAAAACAAGCGCTATATTTGGAAGTACTAATAGATGTCGACAATAAAGTTAAGTAAATCTGATCTGATCTTCAGGAATTTGTGACGCATTCATCCTTTTCTTTTGGGTTTGGCAAAATCGCTGTCATAAATCAGGTTACAATAGAATTCAAATTATGATGATCAATAATGATTAAACTTGCATTATTTCCATTCTTTTGTGTGGTATATGGAACATCAATCTATCAAATCGTCTATCGAGCCGAAACCGTAGATCATGTAGTAGGTTCTTCTTTAGTCGTTTTTATTTTTTACCTATGACTGTAGCTAACTCAATGCTCAGCCACCGAGACACGAAGGGACCCCCGACAGAAAGCTCTCCGAAACTTGCTCACATTTTTATCACTCCCGACTGTAATGGATCTTAGCCCGTATCTCCCTGAATGTAAGTGCTTGCTCCAACTTGTTTGTTTACGTAGACTCCCCAATTTGTTTGCCACGGTGCGAAAGATTTATAGCCCCTTATCTTAAAGATATTTTTGCTGTCTTCGCCTCTGTGTAAATTTGGGTAAGTTAATTGTCAGTTTTGATAATGTTGAGTTTTTCTTGAATAAAATTTTTGGGAATGTCTGATATAATTTTGTTCCAGTCTTCTTGAATGTCAGCTCTGATTAAATGAAGCAAATTAATATAAAAGCCTTTGAGCTTTAATTAACTACGAGTACATCGTTTCGCATAAAAATAAAATGTTTCTGGCATTTATTCTCGACTTACAAATATTGTTATTCTCCTTTTCTTCACCTAAATAAAAATCTTAAATTCAAACACGTAATACGCTTTGTGGGTCTAGACCTCTAGAAGTATGTTTTACACAAAAATGAATAGTGACCACTAAAGGTTTTTTTTTAATTCATCCCCTGAAGGGATTAAATAGGAGATGAAAGTTTTTATGAAAACTTGAATTTTTTGCCTACAGGAATTTCCATCAGGTTTGATGATATAAGCCTTATATCATCGTCATGAGCCTAACCTTTTTCCCAACTATGTTGAGAAATTGTCTGCTTATATCAAGTTAGTTAAATTATTTTTACTTGTTGGATATCTTAATGTAGACTAGACCCCAATTTCAGGATACAAAAATGTAAAGTTAGACGATATACTGACAAGAAGAGGGTGATAACAAAACATGCTCTTTTATTCGCAAGCACTTGTTTTTTTCAACATTCGAACTTCTGAGGGTGTTGGAAACATTCAGGGTCAGAGACCTTTTGTTGGGCACTGTCAAGATGACGATAGGACCTTTTTGGGATAGGAAGGTGCTTGTTAGTTGTTACAAATCAACTTCCTTCCAAGTTTATGACGAGTAATTGTACGGATTTCCTTTTGTACCTTCGGGAACCCACCTTTACCTTCCCTATTATGGTGTGATGTGTGCACCTTTGTGTTGGAATCTTTGACCTTTGTCAGCCTTCCGAAAATCATAATGATCTATGCGACATCTAATCTTTATAATTCATCTTGAATCTGTCGTCGTTCAACTAGTGGTCGTACGCGCTGCTGATGAGCTGGAGGTTACTGGGTTGGATTCCCAGGTCGGGCAGTGTTATTTTTATCTATCCGGTTTTTTTTAGTAGCAACACAGAGTCTGTTGCGCCCGGCTGGTGGTAATTGGATCACTGGCTTGCTGTTATATGGGACCACCGAATTCGGGTGTACAATGGGGACACCTTTGCTTGATCCCGGGGAAATGCAGGCGTGATATTATGTTATATATCTTGAAATTGTTGTTTTTGCAAACAGTATTGTTATGTAATCCTTACCACAAAAATAATGAAAGTGCCGTAATACCTTTCAAAAGCCGCATTAAGAGGGCTTTGTAACGATCACCGGACAATTAGCTCCCACTAACGAGTCTCGGAAAATCTATGAAAACGACACAAAAACTTTTTGTGGCGGTGATTGAGTTTAGAAACTTTGATTAATGACGCGAACAATGTTCTTTACTCTGTAGAACCAGTATTTCTTGACCTGCGGCGAAAAAGGGTACTAAAAGTAAATGTACTGTTTTTGACTTGTCGGTCGACATTTGTCTTTGGCAGCGTCGCCGCCATTAAATACCAAACTAAGATGGCGGCCGGGAAAATGGCGGTGAAGTTGGGCGCCAAAGTTGTAATGTTGTTTTATTTGGGAATTTTGAAGAAACACCCGTATATTTAATTCAATCGTTTATTTAACTTTGATGGAGACTTACTGAGAACTGTTTGGGAAAATTTAATATATGTGTGAAATATTGGAGTTATTTATTACAGTGAAAGCTTTCTTGGAAAGGACAAATATGTGTTTAATCCTTTGTCGTGAAAGTTTTTGATTCCCCTTTGTTACCAAAATTCATTATAATTTCATAAGTCAAATGGGAAATTAAATCAGCGTTTGCTTTTGAATTCTTAGTATCCCCAAAACTGAATTTGGAATCGTCCTTATTTATATTCTGGTAAGCATAAGTTCAAAGACGTGTTACACACGTAGGGTTTAATTCCGTTTGCCACAGCTCACGCTTCGAATGTTCGCCTATGTACAATGATATTTAGCATAACACACGTGAAGTGAAAAGCCTTTGTGTAGGACTGAGTTCTGGGACGTCTGTAAACGGTAAATTTTAACTTTTAACATACAAATGTATAAGGGTGAACAAAATGCCATAGGTAAATTGTTAGATGACATAGGTACGACGGCGTCAAGCTTGACGAATCCACGATCTTCGCAGTTCTAAGGATAATTAGCAGAAACTGAATAATTGTAGTCCATATTAAGCTAAATGGTGTGCAATTGGAAAGGCCAGATCCAGCAGTAGACTGCTGTAGTGTGTGTGAAGTTGGTACATGTAGCGCCCCCGATCAAGACTTGCCCTCATTTCTATTTTCACCGTATATAATATTTAGGTCCAGCCAATTCCCTATAGTCACAATTTTGATAATTTTTAGTTCGTTGGTGGTATTAATCCCAGTTAATCCCAGGGCAGGTCGCTCCGTCGATAGCTAATGTTGGCACAAGTCCAATACTTAGAAATTACTGAAATTGCCAGGAGCAGAAAAGTCCAATTATTAATGTGATTGATTTGGGCAAGACCGTCGTTATGTATCCTATATATGTATAGTTTGTGACCTCAGGCTTTTTGGCGGCTGATTAAAATTACTTCTCATACTTTACTAGAATATATTTTGTTGGAGTCTTATCTACCAGAGGCTAAAGCCTTTACCCCTTTTTAATTAATTCCTCGTTAATGAAGCAAGGTAACGTTATTAAATTTTGCTCAAAGGAATATTATCTGAATGTCTCGTTCTTATTTTGATCCCGATAAGTCTTACAGATGAAATCTATTGACGGGATATTTAGTTTCTCTTTAATATGAATTAACTTTTCGAGAACAGTTTTATTATAATAACTCCAGATATTTTCATTCCTAGAATAATCTGTTTACCCATATTTATGAGTTCCCAGAGAATAATTTCCATGCCTACTTTAACATAATTAATTCATTCCGTATGTAAGACAGAAAAAGCTATGTATTTGCGCAGCCATCGCGAAGTTTTATTAATGTGAATCCTTAGCACATATAACACTTCTATAAATATTCTAAGTGATCTTCAGTATTCTCCATAGTGGGGAAGTTAAAAGTCACATTTGTCTTGAAAACACAAGGAAGTTTGAACATTGCCTTACAAATATTTGCATATAAATATTCTAGTTTGGAAACTTGTGTATTGTTGGCTTGTTACCCAACTTACCCAACTTTGTCCTCAATAAGGTCCAGAGTTCCTTTGTGTCAGTGTTTAGAGTTACCTTTGAGAATTGAAGCAGTGTTGAATATATTGGATCTAACGACTGCGAGCCTTTGTACATTCCCTTTGAAGTCGAAATATCATTTTGTTTCTTTGTTCTGAGATTCTTTTTCAATCATGATTTTTTCTGTGCTATTATTAGGTTGTAATATGACCTTCATTAATCAAATCATGTTTTTAGTCGGCATGTAATAATGAAATGGACATACATAGACCTCATTGGTGATGTTCTTCAGAAAGGTCGGGCGCGTAGTACTAGCTACCAACCGCAGCAAAAATAGCATTAAGTATCGTAGCGTGTTCGCTCTGTATTTTCGGCTTATCCCCAAACGTGAGCTTGTACATGTATGTGTGTAATATTTTGATCTAGATATTTATTCTAGAAGTAACAAAACACGAGGCTTACGTAATAAGGTATCTTTTTTTCATATCCTATAATAAACCTTCAGTAACCCTTCTACCGACCTAAATATATATTCCTCCACTGCTTTATACAATTCTGAATCCAAATTAAGCCTACTCAATTTATGAATGCAGAGGCTTGAGGTGAAAGAATCAGTCCTTTAATGGGAGTTTTTATTTGCAAAAGTTGCCAAAACTTTGAAAGTGTCCCTCTTTCAAAATTCAATTCACGCGTTTGCAATTCCTTCGGATTCTTTTTGATTTTGAATGAGGTTGGTTTTTTTTGTGAAAGGGTACTTCGGCTTGACATGGTTTTTAAGACTTGAGAAAATTGAGACTTCTTTATTACACGTAAGTTTAATATTGAGTCTCAAGTTAATTCTATAAATGATCTGCATCAAAATCCGTTGCGTTGTCGAGAAGAACAACGGAGTCAGACGGACATAGTCATAGTCATTTATTCATAAACAAGTAATTTGTATCTGAATTTACACATAAAATTACACACATAGATTGACAGAAACGATAAGTGACTTCTTTAATTTATAATATGTATAGATATGGTTGAATTTGTACATTCTTAATTAAAGCAGTCTAGCCGTTGAAATAAATGAGATCACACTCCACACTAGTTTCCAAAATATAATTATTTATGTTTGATGTTTCGTTTTACACTTAAAACCGCGTAATAAACGCGTCGCGTCTAGGTTACATTTAATAACCTTCATCAAAGTCAGTGGAGTTGTCACCAACTTAATGTGGATTTAACCTAAATCCCTCTGGTATCCTCCCCTGTTTGTACAGACATATTATACCTTATTTGAAGACGGGGGCGTCTCTGCTAATGACGTAATTTGTGGGAGATTGAAATCCTTGTACATCTCAGAGTTCAGGAATTTGGTATTGAAATGTATTTACAAGGATGCTGTTGGTGCCAAATTTTGGGTCGACTTAATTTAGGTTGTCATCGACACGCTTGCAAGTACATTTTCAAAAGTTTAGCTAACGGATTGGCCGAGGATCAGAGTGGGTATGACTGCCTAGTTTTATCCACACCATTCTTAGGCAACAAGCCTGAAAACCACGTAACGAACAAAGTACAATCTTAGAATTCTAGAAATGTAATAATTCTGTTAGCTCACATACCTCTAAGCCAAGCACACACAGTTCCGACGCAAAGCAATTAGTAAGTGCTTCCAAGCCTTGTGTGCTAAGCCGCCATCTTTGATGTCAACTCTAAACACGAAGCAAGAAACGGTTAGCAAACAGGACATGCGCACTGCCTCAAGCAAATGCAATTCTCTGAAGGAAACACAAAATGAACAAAAGGAATTCTAGTTGAAACACGGGACTCTTAGATTTATCAGGAGAGTAGTTCAAAGCATACTAACTTTCGCAAACAACAGCAAACAGTTTTTCTAGTTTCTTGAAAGTACTCTCGTATCTGTTTCCAGCTCTCGTTTAAATCTGCATTTTATGTTAGGAATCTTACGAGCGCAGTTAAGATGAAGTCTTCCTCTACTAACTCGAGCTTAGTTTCAATTTTATTATCCACTTGCTTCAAGAGTTTTTCTTTTTTTGAAACCCGTCTTGTTCCTGTTATAGTTGTGCATGTAGTAATAATCTTATAAACTTAGTCCTATGTTATCATTATTAAAATAAATAATGATAATAGTTTTCTTTCTTTTCTTGGAAACCCTTGTTTTCAGTAAATGTTCTGGATTTAGTAAGAATCTTATTTAAGCTTGATCAAGATGCATTTCTCGTTTACCGACTCAAGTTCAAGATTCTATGTTTTTATACATTTACTCCGTCACTTTCCTGTCTTGTCTTGGAAGCCTCTTGTTTTGTCTTATAAGCTTAGTCAAGATGCATTTCTCGTCTACTAGCTCCGCATTAGTTTCGAAGTTATTACTCACGAGACTAGTTTCTAGCAAGCTCATCAACACTCGCTCCATTGCCCAAAGCCCCAATATTCCAAGGTTCTCACAAAGCAATTTCACGGTTCCTCTATGGACATGATTATGTTAGACGCCTGGATTGATATGTGTAACACCTTGCTGTGTCTCAGGCTTTGTGTTGGTATTACGTGGGTATAATACTGATGGATTTTGATTGGGTAGTTAGTGGACAAAGGCTGCTACGGCCTGCAGGACCTTAGTGTTTGATTTGATTTTAATGTGGTTTTAATCAAAAATCTTTTATCTAAAGTAAGCTGTTAATCAGCAGTTTTTGAAAATCAAGAATTACATTAAAAGACAGTTCCTCAAGACGCCCTTTGCCACTTCCAATCCCTGATCATTCTTCAATATTGGGTCGTAGTAATGAATAGTACCTACGCCCCTATGTCTGTTCGGATCGATAGCCTTTTAAGTACTTACCATGTGATTCGAGATACTTCGTCAGTCCGTCGGATCCAATATCCCCGAAACTTTCATCGTTATCTCTGGCGTAGGTGTCCATTTTCAGGCACTCTACTAGATCGGCTTCTTAGATAAAACCGTATAAAATAGAGCACTTGCTCATCGTCGATACTTGTTACTTGACCCGAAATAATATTAGTTGAAATTTCTTTGACAGAATCGTTGGTCAAGAGGCCGCATGTGTTAGTGTGAGACCTGGGTTCGATTTGGTTTTTCTTCCAAGAATTTCTCCGTAGTAGCCACGAGTTTTGATTTGTGTCCGATTGATGGCAATAGGCTCGCCCCTTATCATTATTAAAATATCGACGGTCACATAATATCACGCCTGTAATCCCCCAAGGGTACCCCAAGGGTCCCCATGTTATCATGGTTAGCATCTTAAACATAATTGGCGAAATGTGGGTGTACTATTAGCTACACTTTTGCCTAACTCGTGGGGCGTTACAGGCGTGATGTTTTGTGATCGTCGATATTTTATGCTTGACCGGATATAATATTCGTTGACGTTTCCTTGACCCATTAAAGGCTAGCAGCTAGGCAGTAAAACTCCTATATTGTAGTGCCGAAGGTTTGCAGAAGGCTATGTCAGCCATTCAATTAAGCGGAGTATTTCGCCAAATCGCATCCTCACGTGTTATTTCTCTATCTACTGTACGTTGCCATAGATATTGACTTTTGTTACTAATTCTCGTGTTGAATCGTATGTTAGCTTTAACATGTTATTTTGTAGCGTTTACTTGCATTGCGGTTTTGCAATCTAACTTCCTAACGATTTTATTTTTGCAAGGTATCAATACGAGCGTGTTTTTCATTAGACAATTTTACCTAACTGCCACTGAATCGGAAACAATTTTGCGCATGAAAATGTCTGAAAAGCTAGCTTTTTGTACGTGTAAAATAAACCGATTCCTGCTAAGCACACTTCAGTAAAACACCTCTCAAATAACAACACTTGTAACCGATCAAATGTAAACGTGCAAACGATATATTTAAGCATACAAAACATAGAAAGGAAAGAACATAGAAGCAATAACTGTCGCCCCGGGAACAGGAGATAGCGAATGCAATATAACTATCGACCCTAGGAAGCAATGCGAGACTAAACTGTCAGTGGAATACTAGAACGTTCAGTAAAGTCAATAGGATATTACTGCAGTCGACTCCGAACTGTTGTGAACTAGTTATGTAGAAGTTTATGTTTAAGGGAATCGATGTTAAGTAAACTTGAAGACTATGGTATAAGAGGCAACGTACTAAACCTAATAAAGTCTTACCTCACTGATAGAAAACAGTACACAGAAATATCAAGAGTATGTACTAAAACAAAACGTGAATTAAAATACTTATCTTCTAGTAGAATACCTAAATTTGGGGTTCCACAAGGTAGTGTTCTTGGGCCATTATTATTTCTGTTGTACATTAACGATCTACCGCGTCAAATTCATCATCCGATGACACTGTTTGCGGATGACAGCACAGCTATAATTGAATGCATAGATAAAGCGGAATACGAAAAAGATATAAACAACACCCTTAAAACTATAATAGATTGGCTTATTACAAATAATCTAGTTATAAATCTAAATAAAACACAAGTGATGCATTTCTACCAAAGGCTAGAGCCAGATGATATGACAATTAAATATAATGAGCAAAACGTAGATGCAACTACAGAAACAAAATTCTTAGGAGTACATATCGACAATAAACTGACATGGAAACATCATGCTGAAAACGTGTGCAATAAATTAAGTAAAACGGCATATGTACTCTATAGCCTTTCAAAAAAAGTTAACATAAAAACATTAGTGATAGCATATCATGGTTTAGTTGCTTCCTCGCTGAGGTTTGGTGTCATATTTTGGGGAAACTGCAGTGAAAAAGAAAGAATATTTAGGGCCCAAAAACGTTGCCTTCGATCAATGACAGGTCTTAAAACTACAGAAACCTGTCAACCTGTATTTAAATCTCTTAAAATTCTTACATTGCCATCGTTGTATATACTAGAAGTTGCCCTATTCGTTAAAACGAACAAACACCTGTTTACGTCAGTAGTGGATAAAAGACAACGCTCAGGACCAATAAGGTCACAATATAAAAACCAACTTTACACAGGTGGTTACCAAACGTCCTTACTTAAAAAAAATATTTTAATCATGGGTCCTCTTATATATAATAAAATACCGACACATTTAAAAGAATTACCCATCAAAGTTTTTAAAAAAAAGTTAACAAAACTGCTACTGGACAAGTGTTACTACACAATTAAGAGTTTTATTGATGACAAAACTTTCTGTTAATACAATAGGTGTGTATACTTCTTTGTGATTTAATTTAATGACATTTCTATTTTAAATTTTATTGAAAGTCTAATTTTATTTTTTTGTTTTTATTTATTTTTTTGCCATTGTTTGAATTAATTTAGTGACATTTAAATTTAATTTGTTGACATTTTTTTTAATTGAATTTGTTGTTTTTTTTTTAGTTTAATTTACTGTATTTTTTATTTTTATTTAATTTATTGACATGTGTATTGAATTGTACCTAATTCCGAATATTTTTTTGAATAATATGAGTATTTTGAATGATGATAGTAATGTTGCTTAATAGCCTAATGGAATCCGTTTTTTTTTTGTTGCCTTTTTCTATTGTTAATTTATAGTCATCACACTGTTTATAATCATTATGTCTCAAAATAAAATAAAATAATTTTGCATGCCGTAAGGTAAAATGTATCGGGACTCTCTTCAAAATAACCATCATATTTGTATACCTACATTATTGGCAAATAAATGATTTCTGATTTCTGATTTCTGATTTCTGATGGAAATGGGAATGGTGAAGCAAGGTTTGATCAAAACGGAGATGAGGGATTGCAGAGAATAGATTATTTTTATTAACATGCAGGGGTTCCTTTATCAGAGTAGTAGAAGCTGATGAAAATGAGAATACGGAAACAGAGTTTATGACGGCTATAGCCAGTAGATCTGTTAATAAAAATACCAAAAATATGTGAATACTTGATCTCTACTTTACTTAACGTCAGCTCCCAATATTGTCGTCGCCTATAAAAGACGTAAGTCGGTGACCTAAATCTGTGCACTGGTTTCACACACAATGAGTTCTGGTGACTTACGATAGCAGGCGTCACACGGCTGGCTTGGCTTTTGTAAAGTATGAAGGAGTTATAGAAATGTTGTAAGGGTAGGAAATATTATGTCATGCTTATAGAGAACTTTCTGAGACTTTCATGTAGGTAACTCTTTGGCACAGGACGGTGGAGCTTGGCACAAGTAAAGAGAGGCCTATAGCCAGCAGTGGGCGAAGTCGAACTGTGGAAGATGACGATGATGATGAACTATTTAGGGATGTATATAGTTAGAGATGATGATAGCACTATAAGTAATTCCCTGAATTGTTCGATAAACGAGCTCCAAGGTGTTATACTATAGTGTTTAAAAAACCAATAGCCTAAGTGAATGTTAAAAGCCAACAACAGATTGCATCGCTGCGAACATTAATTACTTGCAAGGGCGCGCCGTTAAAAACTCTCGCTTAAACGAACCCGATCGTTAATGCACTAATTACGAATGTCCCGTCCCACGGCCAAGCTCTGCGCCAAAGCGAGTATCGACCAGCTCACTAGATAGAAAGATACAGTAAACACACTAGTGCTAGAATCGAGGAAAGACTGCTAGATAAATCGTCGCTGCTGTGAAGATAAATCGGAATTGTAAACTAACTCCTACAGTCACAGATTGTTCAATACTTTCCTTTTGTTCACTGTCTACATCTGCGAGAGTTAGTTCAACTTCTGTCTCTTTCTTCCCTCTTACCTTAGTGCCCGGTCACACGACACTGATCCCTATTGATCCCCGATCGCTGCCGATCTCGTGATATTAATTCTTCGCTGGAACATTAAGTTTCCAATATTGAATGTCGGTATTTGACGTGGGCTCGTCTCGCGTCGAGAATTTCGATACTTAAGGGGAAGCGATGATATGAATCGACGTCGATTAATTTCGTCTTTAATGGCAATTGATAGGCGGAGATGGCTTTAAGATTTTTGAAGGCAGCTCTTGTGTTGAAAATGAAGTTCTTTTGCCAAATCTGGGCATGTATTTTTCAGGCCTATCTTTCGGCAACGGTTGTGACGTATCGTGTGTACTTCATTTGAAAAAGGTCGTTTTGGGTTTTTCTGTGTTTGTCCTTGTGGTGGTGATATAAGGATTATTTGAGAAGGATCAGCATCAGTATCCTTTGTTTCTATACCCTCAAATATTAATGATTGATCTGTTTACGCAGTTGGGGGACTGTTTTCTTAACATCTTTCGTTTTCGATTCTATATTTAGGAGCGAATCATTTGAATTCTGATTTTATTCTTTTAGATACAAATTATACATTGCCAATTTAAATTTGATTTCGACACCAATATCATTAAATATATCAAGTAATTCAATGGCTGGCAGGGTTTCGTTTATTTAACTTGGGGTGAAGTTTGTGAATACTAATGAGAGGTCCAAGTTGACCGCAAAGTTTGATTGCTAGTTACCGATTTGTTACTTTGAAGTCCTCCATGATCGATTATTCATAAGTTTGTAAGTCACTTATAATTAATATAAAATTTTGCTTTTAACATTAAAGTCGCGTGGTTTTGAAATACTTTTCGATGTGAGAAACTTTTTCCTACTGCTACTGTTGGTAGTGTAATTTACCTAAGGTATATGTTTTTTTGCAATAAGAAAGAGGGCAAATAGGCCCTTTCTCCACTGTTTTGGTGTCGTAAAGAAAACTTGGTAGTAGTGTCCGTCAAAACATAACATCGCATCTGTAAACCCCGAAAGGTAAGGCAGAGGTGTACAGTCGGCCAAGAAAGTGGTGTACCACCCTAAGGTTGAATATCGCTTGCAGATTCATAGGTGATAAAGATTAGTTTCGCTTGCAGATCGAAATCGATCTGACAACTTCTATTGCTGTCTTTATCTGATTATTGATAACGACTATTACTGTTTGTAACGTGACAGCTGTTCTTAGTTTGAACTTGATGGAACCAATGACGTCGTAAAATCAACGGCGGGGGGCTGTAGATTTTGATGACAACATTGTATCTACAAATTCAGAATTGTAATCAACAAGTTACATAAAATTGTAAAGGCACAAGGCGAGTCCACAAACCTATAATTTCTGTAAACTTGTAATTACAATATCAATAAAAAACAAGCTAAAAATAGATTTATCCTTTTATTAAATTTCTACAATCAATTTTAAAATACTTATAACAAACAAAAACATAGCATATATAGTAATATTTAGAAGATATTGAAAATTTTAAAAAATTAGAAACGGGTGTAACCGCCGTTGGCCTCTATAACCTCTAAAAGACGAGACCTCATTGAACCAACAAGCCGTGAGCAAATATCGGTTCCCCGCATTTCCTCCCAGATATAATTACAGTGACTAATAAGAGCTTGTTTGGTTCTTTCATTTTGATGCGACCATCGTTGGACCATAAGGCCCCAAAGATTTTCTATCGGGTTGAGGTCCGGCGATCTTGAGGGCCACTGAATTACCCTTACGTCAGTGTGTGAACGAAACCAGGCTCTTACGATCCTCGCATTATGAATTGAACAATTATCTTGAACAAAATCAAATTGTGGCACTTCGTTCTCCGGGTAAACATTACGGACTGTCGGTAGCATTGCATTCTGAAGCACGTCGATATAATTTACAGCCGTCGCTCGAGGAGGTAGAGAACACAATTCTCCTACACCATCCGTACTCATCCAGCCCCAAATATTTACGGAAATTCGACCTGATTCTCTATTTGGGATTACATGATCATCTTTATACCGAGTTGAATTATATCGCCAAAGGTGAAGACGTCCATGCTGACTGGATTTAAACGTTTTTTCATCACAAAACACTGTATTAGACCAATCAAACTCTAAGTGCTCTCTGGCGAAGTTCAGACGAGCAAGTCTGTGAGCATCCGTCAAATATATTTTCTTGGCGTAATGCCTGTGGTGCAACCCCATGTAATGTAGATGATTCCTTATTGTTTGGGCACTCACATCGAACATCTCCGCAAAATGTTTTGTGGGCTTAAAACCATTGATTTCATATTCCCGTCTCATGAATTCTCTATCGTTATTGGAGAGTGCAGGCCGGCGACCACTTCTTCTGTGATCCAACAAACTTGCCTCCTCTCCTTCACGACGAATCCAAAAGCGGACAGAACGCCTCGATATATTCAAATTCCGGGATATCGCACTGATACTGCTTCCCTCATTAAATTGGGCAATTATTTGTGCTCTTTCGGCAATGGTCAAGTTGGCAGGCATTGAGATGATTTTATATGCAGTTGATTGAAAAATAACACGGAAAATATATCGATTTTTTGCATATATTTGACAAAATGTCAATTGTCAGTTTTCTTTTTCAAATGGAATTCGGTTGTCTAAATAGTTTTTATTACTTTTGTTTGGAAACATTTCAATTGCTTTGTAGAAACTAATGTCCTTTTCATTTATACTAAAGGTTAAAATGTCATGTACTTATATGTGACATATGACGTATGAATACTAAATACATAGGTTTACGTCATGATAATGTTGTCTCTTTCAGTAATATCTTTTTATAACGAACCTTGTTGTAATTTTCGATGACCGGGAAACTAAATCAAAACTGGTACACCACTTTCTTGGCCGACCGTACCTAAAAATACAAATGTCTCTGTATCCGACGATAATCACAAACTCAATTACCGAATGAATAAATCAGTTTCCAAAATTGTCTTTAGAAGATTGTCTACTTTCGTGGATAATAATAGTGGTTAAAGGTTAAACGTTGAATTTATATTAAACCTTCATGGTGTGAGATATTCGAGTGAAACTTTTTTTACATTATACCTATGAGATTTTTCTTTAAAAAAATATGTAACATTCGATTTTCGAATTTAATTTTTTTTTATTCAGCTTAGACGGAAAAGATGGATAATTCGAAAATCCGAGTAATTTTTGAATACGGGTTCCGACGCGGAACTAACGCGGCAGTAACGGCTCGCAATATCAATGCTGCGTTTGGAGAGGAGACTTAATGAACGCATCGTGCGTCTTTGGTTTGAACGCTTTCGTAATGGAAACTTCGACTTGAAGAACAAACCACGTGGAAGACCGCCCCCCACACAGGTGAATAACGCTGAATTGAAGGAGATGGTGGAAGCCGATCCGAATCAAACTATCCAGGTATTAGTAGCATGGTTTAACGTTACCTTACCTACAGTATTGACACATTTGATCAATAAGATAAAAAAATATGAAAAATGGGTGCCTCATGATTTGACTGATCTGCAGAAAAAAACGCGTGTTGAAACTTGCGCTGCCTTGTTAACAGTATACGAGTACAGGTACAGAAATGAAGGAATATTGGATCGAATTATGACATGTGACGAAAACTGGATTCTTTACGATAGCCGTAAGCGAAAATGCAATGGATGACCCAGGGTTAAACGCCGCAGCAGTGACCTACAGTAAAGCTTGCCAATAAAAAGGTAATGGTAACTGTTTGGTGGTCTCTTCATGGTGTTATTCACTATAGCTTTCTCAGATCTGGTCAAGCAATATCAGCAGATGTTTACTGTGCCGAACTTCGAACAATGATGGCGAAACTGGCAGTGAAACATCCCCAACTCGTGAATCGATCTTCACCATTATTGCTCCAAACGCAAGACCTCACACTGCACGGGACACCGTTGTAACTCTACAGGAGCTGCAGTTAGAAACCATACGTCATCCTCCGTATTCGCCAGACCTTGCTCCAACTGACAACCATTTTTTTCGTGATTTGGTCAATTTTCTACGTGGTAAAAAAAATCTTCCCAGGAGGCAGGAATGCTTTCAACGGTTTGTCGAATTTAGATCCCCAGAGTTTTATCGCAAAGGTATAAATGAACTTCCGATTAGGCGGCAGCAATGTATAGATAATGAGGGTAAATATTTTGATTAAATAAATATGTCACATCTTGGAATAAAACGAGTTTTAATTTTGCAGTATAAATCGGCAATTTCATACTTTAACCCCTAAAATATGTGTATATCATGAAAGTTAACAAGGCTTTGGTAAAATCAGCAATATACTTAAATAGGACGATATCTGATGCAGACCTCGCATTGAGGTCAAAAGCTAGATGGAAATCTCGAACTAATGAATATTTAAATCTAAAATGGATAACGCTAAAAATAGAAAGGAATCCCCAAAGGCCTGTTCGAAAAACCCGAAACCTATTCCGAATCAGATTCGGTCCTCACTTATATAGCATCCTTTTACTTCGAGAGTCTGGAGACTGTATGAAGTCATAATTCGTGTGAGTAGGCGGCAGTGGGCGTGTGGCTAATACTCGTAAATTATCAGGCCTCGAATAAACTCGTCTAGTTATTTACACCATAATGATAACCCTTCCTTTTGGCTTTGCGTAGTTGGGTAGAAAAGTGGATGTGGTTGTCGAAAAATCAGAAGTTTAGATTTTAAAGCAGCAAACAAGGAATTGGTTGAGGATAGTAATTATAGGCAATACAATCCTAGAATGAGTGTCAAAGTCCTCGAAGTTAAATCGAGACCCTATGCAACGATTTGAAATAATATAGGCCCATGAAAGAAGAGAAGTGAAGAAAAAGGTTAACGCAATTGTTTCGAATAAGTAACGCGTGGGATTCTGAGTATACGTAGTACCTTATGTCCCAAAGGTTATTTTCGAATAAATTGCCTTTAACCCACACGTTTCTACCCAAGGACAATTTATCTAAGCTCAGCTTTGAGAAAACTGCTGAAAAATGTTATTCCAACAATACTGAAGACGTTCCTAAAGGAGCTTTAGAGAGAGAAAAAAATCTCAAGGAAACATATTTTGGGCCCTTTCAAATAACTCAAGTACGGTGTCAAACGACAACAAGCACGTGCGTTGTCAAAAATACCTTATAGCGCATCGTCTTGACGCGTAACGAGCCGACAAATCAGAGGCCGCCTCGCGCCGAACGGCTATCAAATTAAAATTAAACCGAGCGCTGTGATTGGTCCGCTGGCGGCGTGCGCGAGTGCGCGGAGTGGGGGGCACGATCAATACGAGACGCGTTACGTAACCGAAGCAGTCGCCACCTTAACAGACACCACCCTTTCCAGCTATTATCTAACCTATTCACAGTTTTGTAGAGGTTATTTTCCCGTGGAGATATTCCTTTGGTTTCAGGCGCCGTTCCTCCATACATCCGACAAAAGTTTTGGGAGCTGCGTTTCCGGTGACGATCAGTTTACATTGTAGCTTTACAGAATTAGTTGCGAGAATTTTCTGAAACCAACTTTGTTATGGAAGATTCAAATTAGAGGATTTCGCAGCTTTTTGTATTACTGGTATTTCGAATTGTTTGCTAAAATTACGAAATGTTGTTTTTGTCCTTCAATATTTGTTGTCAACTTTAGAAAATACTGTCGTTACGAGATTATTTCAACTTCAATTAGCATCAAATTCCAATTTCTATTTCAGCTTCAATTAGCATCAAATTCCAATTTCTACCAAAGTTATTGTACTAGTAATCAGGACAGGATAGTATGTATGGATAGATCTGTAAAACCCTTTCTAAATTAGAGTCATGGGAAACCAAATCCGCTCAACCCTTATTTACGTTGCTATGAGGGTAGCTGCATATTACGAACAATTCACGACCACCCCGAACACCCCTCATATCAATAATTAATCAAATCGTGCGACCTGCGATATACAGCGCCACCTGTCGATTGAATCATGCATTTAACAGAATCGAACGTGAATATATCGAATGTCAAATCATTCTTAACCCTTAATTTGGCAACGAAAAACAAGTACGAAATACATAAATTTAATTATTGTAAGCCTTTGGGGATGTGCTAAAGAGCCCCGAAAAAATGTTAAAATAAATCCTGAGTTGCCCACTGTTGGGAAAATTCATGTCCGTCACAGCGGACATTACCAATAACTTAACGATGAACGCGTAGATTTGCATGTCCGCTGTGGTGGACAGTGCCAAATTATGGAAAAATAAAAAACGTTAATATTATTATGTTTATTTTATTAAAATAAGAAAATGCAAAATATAAAACGCAGAAATTGACCTGAAAATGTCATTTTATTTGGTATGAAAATTTAGAAAACAATTTCTCGGGGTTTTGCCTGTTACAAAGCATAATCTTGTATTGCATTTTATGCAATATACGACGGTCTTCTTTTGGCAGTATCTGCAACGACCTTCTTCCATCGTTGAGGGGAAATGGCCTATGTTGTCATATTTGACTGGACTCGATGGGCGGGCGACATGTGGTTTGCTTACTTTTGCTGTCTCAGTTTTACTTCTTTTGGCACTTCTGTTTGCCTTCAACAATATTTCATAAACATCGTATCTGAATGCTTTTAGAGGTATTTTAGCTTTCGCGTTACTTGAATGCTTTCGGCGGTAGAGTAACCAAGCGTTATTCACACATATATCCAACATTTGCGAGAATATAGCTAAATACCATCTCCTACTTTTAAATGGTGTTTTATATAGTGAGATGAGCATGTCAGCAAGATCAACACCTCCCATATGTTTATTGTATTGGCGTACAATCTGTGGACATTGGACGTCGATCTTGCATTTTGCGTCCTTACAATATCTGCGGATTTTTTCTACAGGCTCACTTGCCACAAAAGAACTAATGAATGTGACGGCCTTATTGTCATTCCAGCGAACTATTGCTAAGCGATTTTGGTTACAAACGGCTTGTACAAAATGTCCTATGGGCTTCTTTTTCATAGCCTTATCAGTAAGCAGAACAGTTTCTGCTCCTCTAAGACGATTGCCTCGGATAGTACTTAAAGCAAAGATGCCATAATGCTCCCGAAGAATGAAAAATAACTCCGGTGATGAAAAAAAGTTATCACAAAACACGAATGCCGGCTTATGGTCAATGCTTTGGCATAAAGCTATGACCACCTGAGCGCCAAAACCAAGGGACAATTCCTCTTCAGTAAACGTATGGTAACGGAACGTATCGTCACCTCCATAAAGCACAAAATCATAAATTATCCCTGAAATGCCAGCCCGTACATAATTTTTAAACCCCCATTTATTTGGCTTATCTTTCATATATTGTTTTCGTTTGCCTGCCTTAGATCCTTTATACGCTATCATCATTTCATCTATGCTAAATTTTGTCTCTTTTTTTTGTTGTTTTAAACAATTTTGCCTTATTTGCTCTACAACTGGACGCACTATAAAGTATTTGTCTCCATCATCCATGTTATTATCGACAAAATGCAAATATCGTCGCACTTGTTGGTATCTTTTCAAGGACATTATATCACCAACTTTAGCATACCTAAATTTATCCGACCAATAATCGAGGTATGAAGGCATTACAACAATACCCATGATAATGTGAATAGCCAAAAAGTCTTTAAATTCTTCTTCTGACAGCTGAATTGACTTGCCAGTTTGTTGAACTGAGTATAAATTTGTCTGTTCAACAATATTAGTAATAATATTTTGAGAAAAAAAAAGATTAAAGTAACTCAAAGGTGAGTCAACATCTTCTGGCAAATCAATATAATCTCCATTTTCATCCTCTTCTACTGTCGCTCTGTGGCGGAATTGTGCTACTTTCCATTTATAAGACAGCTGAAATTTTTTTACCCTTCTTCGCTTTCTTTGCTGGTACTGTAGATGGTTGTTTCCTGGACCTTGTGTTTCGTGATGCAAGTGGAGAAGAAAAAGCTATAGGTGCCATAGGCGTTGATGGCAGTGAGGGAATAGCAGATAGGGATGGAACATTCTCATAATTAGACTCTCCAATTTCGCGCACGATAGAATCTGATATAACATCAATATTATAAATGTTCGATTCTTCGTCTTCAGATGTACTGATTGTTAGGTTTGCAAGGGAAGACGTAATTGATGGTGCAGAAGAAGAGAGTGGGGAAGAAGCATAAGCACGCGGGTCACCATGCATTTCTGTTTCAGAATCAGAATTTTCACTAGCATCGGAAGGTGCATGTTCATTTGGCACTAAAGCGATAATTTTACTAGCACGGTTAGGCTGTTGACAAAGAAAAATAAACAAAACTTAGAACCATACTAAAAAATAAAAAAACATAAGCTTTTTGGCGTTGTCCGCCACAGCGGACACAGTAATAAAGTACTACATCTCTATACAATTAGCAATGTTCGCTGTGACGGACAAAGCACTTTAGCAACAAAAAACAGCATGAAAATTGCGTTTAGCGTATTGGTTTGTAGGTTATAATTATTTATAGATTGATTTTCTAATAGTTGAGTCGAGATTTCAAGACATTCATAGGCAAAAAAGAGGAAAAAAATATATAAATACCTTGAGCAAAACAGGTGGTCGTCTTTGCGCTGACATTTTGTGTCACGAATGACATAATGCAGTGTTGTCACACTCAAAATATATTTTCTACTATTAGTTTATGAATTTAAGAAATATTTAGTCGATTTGTAATCGATGAGAATCGGATAAAAAACTAGTAGGATTTAATTTCTGTTGACGTCCGTCACACCGGACTTTATCAAATTAAGGGTGAAGAATCGAATTCCGATTCTGTATCTCGGCGTATTTTTGCGAGGATATAAGATTTCGCACATTGGGAAGAAATAAGAAACTGATTTCCAATAACATTGTTTAGTGATTGTATTGTCTGTGATCAGATTTGTCTTTGACATATTAATCAGGCTGGAGGCAAGGATCTTTACAACATGTAATGAAGGATAACGGTCTCTTTAAACGATGAAATAGGATATAGTTAAAAGAAAATTAATGCCTTATAATAATTATGATAATTACATGTTATGTTAACTGTGATAATCGGATTTATATTAAACAAAAGAACCCCTTACTACACCGAGTCAAGGAAATTTTCATAAAATCCTTAATACTGGAAAATATATTCTACCAAAACGCTACCCTTTGAAAACGTTTTTGCAAAAAAAAAATAACCGACTTCCAAAAAAAAAACACAAAAAAAGTCAAAAATAACTTTACTTTCGGAAGTCGGTGACTATTGTTTGTTTCATTGACTTTTTTGGCACCGACTTCCGAAAGTAAAGTTATTTTTGACTTTTTTAAGTGTTTTTTTTGGAAGTCGGTTATTTTTTTTGCAAAAACGTTTTTATTTTACCCTTTTTAGTCATCGCATCACACACAAATCCTTGTCAAGTTTCAATTTCGCAATTTCTTTTACTTGGATGACATTTTTTTTCCAGCTATTTTGATTTAAAAACCAAACTGCTGAACCGATTTTAATGAAATTATTTTATATCTATGGGACCAATCGGGAAGTAGATCCATTCAGATAAAAGAAGAATTTTTCAAATCGATTCATAAATGACGAAGATATTAGGTAACAAACACAAAAAAAATACAACCGAATTGAGAATCTCCTCCTTTTTTTGAAGTCGGTTAAAAAATGCGCGATCATGCTCGTTCAGAGGCTTAACTCCGCAGTATGATATATTCAAATGTCCGTCTTCCATAAAGATTCGAGAGTCGATAGAAATCTTGAATAATAGAATATCTGAACGTTGGAGCTTATCAATTGTGGATTTATCCTCTTTGTTATAGACTGTATCGTTTAATCTTGTGACTTTGTATTGTTTATTGGGGCTATCTAATTTGTTAGCTGCTTCTTGCTGAGGATTATGAATGAATTCTGTTATTGTATTGTTGTTATCCTTATTGGCACAAATAGCTACTATTGATAAAATAGGATACTTCTTTTTATGATGTAAACTTTTCGTCTTATTAACTTTAAATAATCAGAGAAGATTCGTTTACGTAGCCATATTTTTATGGTAAAGTCAGCAATTTTTAGAATCTTCTAAAATACACTGAAAGGACGACGACAAAGAACAAAGCTGAAGTGACCTAGCTGCTAACAAAACCTGGATCACTGTTAACTCTAAATTACCCTTACACGCCTACAAAAGCGGCTTTTGTATATTTTTTGCCCCATCAACGTCGTTGGAATGAAGATTAATGACAAATGGACCTCCATGTTGAATAACACAGTATTAATGTCCTGCCACCGTGTCCTGCATTATATTGTTAACATTTTGGTGCAAAAAATACGTAATTGACTGGGTATGATTAATTGTGGCAATTTATACAAGTTGTATCTGATACGGCTGCCTGGTTCGGTCTCGTATTATATTTTAAAATATTGGTTCCGATAGTGCCTCATTCTTTATATGTATCAACAAAAATGAGGCATTACCTTGCTCAATTTGCCAATATCATCCTTTTCCAATATTAACTCACTTGCTGTAAACTCCACCATAAAGGCCTTCTCTAAAAAGCCTTCTCTTCCTGCGTTAGTTTCTCTGAAGTGTAAACAGAACCTCTAAATTACATGACCACACGGTTGTTCATCTTGGTCGAGGGTTGTGACAGGTTAGACCAATACAGAATTGATCGCATTCGCCAGTAAAGATCGCGCAGTCCCAATACAATTTAGATATCGGTCCCAAAGTAATTTAACCGATTTCTCGTACATTTAATCAGAATTTAGATCTGCCTACGTCTGAAACCGCGCCCCGGTTTATTCGTAGGGTTCGAGGTTCTTTTTGATTAAGCTTTTTCAATACTTAAAGGTAGGTTTCAACTTCATGATTTATTTTTTAATGGAAGTGAAGGCGATATGAATTCATATTTAGGATTTCCGAATACTATCTCTTAGACATTGAATATCAGAGATCTGAGTAAGGATATTTTTACTTGATATTTTTATAAAAATATCGTACCTCCATTGTGACTGTGTTGCTTTTGGTGTTATATGTTGAGATTGGCCTTTTCAAAAAATCTTCGACGCTGAAAGATTATGTATGTCTATTTACATAAACTAGGTCGCAAGCACGTTTAGCATTCACATTAAAAAAACCACTTACGCATGCCCTAGGCGAGACCCATTTACTTTGAAATGATGCATTTTTATTGCAACAGTATCCATATATAATCACCCTGACTTAATGTATTTGCTTGTGTAACACTCACTTCTATTTATGGAAATGGGGGGAATTAGTTTTTTATTTCAACTGTATTTCTAGGTCGTGACACGGTTCGTTAATTTACTTTATTGTTGTGCTTCATAATTACTTTCAGTATTTGTTATTTTTAGTGAGAGATTTTTCGCTTTGAAACTGAAAGGCAATTTATGAATTGATTGGTATAATATAGTAAAGAACCGTTGTTTCAAAACATTTAGTGATTTGGGATTTAACAATATAAATGTGAGGATTCTTTTTAGGAAGACAACTTCAGTCGTAGACTATTACACCCTTGATGATAGATTCTAAACTTATTTTTAGACACTGTTTCTTGTCAACGTTTTCTAAAAAAACATTTTTCTTTTTACAGGTAAGTGTTAAAACTCTCCGACATCGTCATCATCACAACATAATGTCACACTACGGTAGGTAAACCACAAGCTCTTACGTCGTAAAGGCAGTTTAGCTTCTACTTCAGAGATATGCTCAACCCTGACACGGCACAGCCAATTACGGCTGTTTGTGACGACGCTCTAAACATTTCAAGTGCTGTTTGCCGCGTCCTCTGGTGGCAGTTTTGAAGACCAGAACTGCTTAGATGGTGTTTTGCAAAGTTTCTTATGCGAAACTGAGCTTGTACGTTTGTTTTGATAGGGGCATAAAATCTTGCTCTTACAATGAGTAGTCTGAGTAGTAATGAGTAGTCTTATAAAGGAATCTTAAACACATCCAGTACAAAATAATGGGAAAAGTTCATAGTTTGAAAACTCGACATGAATGCGGTTCGGAAAATAGAAGCAATGGGTAAATAGATGCTGCTGCATAGATAACCGGTTTCGTATTGGGTTTTATTAGGAATCGTTGTTTGGCTACATGCGCCGAGTCGGATTGGAATGGAATTTACTGCTAGTGATAAGAAACAAATTTTACGGTAACATTTCGAAATTGTATCTTCATTTTAAATAAACCACCGCTATATACCGTCAACTAGCGATGAAGGCAAAAGAACGTGTAACATTTTCCAACCTTGCGTGAATACATCCTTCCTTGAAATATGTTTTATTTACCTCCATAAAAGACATCGGATGTTATCAGCAGCCGTCGGTTAATTTCCGACGGCAGACGGCAGACCAATAAACACACAAGACAATAAACGGACGCAAATAGCTGTTCTACTTAGGTAGATACCAGTTCATACAGTTATTACCTAATCTGTCGCTCTCCGAAGTCTCTAATGGTTTGCGTCACCAATAGATGAAGTTGGGGTGTACTCAAAGTGGCCATCTAACTTAGTGGATCTGATAATTGGTTGACTTCAAAGGCTATATTTGAACGCTAATGTAATTAAAGTTTCTGGCTCTAAATAGTTCTCTTTGTCTCTTCTATTAGCTCCGCCATTTTGTTCTGAACTATACTCCAGCCTGCACAAACTCAGGCACTTTATTGCGAGGTAACTTTTAATTTAATTGCAGAAATTTCGTGTAAGCAGAGTAAGCTTTCCCCGGTATTTATTTTCTCAGACAAGTGTACTAGCGCTCGAATAAATAGTAACTGTGAAGCACTCTCGTAATGAAAACCTCTGCGCTGATTATGTTTTGCTTCATAATTGAAATGACGACGTAAGCGCTAAATTAACTGAAAACTGGAATATTTGCATCACAAAGCGATGCTCAATTTCGCAACTTCCTAAATAAATCCTTTATAATTCAAAACAATAGCAGATATATTCGATTTTGGTGAACGGCTGAATAACATTCATATTCCGGACAGAGGGACAATTCTCATAAATAATTATGTCCGCTTGGATCTTGCTAAAAGGTACCATGAGCGGAAAAGGTACGTAAGTGTTGGCGAAGTTATGGCCATCGTCGGCGCCGCCTGCACATTATAGTCGCTTATATAGTATTTTTGTGCAAAACTCAGAAATTCACATCAAAAACAAAAGCAAATCGTTGTCAAAGGGGGACCTCCCCCTTTGACACCTAATCGTACTTCCAATTATTTGAGATGATGCTAAAGCTGCTCTATCTGCCAAATAACCGACTTCAAAAAAAGGGGGTAATCAATTCGACCTCTGAGGAAATACGGCAGACGTTTCTGTATATAAACTGTAATTTTATGGGTGTTTTGGAATACTAATAATTTTCTATTTTTCCGTGTCATTCAACATTGGTCCTTCAATAAAATCGAAGAATAACACAAATCTATTGACTGAACTATGTATTTTATGAGAGCAAAAATCGCGTAATTTGACGATATTATTGTAATCAGATTATGAAAATATTTATTTATTTTTGAAAAAGTGACGAGCCAATTTTGAAGACAAGGATATAAAGGTAAAGATTGGCTCCATAGATTTTGCGATTAGTCCTCTGTTGCCTAGGAACTTATACTGAAATACAACTCGAACTCGCGTTGGGCACGTGAGACCTCTTTTCTACGCCTGTTTTACGCAACAAAAGCGAGTTTTATGAACTTTAAAAAAATACTTGATTATTAAGCATACGTGTATAACCAATATTATGTTGCACTAAAGTAATTAGAATTCATATGTAACTTCAATCAAAAATATACCTGCGCGTATATTTCGACGGGCTGTCATTCTTGCAGACGGAGGCCTTAATGTTTCAATTTCAACTGCTAGACTAATGTTGACAGTTGCTGCTAGGTCTGGATCTTACTGTCTTGTTTTTGTGCAAACACACCCTTCAAGTTTACTTAGATGACTGGCTGGTTTCATTGTACCCGGAGATTCCGAACAAAGCTTGCAAAATTGGTAAAGTATCACATTAGTATGTAAAGAGGATCTAGAATTAAATGCAAATGCTGTGCCAGAGACTTCGAATGCTGTATTTATTCCAGCAGAAACATTTTAACGAATTCCCGAAGCAAATAGACACGTAGGATTACATGTCCTATCACATTCAGTGCAAACGTACATACTTATTTACGTTTTGTATCCGAGTCTTGGTACTCAAAGTATTTTTCAAAGTAACCAACTTAATTACCACTATAAATTCCATCAAAATTAAATAACTTTGTGGCGCTTCATTCTAAAATGCTAAGCGCTCGACAACATTCACCATTACACCAGCTAGTCAGAAACTGTACCGGTCCGCTAAAACTTTATTAAATTTGAACGCAGCAGGTACATTATAACACACATTGCTCGCCGACGTGCATGCAATTTAGTCGCTTCCCGGTGTGCGAAACTTCGCACCTTTGTTCCATCGACCTTGCGGGTAGTCAGAAATTGTGAGGCTTTGTTGAGCCAATATGTAGGGTAGGTAGGTATATATTTGCTACTGCCGGAGTTACGGCAGCAACAGTAAGTTAATTAAGTCTTTTGTGTTCAACGCATTTGTGACTTGTGGTGGTGGTTAACTGTGGCTGACATGGCGGCTTATAAATTTGACGTTTATTGTGGAAGTTGATTGAAATCGTTTGATGAATGAAAACAACATACCTTCAACTATACATATTTACCCATTGGAATCCTGGAGTTAGTTAAAGTAAATTATTAAGATAACCTTGAAAAAAAAAATAAAAAAAAAAATTAGCGTAGCGTCGTCGTTATAGCAGATTGGCAGTAATTTAAAAGGTCCCAGCACAAACAACACAAAACAAGAACGCAGAGCCTTTCATAATTTTGTTGTGCTTGATTTCAAACTTTCCCTGCGATATTTCAATAAGACTTTTATAATAAAAAGAGAAAAAATAAAACTAATAAAAAACGTAGTTTCGTATCTAAGTAGCGTACGATCTAGTTACATTAAAGTTTATTTACGTAGAAATTTTCTCGCTGGGGGGAGTAGCCAATCCGCTTTAAGTTCGCAACTTTCCATAAGCCGGGGCGAAGAGGTGGTGCGGACTACGTAACGAAGTAGATATTTTTAAATTAGATCTTGAGCTAAAGGTTGGGAATTCTCGTTGGATTACTGTCCGGGTTATTATCAGCAGCACCGCGATTAACGTACTTGGACGATGTTGTGGTAAATTTTTCGTCAAGAACAGAAGGTCTTTCATATAAGTTTATATTAGTCTTTTGTTTCCTTATACAAAAATGAAAACGAAGTCATTGTCAGCCGAGTAAAATGCATTACATGGTAGCTTCTAAGATGCTTTCGTAATCCGTTTTCCTTAGTAGACTTACGATTTGTCCAAGCTAGATGATAAGTGAAGTTTCCTACTGTAGTGAAGTACCATATTAGTCCGTTTTTTGTATTCAGGGAACATAATTTGGTCTTCTTTTATAAATTAACGTTCCCGATTTATTGCGGTCTATTCCTGGATCTTAGACTCTGCCCCGTTTTCTTAAAAGAGGCATAATTCCTAATAGTCACCACGCAACGATTTCGAGTTGAGTCCAATGGCACTTCCAGTAACGATAAGTACAAATTAAAGTAACAAATACTTACATTTGTATTCACTCCTCGATGCCAGCCGTCTAAGTAGCCAAGATACGACCCGTAATTACGACTTGCGGCATTTTAAGGACTCGTAAAACCAGACATTGTAACCCAAGCAACCTCAACATTTTATTACGCCTTTGTACAGGCAGTTATTATAAATAATAATTATTTCATCTGCCATAAACCCAGCCTTGGCGTCTTTCTTAAAAATATTTCACGTCATTTTGCCACTCTCTCTGAAGTTTAGAGATAATTTTCACTCACTTTTGGTAAAGATAAGGTTGTTTTGTTTGTAGAACTTTATGGCCTTTTCCTTGTTGATTTGGGTATAGAAGATAAACATTAAACTTATTAACTTGAAGTGAAAGGTCATGATGAGAAGATATAAAGTTCCACCGAACTTATTACGTGAGACGAGTATCCTCTCGAGTTTGTGTCTGAAGGGAATGTTATGAAAGGTTTAATTAAATAGAAATATTTGTGTGCAAACACACGAGTAAAGTTATCTCTATCTATATTTGTATGTCGGGTAGAAACTGAAAATTTAATTACGCAAGTGTTTCTATCGTACATCGTTGCAAGCTAGTGATTGCATTGCCAAGCTTTTTACACTATTAGTTTCGTTACAAAACTTTGTTCAGGAGTTTGAAACAATTCAATTACTGCTACCAAAGTTGGGCTTTGAGCCATACGAGAAGTATGATCAATATCTACCCGACAAAACTCGTGTTTCTCCTTATGTAACGATAGCACTCCAGAGTTTGGATCTAGGCCAATTTGTTAGCACTTTGTACTCGCTTTATCATTTTCCAGTAGCGAAGGTAGTTTGCCTTCGGTAATTTGTAGCTTGCAACTTATTTTATCGTTTGCATGCTCTGTGAATTTAACTGTACGATTGTGGAATGTGTAGTTACAAATAGTTTTTGGTTTGGCAAATATTTTGCTGCTTCTGTTATAGTTTAATTGGAAATGTTACTGTTAATAGAGACTTTAATCTGCCTTATTTGTTATGTTGATAGGTTTGACTTCATTGTTGAGTCAGTAATTAGCGGTGTGGTCATAAGTGTAATAAACTTTGAAATCATCTTTGATATCAATATTTCAAGCTAAGTTTAATTTTCATTAAGACTGTATGGTTATTGTTTCCAAAGCTTTAATTAAATCTTTAAACCCTGGTTACGTAAATAATTACAGTTCTGGCTTTCATGTGTTTGCTAGTTATTAATAAAATTGGTCTAATTAATTTAGCTGTGATTTATTTTATACCTTTATTATAACCTATTACGAACGCAGTTTACGATGTAATTTACTTGACCAAATGTTGCAAATTCTAATTAAGTTAATTAGTATTAGGTCATTTCATTGGCTATTAACTTTATGAATTACAATCAAAATTATATTTAGACAATAAGGTAGGTGCAATAAGGTAGGTGCAGACCAAAGAAACGATGGATGGACTGTGTGAAAGATGATATGGTTAGAAAGGGGTGAATACTTAGATGACGAATCATAGGGATGTATGAAAAAAGAAAAAATATGCTGCGCCAACCCCTTAAATTAAGATACAGACAAGAGAATGATGACGATGATGCTTTACCTAAATATTGTTAAGCGTCACTTAGCTTTCACTATATCAACTATCTTTTTTCCTTCAGTAATTGCTTCCATTACTCTCTGTTCAGCGAGTGGGCGATTTTCATTTTGCCTAGGAAAATATACACTTCGTTTGGTTTTTAATTAGTTCTTGCCTCAAACGTTCCGCATTTAAAAATATTGCGAGTTTTTCTGTGAGACTCGCTTCTTTATTTATACTCACATTGGGATCTTGTTTAATAATGTCTTCTTTCTTCGCGGTATTTTTAGTAGAATATAAATAGAAACTTAATTTCGTTTTCAATTTAATTCTTCTTTTACATTTGTCATTTACTTGCATGACGGTCTTATTTCAAAACAGTCTTTTCCTTCAAGTCCTTTCGTACAAAGTGCAGCACATGAGCGCACTATTACTCACTCCTTTCCTTTTACGTTCCGCACACGCCTCCATAAAACTGACTACACTTAGGTACACAGAATGTTTAGCAGAGGGACCGACACAATTTTTTCAGGGATGGTGGTTGTCTTTTGCTAGCTCGAAAATATAATTTTTGATATATTTTAGCATTAAAAATATTATATTTCATTTTAAAAATTTGGAAGTACGTACAATATTTCTTAGAAGAAATGTACATGGTTGGAAACACCATGAATTATTGCGTAATATTAGATCCTAAAACAAAAAAAAAATGATAATTTGGAGGTGTAATTTCACGAAATCAAGAAAATAATGTCTTAATTACCGTGACACTTAACATATAGGTTATGTAGGTAAAAATAAGGATATGCCGCAAACTACTTCTAAAAAAAAATTGTCGCTCCGCCTTCTAAACACCCTGTAAATTCCCAGTCGCCATTTTGTCCTTAGCTTGGTTTCTTGACGCAATGTGCTGTGAAGTCACTATTTCTCTTCATTAGCTACCATTGTGTGTATGTCATCGTCGTGCATGTCAGCTACATAGCTACATTCCGCACTGTTAAGCACAACTGCTGAATTATTCGCCGCATTACTGACGACCCTGCGAAATTCATGATGCTGCTATACGTTAAATAGGTCAAATCTGTGTCTTCATGATTTATGTTAGGTTTTGTTTAAATGCGTAGCTAGCAAATATGCGGGCTATTATATCTTCTACATCTCTTGTAATTCTGAAAAATGAACCTTAAATACAGCCCGCATTTTAGCATTAAAGAAATGTAGTTTCAAAACTACACCTGGTTTTATTTTCGGGTTCGCTTTTGTCTTTTTGAACACGGTTTGGAGGAAATTAAAATTCTACTTTGAAAGCATAAAATACGAGCAGACACTCGACATTTTCCTAAGTATATTTCATATTGCTACAAAGCATATGCTGACCCAAAAAGTTCTTTCATCGCTTTGAACCCCTGTTGGCATAAAACGTGGCTTGCCGTTACCTCCCTTACTTAGCGTGATATCCTCGCGAGAAAAAGTCTGTTTACATCTTTTAGATCATAAATATTACGAGCTATTGCCCATGATGGCTGTGCCATATCCGCCAATAGCACCATTCAAACGTATATTTTGTGTCGCGATGGTATCCATCCATTATATCACGCAATGTTTGATAGAAAAAGTTGGAACTATGCGATGTCCCAAATAGTTCCGTATTGATTTTGCAATGTAACTTTGAGTGTGGAAATAATTTTAAATGTGAAAATAGCTTTGGATGTGAACTGCAGTGTTTATAATTTTGGGATATCGAATTTATTGACATTTTTGGTAAATTGTAGTATTACGTTAGCGTTAACGTTAGGTATAGTGATAACAACAATTTTATTAATCTTGTATCTTTAACGGGATTTTTTAAAGAATATAGGAGATAGGAATATAGGAATAGATAGGAGTATATTGAAACCGATATCAATATAACTAGTACACATGTATCAATAAAAGCAACATGTACATGAACATGACATCTTCGGATCAATACCGAATCCATTCAGATAGCCGAGCAATGTCAGTAGAAGCCGTAACAAGTTCATTATGCAATGCCAACAGAGGATTAAATGCACGTCCACACGTTATCTACGCGCATGCTCTGCATTGGCTTTAGCGAATGTGAAACACGCTACAGTGGCGGAAATTTGAAATGCTGCATTAAGTCTGACCGCTGTCGCAGTCATAACTACCCGCATAGTTCATATTTATGATGTGGATGGTATGTGTACTGGAAAATTAATTTAGGAAGGTACTGGTGTATTAATATATGAATTGAATGATGATGTTGGTAATGGTATTGTCTCTATATGCAATGGGGATTTAAAAGCTGGCAATTATATTTATTTATTTAACAATTTATGTGCACACTAAATACAGTAATCAAGAAAGGAACAGAAAAGAGAATATAAAGGTAATACTTATTTCTAATGAAATCTCTTCCAGCATATCTGCGAAAGGAGATACTAAAAAAAGAGATGTAGAAAAAGTGTGTAAAAGAAGAAGAGAAAATGGAATACATAAAACATAAAGCAGATAACTATTTTAAATATAATATACAATATAAGAATATACTTACATATGTATAAATACAAAGATACATACAACAATCCTATAAATACAATATAATAAATAATAATAGATACTTATGCAACTATGACGATTATAGTACTCACATAGTTGATATTTATGAAGCATGTGGTTTATTTTCTGCAAAATTAATCAAGGAAGCTACTGATGCAACAATAGATGAACTGAATGAAGTTGATAATGTTAACGGCAGTATATGAGTATGTGAATTAAATGATTACAATTAAAGTTACAATGATTGTGGTAATCCACTAGTAGCAAGTAGATTAAGAGGCAGTAAAGTTGCATTATGGCAATTAAGGAAAGTGGTGCTAGTACCGGATTAGAGCAAATAAGCTATATCTTTATTAGCAAGCGTAGAACATGTGCTGCTTAAGTGCTAATTAGAGAAAGGTTAATGGTTACTGATATACAAACATGGAAAAGGTCTTAATTAACAATCCTGAATTGGTATTGTGAAATTAGATTGAACTATTTATAAAAGATTATTGAAATCATAACAGAAGTTTGCACAAGGATTTGGAAATTCAGTGGATAGTAACAAAACGTCGAGACTTTAAATTTAATCCTCCAATTTCCTTTGTTCACCAAGCAGCGTTATAGATTTACAACACTTAAACTCTTTAGCCGGAAATTAAACAAATCCAGCTCCTAAATATTTACAGCTTTAGCTACAATGTATACGTTCATGATTCATCCCATTAGAAGCTAATGCCCGGCATTCATCACGCTGCTCGGCTCTCTCATTATGTCCCGTCACTCCCTTGCGTCCGTACGACCCATTTCCCATATCAAACATGGCATATAGGTATGTGTCTGTAGTTGTGATGATCAGTTTGGCCTTTGCTGTAATTTTGACAGCTGAAATTGTGGAAGCTTTTGCACATTTGGCTGTATTCGAGTCCTCTAACATAATTATGTCTTCTGCTGTCTAGTTTGTATGGGGAAAAACCACAATTATCTACGAGGAATCGATTTGATTGCTATGTAACTTATTTGTTTTTCAGTTCTCGTACAGGATGCATGTTTGATACTTATAACGTTATTCCAACCCCTTTACAAACATATTTTTATATTGCAAACACGTTGTTTGCAACAAATTGATTTGATTCGTACTGATCTTTTTTCACCACATTTGTTTCATTTAGTTCAGCGCGGTGTGGAGTCGCATTATTCAAATCGAGACGAAGAGACAGATGTTTTTTTGCTTTTATTGCATGGACATAAACCTCTGCCTGACCAGATAGGCCGATTCAGCATCGCAATTGTATAAAACCAGGAATTTCATTATTCCTAAATCGAATAAAGCGGCCTGAGATTTGAATTTGCATCTCATCTACGGCGTACATATTTCATCCCATTTGCAGCTAATGTTAGCCATTCATAACTCTACTCGGAGCACTCATTAGTCGTAGTCGTTCCTGCCACTTTTAATATAAAACGATGTCTTCTGGAATGTAGCTGGGAGTTTTTTTTCTTCAAATTCTGTTTTCTTATTTATTTTGCTAGGATTTTTAAGCTGTGTATCTTTACCCTAAAAAAAATCTGCTGTTCAGTACATTGTGACGTGTATGTATTGCGGTTTTGTAGAAAACAGCAGATATTTTTAAATAAACGACGAAAAAATTCTGTGGGGGGGGGGGGGGTTCAGAATGATGTACTGTACGTGGTTACCGGCTTAGCGTCGCTGTCCCTTCCACCCTGTAGAGTTATTTTTGGTTATTATTTACCGGACCCGAGAGTTAAACCCAGGATATCACGCTCAACAGTAGAACTAACGAGGCGAGGAACTAACAATTTATTTCGTGGCTTTGTGTCAACATAATGTGAAGTGCAAAAGTACACATCTTGCTCTAATTGTTTTAGCAGGTACGTTCTTACAGTCTACAATCACGTAAATCTATCTCTTCACCGAAAAGTAGTTTTGTCTAATGCGTGGTATTCATCCCCTGCCCCCGCCTACTCATTACTCCCCTTTGGTTTTCACACCGTGTCGTATCTTCAACGTCACGCAACACGACTGTTCAGTGTTTGTCCCCTAGGTGTAGTTGTGACGCTGAAGTGACAACAGTTACGTGGTGCCTTTGGCGTTTGGTGTCGTAATGCTTTCTTTATGTCATGTGTGGATCTATCCTTCTACAAAACTTATCTTCTATATCTATATATAGATCTATACATATAATAAATCTGTAGACCTGGCATTTCTGTACATTGAAAATATTTAGAAGAAAAAAAATAGTAGGGGTATTAAAGGATAACAAACAGAACCCATTTCTACTATTTTTAGAATTTTTGTCTGTTTGTCTGTATGTCTGCAGTCTGTGAGTCTTCGGCTATGTTTGTTTGTTTAAGTATCACGTGAAAATTGCAAAACCAATGTGGTCATTTTTAATGCACAAGTATTGTGCATAACTTAGAGAAGGTATTAGTTTTTGTTTCATTGCTATCCGTGCTCTCTATCAAAAGATGCATGAATTTATTGTGTTCAAGAAGAACTTATCGCCTTTACGTAAGATACATGCAACGACATCTATTGAATCAAACTGGTACTAATGAATAAAGATAAAGTGCTCACAAGATAACTTTTAAATCGTTTTCCAAACAGTTATGATAGCAAAATGTACTTTAGATGGTGCTGCTTTGAAAATCTTCTTAAATTTTAGCAGTTTAACTCCGTGCTCGATAGAAGGCGTTGTTCATTTGACGCCAATTTCTGAACCCTCGCCGGGTAAACTGCATCGATGTCGGTTGTTGGGTGTCTTTCGTTTCGTGTTGTAAAAGTATTTGGTTTCATATTTGGTATATTGGTATACATATATTGGTCTTAAAAAGTTTAATTGTTGTTGTAAAAGTATTTGGTTTCATACTATACTAATATTATAAAGCTGAAGAGTTTGTTTGGTTGAACGCGCTAATCTCATGAACTACTGGTTCGAAAATGATTCTTTTAGTGTTGGATAGCCCATTTATCGAGGAAGGCTATAGGCTATATAAAATCACGCTGCGACCAGTAGGAGCGGAGCATTTATCAAAAATGTAACGCAGACGAAGTTGCGGGGGTCAGCTAGTCTATAATATAGTTTTGTAACTTTTGACGTATATTAGTGTCATACATTGAGGGTTATATTCAAGAATGTTTGTCTAATGCGTGGTATTTGTCGTCTGACTCTCTTTGTTCCCCTTCGGTTTCACGCCGTGTCGCGTTGTCTACGTCACGCGAAACGAGTCACGACTCTTCATCTCCTAGGGTGTACTGGTGTCGCTGATGTGGTAAGACATAGGTACGTGGTGCCTTTTGTGTGTGATATATTAATTCCTTTTTTATGATAAATGTAACTGAGGGTTATGTTCGAGCATGTAAAAGTGCTACAAATGTAGCTTTAATTGATTTAGCACCTGTATTCAGTATCTCTTCGTGTAAAAGCACTTTTGTCTTTTGCGTGGTATTTGTCGCCTGACTCTCATTGCTGCCTTTCGGATTTTACCATAACGTACATCTGTTTTCTTCTATAGGTACTTCTATCTAATGCGTAGTATTCATCCCTGACCCTTACCTACTCATCACTCCCCTTTGGTTTAACGTCGTGTCGTGTTGTCTACGTCACACTACACGACGCTTCGTTCCCGGGTGTACTGGTGTAGCTCAAGTGACAATAGATACATACGTGGTGCCTTTAGCGTGTGGTGTTAGTTACTTAGTGCTTTCTTTATGTCTTGTTCTAAGCGAACTCTTCACTGCTGCCAATAAAATTGAATAACACCATTGACGGGAAGGAGTACATTTTGAAGTCATTTGTTAACATAGTAAGTAAATAACCCACATATGTAAATCTAAACTATCTCTACTAATATTATAAATGCGAAAGTTGGGATGGATGGATGGAAGTTTGTTACTCAATCACGCCAGAACGGCTGAACGGATCTGGATGAAGTTTGGCACAAAGATAGATTATGGTTTGCAATAGCACATAGACTTTTCATCCCGGCAGGACGATCACGTGAGTCAAGTATCGAACTCCACGCGGGCGAAGCCGCTGGCATAAGCTAGTAGTTAATATGGTACGATGGGGTTGGCATATCCGTATGACATGGATAAAAACCCCCTTTTCGTTGATAAAGAAAAAAAAGAAAAGTGTCATATGTTGAGGGACATGGTCGAGTGGACATCAAATTTTCTTCTGGATATTTTCTTATACCATAGAGCTAGTTCGATCCCTATCTGAGACCTGAGTAGCCTACTTTGATACTTCTCTCGAAACTCCGACTATAATCACGTCATAGTTAATTTAACTCATAAATTATGTTTATCGCTCAAAATACCATTATCAAGACCACTATTAATCAGTTTAAATCACGTACCATATCTCTCAAAGGACGTAACCATTACCCATTAATATTACCCTGTCTGATCTGATATAAGTGATCCTTCGTCAAATCGTCAAAACATCTTCCAATCACGATAAGATGATATGTTGTGACAGGGAAGCTGCGTAGTAAGAAAATTCACAGTATTATGGTAATTTGGGTGTTGACGCTGAAAATATATTCTTGTGTCGGAAGATGTGATTTTCCGCTGTGTATATAATATTATGTGTCTATAGTTAGGAATCTATACATGGATGTAGGTGATATAAGCTGGTTACTTCTTGCCTAGACGGTACCGTTGTTATAAAAATTGGAAAGAAAGTTTTGATAGACTTAGAGTTGAATATTAACTTCCCGATGATTATGTTTTAGTTGTTCAGTTTTTTTTTATTGGAAGTCTATTTTCTTACTAAATTAAGTAACCTTCAATACAGCGTATAAATATCCTACATCACCCGTAAATTATATAGCGAAGTAAACGTAGAGTAGTAAATCTTCCCTCTTATAAAGACCTTCCATCAAACAGCCATGAAATAAGCCCCTTCCACCATAAGCACTGGCTCATCCATCACAATGAAATCAATAGCCATCGTCGGCCATTTACGACCACTGCGCAGAACAATAAAAGTGGTAACGTAACAACCAGATAAAGGAGCACCAATAAAACTGTATGCTATTAAACAACGCTTCACTTCAGATACACATGCGGTTATCTTGAGCTGTACTTGTGTTACTGGCTGTAAAAGTTGGTATGGGGATGTACAGTTTGTAGCTGGAGTTGCGTTCTTGGAGATTTTATTCGTCTAATGATGCAGTTAATGGCGTCTACCTTTTACGATTGATTTTTCTGGATCATTCTTTTAGCTTTAGTTTTAGGACTCTATGCTGTATTAGGTGCTGCAGTTGACGTTATTTTTCTTGGGTCATCTTCATTTTCACTATCTCATATTAATTAACGGCTAAGTAAATTTTGTTTTACATTTACAATATTTTTTCTTCTAATTTTATTAGTAGTTCATGCCTTTACTATCTCTATATCGTTTTTTCGTCATTAAATTTTGTCAGAAGTGGACTGTAACAAAGCACACATGAAATTCACGAAAGTACTAGGGAACTATATGATTTATCGGTTTTATAAGTTTTTTATACCCAGTACAGATGCTATAATCATTATTTTCAAACCACTTGATTAATCACTACAAAGTATAAAACAAAGTCGCTTCCCGCTGTCTGTCCCTATGTATGCTTAGATCTTTAAAACTACGCAACGGATTTTGATGCGGTTTTTTTAATAGATAGTGTGATTCCAGAGGAAGGTTTATATGTGTAATACATGCATATTATAGTAGAGAAAACTTTAGTATCTACATTGTACCCGTGCCAAGCCGGGGCGGGTCGCTAGTTAACAATAAGCTCCATCCAGAAAATACGCTGCCTCATGTAATTTCGTCAGTAAATAATGACTACCTTTGTTGCCCCGAGAAAGAAAATGACGGACAATATATATATATGAAGATAAGGAAGCAGGAAAATCGTATTATTTCTTGCAGTCCTCTTCTCTAGGCGTAACTGTTCTTGAAAAGATACAAACGTTGATCTTTATGACGGGTATGAATGTTGGATACGAGACTTTTTGTCTGTGACAATAATTTGTTGTGTCGTGTACTTTTTTTTAAAGACAAAACGGCCCAGTGCTTTGAATGTTTTGATTTTATTATTTTCTGGGCGATTTGTGTTTTGCTACATGCTTTACTTTGACTTACGTATACTGATGAAACACCATCCATTCTCTTGTGCCTATCCGAAGTTAATTAGGAGCTTAGGGGTCGACTCCGTGTACCGTTTTCCTCCACACATTTCCACTAACCGTTATCTTATATTACAAGATCAACCTCTCTTTAACTAGGTTATTTCCCAACTCTTAATTCATCCATCGTTTTACAGGTCTTCCAATTCTCTTATACGTCTACATTTCAAAACAAATTCGCATCAAGTAACCAGAAGTCAACACCACTAATAAAACTACCCTCTTCAGTGCACTCTAGCAACCCTCCCTCAAGGACCATACTTACGTTCGAGGTGTTTTACGACTGCTGGCCTGCACTTACGTCTATACATCGTTATGGGCCATGAATCCTTCGTGCTACATGTTTCCACAGCTACACTATATTCAGCTCAACTCGTCTCTGCTTTTCAATATGTTATTTTGGTTCGGGGATGTAAAGCGGAGTATCCAGGTTGGACTTCGCTAGGAGAGTAGTAGTTTTATTATTAAAATAGCTTTCACGAGTAGTAGTGAAACTAAAATATACGTCTGGCGTACTCTAAAATCTTGCGGACTAGATGATATTTTTACCACGATAAGGGTAATTTTAGCTATGAATGTAAAGAATAGGACTTCTCAATGTGGCGTTGCTTGTGCAGTGGACGTTAGTCGAAAGGAATTAGGAAGAGGACTACAAAACGCTAAAGACGCCCTACCTACTGGGTCCCACGATAATATAAGACGATACGATAGAAGAAATCGAATGACATCGACGGCTTGACTTCCTAAATTATGATGAGCTATTCTAGATCAAGATTATGTAGTAAGAAAAACAAGAGTAATACAAATATTAATCGGATCTTTTAATTACTGAAACACACACAATTCCAGTCAGGCAATAGTAGATTGCAGCTACAAGAAAAAAAGCAATCACTGCAGTGACCTAGTTTTTCAAATTGGAAAATTGGAGTCGTCTTCTGTGACTACAGTACGAATAGCGAGAAGTATAGATATGAATCTACGGATAAATACTGGACAAGAAGGGCCGAGGCTAGACCAGAAGGGACAGGTGAATGGAGTAATTGTAAGAAAATACATAACATTGAACAACTCGTGTGTGATCCCCGAATGGTTAGGCACTCACACCTAGTGAGTATAGTACACACAGATTTTATCAGTATGTTTAATTACCATGTCGTAGGGTGCGACTCTATTGTCATCAACCGAGCACTCAACCCTAACTCCTGAGAAGTTCCTGAGTAAAAAAGCGAATTAAAAGTAGCTACAATGGTGAGCCTTGGATGAAGAAGGATGGGACTCCACCACCACCAAAGTCGCTGAAAGTGTACAACAAAATTTTAGATGGAGTCTTCTACTTTATCACCATGAAATTTAAATAGCTTATGCTGCTATAGAACAAATCGATGGAGATTGTAAAGAAACGAACCGATAAAGATGTTAACAACACAGCGATATTATGATAATTTAACTGTTTTCCGCTGGCTGGTCCTGAATCTACGATTTATGTGTTACGTGTGCTGATCATGAAGAGTTTAACGACATACATTCAGCGGTTTCAGGAGATTCACGCTACATTTGGTGGCTCGTTAAAAATGTGTACATTCTGTTTTAGAACCGAGTTTGTTGGGACGATTTGGATTTGGTTGTAGATTATTTTGTTTCTGATTCGTTTGCCATTGTAGTTATTATATTACAAAACATCACGCTTCTAATCACCGAAGGATTAGGCATATTTCCTTAGTAATTAGTTGTTAATTTTGTATTGTAAGGTATTTTACGAACATATTTTTTGACACTTTTAAGCTCTCACGGTTTATAACTAAACTTTCACTATCACTTACGGGATATCTTCCGCGATCAATGTTTATATTGAGCTCCCGATATTTCGACGCTGTTGCAAGCGCCATGATCATAAGATGACTGGAGAATGCGGGTGAATGGTAAAAACTTGTTAGGCGCAGACAAATCTGTCTACCCTCTTTCTTTGTCTTTTGCTACGCGCACTACTGGAACTCGGTACAAAGTCGGTACAATATCGCTGGGTTTTGTGGAGTCCTGATCCTGACGCCATATTTATTGACTCTTACAAGTGAGACTGCTGTATAGACAGTTTATAACCTTTCTTATCAAAGATTTTCCTTACTCGACTTGTTGAAATTGAACATTTTTCACATCGTCAAAAATCTTCACAACTCCGCAATTTTGATATTGAAATGAACATTTTTCTGTACAGAATTTGAAATATCAGATTAATTAAGACGAAATAGCTACATATCTCCGCAAGCCTCCGCTGAACATGATCCGATTAGCGTTGGTTTAACGCGAATATATCGTAGAAACTGGGTTATACTGCTCAACCGTGGTCGTATGTAAATATAATGCACTTAGTACCGGTACATAAATTGATGCTTTGCTGGCTCTGACGAGTATGTAATTTATTGGTGCTGCAAGCCTATTAGCTAAACTCATGCTTTTTACCCATGGGGTTAGGCAGAAACCACAGAACGCCACCAGCTACGAACCTTACATTCCTGTTTTTGCCTAGTCCATGGTCATCCACGCATGCTTAGAGCGAGCACTACGCACCTGACCTTTCCGTGGTATAATGTTATTTATATTATCAGCCATGCCACTAGAGAGCTTTGCAGTATTTACGTCAGCCGTATTATAAACTTCTTATAGACCTATTGCATGCATGTTTTGCCTTACTTCTCGCTCGAGGGGTCGTGGCTACATAATAACAGCGAGGTTGGTCCGAGAATGGCTGATCATCGATAACATACCGAGCCTCAGAAATCGGGTGACAACACGGGTGATAGCTCGTGTTTTCCGAGGCCATCATCATAGATTTTCAGCAGTCGTTACGGGTATTCAAAAGCCCGAAAGTCTGACCACCAGTCTTGTCAAGGCGTATCGTGCTACTCAGCAACCGGATTGTAGAGATCAAATTGGCAGTCGCTCCTTGTAAAATGCAGGTATTCAGCAGCATCTGGTAAGATTGGATGCTGAACCCAATTCATTCTCCTGTCCTCATCCCAATTTATTTGGGATCGGCGCAGCATGTCTTCTTCTACCGACCCGAATATATGTAAAAAGTCTAGTTAGATGATGATGTTTGGCCCTATTTCTTCAGACTCCAAAAACCTTATTCACTTTTAAAATACTGATGAGCTTCGATAGAAAGATAACTACTTTAAGAATTTCTCCCTCGCTCGCTGGAAAGTTAATAAGAAATTGATATGATTACGTGACGACGTCTTCTTAATCTAACAGGGGGTGGCTTGGGGCGTGTATCAACACTAACAGGAATATTTATTTAAGCCAACATTCAGCCGAGAAAAACCCGACTACGTACATAATATATGAAATGTAATATCGTCAGATATTTTTGGGATGAAGTACCAATGTTACTAGTAATGCTGATTAAAATGTTTTTTTTTAAATACTGCTTTTTCCCGCGACTTCGCCCGCGTGGAAATCATTATGATAATTGGGAATGTATTGCCGGTATATATAGTATCCTATATTCTAATCTAGGTCATGATAATTGCGGTTTTCGATAGAATTTGGCACTCGTGTAGACCTGTGTGCGAAATTCATTTAGCTGCTAAAGCGTTGAAGGGTCGTCATATAACGATGTGTGAACCACATCATCGCATTATAATGATGCCCATCGAACATCAAACTGAACATCTTTCTCTATGGGACCACCATCGTAATCGCGAAAACAAATACAAGCTTTCCCATACATTTCAATACCTACCCGACCGAAACGTATGGGACAGCTGCTTTGTATGATCTATCTGATAAATGCTGTATAATATAAAGGCACGTAAACTATGAGTAGAGTAGCTCTTTATTAAGTCTATGGGGAATTTATTGCAAAGTTGAGGAACATTAGATTTTCTGTAGAGTGATATATTGAAAAGGCTTTATAGTTGTTTGCTAAGTGCTTTGTGTAATCTTGAAGTAATTGTTACTACTACCTCTAAAGCTATCGACGTTAATAAGGAAGTCGCTGAGACAAGACATATATAGGGACCTATCACCATTATGTCTTCATAAAAAGGCTTAACCTTGACAATAAATTTCGTCAATTCTCTGATGGAAAGCTCGTCACTGTCTTTAAACAAATTGAGATCACCAGCAAGGATTTTTTTGAAACGGTCTACTACGATCTTGTGGTTCGTGTATTAAAATAGCACTAAAAGTGTTACATGTTCGCATTTTTGAATAGTCCGCTAACAACTGGGTGACTGATAATATTTATAGAAAGAAACAGAACAGTGAATTGAAAAATGACATCAACATCATCATCTTTATCCAAAGACCGACTTCACCCACGGCTGGGCAGTGGTCTCACGTTGCTTGTTGGACTAATCACTACGCTCCTTTGCTAGCTTCTTCCCGGTCATCATCATCTGCTTAGCCTTTTCCCAACTATGTTAGGGTCTTCTTCCAGTCTAACCTGATGCAGCTGAATACCAGTGTTTTAAGTAGAGCGACTGCCTATCTGACCTCCACAACCCAGTTAGTATTGGGTATTACGATATCCCTTGGTAAGACTGATTGTCAGAATTTCGGGCCACTGACTACCTGGGATGACTGTCAAAGATCTACAAATGACAGACGGGACCAACGGCTTCATCCCGATCAACATTATTTTATTACGAATCATGAAGTCTGTATTAGTGCCCTGTTGTTAAAGACTCGCCCACTATTACATGGGCCTTAAATATAACAGGTGAAATGTGTGAATGCACTATAAACCCGAGCCTAATCCTTTCAGCATTGCAAGAGTTATGTTATGTTAAATCATGAAGAAGATTCAACAGTATTTAACATGATAAAGTGCCAGTACTCTCAAGGTAATCCTCATGCTTCCACGTAGATATCGTTCCAACTACACCGAAATTTTAATAAATATTACTAACTTTCCCCCAGCATAATGCAAGAATAATATTCGCATGAACACCTAGAGCTGTTCTTACGTTTTTCTCACGTTTCTCTTAAAATTCACAGCTTCAGCATCCAATCTCACCGGGGTTACGTGAGCTATTTCTCCTAAGCTTGATTTAATAAGGAGAACATATATTTTTTCTTGTTTACTTGAAGTGTTTCTCTTATTTCATAAAGCTTTGCCTTCGGGAACTGTATAATTTTATGGTTTGTAATGAAAATTCTGAGTTATTTACAATTGTCTTTTTGGATTATTACATTTTCTTCAATCCGCACCAACTGAAAAATTGTGTGGTAATTGTTTGTAGGGGTCCGTGATACGGAGACCAAAAAACGATGGGTGGATTGTGTGATGAATGGATAAATATGGCTGGGAGAGAACATTCGGATAACGGTAGGAGAACGATGATGTCTGTTTTCGAATCGAACTCACACTGAGTTAGATTGCCAAGGCTTTGTTGTGAGAATCTCCATGACTTATAAAGCTATTATCAACTCCGGTAATGAAGTTTGGTCCTTTTACGCACACATGTAATCGTATAAATTACAATAGTGTTTTTATATATAAACATGCATTCCCTTCAAACACAAACATTTATTCTTTACAAAAAATTCACTCTGCTGAAAAGGTTATCAAATTCAGTCCGTGTAGTATTTGTTTATTCAAATACATTGTTTGGTTTACCTCGGCACGTCGATTTCCGATGGTGACGTAAGGATAGTGAATGTACGTGTGTTGTTACTGACAAGGCTTGCTTTGTTGGGAGCTTTGATTGGTGGTGTATTGGATTTACTGGTTTCATGCTTTGTAGTCTGGATTTGTGCTATCCTTGGCTTCAACTTTTCCCTTTATGTCTCCTCAAAATTACCAAGAGATGATAGGTATTTGAAGGCCTTTCAACTGATTAATTTGATAACTCTAGACTACTACTGTCTGCTTTATAATGTTTACGGTAAAAAATTGCGTGACGCTTGACATGGGATGTTGGAAGAAGAAAACGTGTTGCGCTGTGCGCCGATCCCAAATTACATGGGATTAGCGCAGAAAGGAGATAATGATGAAAAAACACAGAATGGTTATTTAGATTTAAACAGAAAAAAAATGCATGGAAACGGTAGAATAACACCCCATCATTTAATTAAGAGCGTTTACGTCTATCGCGCGAAGTCAAGTTTAGGTAATTCAATGCATTTTTTACACACACAGAAGCGCGCGTGCCTGTGTGTATAGCGCTGGCGCGTTCTCTTGCGCTATAGTCAAACTAACCCACTATGATCCGTTCGAGTGCAATTGTTGTAGTAAAATTTAATTTGAATTTGAATTTGAACGTACACGGATTACTAAAGTACGAGTGCATAAAATAAGTATTCAATAATATATTGCAAGTATAGCTATAATTATGATTAATATTAAAGTCGTTTTTTAGTTATTCAAACATGAATTTGTTGATCTAAACTTTAGAAAGAAACCGAACTTCGTTAATTATTATTGATTTGTGACTGATTAATAAATATTTCTTATTGTATTCAAATAAATCACTTTATACGGATTTACTTACATTTATTTTATATTATATTTTAACCTGACGCGATGTTCCTCTTAGTGAAACCTCTTATGAGGGAAATACAATAGGTTGGCGTTAACTTTAAAAACAATTTATGTTCTTATTTACAAAAAAATAAGTAAAAGTTTTAATAAATAAAATTCGTAGGTAAAAAAATAGGGTAGATATTGGTTGTCACTAAAAATATTGTCAGTCATCAAAAATAATAATAAAAAAATTTAATCATCAAAGTACCAAGATTTTTTAATCACACTATAAACGTCCGCTATCCTTCCAAGTACGACTAAGGTCAACTCGGGTCAGGCAGAGCGCCGAGCGACATGTCCTCTCTCTAGAAAGCCTCGCGGCGGTCTGATTTGAAATTGTTCGCGCGCAGTGATTTATAGTAGTTTTCAAATATTTATAGAAAAATAATCACTGTAAATTATTTGAAATTTGAAATTGGATGTTTTAAAGCATATGTTCTTCTATTATATTATGCTATTATTATATTAAATCAAGTAAGATATATCGGTGAAAAAATCATTTTAATTCCTTAATATTTTACATTGTTTGAACTTTAATTTCTTATATAAAGAAACCTAAATCAAAAAATTTTCTTCTCCAACTATATTCCTTAGGATCTTAGCAATAGGTAAAAAAAAAAATCTAATTAGGTTTGCCAGTGGTTTCCTATAATTAGAGCGCCGAAACTGACGCTAAAAGGGAAATTAAGAAAACCTCTGTTGAGTTATCTTGATACAATTTACCAATACTCTATTAATTGAAATATTTTTCTCCCCAACTATTGAGACAACGAAATTTCCTAAAGTTATTAGTAATTATCATTTTTGTAAAATAAAGGGTTGATGGTATTAAAGGGTTTGAAAAGTACTGTTTTGGAGTCAAACAGCGCATGGACGGCGTAAACGCTCTTAAAGCCAAAGATAACAATTTTCTCTCTAAAACTACAAGTAGGTTGTACAAACCCCGCCTAAATTATTTTAATGTGCTACATTCTCTCATGATACTCTACTACAGTGTACATCCTAGTTTTTAACAAGGTAGGTAACTGTTGAAGCCTGACAAAGATATAATAGGAGTGTAAATCATAGTTGCGAAGTTCATTTCCGCGATGTACGTTACTGCGAAAGTTTACAACCTCGACGTTCGTTTTTGCGAAAGTTCTTTGGTTTCGTATAGTTTCGGGATGTTCAGGATTCTTTGTATATTACGAAGTTGGTTTCACTGTTTCATTGACTTATTTCATGTCTTGTCATCGTAGCCTGAATTATCAGAAAGCACAATTGTGTGGGAATGGGTGAGACCTTTTTATAGGGATAATACAGGCTATACAAATTAGATTAGATATGTTATCATATGGTGTCTTATCAGCAGTGATCGGATAATCGGGCGCTTTTATACCTAAACTTCACTTTTATTCACACGAAAGTATAATATGGACATGCCTTTCAGAATCTCGGAACCCGGAATTTTTTATTGATATTTCATTTGTTTTGAATAAAATAAAGATACTAAATCAAAATAACCACTGCTATAATTTCATTAAGTTTGTTTGTAGTTGTTTTTACAAAGTTGTTAAATCCCGGGAACCCGGGATTATTTATTTATTCAGAAAGGAATGTCCATATTATTCTTTCGTGGGAAGAAGTTTAGTTATAAAAGCGCCCGATTATCCGATCACTGCTTATCAGTGATCATCTTATTTATACATACATCTTAAATCTATCTGACTGTGTCGTTGGTTTAGTGGCCGCAAGCGCGACTGCTGAGCATGATGTCCTGGGTTTGATTCCCAGATCGTGCAAACTGTTATTTTGTTTTTCCATCAGGAATTTCTCAGTAGCAGCCATGGAGTCTGGATTTGTGCCCGGTTGGCAATAGGTTAGCCCTCTATTACATGGGAATTAAAACATAACTGGCGAAATGTGTGTGTGGGTGTGTATAAGGTAAATACACCTCTGCTTAACCCTTCGGGGGTTTCAGGCATGATGTTATAATAAGTAAATCTATCTAATCCGGTTGCCCTATTTCGATAGTTAAGTTAACATATTACGTACGTACAGGAACTGCTTTCATTTTCTTTTCCTTTTTTTCTCTCCCGTTGATTTCAGAGATCTTCCCAAGATTATGCCTACTAAGCTGACCTTAATTTGTTTGTGAGTTCAACTTTAAAAGCCGTAGCTGTCTTACGCTACAGCATCGCTTCATCTTCCCTGCACCTTATTTATTTTAGAAAATATTTACCACAAAACAGACAAAACCTTACCTTATTAATATCGGCTCTGGATTGTTCATCATTCCTGCACAATTTAATTTGCACTGTCTCCACCCTCTTCTACTATCCCGTTTTAAAATAGTTTCCCGACTACACCTTTATAAAACCTTATCACAAAATGTCAGTGGCTGACATTTTAATGTAGCCATGTAAATATAACAGTGTTGGATGAAAATAGCGAGTGACGTGCGTTTGTACGTAGCGATATACAAAATGGCGGCCACACAAAGCGCTTTGTAACTTGTATGTTGTGAATAGTTGCAACGTTGCACAAAGTTTATTATACCTGGCTTTTTAATATTTAAATGGGCGGATGGGAATGGGGGCGTTTGCGTCAGTTTTTAATTCAACTGCTTTTATTCAGCCGAAGTAGGTCAATGAGGGTTCGAACCGAATCGGGCCATGTTATTAGGTTTGTGCTCCAAAAGTGTCAACTGGACACATTTTGACGGTGTGTGCGGTTAATGGCTTTTTGGCTTTGGCTATGTAGATACTTATGTTGTCTTACATACTTAAACTCACGTTTTTTTTCTTCCCCGTGGGCAGACACTACATATATTGCTACTCTTTTTTCATTTTTACATGCGGACTACACGCATACCAGTTGCGAGTACTTACATACAACGTGTAAACGGACCCTTCACGAAGTCGTCAACAGAACACTCTGTACATCAAAGTGTCAAACTAAGTAACTCTACGCAAAAATGATTGCTGGGAAGCGATTTTTTTTTTTGGTTGAACAACACGGTTTGCGGTAGGTCTCAATGTATCTCACTCAAAACATGGCGCTGATGGAGAGCAAGGGCCTCTCGCCTTTGTTGAGGGTCTTTTTACTCGCATCATGATGTCATCGAAATATTTTAGGGTTTCAATAGTCTAGCGAATCATCGCTTTTTGAGTTTCATCGACACGAAAAGAAGAAGCATAGTCTAGCTTCTTGCAGCTCTGGGAATAATCGTATTATTTATATGTCTGTTTTTAATTTTTATTTCGGCCTGTTTCCGATCTACGACCGCGCCCGCTTTTAACATCTAAGCTGAGGTTTTACAAATCACAAGTTTGGATTTACAAATCTAAGATGAGGTTTGTAAATCCTGCAGCTCGCTTTTATTTGGAGTCGTCTAGTTGGTGACAACAGGCATGAATACCATTTTAAATCTGATTCATGTTTATGCTTGAATTAACACATTTATCCACCCCACCACCCCCACCTTTTTTTGTTCAAATATGCCAGGATTTATAAAAAGAGATAATTGCCGTTTTATGTAAAAACCCGTTGCCAGGGCCATTAGATGTCTCCTCGTGCGTGGGACAGTCCGGGGCGCCGCATAATAAATGGACACACGACTTTACCCAATTTGCTTCAATATTAGGTATGTTACTGGCATGTTTTAATCCTCAATGAGGTTCAAAGTTGTTCTATCGAACAGACGCAGTTCGACGATGACAATATAAAGCGCCTTATTGACCCTAATATTGGGGTAAACTTGTATTTCTTTGGTTGTGAATTTACTGATACACTTGACCCAATTTGGGCCACTTTAGAATTTAAATAATATGAATTTGACGCGAATCTTCAACGCCATAATAAAGTATGCAATGTACTATCGAGTTCACTAACGGTCGACCGCTTTTCAATATTATCACATAGGGTGAAAAGTGTTAGACCGTCTGTGTACCTGACGACATGCAAAACCCTAGATCACTCTGTGTGGTCGGAGGCTCGTTAGAGGATGAGAGACTTTTCACCCTGTTCCTCATTCTTCACAACAAGAAAAAGTAATAAGTATCTAATTAATTTTTCGTTGAGCTGATCTTATGTTTTAAATCTATAAACTTAGCCTGAAACTCGGTGCCCACAAAAAAAAAAATGGAAAAGTACTAACTACGTCAAACTTGTTAACCTAACAAGTTTTTGCCATCCACCTGCATTCTCCAGTCATCTCGTGATCATGGCGCTTGCAACATCGTCAAAATATCGGGAGCTCAATATAAATATTAATCGCAGAAGATATCCAGTGATAGTTTAGTTATAAACCGTGAAAGCTTAAAACGTGTTTAACTACGTCAAATCTATATTTTGCGAACCTAAACCACAGGTTAATTAATAGTTCCTTGCGGAACCCTAAACCCCATTTTAAAACAAATTGGATTACGTAAGTAACCAATTTTTCCCCAGTCCTTTTCCCCATTAATTCTATTTAAAAGACTTGGACTAGATCCGGGTCATTAATTTAATTTACACAAAGGTCCTTTTTGTAGAAAGTTCTAGAAAAAGACGCAACTTTATGAAATACTTCTTCGCCCTTTTGAATTCATTGATTGGTTATATAAAAGACTTATTTTTTGTGTAAAGGAAAGCTTAGCTCACTTTAGTGAGTGGAAAAGATAATTTATCGTTAGTAACACAGGCTTTATTTACCCTTCTGGTAGCTCTGCTAGGTATTAAAATTTTCCACATGATGTTGAGGGCTGCCCCCCCATCCCCATTACAACACTATCAATTTTTATTCACATTAAGTTCTGTCGACGTCCCTGTCTTTGCTGCGATCCTGGTACTTAATGCTTCTCTTGTCCCATGTCTCTTGGGGTCGGCGCAAAACAAACAAAAAAATAAATAAAAATGTTTATTTTAATTAAAAATGGCATTGCGATACATGTTATTGGAGATCACCTTTTAAGCAAAGAATTACTCGTGTTAAGAGACTCCGCGCTTCCACTTATAATTATCTTATGCAATTAAAAGTAGACAATGTAACGTGCAAAAATCAAACGTCTTTTTTTTCTTCCATTCTCACCTGTCAACCGCATTTTTACAGTCATCAATATTTGTGCTCTACCGTTGATGTTATTCACCAGCTTTCCCACCATGTCCATATTCCATATATTAAATACTAAAAATGCTAAATATAATATATATTAAACACTTCGAGTACCCAACAAAAACACGAATAAAACTTTACTTCTACCTCTTGCATGCATGTCTTTTCTTGTATGTATGACACATGCTGCAAATAAATATTATCTCATCTATAGGTACATATTTATTCAAAGCCCAGATGCTAAACTCATAACATATTTATAAATTGATTCCCAACTCCTCCAGACGCCATCTTGTCTGAGCCGTAGAGAGACCCTTTGGCCGGTTATAATTAGTCTAGTTAACGTTCGATGATATTGAGGACTTCTCGAGGACTTTCAAGTGGGTTTACGACACGGAAGGTTTTTGTACAAGAAGAGGATAGCTGGTAGTAGAGGGTATTTAATGGGTCATATTCTGTAAGTGAAAGTGTTTGGTGTTGTTCAGTATAGTGTGTTAAGGATAAGTAAGTCCCTATCGCCTTGAAATATCCTGTAGTGATAGGAAATCATTTAGAAAAGAAAAGATTTTTAATTTCTAAATCATCGCATTATTATTAGCGACAGTTAAAAAATCTATTATTCGCACTGCATTATATGACGCACACAAAAGAGACATAATTTTAAAACACAAAAGAACAGTCAGCTGGAAAATAATCTGCGTCGCATTCCAAATGCTATTGAATAAAAGAGATAGATTCAGTTAGAGCGCAGCTAAAATCGGAATCATAACTGAAGCACCAGACTATTTTATAAACAATTCAGACTCCCTGGTGGCACAAACGGTCTCAGTCTAGAACCAGCGCTCGATCAATACCTACAACCACACATTCGTTCCCGTAACTCGAGTACCGTTCCCCTTTCCGAGCTCACCTCTTGGCCACGGGCTACAAGCTCGAGCGAAACGCGTCTGCCGACAGCAACTGTTGCGAAAAAAAAAAGAACTTGTAGACTATGCTACGAGTCACAGCATCGCCACTTGCAAAGAGCCGAATTAAAAAAGATGTAAAAACCGATGGGTTCGATTGACTTTAGGTCACTTTTGTTGGAAACAGCAGTTTTTTTTTAATAACCGATGATACATTTCTATAATATTGTAATAATGTTTAGCTGCAATTGAGTACCAATGTGTAATACATTTTTTGGCTACAAAATAATGGCACAAAGATTGTAGACAGTCTAATGAATTCTTGTCGATGTATAACATATTTTTGAGGCTGACTGTTCTCACGTGGAGGAAACAAGTGGCACACGCGCATTTAGCACATAAATATCGTTGCAAGTGGCATCGCCCGAGGCCGTGAACGAAGCCTTAGCGCGGAAGTCACATAATTTCAAGGAATTTTATATTCCGCGCGGAATTACGTCGCTTCGCGCCGCGCGCCGTCGCAATGTTATCGTACTCATTTCCAAAATTATTATGTGTTACTTTTAGCAATTTTCTAAATGATACCTTTCTTTATTAAATCTTCCTTAATTTTCGTCAAGAAGATATTTCTGTACTTGATTCAATTTTCTTAATTTCGTCTGATAGATGTCTGAGTATATAAGATAAATACGTCTGTCTCCGTCGCTAAGTAGAAAAGTCTGTTTTCTGTTTGAAGACTGCGTTAGGTACTGGGAAAGAGATTGGGTTGGTTAAGGTTCCGACATTTTACCTTTAGTAAGTTAATTCTTTGTAATGGAATACCTTTTAGAAAATATTTGAGGTAAAAAGGTTTATTATTTTAATATATATATATGGTGTATTTCTATTTAGGAATTATTTTCAGAGGCTTCATTTCTTTACCGGATTTCAGACTCAATCCAGAGAGAGATATCTCAATTTTTCTTTTTTATAAACAGATAGTTTTCCGTCGGCCTAGCTCGTCTCTCACACGCTTTGCAGAGTATAAGGTCTTGGTCTTCTTCCAATCCCAGGTCGGCAAAGTGTTATTGGGTTTTCCCATCAGGATTTTTTTAGTAGCAGCTCGGCGTCTAGATTTGTGCCTATAAATATAACTACTAAAATGTGGGTGTGCTACTGTACTCCTCTGCCTCACCGCTCGGGCATGATGTCATTAAAATAATTCTCTTTTTATTTGATAGTGGGTATATAATCCAGTCGGGAGTAGAGTACATACATTTTGATGTCTGACGCCGTAAAAGTTGTAAACAGAGAGTGGCTTTCACGAGGCTTTCAGGCCTTTTAGCAGTTATAAATGATGCTTCAACGGCCAGATAAAAGTTTACTAAAAGGGCTGCGAGACTCCAGGCCTTTGTGGAACTTTACAGGCTTTTCGTGTGAGGATATGTTACTGTTGTGAGGTTGTGAGTAGGGTGCCTTCTGATTACATGAATATGACCAACATAATATAATTTGGAAATCAAATTAGCTTAAGAGCGGACATTTTTCGGAACATTCGATAAATTAATAAATCGATTGTGAATGACCTGATACAACATAACATCACGCCTGTGGGGGGATCCCAAGGGATTGGTCAGAGGCATATCATTAGTGAACTTGCATTGTGTCTGTCATGTTTAAGTCCAATGTGGTAAAGGGGGATCCTATTACCATCAACCAAGCACAACTCCAGTACCCTTGCTGCTGCGGACACCTCTACCTAACCCAGGGATGACAAGCGAGATGTTATATCTTTACTATTAGGTATGGAATAGAATAGAATACGACAGCCAAACAGACACAGATTATGGTGACAGATAATTATATCAAGCTTCACTAACTTACTTATCTGAACTCGACAAAAAGCTACCTTGAAGGTCCGGATCGAAGGCCGTGTCAAATTGCAAATCGTATTTCACACGTTGACCTATATTCAACACATTGACCTACATTTAATACCCTGACCTACATTTTGTCACACCTACCTGCGTATTTAAATCACAATAATACTGAATTAACAAAACAACCCACTTCACACCTAATGAATGACACCCCCACATTTTAAAACAGAACGTCATTACTACCCCCCTCCCTCCCCGGTTACCAGATGTCCGGATCAATCGACCGGATTACTCGAAGCTCTGGCTTGTGTGCGGCCGCGGGATTTGCTTCCTGTTTGGTCGTACATATGATAGAATAGAATAGAATAGAATATACTTTATTGTACACCAAAATTATATGATGATTGTATGATGTGTATTGACTAGGACTGGCGTTGGTTTCAGGCTAGTAATAGGTACCACAGTCTGGTACATATAGGGGAGTTGGGTTGAGCCTCAAGATTTGATTTGGCATGGACCATAGTGGTAAAAGGATTGGTCAGATAGACTTAGCATTACCGAGTGCTAGCTCTCCAGGGTATGCCGGGCGTTTTGAATTGCTGTACGGTTTAGATTAACGCCGCTCGGGGTGACTCCTTCCATGCACCCCGAATTTGAAGAATTTCGTGATGTTTTGTGTAGTAATAAAAATGGTTGGGACGTGGTCTTTTCTTAGCCAAAGCAAAGTTTTTTTTGAGATCTTTCTTGGTTTTTTTTTCGGAATAAGGTCCTGTTATGTCCAACTTGATCTTATTTCGTTACCTAATGCATAGCTAGCGACTCGCACTTGATTCGTAACCTGGTTAAAAACCACGACCTGGCAAAACTTGCGATTTCGAAAATATGAGGAATATCAGTCTGGTACATATTATTCACAAACGTTTCGGAATAAATAGTCTAAGTAAATTATTATTAAAACTACATTGAAATCTTTTGCGAAGAAGGAATATAACGCGGCCACACAGAGAGAATGAAAAGCAACTTTAATTTATAAAGATGTATGTAGGTACCCAACATCAGAAGATACATGCTCTTCTACCTGTCTTTTGAAATAATCCCTTTCATTCTCACAGAACGTTACAAATGAATATAGCATCACGAAACAAAAGCGTTCGCAGATATAAAAATGTCGGGAAAAATCGGAAAATATCACCTCCGTGTGACCCACATTGGCACACTTTGTATGAGCCAAACGTAGCACATTTCATATGAGAAACGTTCGGAGCCTTTCATTCGGAAAGCTGTCCCATTTCGAACGAGCTAAGCGTTTTATACGTATCCAGTTTTTGAGTCGAAAGCGAATTTCATCAAACTATTACAAAACTGCGAAAATCTCAAGTTAGTCGTAAAAGATTACTGGTATATGTATAGTTTCTCCTGTGCTGTCAAGGGAATAGAACAGACACACAGCTTGCATTAATCAGCTCGATCTAGTAAATGATCGTAGATATGGTGTGGTAAAGAATAATTAATTGACTTGCTTGAGCTACTAGTAATCCTATCGATTCCTTAACTTGCTGAGAACACTATAACCGATATTTGATGGTCGTTACCTGAAGCCCGAAAGTGTGTCAAGGAGTCTTGCTAGGTCGGTCCTTGAAAAATACAGATAGTCAGCTGCATCCAGTTAGACTGGAAGCCATCACCAACAGTTGAGAAAAAGCTGGGAAGATGATGACGATTACTAAACAGCTGATTGACTACACTGCTCTGTTGCATACTCGAGATTTGAAACCTATTCTCGAATTCGATGTCCACTCGTTACCGATCAAGGATCATTCAACTAGTCGTCTCTGTTCCAGTAGCCAGTTAGGACGGGTCAGTGGACTCGTTTCGGTAGCTCTTGTCACTGTGCCAAAAAACGAGAGTCCTTTATAGCTGCGTGAATGGTCACTTTTATCTATGTCAATTTTAAACTGAACAGAATTTTAGCAAACTAATTGTTTTCTGAATTTCTTCTATAAATTGCGTTATTTTTGGAAATGTTTTGGGTTTGTCCTGTTAGTTTCGTCCTCAAGATCGGATTTTTATGGACTTCATTGACTTGATCGTCATTCTAATCTTTATGAAGACGTTCCAGTTTGCCTTTTTTTCAGAGATTTTATAGATACTTCATTCTCACTTGAACTGTCCAATATTTTATGCAAAGATTTTGATTTTCTCAAGATTCACTGCCTTATTATGCCTATCTTCACCATATGCATTCTATTTGTGTCCATCTTCTCCATATTCCATCTATATTCTCATATTCTCCATAATTGCGTTCCATTTGTGTATATTCACCATATGTGTGCTATTTCTTGCTATTGTCTGTGCACTTATTAAATGTTCTCTTTCCACTTTTTCCATGCTAATCACGGATAACAGAAAAACAAGACTGTAAGTAGACATGCTGTATTTTCGGTCTAGCTATAACTTCATTTCTACATTCATTATCTTTGAATTATCTTTGGTGTAAATATATACCGGTTTTCTTCATTAAACCATTAACAATTTCCTACAAATTTTTACTCCTATGTTGGATTTTGCAATTTTAGCCATATTGAGAACCAGCTTCGTTTATACCGCCAAACTGTTACTAATTCAAAAGAAATGGCGGCGTTGCCAAGTTTAGATATCTGTAAACGTTACCTAGATTCTAAAAAACAAAACAATTTTGTTTCGTTCCACGAGCATCATTCCACTTGAAGCTGACCGAACTTCTCTGAAAATTCCCCGAAACTACAGTTGTGAAACATTCCGTAAAACTAATTTCAATATTTTGTTGAAAGGAGACCATTCGCGTTTCATACAAAGTTCGAACCAAAAGTCAAAGTCCGGGCCAACGAAAAAAAAGGTCTCACTACTATTGGGGACGTCAGTCCGAGTGTTTTTAGTACGGCACTAAGTCTCTACAACAAATCCTTCAGCTGATTTTTTTTGGTTGTAAAATTGGATTTCCGAAGGTTTTATTTAAAAAAAAAATCAGCTGAAGGAATAGTTGTAGAGACTTAGTGCCGTAGTAAAAGATACTCTGACTGACTTCCCCAACAGTGATGACACGTTTTTTTTTCGTTGGTCCGCACTTTGGTTTTTGGGCCGACAATGAATGATCTCCTGATTTTATGAATTTCGCGTGTTGTACAGCTCCTGTTTCTTGCTTTTTACATTTTAACCTGTGACAAATTGAAAGCGGTTCACAAGCTTGAAGTCATCAAAGCTCGTCAAGCGCTCCTCTCACACGTGCTTTGAGCCCAAAGTGATAGCAACCGGCGTTCAATCGATATCCAACCGAGCGTCCACAAAACGATTAGTAAAACCCGGAACACACATGCCAGTAATTTGCGCATATATTTATATGCACAATAATATAGCTTGCATATATTTGTAGTGGAAATTATGGTTTATACTCTTTCGCTATTCTTTTCTGATTAATTTCGTTGCGAGATCCAAGACAGTTAAATTGTTTCTCTGGGACTTCGTCGAGCTTCATTGTCTCGGCGCTTTTCTGGTGGTCGCCACTGTTGATTCTGGCTTTCATTAGTTGCAGTGGTTTGGAAATACTGTGAACTATGGTGACATTTCACCAATTGTAAGTTGTTTGAAAGAATTTCGGGCTTTATTTTTTTCTGGGTTTTTTACTTACATATTTGTTTGCAAGGGCCTGGCATGTGTATTTCAGGCTATGGAATCAGACGGTACTTTGGGGAAATCAATGACCGTAAAATGTTATGCAATAATATTTAGTTAAGTTTCGATTTAAATTAGATCCAGGCTTGACTGCAAATGCGGTACCGACTCGGGTTCGCAAAAATATGGTCCTCCTTACCGATTTCGGTAACGGCGACCCTTTGAAGCTATTTCCTTGCGTGTGTCCTTATATGACTGGCCGGACAGAATTTACTTTTAAATACCCAGTCACAACTAAAGTACTAGTTGATCGGACCGGACGCAAAAATATGCACATGCAGAAAGTGTAATAATAGCGCAAAATGCAATCCAAACCATTGCGAACCACCTGTCAAGTATAATATAGCTATGGGTTGCATTCAGAATGGCGCAGGTTGATGGGTAAAGATCATTGTAGATGTCTTGTCCATAGCTAAGTCCCTTACTAACCAATAAGGTGAACCTAGAGATCGCTATCAGCGATAAGACCGCCATTGTAACCATAAAATTAACATTATTTGTAAAACCATTCTGTTTAAATTTTTGGTGTACAATAAAGTATATTCTATTCTACTCTCATCATCATCATCATCATCTTTACATTACGCTTGTAATCCCCAAGGGGTTAGGCAGAGGTGTATCTAATAGTATACCCACATGAGGTGAACCTATTTCGGAATATAACATTAATATTTCAAAATAGTTATATCTGTTAATGTCATTCATTACGTTAACCAGTGACGCTATGCCAGTACTAGCTTCACAGTCACTTTCCCGACTTGTACAAAATAATATTTTTGCAAAACCTTTTTCTGTCGACAAAACGCTTTCGCCTCTGAACATGAACACGGCCTTCTCTCGAATTGTTTCTGAGTATTAATCAATACGGATTTATATTCCGTGAACAGAGCTTTTGCAGAATGTTTCGTACATTCAGCAAAAGCCTTCTGGCTAACGTTCCAAACATATGTTACTGGGCTGCAGTTTTATTTTTATTTGATAAACTGTTTCTGTTTGCATTGAATTTTTATTTACAGTTCTGCCTGAACTTTTGGTTGTTGATTTTAGAAAGCAATTTTTCGGCTTTGGTTTTGTGAAAAGATTTTTCAATAAAGCTGATGGATTTTTGCTGAAAATGTTTGGTGTATTCGAAATGTCCTGAGTTTATAAACTTCTTTTTTTCGTGTCGGTGACTTATATTTTCTGTAGTGACGTTGACACTGGACAGCCCTGTCGTTTGTCTCATTTAATCCTGGAAGGCGCAGAAAGGACAAATGAGAAGATGAGACCAGGCCGGGCTTCTCATTCACCCTGTTTAGGATGAGTAGATGTTATCCCTTTTGATCTGCAGTGGCCAACTTGACCCAGCAGGCGAATCTATTTTATAAATCTATGGGAAAAATAAATAATGGCAGAACCTTCAAGTTCCATAATTATTTCGTGTAATTCTTATCAACCGCCTTCAAAAAGATAGGTTCTCTTTCATACAAATTACGTTTCGTAGAGAACAATAGACTGTCTCAACCTTTTATACCTGCCCCATTGATGTACCCCAACAATTCAGATTACATCTCACCCAATATTAATCAACTCAGATTGATATTCCGTAAATGGTATTACCTTTTCGTCGTACATTCATTCGTTCAAGTTCAGGTTTATCTTCAAAGGAAAGGTTATTATGTGGTCAATTGTCTGTTTAACACATGTAGGTACCATGCGTAACATTCATATATAAAGACATAGTTAGATGAGATAAAAGATTTCAACAAAGAGAAAAGAGAGATAGAGAGAAAGAAATAGAGATATCAACATGTTTTATGTGAGTATTTCACTAAGTAAGAAGAGACAGTAATGCTGGCCTTTTCATATTGCTATTCCAGTCAATCCCCTCCTTGTTGAAATTTGCATTAAATTGTTGCATATGCATTATGCTTTCAACAGCAATATGCAAAATGGAAAGTGACCATTTTCGTTTCGCCTTTAAATGTTTTAAGCTTTTCCGAATGTACGTAAATGTTATAACTCACAAATAAATAAAATGAAAATACAATCACTCGTTGTTCCATATTCGGTAATTATATTTCGTCGAAATGGAAATTCATTGCAACAGTAATTGTCATTAATAATAATTAATCGTGTTTGCTCCTCATCGCGAAACATTGAATATTTTTAATGAGTTTTCGTGTCTTAGGCTGTTTTCACACCGAAGCGCACAGTAGGCAATCGACTGTTAGCAAATCATAAATCATCATCATAAATCATATTTATTTCTGCAAATTGGTTTTAAAAACACTTTTACACGTCACATCATGTTATGTTTTAAAGCTAGATGGGGCCGGTGTTTGGTATCTGACTACTCTGAGAAAAAACAGCCGAAACAAACTCAGAGGTCACTGTCTCTTTTAAAGTCCAAACATTGGTCAAATCATATGAGGACCATGCAGATTAGTGTCTGAGATGGTATTTTGACGAAAGAATCACTTAAATTTGAGCGGACCTGTCCAGTCAGTGCGACCATTTGTCAGTGATCGTGTAGCTCGACTCATAACCCAAGGAGCTCAACGATACGACGAAAAACCAAAGAAAGGACATTTGGGTAAGCCGCATAAAGTACTCAAACTGCCAGACAATCGTTAAACTAAACTAAATCGAAATAATAAAAAATAATAATTATGACCCACATAGTCCGCATATTCACAGTAATAAACAAAAAATAAAATAATACAACACTTGAAAAGTAAATAATGTCAAATAAATCGGAAAAATAATAATAATCAGTCTATAATGTTCGCGCTGCTGGAACTCAAGCTTCTCTTTAAGAGAGGTAGTGGGTTATTCACCGTGATCTATCACGCCGCATTGTCTTCGATTTTCAGTTCCAGGACAAGCTATTTTCTTCACGATGTTATATTTCACCGTTTTTGAGAGCAGCGCGATTAAATAAGTGCCACAAAATAAAGCACCTGGCTGGGTTTGAATCTACTCCTTACAAATCGCAAGTATCGAATTTAGCATCCGGTACAAAATGTATGAAAAATTTACTTAAGCCATCGATTGTCATTTGTTTTCAACCGATTTTTTTGTTGTTGTAAAAACTCAAAGAGATCTAAAAGACTAATAGAGCGGACATTGGGAATATTTTCATGCAAAAATTTTGATCCCGAACATTTTCGATTTTGACACACGAATGCTACCTGACAAGCGGCGATGTGACACAAGACAGAACGATTTGTTACCAAGTAGTAAAAAGTTTTTGGATGACGATTTTCTTCGTCTTGTCCCGTCTATCGCTCGTAAATATTTGAATGTCTTTGTAAAAACTACATCACTGTATGATCATAATAGGCCATATATGTAGTTCGCCCTCATTTTGTACTTAATACACTACACTATTTAGTTTTAGGATACATTGTAAAATAGTTGGTTTTCACAGAAACAAAAAAAACCGTTACCAGGTCCTAGTCGACGCAGCCTTAAAGGGCCGTGTTTTTTTACGGAAAACAACGGAATTAAAGTTCTTTATTACTTATTAAGGCAGACGTTTACGAGCCATGTCTGAGTACACAAATGTATTTAGGTCCTTCGAGTCGTCCTGCGCGTGTACATGGGACGGTTCTCGAAAACAACTGGCCAGTTGAATACTTTACATAATTTGTCAGGCATTTTTTTGAGGGCAATTCTTTTTATAAAGAGTTATGAATTCTTGTTGCATACCTTTTCATCTTTTCTCGCGGATTAAGTTCTTTGATCAGTTCTTTCAAGTTGACATACTAAATGGTCGATGGTACTATTTTTTTTACCTTGCTGCGTATGTGTTAAATTATTTACTTGTCGCCAGAAAGCCTTTTCTAAGATGAGCTCGATCGATCACAAGATGCTTGGTTCAAGCAGGAGAATTGCCTATTGGCAGAAATTCACACACGTTCACATGTCTGGATCTATCCAGAAACATAAATGAATATGTTTAACAAAATAATTTTAAGTTAGCAAACGCTCGACTGAAGTATCACTTATTCATGAAAATGTCGCTTCTTTGGAACTGAAAATTACTTGTTCCACGCATAAAACAGTGACTGGATTCTATTTTCGTTTCTCCGTACTTGTACAATTAATTTTATTCCAGTTACGCTGTCATGTTTCTAGTATATAACATTGTGAAGGTTCTCTAGACTCTATATCTAATTAATTGTGTCCTAGATAGATACACGTTTCCACAATTGCTATTAACATACAGGTCTTCGACTAAGAATAAAATAGTCTGTCTCGTTGGTCTAGTGGCCGCAAGCGCGATTGCTGAGCATGGGGTCCTGGGTTCGACTCCCGGGTCGGGCAAAGTATTATTGGGTTTTTCCATTAGGAATTTTTTAGTAGCAGCCAAGGAGTCTAGATTTGTGCCCGGCTGATGGCGCCTTCTATGACATAGGACTTAAACATACTGGCGAAATGTGGGTGTATTACGTAATGGTGGTACTGTTTCTGAGAACCTAATGGAAAAAATTAATAACACTTTGCCCGACTTGGAATCGAAACCGAAACCTCGATGGTAGTGGTTGCGACCAACAACGCAATTAATCTTCCTCTATTTTTTTTTTTTATTGTTATCCCCATTTTCCGTAATCACATTTATATGAATTTTAATAACTTCGTACCGCTCATACCTTTTCATTTAATTCCTTAATTGTTCGGTGTTCCCGTAACAATAATAAATTGTGTTCAGTTTTCTCACAAACGAGTACGCCCACTCTTTCACCCCCTTACACCCCCTCATCGTCACCCCTGTTGAGGTGCTAATGTGGAATTTAATTTGTTTTATGGCTATTGTTGTTCAGCTTTCCCCGTAATAGTATTTCTGTGAAGTTTTGCTTCGATTTATGCTATAAAAACCTGAACGTGCATATTAATCCGGCACACAGGATTAATGTTCACGTTCAGGGTTCTATCCAGGGTATCGCTTTGTTGATTACTGGCATGAGACATAACGTAACTTTTTTCATCTCTTGGCTTTAGTATCAGTTAGACCATTGTGTAATAGAAAGCCTACAGATTGTTCAAGCGCTTTGTAAGGCTATGTTCTCTTTACTAAAATATATCATAATATGGATGGATTTTTGAAAATAAAGGTTGTTCATATTGCGTCTATTACGTGGTCATAGCGGTCAGTAGTGTTTGCAATGAAGTTTTAAGGTACACATACATCCGTATCGTCCCAAAAGGACCTTTTAACTAATAGTCCTTTTTAAGTGTCCATAACAGCACCCGCATGAAATGAGACCATTAAAGGCCCTAGTACGCCTTAATTCCTGTCACAATATTTACCCAACCCTGAGTCTGCATTAATGGGTAGTTTCATTATTCACATACCAAAATACCAGTTCCACGTATAAAATAATAACAGCTCCGATAAAACAATTAATATTCGCTACATTTGAGTGCACGTTCAATATTAATACAGCATTAATTTTGTCGTTTATTTACAAAGGGAACACGAATTTCATCGACGTGAAACATTTTGTTTAACATTCGTGTTAGTCTGCTTTAATCGATTATTGCAGCTCGTTGAACCGTTAAATTGTGTTCTTTTAGCTTTTCTATTCAAATTTAAAAGTTTAATCACTCAAGGACATGTTACAACAAAAAAAATGCACTTGTCTTGTTCTAAAAAAATATCTTTATATGTATAAACTTGCTTACTTAACCGATAACATTCGAAACTGTACACTCTATTATAACTAAAGAATAAACGTATAAAATAATAATAATATCACTTCCCTAGCGAACAAACATACAACTAACGAACAAACATAAAGAATAAATATCACTTAGACAAAACACAAACGTCAAAATTGACAGCTGCCGTCAAAAAACACATCTTTTGACACAAAGAAGGTCTGTACAAGCACTGTCTAAGACAAATGATCTGACAAGGACTTGCCCCTTGTCTCAGGTAAGAAGAAGCAGGTAATGGCTCCAAGGATAGGAACAATAGCAAAGGCTACTGGAGGTAGCCACACAGCGAAGATGCCCATGCCAGCCACGTAGGGAGCTATCATTGAGCCGACCCTGGATGTGGTGGAGGAAGCACCCATAGCCATGTTACGGGCTACAGTCGGGAACAGTTCTGTGGTGTACATGTACCTGGAAAAGTAGAGGAAGAATATGAAGGAATCGTTGGATTTGACACGAAGTATACAGAAACGAGTAGTTTGAATATTAAAAATACAGGTAGAACAATTGAAATTTTGTAGCGATTTTTAGATAGAAACCTTGCCTGGAAACTAGTCATCTGGATTATGCCTTTACTTCCAGCACAATTCAGATGACTAATGTCTTATGTAGGCGAAAGGAATTCATTAGTTTATTCTGAGTAATGCCTGGATCTTTGGGCCACAAACAACTAAAGCAACTGGAGCCTCTTCTTTGGACGGATAGGTTAAAGAGATGGCAGAAGGCCTTTGCCCAGCAATGGGACGGATATAGACTAAAAAACTATAAAAAAACTAGGCCCTATTATTATGTACTCAAGGACCATTATCGAATTAAAAGAAAAAATCATCAAAGTATATTCACATGGTAGCGAACGCTCCCGAAGCACAGCCCACACCAATGGCTCCCATGGTCAGTCTTACAGCAATCCAGTCTTCTGGTACAATGAGGAACGCATTGCTTCCTCCGCACACGATGAACAAACTGATCATCGTTATTTTCCTTCCGAAGTATTTGCTCAGGAATCCGCTCAGCAAGATGCCAGGGAACTGGAAATAGTAGAAGATATTAGAAGACTGACGAGGGACCAAAATGTTGAAAAACAGAACTTAGGGGTATTTCGAAAAGATGATAGTCAAATCACGGAATTGTCCAAACGCAGAGTTCACAGAATTATTGTGAAAGACGGAAAGGAAAAATAAGACCAGGAAGATGATGACATTCAATGATGTGAAAGGCAAGAAATACTAGTTTGCAGACAAAAACAAACATGCATTATAATCCATCAATTGTGTCGTTATGTAACTTTTCGTAAGATAGTGATATCAAAGATTTGCTGCACGTGCACTGTATAATAATAGTAAATATTTATTTATTTAACACTTTAAGCACAATCTTCCAGTCAACTTTTGGGTGATGCAGAGACAAACAACGGTAGGTGTGATATCTGAAAATAACTTTAATCAAATACTAAACTAAAATATTGTTATTTGAGAACTTATCTTTTTTAAATTCTGCAGATACTACGTCTGAATTTCAGGATGACATAACATGCGGAACTTATGATCTTAGGCAACATTTTAATCTAATATTATAACTGTAGACAGACTTTCATTATAACCATGATAATAATTAAAACTATAAAAGAAAATAATTACCTGCAAAACTCCAGCTAAAGCAATAGAAACAAAGACATTGGAACTAGTCTGGCCAATGTACTGGTTGCTTCCATAGTAGGCCATGCCAAGCACGAACCAAATGAGACAGGAACACAAAGTGTTGATCCTGAGCATCCGAGTCTTGAGCAAGTCCAAGTAGGTGGCCCTCCGTATTGGCTCGTTTGAGTTCACCTTTTCACTGGCTATACTTTTAGCTACGTCTAGCATGTTGTCTGAGGGTAGATTGTTCCTAAAAACCAATAAATAAAGGGTAAAACTTTTGAATAATAGCCCATCAAGGGATCGCCTACTAGCAGCTTCTGAAACGCTCAATGGCTTCCAAGATTTTGTCGTTTTTATCTTCGTTAAGGACACTGAATCCACAGGATGTTTGTCGGAATAAAAAGGTTAACGGAATATTTGAATAAATTCACAACATCTCAATTCTCACCATTTTGCAGCTTGTGTCATCACTTTACTAGCTTCCTCCAGCTTCCCAACACTCAACAACCATTTTGGAGATTCGGGCAATATAAAGAAATATGCCAGGTACAATACAAGAGGAATTGACACTCCCAAGCAGAATCTGTCCCAAGACCTCAAGTAGTATGCGAACAGTGGCATTAACATCTGTCCAACTGGCATTGGTAGGGCACAGAGGCAGTTCATCAGTTCCCTCTTCATGGGTCCTATGATTTCCATCATCAGAATGAAGGAGCATAAGATTGTTCCGGCGGTGGCTGCGCCAATGAAGAACCGAACTGAAGTAAACAGCCAGTACGTTGGACAGAAGGCTTCTGCTAATGTGGTTACTAGCTGCACCATGCAAGCTATCAGCAATGCTGGACGTCTTCCATATCTGAAATTAATAAGATCATTTGTGTGATTTTACATTACCATAAATTATACTTTACTAAATCATAATATGATATAACATTTTGAATGGAAATTTTAACACTATTCCGACTTGTACAAAAGGGGCATCTAATTATAATTCAATACGTACACGCTGTTGTCAGGTTTTAAGACACTAAGTCAGCAGTTATTCCTATTTAATATTCTTGTTTTGGGTTGCAAAGCTAAGAATTTTGAAGGTTAACTACTAAGGAAGGAAACGATTTACACAAGCTATCTTAGTAAGTTACAAAAAGTTCTTGGCTCACCTGTCTGCTATGTAGCCGAAGATGATACTCCCGATCAGAACACCAAACATGCAAATCGTTTGTGTAAAGTTAGCTAACCAAGCTTTATCACAGATCAGCTCCCACTGCGAAATGATCGTATTCTCGAACTCCGTGTAGAACTCATAGCTAACACAATCACTATAACAGGTACCGATCTCTATAATGTCAGTTAGATTCGTCTCCGTGCATCTGTATGTGGTGGCCGGTGCTATGAACACTATCCCTAGTTGGTGCCAGGCCGATGAGATCTTTGTAGGTGATGCTATTAGTAACCAGAGCATCACTTGCCATCTCCCGAACTCCCCTATTGCCTTGACCAATTTATCAGGTTCTTCTGCTTTCGCTACCATTTTCATATCCTTCGTGTCTGTCTTCGTATTTGATTCTGTATCCATTTTTGTTTCTTATTTTATGTTTTTTATTTCAATCTCTGCTACCTTTCTGTCTTCATAATCTGTATGAATATTGTGTACTACTGTAGTAATTATACGAGAATTAACTGTTATCTCCAGTGTCGCAGATTGAGTGAAATTATTGTTTGCACACGGACGCTTTTATAGTGGTAGTAGTGTTGTTAGTCTCAGTTTTATCACTTGGGATTTACTGTGCACCTGGCTTGAAGATCCGTAGACAGTTTGTGGTAGATCCAAAACTGTAACAAGGAGAATTTTGATATGAAATATGCACATGTAACGATGAAAATAAAAATGTACTGGGATAGGTATGGGTGATAAGGTATTCTACAGTTTATTATTCTATCTTATTTTCAGTAATTGTGGCTCAATTTTAGTTTTAGCATTATCAGCCTATACCTAATATTCTTCCTGCTAGAATACCCCTGTTTACTGTCCCCGTTTACTTAGTTACAGTTTTATATTTATATAATACATATTACATTGATTTGAAGCCCCTTTTAGACTATTTTCGAATTTGAGGAAAGTCTAAACAAAAACTTATCATAATTCACCCAATTTATTTTCAGAAAAGATTAGATTTAGGTAATACTCTAAATGACGTAACGAAGCGCTTTATTATATTAACTTTATTGATGGTTATGATGTTAAGCCTTTATTGTAATTTATTACATTTTTCCTTTAATACAGTAACAGAAATGTCTGTAAATATAGCTCACTATCAGTTAATAAGTTAACAATATAAATATTCTTGGAAAATAATAACAATATTAATGATAAATACATTACCGACCTACTTTTACCAATCACGACCTTTGATTTATATTCCTACTTCCAAGTTAAAGTTGTAGCTATATATATAAATATCAAGTAATTAAGACATTATACGAAGAATTACAAAGTCTATACATACTACTATAAAGTCCCTTTTGGTGGCAGTTTCTGTGACAGAGTTGTTGCAGCTTTTCTAACAAACCATGTTATCCGTTTGTCGTAGCAAACATTTTATGTTAGGTCACGCCTCTTTTATGTTAGCCAACCATGTTTTGTGTTATTACGTTACGCTTAAAACGTTAATATTTAACTTACGTATGACATAGAAATCTTGATGTTATATCAAGTTGAAAGAAACCTGGCGATGCAGGAGAGAGATTAAATAAGACATACCACGTTAAAGTTCCATAAGTTATAAAATAAATTAAGTGGTAAAACTAAAACAAATAGTTTAACTCGGCAAGTTTCGGCTGCTGTAAAAACTCGCAGAAACTGGAAGCTTGCCAAGTAAAACATTTATTTTTCAGCTCATTTATTATGCTAGTAAAACAACTTGACTTCCACTTAGATTTCTGTTAAGTGCAAAACTAACTATGAGAACCGTAAAAGTTTTGTTAAGCCAAAAAGCGAACACAGCAGTTTTACTGAGTCTTCCTCAAACCGAGGAATAAATGTATGCAGAGGAGAAACTGGCGAATATTTCAAATATTTTATGCTTCATTTGTTAAAAAGATATTACAGCACTTGGCCAGAATCAAAAAGAAACGCCATCAGAAATGAATGTTTACCGACAGCTCCTAAAAGATCCTTGTGGTGCTGTATTACCTACTTTGTCTGGTAGATAGGGCTTATTTGGTCATTTTAAAATAATCGCTGTTCGTATTACCCAGTACTAACTGGGTTGTGGAGGTCAGATAGGCAGTCGCTCTATTTAAATGCTGGTAATCAGCTGCATCCGGTTAGACTGAAAGCCGACCCCAGCATAGTTGAAAAAAAGCTAGGCAGATGATGAGTAAAACAATCCCTGTTATACCCTATTTCTTGGGGAATTAACTTCTCAATAATGTGAACAAACGCGTAAATATAAAACAAGATTCTATACGATTTTTGTCCGGTATCTAAAAAGAAACAGATAACTATAAGCCAATATGAAAATAATGCACACATTCAAGTTATTTTTGACAGGGCAGATAATACCTTAGGTACATGCTGATACAAATTACTATCTCTTATCGGAGATGCGCAAAACAAGAGGACCACCAGCTGTCAGATTATAAGATTTAACGGATTATTTAAAGATACTATATCATGTGCCATCGATGAAGGTCAAGCATTTCTGCTTAACCGGACTATGCTGTGGGTGCCTTGACTGTAAGGCCTCCAGCCAGGGGCAAAAACTTATAGCCTAACTGATGACACGGAGGCTGGATCTGAATGATATCATTATTTGCTGGCTGGTTAGAAGCAAGGGTCGGGGGTGAACAGGGACGTTGCGACGGGCCTCGACTCGGACGGCGAGGCCGGAATGGATGTAAACCGAGGCATTGCGATCATTGTATACTATTGATTGATAAAATAGGAAGCAAATTGTTCTTCTTTATTCTAAAAAAAATATTCCGTATAAGCATTAAGTGATTTCAAGAAAACTCAAAATAATAATATGTGCACGTCTCACAAGGGATTGCTGCCAACGCAACGGTAAAAGTGCCACGAAGGCTAGAAGCATTGCCACGTTGGGTGCCAATGCTGTTTCTTTGGTCAATAAAAAAGTCAGCCCTCTGATCACGTGAAGAGTAAGCCAACCGTTTGGCGATACCCTGGAAGACTAAGTGGGCACTCGGATCTTATGGCCCTGGTGTTACAACACCAAACGGCTTAAACACGTGACAAAATTGTGAATGAACTAATTACTTATTAAAGAGATAACTTAATGCTGCAGTATTAATTTATTAGTTGATATGTTAAGGAATTAATTTCATCGACTCACAGATTAACAGATATTATTTTCCGAATTCAGAAAATTTTGAGGGTACAAAAACGGGCACAATTCTCACACAATAACCATATAATGGACTGAAAACGAGTAAATACAATTTATTTACAAACAATTGTGGTATTGTTCGTAAATTGTAGTGAAATAGATACGGACACGTATGTTTTTCTTTTTTCTTTGATAAGAAATATCTATGGCGTAAGTATAATTTCTTTAGAAAAAGGTTAACAGTTCCTGTGTAAAGAAATTCATGTCAATGGCGATATATTTTGGTCGATAAGTTTGTTCTTGGTATTAAATTTTCAGTTGCAATTTATGGACTAGTGTAGGAGTTTTGGTCAATCGTGATAACTGGATAAATCCGGAAAGCCCAATTACAGCCTAAGTTGTTATTATTAGTAGTAGTTAATCTCGGAGATTAAAAAGTATTCTTTTATTACCCAAATAAACTTCATGATAATACTAATCTGTCATGTGATTTTTCGTCATTATCATTAATTATTTTTGTATTGAAACTATTTTGACTTACATCTAAAGCTACCCTGGGCCAAACCCAATTCCCCAAAATTTATACGTCGCATACTCATAAGATCTTTCTTTTGTCCCACAGAGCATCCTGGGCGAATTCAACCGTGAGCAAGACGCCTTCATCAAGGGTCAGGAAGGTCGTGGCAGCGCCGCTGCCGTGCCTCCCTGGCTCGGAGCTCCCAACGAACCCGCCCTCAAGGAGGAGTGCCTCTCCTTGTCTACTGTGAGTATTGTTTTTTTTATTGTCTGATCGTCCTACTCTTGGTCTCAAATTCGCATGATGGAGGGCCATGGAGAAGATCTACGATGGAACGAATGGGCTCAGAAGGTTTGCCTTCACTCTTCTGCGGTGTCTGCCGAAGAAACTTAAGCTTTCAGGCAGTGTGGTATGTAAGATGAGAAGATATTGAGCAGCGTGCCCATCCGCCGGATGCGAGAGGAATAAGACCGATTTATGGATGATGACCCTACGATAAAAGTTCTGAAGGGATGACTGCGTAGATGCTGAATGACGCAGCTTGATGAACTATCAGACCGTATACCTCAGACGACCAGACCAAGAAACATACACTAAACATCGATACAACTGACAGTGACATCGAACGTTTTTCGGATGAATTGATGATAATGTTGATATATGACTTATGGTCTAAATGAGCAGGTAAAGCTAAATTTATCAGACTTGCAGCAAATTACGAAATCCGATAAAAGTAATATCTTTAGACGGTCGGCAAAAACAATCGATTGAAATCCTTGCAAAGCTTGTTCAATAAAGTTTCAATCCGCAGCATTAAGGAAGTTCTTAATAAAGCATACGAAGTTTGAGTCACTTGACCGGTTGATGCTTATGAGTAATCACTGTTGATCCGACTTCTGATTCAACACAAGTTTTGACTGGGTAACCAAGTCAAATAGTATAACATCGCTGAGCATGCTATGTATTTCCAAGAGCCAGCCTAAAGTTGGGTCACCATCTTACTGTTTCTGCTTGCCTGAGACACACAGGAAAGATTCCGCAAAAGTCTGGGACCACAAAAACATTACACGAAAGGGAGCAGGCGTATGCTCAGCAGTGAATCAGAACAAAGCTACGAATGACGGTAGTAAAAACGAAAGTTGGCTGTCACTGTCAAACTACACGTGCTTTTTATTTTTCTTCACGATGTGGAAATTCTCAATAGTTGTTCTCCGCCCTGGGGAGAACGGAGGGGTCTGTCAGACTCGTACTGACTACAACCAAACCGGTGTACCCCGCTGCCCCGGACCAGTGCCGGCCTGTTTGACCTGCGGGCCTCGTTCCGGGGGGGAGTGAGGTGTACAAAACTCCCCCCATTACGTCATAGAGAGGTGCGCGTGGAACACTACGCGCCGCCGTCGCGGGTCCAGTGTGATTGGGGGGGGGGGGGGCAGAGGGCGTTATCCGCCCTCTGCCGACTCCCGGTGCGTCTGCTGCGGAATGGGCGGGAGCTCGTCATCTCCCTCTCCCTTTTCGCAGCTTCCCTTTGCGACGTGACGGTTTCGCAGAAGGACATCACCGCATCCCAGAACTCTGCGCTGCCGACCATCGAGCGAACATCGGTCGGCAGCGACATGTCTTCTCCCACCTCTGTAACGAGGGCACGGCGCAGCTCATCCCATGCGCAACACTTGGCCGGCGTATGCCGCGCCGTGACCTCCAGACAGTGGACGCAGATGGCACCGAGCGTCTGGCTCCCTGTTTATGCGACACAGGTACTTCCCGAAGCAGCCATGCCAGAGCACCTGCGTCGCCCGAAACGTCAGAGAGCCGTGCTTCCTCCCGAGCCAGTCGTCGAGTACTGGCCGGATCGCCTCGATTGTGTCGAGGCGATCCGGCCTGTCCGGATCCGGCGGTAGGGAGCTCTAACCTTCCCCACCACTCCGCCACCATGACCTGTCGGAGCTGAAACCGGTGTAGCGTTATCTGTCGTTGCACCAGCCTTTCGCCCCGATCCTTGGCTTCCTCACGCCACTGATGTAGTGTCGCGAGGGTCTTTGCCTCCAGGTCCCACGGGGGGGGGGGGGATCCGGCCAGGACACAAGCCGCCTCGTAGAAGATTGCGCGATATCCCCATATGACCCTGACGGCCATCGCCCTCTGCGGTCTGCGCAGAACCGCGATAGTGCGGGCCGTCAGGTCGGTCGCCCATACCGGGGCTCCGTAAAGGGCCATCAATCGCACGATCCCTACGTATAACCGCCTACAGGCGGTGCTCGGGCCCCCAGACTGGGAAGCAGCGTTGACAGCGCGCCTACCGCACCCATCAACTTGGGTACCAGCCGCTGAATGTGGGGGCCGAGCACCAATCCTAGGTAAACTACACATACTAGGTCAACATAGAAACTTCTTTAGCCAAACATGAGCTTAATTTCGTTTATACATAGATCTCGGCATTATTGCTGCATCTCGCTAGACCCCCAAAATTAAGGAAAGAGGCAAATGAGCCTTTCAAATAAATGACTGCTTTCGTCATTACCCCGTAGATCCTCTGTCAGAAATATTGTGTTATCCTCGTCAAAAACTTTGTACAAACTTTTGACGTAGAAACGTTATAACCGAATGTTGCTGACGGTAGGAATTTATGTAATAACACGACCTGTGTGTCGAACATGGTACAAAAAAATATGTATGCCGATAGGCTTTTAAATTTTTATACAGAATGAAAATGGGTTTCGTCGTTCCAGTTTTTTGCTCGAGTATCGAAATTGAGTTTGGGCAAAAATATAAAAATAGCGGCTTCACTGTTTTATGTACGAAACGAAATGGTTTTTATAACCATGTTAATGTTTTTAAGTACCAGCTCGTCCCCCAAGCGCATACCACCGTTAGGGTCTAATCCGGAATAGTACAAAGTCCCCCCGCTTAGGTTCGGCATTTATCCATGAAGGTGGTTAGTTTACAAAAATATTAGTTCAAGGAGCACCAATCACGTTTCCTCGGCAGGCTTATGCCTTCTCTGTAAGTAAAAGTGCCTCACCACGCCGACCCATGTGGGTTTTTTGAATGTTTCTTGACGTCTAAGTTTTGGTTCTTATGCGCTTGAATCTTTGGATTCATTGTACCTTCTCTGTATTCCTTTACCGCAAAACAAGAAGACATTAATGAAATACATATATGTCCCCTTCCAGGACCGACGGAACTTCGTCCGCGCTCCGCCAGCGGGCGTGGAGTTCGACTTCGACTACGACAAGATGTACCCGGTTGCCGTGGCCATCATGGGCGAGGACCCCAACCTTGAGAAGATGCGCTTCGATCTCGTGCCAAAAGTGTAAGTTTACTTTTATTTTATTGGGTGATGGTAAATTATCAAGCAACCTCCCTGAAATGGTCGGGCGCCGTCTTAAGATTTCTTCAATACTAGATACTACTTGGGACAAAGGTGAAGTGGAACACAGCAATGCTGCTTGGTGGCAGACATCGGTGTGATGGTAATATTTCCCTGAACGAACTTCTTCGCAAATATCATTCAGTGTTTCAGTGATGGTCTGATAAATTGCGTGATGCTTCGTTAGTGTCCGTCCGGTACCTACGTTGCAATAGCTAAACTTTTATCACATTACCTCGTACCCGCACGATTTTATTAATAGTTTTTCCTACTTGAGATTGTTCAGACTTTCAGATTATTGTCTTAGTGGGTTTGACTGTCCAGAGTAAACTAATTGTATTCATGAATCTTGGCTTTTAGAGTCTCTGTGTTTAAACGGCGAGCTAATTAATAACTGAAAATGCCTACTGAATTTTTTCATTGAATGCGAGATCTGATAAAGATTTACGCACGTATCTAGTACAGCATCTATTAGTAGTTAGTTATTTATCTAACAAATAGATGAAGAGGCAAGTTAAAGGAGATAATACCGATGATAGCATTGTGACGATAGTGGCTATTTGTTTGTTTAGATACGGGGGTTATCTCGGAAACCACTTGACCGATTCTAAAAATATCTCCTTGTCAGGAATTCGATAGAATACGTATGGATATTTGTTTGTAAATATATTTTTTGGAGTGATTTTTGTTCCGGATATCTAAATTGTAATATGTCAAATCCAAAAATTTAATATGCAGTGCATTTTACTGTGAGCGTTCACTGAACATTATTATAATACAAAACAAACAAAAAAAACTAAAGTTGGAAGATTGTCAGAAAACCGTACCAAGTTAGTAGTTAATTAGTCCAGAAGACGTTTATTTTCCATATTTTTTGCTGTTTTTACGCAATGCAACCGCATTTTGTAAGTGTTCCACACAAAATAATCAATCATTTTATTACTTTTTTAAACTACATAGGAATTTAATTATATTTATAAGCAATTAAAATAAGAAAAAAAGACCTTTAGTTTTGTCCTACCTACCATTTATTGCCGTTTAAAATCTAATACTTAATGTGTAAATTGATAAAAATCTAATTTATTATTTTTTCCTTTATTTACTTTATATTCTTATTTTTTACATTTTTAAATATTCGCATATAAAATAATTTAAAACCAAACATTTAAAAATATATTTAAAAAAAAATATAATTTATTATTACATAAAAAAAAACTATGTTAACCGTTCCGTTTTATGTGTTGATAGTAATAAAAAAAAAACTTATTTTTAATTTACCTGCTCGGTCCTCCTGTAAAGTCACTGCACCAGTATCGTGAAAACTAATGAAAGTATAAGATAACTTTCATATAAGAGGGCTTCCATGCAATCACTTATCTTAACACTGATAACACTAAATGTACTTTATGATACTACTAGACAACCGTCCTTGCTGCGTACTATTGCGATCTACTGATCTGGCGATCCGTTAAAAAGTCAAGATTTATATGCAATTTCTGAGTAAAACATAATTTTGTTATTCACGTAAACCTTCCGGAACAAATGAACGTGAGAACCGCATCAAAATCCATCGTGCAGTTAGCAAGATCTAAGAGCACACAAACACACGAAAAGCGTCTTTGCTTGATATAGATATTCATTGATAACTACTATTATTAGGTAAGGATTTGACATAAGATATGTAAGGATTACTTCTATCTATATACCATTGAGTGGTTTGATCAACATGAGCCGAAAACTCACGCTTATTTACCTTGGCATTGGCAATTTGTGAATAACAATATAAGATAAGATTTCGATTGTAAATTCATAAAGTTTAAGGCGTGCAGGCGATTTGCAAAAGTTAATTTTGTTTCGTTGTCACACGTTCTTCTGTTTATCAGCATTGTTAGTAACTCAATTCAGTTATTTAAAGTGGACTCTTTAGAGTGATCGATGCCTATTGACTGACTCATATGGTTACATTTTTGATGATCTTGAGTTCGATAGTTTGAAATTGTCGATTTATTATAATACACTAGCAACCCGCCCCGGCTTCGCACGGGTGCAATGTAAATACTAATGTTTTCTCTACTATAATATGCATGTATTATACATATAAACCTTCTTCTTGAATCTCTCTATCTATTTAAAAAAAAAACGCATCAAAAACTGTTGCGTAGTTTTAAAGATCTAGGCATACATAGGGACAGACAGCGGGAAGCGACTTTGTTTTGTACTATGTAGTGATTGTATATGGCGCCTCAGTTCTTATACAGAAAAAGACAAAACCTCTATAACATACATGGTGGAAGAGATACCGACGCGAAAACGGTTACCACGTACTCAGTACGTCATTCTAAACCCCCCCACATCGACATTTTTCATCGGTTATTTAAAAAAAAAAATTGCTTTTCCATACATTTTGACCTTGTAGGTAAAAGGAGATTTAAAAAAAATACCGTTGAACATTTCTGTATTATGAGGGTAAGAGAAATGAACTCCGCAACACAACTGGTTCCTGAAATGCCTTCCGTAGATGGGGTTGTCTAAGTAAGACAAAGCTGTGTCTCTTTCTTAATCTTGATTACCATATTAACACCCCGATACTGTACCTAAATGTAGTGCGTAGTATAGTGACACTGCAGTATAAGGACCCATTATCACAGCTATCTGACAAGGAGTGGCAAAAGCGGTGATAAGGTGATGGGATAATATCGTAAATACGACCATCGAATTAAATGAGGCTTTGCTTGATCGGTTTTTGTTCATGACGTTAAAATTGTGTTACCGACAATCACGTGACTAATAATATCTCAATCTTATTACTTAACAAGTAGTGAAATTCGTGAAAATTAGAGAAAGTATTTAGAATCAGTTTTTGCCCGCGGTTTCACTCGTTTTATAGTCTGAAATTATCCCACGGAACGTTTAAGCTATGATGATTATATGGGCCTCGAGGCTGATGTAGCTTCCCGTCAGTGAAATAATTCGTATCGTAATCGGATTTCTAGTTCCGAAGATTACCCCCTACATCTAAAATTACAAATATACAACCTTCTTGTTATATTAGCATCGATTTCACCGATCATTTTCCAAATTCTATTGTTAAAAGAGACGACAGGAAATCTTGTATTTTGGCCAAAGCTACAGCTACAACTACTGCTGTCATAGCAACATCTTCTATTCCAAAATCCCAGTTGTTCATTACCTATTCTCATCATCATTATCTTCCTGCCCTGGTCCCATTCTACTCGGGGTCGCCGCAGCACGTTTTCTTCTGCCATTCTCCTCTGTCAGACGTCACGGCATCATTTACACGGCTTATATTCTGTTAATTCTTTTGCAGTATCACGGAGGAGAACTTCTGGCGGAACTACTTCTACCGTATGTCTCTCATCTGCCAGGCCAATGAGGCGGACGCGGCTGCCGGCCGTCAGAGCAGCGCCGACGACTCTCAGGGTATGAATACTGTACATTCTAGCTCTACCACACATTAATTCATACATTTTCATGACAAGAAACATAAGTACCGACTGAAATTAATCATTCAAAGACTCGTCATTTACACGAGAAGACTTTCTTATAGTCTAAAAATGTACTCATTTGTTTTTATATCCAAAAGACTTACACCCGTATCTATAAACAAGTCAAAGTGTTTACTTGTGTAAATGTCATTTTTTAAGATACGATTTTTACTACTAACTTAACTAGATATTCATGGAACTAAAGAAAATCTAGGTTCCCACATTGCATCATCATACATTAAGTTCGTTCTTTTTTATTTAGTTACCATTTTGATTTTTATTATTTGCTTTATTTTTGTTTTCTTCCCGAATTAGACGATGATAAATCGACAAGCGAAAATCTGATAGTCAATGAGAAATCGTCGCAAGAGTCGATCGATGACGCCAAGAAACTAATAAAATCTTTGAAAGTTGATAGAGAAAACGAAGATGGTAAGGCATGATTTTTTTGAATTTTTATTTACAACCTTATTTGTATTATTGCCAAGAAGTGTTATTTTAATAAGTATTTAATAGTTTCATATGCAAGTTTCAGACACAAAGGCTGTTAAAATTTAAAATGATTTTCTCGGTCTTTCCTATTTTATTAAATAATTAATTTTAGTTACGTTTAGGGATTATCTCTTTAATTTTTATTTATTTAATTTTTGTTTTCACACACATGGCCATATTATTTAGTTTTAATTTATTTTATTTTCATTTAAGAAACTTCATTGTCAGTCCGACAGCAAATTACGAATCGCCGCGTAACCATTCGATTTCTTTTAATCAGAACCAACTTTGAGGAATATAATATTGCATTGCATGCTCTCTGTATATGTAAATATTTGTCTGGCTTAAACACTTTTGACTACCCACTTTTTACTGAAACTCACTTTGAAATACCCTCCAACAATCCTACTTTAATAAAATTAAACATACTGACTGTTCAACTATTTGAATAAGACTAAAGTAAAAGTAACTTAATCCTCTTTAAAAGATATATTAATTGATAAACTAAAATAAAATCAATCGATATCAAAATCGAATCCATCAGAACCATTCAAGTATCATTAGACTCTACTTACGAAATGAATATTAATATTGTTGCTAAACGCATATTTTCTTCTTCCCTGGGATGCAGCTTAAAGGACGTCTTAACATCACAGCACACAATATTATAACACCACTGTTCTATATATTATTCTCTAATAATTATATGGTCTAGCTAGATATTTACTAAAGAAACTAGTGTATTTTCCGTGATTCTTGTTACTATAATTGACGTTTAATATTAAATTGCATTGTACTCATTATTCATATTGCCTGTTTCAACACATGTGTAAGAATGTAAAATCACTATATAAATAGGTTTCTGAAGGTTCTAGCATTGTAGACCGTTTGAGAGTACTCTCTTATGTACTAGGGGTGGGTAATGTATAGAACAGTAAATATCTAGTCGATACGATGCTTGCATCAAAGAATGTACTATGCTATTGTCGTCATGAGAATTGTTTCAATCTTGATAAAATAATGCCATCACGATATAGCTAGCGGGTACGCACATGTTACGGTAGAAATCTAAACATCGGTTTAAATGTTAATATTGAACAATATAGCTATTATTTCGCTGTGAGATATTTAAAATGGGTTGCGAAATCTCCGTATGTATAACCTGTACTTATCTACCCTATCTTAAACAGTTTTCTCCAAGGGATTTTGTTCACCCCGATGATTGTATTCAGCTCTGATGCTTTAAGCTTGACGTCAAGTCATGGCATTATCGTGTCAAGCCCACATCACTGTTAATCCTCTCACACATTATAAATATAATTTGAAGCGTTATTACTAATATAGAATTTATCGCTGTTTGCATTTTAATTTGAACTTTTAAAGATATATCACTGTGTCATATCTTCATCCTTGTTGTTATCTCGTGTGTCGTATATATATACAAAGTGAATGTTATATGACAATATAGCTTTTCTGTCCTTGATTTAAGGACTATAATAACTGTATATATAACCTTGTATTTATTTATAATCTGTTGTATGTCACTGGTAGCTCGCTGGTCTGTATTTCAATAGCTAGCAGCATCATCTCAACAGATTGGAACATCTCCTGTTTGATTTCGCTATTGACGTAAAGACTACTATGGTTGAATTGTATACTTATCTATAAAAGAATAAAAATCAAAATAAAATTTTCTCAATGGAACCTATTTTAATGTCTACTAAATGTTATATATGTCTAAGTATCGATTAAGGTTATATAGCTGATAATATCACACAGTTCATTAAAATTCGGCTCAGTAGCGTTAAATGTAAGTATATATTGTTCAGGTTTTGACATTGCTACTTGTATATCAACCCTCTTCCTTGAGCTTTGCGGTCTATTATTGCTTGTTTGTCTTGTGTTTTATTTATCTATCCGCTTACATATTTCTCAAAGTTGGTCGTTACGTCTTCGCGTTTGTTACTCACTGCCTTCAATTTATTTTCACGTAGCAATGTTGAAACTTTAAATCTTTGTACATAAACTTGTGTTGTCAGCCTATCCGAAATATTCATGTTATTGTAATGATTTTAACAACAAAATTGAACGTGCAAATAAGTATGAACGTTGATTCTTAAATTATACAGACCAAAACAAAAACACGAGGTCTGTTTGAAAAGAAGACGGAATGATTGAAGTTTCATCAGCAGTTTATAGAAGACACTGATGTTGTTTGTGCAGAAACTTGTCACAGCCGCGACATATCACTTATAGGTGACAGTCAATTATAACTCCATACAAACTGCCGTCTTGCAAACCCTTTGGAACATTTACTGGCAACACATAATCTTCCCCGTTTGTTTTGTAATTATTTACAATTAGCATTAGGTCTATATTAATCAAGAGAATAATCCAATGTTATTAAAGTTGTGTAGAACTAGTTGGACTCATTTATGATAGAGTTTGATGGTTGAATCGATTGTGACAGGCCTAGTATGCTGTCGCCCGGGTTTCTTTGTTATCGAGTCTTTCAGTACTTGCTTTGTTGTTAGAGGCTTGAGGTCGGTCAAGAATAGCAGCATTTTCATCTGTATTTAAATCTAGATTATGGTCTTATTCAGAAATATGTAATTATGACTGTGTGTCAGATATATTGACAAATTTATCAGTATCTATTTATCATATTTTTGTATATAAATATCATGTAATCGATCTGGTATGTATTTATCTATAATAATATTTATGAATATGTAATATTTATTGTATCGTTTCAAGATATCTATATATTTTAATATTAATACATTCAAATTAATTTCTTTGACCGTCAACTTCAAGCCTCTAGCGAATCCAATCAAAACTGTTAAGCAATAAATTAGTAGTGATTATAATCGTAAATCGGTGTCCATTTAATCATAGTCCCGAAAATATAACTAAATAATTTGGCTATCTGTGTGTCTTCGCGACTTTTCTCAAAATTTTAGTTTCTCCCTCGTGATAGTAGCTAACTCTAGGGTAATATTGTCAAGTATTAATGTCATTATGGTTTCTGTGCGAAAAAGGGATGGTGCTATCGATCTTGTATAGCTCTGTCTCTCTCTCTCTTGCACTGGAATTATGATGACATTAAAACTTCGTAATACGGCACCTGGTATGGTCTGCCTCTTTCTGTAGGTACCTTCAAAATGTAACTAGCGACAGTATATAATATACTCTTCGGCACTCAAACATTGTTTAGTGAAATTTACGACGTATAGTTAAAATGAAAAATTGGCATTTATAGTTAGTTATTATGAATTGAAATAATTATATTATTCTAAAATAATATTGGTGTTGTTATTTTAGTTTTTAATGTAAATAGTGCCTTGTTATTAATAATATTGAAGATATGCCAATAGTAATACAGCTGTCAGTTTGATATATTTAACAAAATACGGTTTGTATTCTATTAAAATTAAATAGAAGCTACTAGAAAACATACTGCCTCAAGAGTATCTAAAACTATAAGAAATGTTCCAAGAAGGACCGTTTATTCAAATAAGCGAATTCGTAAGTATATTTGCACTAAGGCTAAGACCAAAATCTATAAACGTTACTTAGCACGAGGTTTGATTGAGACATAATAATATTCAGTCATATATACGACAGTAACAGTAATAATGCTTAGCCAAAGTATGTACGTGCTCAGTAACCTTTATAGATATCGGCCTGAGTTTTCATCGAGTCCCAGTGTGCTTGGTTGTTTGTTTCAGTCGTAAGCAGATTTATCTCCATGACACGTGCCGCTAGCATATAAACTCAGTATTATTGTCAGTTCGAACGGTAAAATCCGATATCTATTTGTATTTCACGATAATACCGTTACACGTCAGAGAAAAGTAAAATAAAAACGTGAAGGCGGTACGATAACAAGACAAAAATATAAAGCAGCCTTTTCTCATTAGGCTTATGTTGTCACGAAAATCTGTTCAAAAATATGCAGCCATTTTTGAACGGATTACGATTAGTATTAGGATTATTAATTATGCAAACTTTTGGGTCGTTTTGATTACATTGGCTGTCAGAAAACTAAGGTATTTTTTTTTTAAATATTGATTTTACCGCATCTTAAATAATTTACAAATACTCAAAAATACAATCTAAATCCGATGCTCGAAAAAAAAATCGAGGTATTGTATTTAAGTTTGCATAAATACTAATCAAATACTTCATCAGGCTGTCAAAAAGCGAAGTTTAAACTGTTTAATTTAACTAAAGACATACTAACTACACAAAATTAACTTTTTTAGAACAATGGGAGAAAGAACTAGAAGCTGAACTGAAAGACTTCGAAGTAGTAGCAGAGAAGGTTGGTGACGACAAACAATGGGAGAAGGAGTGCGAGGATCTTTTGGGAGACGATACGGACCTCAAGTAGACCGCGGTCTACTGGCAGAAGACCGGAGTAGACCGAGTAGACCAAGGACGTATTAGGCTGCGCCACTGATGTAGACTGGCCCCTTCAAGGTTTTTAATTGATATTATTTTTAAATTAAGTTTTTGTTTTCTTTTCTGATTTTTTTTATTGAGATTGTTATGAAAAGGATGTAACAACATTTCTATTTAATTTATAAGGCTGCTTATTGTTGATAAATTGTATGCTTTGTAATGAGAAAGATAAAGGGGCCGGTCTCAATCCAAAGTTTGCAACGGAGCTCAATTAAATTGTTATGAAGACATAAAGTAAGGTGCATTGACCTCACATCGCTATGCTTACGTATATGCTTGTGATTACGCTCTTGTACACAATGGGCCATGGTTGTAGTAGGCATTTGGTAGGGGTGAGTCATTTAAAAGGGGTTAGTTAGGCCTTTGATAGGCGGATTAGATTGGAAGGTTACGTAGTGTTGTGAAAGTTATAGTAATCTTCGACTTCCAAATTGACTAGGACGATGTTGCGATACTGCGTCACGGGAACTGGCATAATGTAGCACAACTCGAACCGCAATAGCTTTCCTTTCGAAAACATAATTCAATGTAATGTTCACAAATATGTTCAGTCATTATGAAGTCAATTGCGATTGTATGTTATAATCAGTTCAGCTGTTTGATGCACTAAAAAACTGAATTACTACAGATTAGTGGATGTTGGAAAAGGGTAGATAATGGGAGTAACATGGCCCATTTAGTTCAGGAGCTTAGGCCTAAAGCTTATGTTACAAAATTGTTAACAGTAATATAATTAAATAATAAAGTCTGCCTTGCACGACGTTGAACTAAATAAAGTTAACACTGAACATAATAATAAAAAATAATCTCAAAACTCTAACTCAAAGGATTTATTTAGTATTCAATTATTTATACACATATAATTGCGTATGTTTTGCGTCAATTTTAGTTAGTGAGGTGTCATGCAATCAGACTATAGCCTAAGATGTATTTCAGCTATATTTCGACTATAATAAAAGCTAATTCTATAATTCGTGTTAGATTTTACCAAATAAATATAATTTGTAGCCTAGTAGTCATCCAAAAATTTGTAATTAATTATTATTTAGTACTTGAAAGATGAAAAAATAATAAATTGTTACACACTATAGAAATATGTGGTACGTATATTTAGGTTATCTAATTATTATTTCTTATACTAGCTTTGTCAAATTATCTCACCATTCATCACACACGCTTAACCAAGAAAAAGTTACTTCAAGAACATGGTAACGTGTTTTGTTTTGGTAATTCGCAGTGACTTTTTTTAATTGTTGCCAAATCTTCTGACCTGGTTAAGTATTACTAACCGTCTCGCTCTTTCTCCATCTGTAAGATAAAGAAAGCAATACATGAGTCGAGACGCAACAGAATCAGCGCTATCTTATGATTTAATTTTGAACGCGAAAAAACATTGACATAACCATAAAAGATAAAATCATTTAATTTATAACAGTAATAAATTGAACGAACCGAACCTAATCAGATAATATAGTTTGATACATATAATTGTTACTTCTAGATTTGCATTCCAATATAACTGGATATGACTTGATTATGACGTGTATTGGAACTTATACAGGATGTTAGATGAAACGAGGAGCACACATTAAAGGAATCATATTATCTACATACCAAAAGATATTCCCTGCTGGACACAGGCCTCGCCCAAGCGTCGCGTCGCCATGTCGGCGCCGACCGGTCCTGTACTTATGGCATCCTGCAGATTTTCGCGAAATAAACCAAGTCATCGGTCTGGTCGTGTGCTAACAGTGCTCTCTGCCCTGAGAGAGGTAGGGAACGAAGTGAAAGTCATGCACAACTTTTTTGACTCCCAGAATCCATAAAAAATACGCGATCAAATATAGGGAACATCCGTTTGTTTTCATGTTTCAGAATTCGTCCCATTGTAAAAGTTGTGTACTACATTCGCTTAAAGTATGTCCCTCGTTTAACCTATCAGCCGGTAACTAGATCGTATATTCGAAGCGTATAAAGTTAGTTTTTACACACAAATTACTCGTTGAACCAGATTAGAAATTAGTTTTTACGCGGGATTTGTCTCATATGAAATTATACGCCCATTCGGTAATTGTTTTTAAGAGCGGCACTGCCTTATACAATACCGAATAGAAGATCCTTACATACCGCCCTTTCGTTTCTTCTTATTTGCTTGCCTTTATTTCGATGTCTTTGAGTTTTTTTCTTAATGCTAGTGTTTTTGTAAATATTGTATAAAGATATTTTTTTTTTATTTGATTCGTATTTTGGCCATAGCTGTGAAAGTTAAATATTCCTGAGGATTATCCCCACACACATAAAGTGGTTGCAGAATATAAGAAAATATTTGATGTGTTATACGGATATATTGTGATTTCAAAATTTTTTTAACGTAATTTTCACGGCTATATCCACTAGTCTTGTATTTATTTTACGAAATGTATAGCTTCATGTACAGTTGTAGACCAATTTTATTTAAATTTATAATAATGTCAAAAGTGCAACTGATAGGATTCAAACTTAGGACTTTTCAATCGCTAGTCGTCTGACACCTTATCCACTGAACTATTACCACTTTTACATTTTGTTTTTATTTGAAAGATTCTTTTCAATGTTATTCAAATAATTTACCTTAAGGTTATTGTACCTATTATTATGTAAATACACAAATTATAATTTAGTTGCAAACGTGAGGAAGTGACTTCATTACAATATAATTTAGATTCAAGTTCATTTTAAAATCATTTGTTTGTGTAAATGTTAAACAAAGTAGTATATACCTATAATAATATGTATTAGTCTCAACACGATGGGTGCCTGAGGATGAACGGCGCCGCCGAGGCCTAGAAAGAGATGGCGAGATGATCTGGACGCGCATCACGGAAGCTGGTTCGAGGTGGCGCAGGAGGAGAGTACCTGGAAGAATACGGAGGAGGCCTTTGCCGAGCAGTGGAACATACAAGGCTAAATAATATATATTATATTACAACATATGATTTACCTCTTAATTGTAATATAAAAATAAAACACAGACACCTTAAAAATATTATCAGGTCTTCTTGAAATTCCACTCTTGCACACTTATCCAAAACAGTTCATGTCATAATTATGATGTAAAAATGATTTCTTCACAACTACATACACTGACTCAATATGAACTTTCAAGATTAAAAATGAGCCAGTTTCAACCAATGTCGATCACCTTGTAATCATTACGAAAGAAAGAAGAATGTAATACTGACCGACTGCTAAGTCTTACACCTAGTTTAGGAATCAAAGTATCTAAATTATTGTGACCTAGTAATAAGCCTTAAATGTTCTTGGTTTTTATTGATATTTTAATGTGATGGCTTGTGGTGAAATACAGAATTTATTTATTATTAAATAACTATTCTGAAAACACTTCGCAATATTTTTAAGACAATTCGACGAGTGTTTCAAGTGAATCATTTAAGACAAACTAAATTGTTAAAAACCCGTTTGAACAGTTGCAAGGATTAAATGCATAGGTAATTTATTCAAACTGTTATTATGAAAAAGAAAAAAAGAAACACGATTTCTAAATATTGAGGCTACTTTGAACCGTTTTTTGGGAAAACGATTTGCTTTAAGGTTATGTAAATGCATAATATTTAGGGTATGAATGTCTCAAATTCGATATTTTTGGAAAATTATGGCGAGTCAAGTCAACAAATTAAACTGAAAATACTTTCATCACTTATTTTTAAATTGAAATTGTCTTTGTTGATATAGGTACCTAGTTTCGTACAAAAACAGCACGTCCTGCATGCATTTTTAGATGAAAGAAGCAATAGCAGCTTTTGATAACATAATACAAAGAAAATAAAATAATACGCACATTTTTGAAGTGCACCGAATGCCAAAGGGGTGACTTATCTTCGGGTCGGCCTTAAGGCGTCCGGTAAAACTGGCGCGGGTGCACGGAGCTGGTGCCCGCTGTCAAATGTTCCCCACATGTGCCCGTGCTCCCTGCACAAGCGTTACTCATCTTATTTTTCAAAACAGGAAAGCCAGCTGGCTCCCGCGGGTGTTTTAGCGAACATCCTTATTCGGCACAGGCCGGGCTGCAAAATTGACTGTATATTTTGCCGCCCGTAGCACATTTATATTCACACTTAAAGATCTTAAAAGCACACCAGAACAATCGCAATAGCTATTACGATTGTCCTGCTTTTAAATACAAGATCATAACATAGCAAGATTATTATTACAAATTCTGTTATAATAACAAAACTTGTGACATATTTGCTTGTCACAACATAACCTGCCCATATGTGAAAAAATTGTCACGCGATTAGTGAAACGTTGTCACTGTACCAACGTGTCTGAGTGTCGCTAAATCGTATGTAGATATAGAGTTATGTGTTCTTTATATTGTAAACATTCCTATTCCATTGAAAATAAAATGATTGTACATCTCAATATATTTTGTTTCATTTTACCATATGTACGGTAATATCTACGGTAGAATAATAAAAAATAATATAAATTAACTAAATAAACTACAGGACGATTAGGCGTCTAAGTACTCGTCCACATCGCTGTCATCCGGAAACGTGCCCAGAAGACAGGCAGAATTTTGAAGTTAAGTGGAACTTTGTTAACAATAATTACTGACTTGATTCTGCCGCAATAATATAAAGTATAGCTTTTAATTAACGTAAAGGTAATATTGACCTAACTAAACAATTTCTTATGTGAAGAAATTGCTGTCTGTTGCAGTTTTCATATATAGGTAGTTACATAGACGCGAGTCATGTCGCTGGGTTCTGTCATTGCGATTCTGGGCTTTGCCGCTGAGGTCTGTGGATGTGACCGTCTTTGGAATTAAAACTTTAATCCTAAAGGCTATTTACAACATAAAACATTTTCTTATCGTCGCAGAAGTAACAGAGACTACCCCGGACAAATAAACAAACTTTTTAAATAAATATATATTTCAAATCTCTGCAATTGGTGACGGCAAAAAAATCTATCCAAGAAATTCGTTAGAAAGGATTGCTAGATTGTTTTAAGACCCAGATACTTACCTAGATTTAACACAGCACAGTTGATATCATTAAGCTTATACCACTCCTATGTTTTATATGACCCAGTCTTAAATACAGGTAAAAATATTCAAAAATAAACACTTTATCAGTCTGGTTTTCTGTATACAGAATCGAATGTTTCAACATTTTATGAGTTTATTGTAACCTACTAGATTGACAAATACTTTAATCGTAGATACTGTCAGCGTCAAAAATATCCGACTGAATTAATATCTGATCAACAAATAAAACTTGTTCTCGATTGGATAAAGTTACATGGGTATACCTAATAGTACATCCACATTTCGCCAGTTAGTCCCATACATATAATAGGGGGCGAGCCTATTGCCATCAACCGGGCACAAATCCAGACTCCGTATCTGCTATTGAGAAATTCCTGATGGAAAGCCCAATAACAATTTGCCCGACCCGGGGAATGGAACCCAGGACTTCTTGCTCTGCATACTCGATTGCGAAAACTAGACCAACTAGCTCAGATGTATAAAATTCTTGTCAAAATAACAAATCGTGGTGTCATCTTACTGTGTGTTCACTCAAAAACATTCTTTGTGTCGATGACACAGGTATTTTATTCAGATTATTTTCATGAAGTTATCCGGAAAAGAACTGGAGTTACTGACTTGTAGAGTAATCTAAAGTAGCAGTGAGCTGACCATTTTTGTCGAACGACCGATAGCCGATGGAGAAAACTAGTCCTGGAGTGGAGACCGTGTATCGGCGAGCATACGACGGGACTCCTCCAGCTAAATGACCGACAACCATAAAAAGGAGCGGACTGGATGCGGAAGGTGGAGGACAGGGTGTTGAGGCGTAGCCTGGGAGAAGCCTTTGTCCAGCTGTGGATGGCGATAGGCTAAATTATGTTCTGATCGTTTTTAACCCCCCTTTTTTTAAAAAGGGGATTTTTTTAAATAGTTAGAACTACCTGTAAAAAAATCTTGGAAGTTACATTTAACCCACTTTACGGTTTCTGATTGTGCTGAAATTTTGCACACAATATTTAGTTTGAATGACAATGCAATGCATAGCTAAGTGAAGTTATTAAAAATCCAATATGGCGGACTAGTTATGCATTCGCATGATATGGGTATCAAATGAAAGGGTTTGTTGAGAAGAATACGAGAAATAAAACGACGTTACACTAAAGCGTGTTTTTTAGTTTCTTTAAACTACTTATAATATTATATTCATAGTCCGTTCCTTCCGATACTTTTATCGCTGAGTGTACAAATTAATGCTATCTTATTCGACTACTACATTTAGTTAAACTCTATGATAATAATGTAGGTAGATAAGTATTAAGTAGGTATCTGAATGGTACCTATAGATTGCTACATATATGACTGTAAACAATGAAATATCTCGGATAAGACTAATCCTATTGTAGTATTGTAGACATGGAATAGAGATTGGGGTTCTGTAGGTATCTAGATAGACCCTTGCATATTGCAAATTATTGACAGGCATATAACCAGACTATATAACCACTTGACTGCGCATACAGTGCCCCGATGCTCGAAAACTATTAGTGTTTGGTCGCCTACATATAGGCTACGGTACTAGTAACCATTTTAGTTGTGACCAAGTATTAGACCTGAGTGCACGCTAAATTATTCCAATTTTTTAAACTTTTTATGCAATTATTACGCATCAAAATGCCTTCATGCGCGGTGAAGTAGTGTGGGAAACATTCCAAAACATCTAGTTACAAAAAGGATGGCATGACTTTTCACCGGTAAGTAAACAGTAAGAAAATTATTTTTGATTTAATCAGATCATGAGCGACCGCAGAGGTCTCGTTAAAATGGTGGTTGGGTGAAAGAGCACACGTTTTGATTTCCACGTTGATGTCTTTTGGAAATGTCTCGTTCTTTCATTAGACAATTCTAATTCTTTTATCCCTTTCTTTCCCTTTGTGTGTTTATAGTAGAAACCCGTGCTGTTGCCTTTATTATCCGAAATTGATATCGACAATAATAAAATTTAAATTAATAAAAATGTTATTCAATTCAAATACTGCAATAAAATACCTATCTACTCTTAACCGACTTAAAAAAAGGTGCAATTTATACGTTCAGTACAAATTTGTATTCGAAAAACATTTACCAAATTAATTCATTTTAAAAATCAATAATAACAGGATACATGTTTTTTGTAATCGATTGTTTTTGATTATATATCATTATTTTTATACGATTTTAATTGAGTATTTTTCATAATGTTAAAATCCATTTTATCAATATCGACTGTTTTCCCCTAATCAAATAGATCAGCCCTAACGATATGCATACCTATGCAAGTTGACCTTGAACTGACCAATTGCAGGCGCGCGTTCTTCCTCGTCCCCCGGCCCGCGGTAGTGAGTCGTGTACTTAGAAGAAATCGGCCTATAAGCTCTCTAGTGGTTATTACTCTATGTATATAACATTTCAGCTTGTGATGCGGAGGATAGCTGATCATAATGAGATGTCCAATAGAGAAGTATAACAGAAGAACAAATGCTGCGTCGATCCCAATTAAATGGGAAAAGGTGGCTCCTTATTTTTGAAGTGATATTTATTTAAGGAGCATGTGAGGATCGTAGCAGGTGGAGTTCTGTAGTGTTTGCATACCCCATGGGAAGAAGGTGTGACTTTTATGTAGTAATAAATAAAAAATAAATAGGTACCTGATCTACACCCAAATATATCATAAACCCTAAACGAAGCCGAAAAGCACTTTTGTTCTCTCCGTAATTGCTATATTTTTTTGTTCTAGACCAAACCTGCAATACTTCTAGTTACGGAGATATTAGGAGTCAAAGTTCCAACTTTTTCACGGTTTTCTTTTAATACAAGTTACATGATATGTTTAACTTTAGATACTTAAAATACCTCCACGACCCCTGTACTATTCAATGCATTCATAAGCACAATGTTTTGTCAGTGAGTCCTACCGTGGAAAGTGATTTTTCACCTCAAAAAAGGCTTGTCCCAGCAATATTTTTAAATAGATTTACTTAGTTTCATGTACAGAAATGTAAGTGATCTATAGGCGTCCATACATCGACGCCCGGGCATTGGGATCAGAGCAGAGTAATACAGAATGCTTGGTTGATGGCTTCGTGAAGAGCCCGTTTACACCTTGTATGTATTTTTATCCTTACGCAGCGATGCTCAAAATAAGCTGATCATCCGATTACGCATTTACGCAATAGTTAGTTATCATAACTATATGGCCTAATGATCTGTTTTAATTGATTTATGAATCTGCACCTTTATCAGGATTTCACATCGATAGTGTGACTTTGACGTCAAACAATTGATTATAATATGATAGTAGTAGATAACAGAAGTTTCCTCAATAATATATTATGTTAACGTATGTCAGTACTCGTATCAATTGATAAGTAAATAGGCATTAGAAAATGGTAATAAATATGTCTTATCATAACAACACTGCGGTTGTATTTCAACTCGTATAACTTTGACCACCACCACGACGATTTAGGCAGCGATGTAGGTTTCCATTTTGCACCAAAATTTCGCCTGATGACCTCATTGGTAGTTGGACTTCTTTGGTTGTTAGTACTAACAACACTTGTGAACGAAATCGGCATTGAAAGACCGAAGTCATCCGTTTATATGACTGATGTATGATGCTGGTCGTACCAAGGAATATTGTTTTAGGTACTTATTAGCTGGGTTGTGGGGGTTAGAAAGGCTGTTGCTCTATGTGAAATTAGGTCAGACTGGAAGCTGATCCCAACATTGTTAGGAAAAAGACTAGACTAGGTGATGATCTGTTCACACTTTCGCTACTAAGTTCAAATAATCCATTTTTGCTAGCATGCACGTCATATAGAGCTACGTATAACGACGACTCGGGAGGCGGGTTGTGCGCACACGAAAACAAATATTGTTCGACCCATATGTTGGGTGCTTTATTAGCTTTTTTAGCACCGAAAGTGCTAACGGTGACCATCGATAAATCAAGTTGGGTTCCTGTTATTAATGAAACCTAACTGAAAATACTAGGTTTTATATAGTATTCTAAAGCTAAATGATTAGGTAGGGATTGTTCTTGCTTCATATTTAGGTATTTTCACACGCTTGTGTAGCATATCTGAGTTTACACGTCGTAATGATTCAATATTGGCTGACACGACAAGTTACATAGCTCGCCAAACATCAATAGATTGTCCAAATTTATTCGGTCTAGTTATAATATAGGTAAGTGATGTTGGGTAAATACTGTTAAAAATATGGCTTTATTCGTTTCTAGCCACTATACGTCAACGTACCTATTGAACGAAGATACAGCAAAAGAATCAAGTGTGTAAGTTCTATAGATTCTGCCGACTCCCATGGAAAATGGTGTGAGCAGTAAGTGAGTATGTATGCATGTAATCATTTATAAGCCTTTACAATTTTCTATAGTCTGGGCTTTGTCTGGTTAAAGAAGCCATCTGCCATCGACACCCAAACGCTTTTACGCTTCTTCCACCTTGTGAGTATATCTTTTCAAGTACCTACTGTTATAAATCATGTTTATTTCTGTAAATTGGTTTTAAAACACACTTTTACACGTCACATCATATTATGTTTTAAAACTAGATGGGGCCGGTGTTTCGTACCTGACTACTCTGAGAAGAAACAGCCGAAACAAACTCAGAGGTCACTATCTCTTTTCAAGTCCAGACATTGCAAATTTTCAATCACATCAAGTCCAAAGCTCATCCAAACTGTATTTCTGATCAAAAACTAGTAAACAAAAAAATGCAGTAGGAAGTGACAAGCAAGGATTATGTAAATACATAACTATACATATATGTAACAAGTGGAACCTCGTACGGCCGAGACCTTACCAGTCGTGCTACACCGGTCCAATGCAGCGAGCGTGAAGACTTTGTACAAAAAGAAAAAAAAACTGTAGTGTTAAAGGATATTTTGTGTATTATTTTAAATCATTTTAATGTGAAGTAGATAGTGGATGTGTTATAATGAAGTGGCTAGTGGTTGTTTTTATTGGTATGTATAGTATTAAAGTAGTAGAAGAGTAAGTAGTAGTAGTAGGTTTTTAGTGGTATGTGTAGTATTAGTTGTATTTAAGTTATTTTTAGCTTGAATCCCAGTCCTAGAAATAAGGTTCTTGACCTATAAGTAAACTAGTTTTCTTGTTTGATCGGCGTCTGATTTTGCAAAAAAAAACGACATTTGGATAGATTATTATTATAGGAATGGGTAGTTATGTTCATTTAGGGATAATAGCATCCTATTTGCGATTTTGCTGTTATTGCGATCACCAAATCAATCAGTTTGTGAAGCGTGTGGATGACAGTAAAGCTCTTAGCAACGTGCAAGTGTTGACCGGTACGTATTGGACTATACATACATACATACATAATGGGACGTCTTTTTCACATGGGGGTAGGCAGAAACCACAGAACGCCACCTGCTACGATCCTTATATACTCCTTTTGCCTCGTCCACGATCATACATCTGGTCATACACGCAAGCCGGTTTGCGTTTAGGTACTACGCACCTGACCTTTCTGAAGACCCTCACCAATAAGGTCAGTGTATGTCCTTCTAGGGCGTCCGCCCCGGCGTTGCCACTCACATCTGCCTTGTAAATACTTTTTGCTAGTCGTCTTTCACTCATCCTCTCCTCATGACCAAACCATCTAAGCATACTCTTTTAAATTTTGATCACTACATCTTCTTTTCAACCGCAAAGTTCTCGTAGTACCTCCATTTCTCAATCATACACGTGTTGGTATTGCCTAATAAATGTCAAAAGACTTGCCTAATTAATTTAATGCTTTTCACAAAGCTTTCGAATATTGTATCAGTAAAAATGTACTTTATGACATTTGTTTATCTCATTAAGCATAATCAACCTGTAAAGAAAGCTGCTGAGGCATGGAACTCTAGCCTCCTCTCTGCGAAAACGAGTGGACCCACCAGCCTTATCCACCAGGGGGGTTACCAAGGTGCCTTAATGCAGGAACGTTATAAATACTGTTTTATGCTTTCACGGTTTATAACTAAACTAACTGTCACTTACGGGATATGTTCCGTGATTATTGAGCCCCCGATATTTGGGAGCTCAAAATAAACAATAATCAAGGATGATATCCCGTAGGCGACAGTGAAAGTTCAGGAACGTTTTAGTTTTATTTCGAGAGAGAGAGATGGTCATAATAGGTCATAGGAGCCCTACAGGCCCTGTGCGAGGAGATCGTGGATACGGGTCTAGGGTATTCTCACGATTTTTTAAGAGCATTAGTGAAAAAACATATTGCACAGTAAACTGCATAGGTAATTGCCTGGGTTTGAACCCACACAACTTAAAATTCGAAGCCGTTAACCACTGGGCCACAACTGCTCTGGAGTTTCTGGTATTGATGTGAAATGCAATCATAATGCAATCTCAACCACGTCAGACCTTCTGAGCCCATTAACTACTTATCAAACATAATAACCCCAATTTTTTGTTATTACATAAATTCGTTTCGTGAACATGTCAAAATTCTCAACTTCGTGGCCATAACTTTTCTTTGTTGAGTGCCAATTTGGCATTAAATCGGTGGGCATTTGTATTGATCAATTATTTAAGTACTTAGGTGCTTGTTCCTAATGAGGTCAGTAGGACCTAGGCACTAATTTGAAGAATTATTGTGTGAAGAATTATTTTCGAATCGCAGGCTCTACTACTACTATGTAGGCTATATGAAAGGATCTACTAAAGTGCTAGCCTATATAAGACCTTTGAGAAATATTTAGTATTTAAAAAGGTGTCACTGAAAAATAAGGTTCGTCCGTTGCTTAAACCAGTAGATAAATAGGTCAATTCCAAACCTTTTAAGGTTTTAAGTGCACTACAACAGCAGGATAATAAAACACAGAAAAATATACGGAAGCCACACGGAAGCTGATATCTTATTAAAATAACTGACCTGAATATAATATCTTGCGCACATTTAAATACATAATTAGATGATAGACTGATAACAAATTCATACAAATGCGAAAGTAACTCTTGTCTGTTTGTCTGTCTGATACCTTTTCGTGTATTAGCGGCTGAGCTGGTTTCGATGTTGGCACACGGTCAGTCTATGACCTGGATTAGGACGAAGGATACTGTTTATTGGACTGCGCCGACTCAAAAGGAGGCCTCAATCTGTCAATCCTGGAGGCTATTCCCGTGCGATAATTTAGTATTTCTAAACGGGCCGATAGTCAGAAGCCCGAAATTTGACATAATATTACCAAAAGGTGCGGTAGCTGGGTAGTAGCTGGGTTGTGGAGGTCAGATAGGCAGTACGCTCTATGTAAAATACTAGTATATTTGAAGCCGACCCCAACATATTTGGGAAAAGGGTAAGCAGGTTTCTCAGTAGCAGCCACGGAGTCTGGATTTGTGCCGGTTTGATGGCAATAGGCTCGCCCCCAGGATCGCGCATAAGATTCATGGGACTTAAACATAACTGGCGAAATGTGGGTGTACTAGTACACTACTACAGGCGTGATGTTATGTTATGTGTAAGATAAGCAGATGATGACGCGGGCGACGCTGCGGGTTAAGGCTAGTTGTTTACGTGCTATTTGAGCATTCGACCTTTAATTAGAATTTTAGTGCTGTAGGCCGGAAAAAACATAACATACGGAACTTACAGAGTTAACTTTAATTCACACACATTAAACACATCATCCTCTTTTGAATGCCGTCGTAATTGGGTGAGCAAGCCGGTTTGAGGACATCAAGGTAAATGGCTATGGTTATTAAATAAAATGTAGTCGAGTGCAGTCGGCCCTGGCTCACTATTTTCAATGTAAACCAATAATAATACCTAATATAATCCATAGTACGTAAGTCTCAACATGGTTCTACTGTGAGCTTCCAGGAAAAAATGCATTTAAAATTGCAGAACGAATCTTTATACGAGTACACCTTTATAGTAAATGCCTACAGGTCAAACAGTAAAAATACGTTCGTCACCTGACGGGCTATATTTTCTGCTCATAGCACGATAGAATCTACTTTACCGACTCAGCATTTTGTTTCATGACTTGTAAACGAAAGAAGGAATTTGAAATCTCAGAAAGGTATAGGGGGTTTCAAATTAGCTTGTTTTCGGTGCGTATGCGCTCGATTTTGGACGCGCGTGTAGGCGCATGTGCGCGCGCCTTTTGCCACACGCAGGTCTTGTACGAGTTTTGACGCGCGTATAAGCCGAGTGGCTGGAGAGACGGCATGGCGCCCTCACTTCCTCGCAAAAGGAGGCGACGGTGACGACCGCAGTGGTGATAACCGGGCGTCGGTTCCCGACCTATACGGCACAGGTGTTTTCCTAAGCACCCATGCCCGGAGAGCACCTGTTTCAACCGGAAAGTGAGGGTGCCATGCCATCGTCACGGGTCTTACCGCCGCAATAGCGGCGTGCCCTGTCCGAACTCGTCATTCTCCTGCCCTTATCTCAATACATTTGGGGTCCCTGGGGCGTGCCCTGTCCGAACTAAGGCCTAGTTATAGAATTACAGTTTGAAAAAAAACTAATGATTAATGTTTATTATAAGTTACTATGTTGAGACTGTGAACTGTTGAGATTGTGAACTGTTGAGACTGAACTGTTGAGATTGTGAACTGTTGAGATTGTGAACTGTTGAGATTGTGAACTGTTGAGACTATGAACTGTTGAGATTGTGAACTGTTGAAATTATGAACTGTTGAGATTGTGAATTGTTGAAATTGTGAACTGTTGTGATTGTGAACTGTTGAGAGCATGAACTGTTGAGATTGTGAACTGTTGAAATTGTGAACTAGACTGAACTGTTGAGATTGTGAACGGTTGAGATTGTGAACTGTTGAGATTGTGAACTGTTGAGATTGTGAATTGTTAAGACTATGAACTGTTGAGATTGTGAACTGTTGAGACTATGAACTGTTGAGATTGCGAACTGTTGAGATTGTGAACTGTTTAGACTATGAACTGTTGAGATTGTGAACTGTTGAGATTATGAACTGTTGAGATTATGAACTGTTGAGATTGTGAACTGTTGAATTTATGAACTGTTGAGATTGCGGTGTTATGTGGTGTGATATTTGAAACCATGGATGTATTATTGACTAAATCTTTTTTGTACTATCTACGTTATTTCTTTTAAAGTGGCGCGATCGTGTGAGGGACAGCGGCCACCCTCCCTGCCCTTCACTCTATCCAGCTTCCGAACGATAGAACGAGGATTAAGCAGTAAGTATGCACCTTCTTAGACTCACACCTGTATCTATAGTCAAGTTAAAGTAATTACTTCAGTTTAAGTAATTACTTATGCAAACATTTTTATGCAATAGACAAGAATTTAAACGAAGTAAGAACCGTTAAAGAAAGCAAAACTAAGAAATTCTAGCTTTTAACAGTTTTAAATTTAAGCAATTACTAAACTATAGAATAAATATCGTATCTTAAATATTGACTTTAACTCAAGTAATCACTTTGACTTGTTTAAAGATACGGGTGTATGGAGTATTATATATATGACGGCGTAAGCGATGGCTGAGCGATAGCGCCGTTGTCATTAGGGTTCGGTGGTACCAGGTTCATGATGAAATGTTAAAATAATAGTTTCGGTTTCGGTACACAAAAATCACAGTTTATTATTTAACACAAATTTACATTAAATAACACTAACAAATAATCTCCACAAAATGGGCAAACCGACAGTTTCGTTCTGAAGGAGTGACTTGGTTGGAGTTCCGAGCAAAAGTGATCTCGGCACAATCCCCACTCTACAAAACGACTCTGTCCACGTGCCGCCATTAAAACAACATCTGACGTCACGGCGTTTACCCCTACTACAATGGTCAAATCAGCAACTTGATGTTTAAAAGTTATCGCTTTCTCCGACACGGCCAGCCTGACAAGTTACACGTCCTCGTGAGTACCTGTAACCAAACAGTCAAATTTGGAGCAACGCTACAGGCTCGGTCAACCTGACCACAACTTTATGGAAAAGCATAACTTGAAAATAACAGTTGTCAAACAAAAGGTTCCTCTAAGTCTCAATCATATTTACTCAGCAACTAAATCAACTTCGATCACATACAACGCTCATGGCCCAGCTGCCGCAGCAGCTAGTGACACTTATGCCACCCATATCGTCATCACCTCATGTGATACGACCACACACATCACATAGAGTCAACGACTCCCAGGTCAGTACAAGACCAAAACAACAATAGTCTCCATTGAGACCCAGGTCCCCGCCGTACCACCAGCTGCCCATCGCCCCCTGAATAGCTCACAAGTGAGCTGCAGTTACGACTACAGACTAGTGCGTACGGTGCGACCAAATAGCCATGGTATGTGTCTACTACTCGGTGGAGGTACTTTCATCACCGTCCTCTTCGTTTAACTCATTAGGAACACTACTTAGAGGCATCTTTCGTATACGATCGTGAGCGTACTTGTAGGTTCTATTACCAATCAAAGATTTTAAAAGATAACGATCACCGTCAAGTACTTCTACAACTTTAAACGGTCCCTTATATTTGGGGTCTAATTTAGTCTGATTCCGTTCTTTATTTTGAATTAAAACCAAATCACCAACACTGAAATTAACTACTTTGGCCTTATTTTTGTCAAAACGGGCTTTTTCATAAGCCGCACTCTTCTCAATACCGTCCACCGCGTGTTCTCTCGCTTCTGTTAGGTCAATTCCGGTTTCATCATCGTCATTATAAGCGATTAGCGTCAGAGGCCTAGCAACTTTTCCTATCAAAAGCTCTAAGGGGCTTGATTTCGTAACACGGTTCATTGTGCAGTTGATAGCCAACTGTACATCGTCCAAAGCATCCTGCCACGACCTTTCCGACGTCTCTACCGCGGTTAGCATACCCTTTAACAAACCCATCTCCCTTTCGACTTGACCATTCGCGCGACTAGATCCCGTAGCAATTAAATGCAAGGAAATGTTGTGTGAATCGCAAAACTCCTTCAACACTTTGTTGGCAAAGGAACGACCTTGGTCGGCGATTATACGACTAGGAGAGCCAAATAAAGCAACGCTGGACTTCAAAGCTTTAATGGTGCTGGCTGCTCATGGAGACTAAGCCTATGTGGGCGACGTTGTACCGTACGTGCTGGATCCACTAATCGAATGTTTAATTCACCCGTAGTCACTCGAGTTAACGGTAAACCATTGATAAAAGCATTCGAATACTCATTCAAAAGGGACGTCAACCGGTCCTTGTTTTCGTTTGAAATATCAGAATCAACATTGTAAAGATCAATTACGGGAGGTAAATAGCAACAACCTACATTTGTGACTTTCGAAATACGTAGGGTAGATTCAGTTAAATATACCGTATAGTGTCAAAATATCGCGTCCGATCATAACATTTTATTTCATACAATCGTCGGGTAGTACGTAAAATAAAATTGACAGTTCGTTATTGTCGACCACAACATCACTAAGAATTTGTTCAGTGCTAAAAACATTCGAATTATTACCGATACCAATTACTTGCACAGTTGAAAGTGAACGTTTGCCCGAGAATTTATAAGCTACATTTTGTTTAACGAGAGAACACTCGGCGCCGGAATCAAAACAAAATGAAAACGACTCACCGGATTGTTGTAGCTGTCCAAGGACGCCGCGAACCTCACAACTGTCCACACGTCGCTGCGGGACGGTGCTCGGACCGGAATCGCTGGTCCCGTGAGCGCCTATGGCTGTGCTCGTTCCAGGTCAGCTGCACTGCGAGGAGATGTGACCTTTCTCGCCACATCAGAAGCAAGTGATGGGTTTCTTAAACGAAGAAGCCGGCGGCTTTGTAGTGCTTGCGGCTGTGGGAGTCATCGGCTTGTCCCCTCGCGTAGAATTGGATTGTGACGTGTTATAGTGAGTGGAGTTCATTCTTGCGTTCCTAAGGCGGCAATCTGTGGCCTTATGCCCAGGTTTTTTGCAATGATTACACAAGAATGAATTTGTTTGTGTACACTTGAAGCGTTCAACGTCTGTCGTAGCGGGATGATCTTCAGTGTGTTTCCGTTTCAAGTAGATCAATGACTTCATCTCTTGCAGCAACTTATTCCGATCAAGAATCTCAGTGGTGAAAGCGAGGCGATGTAAACGAGTATCAAATTGAGATGTATGGGCAAGTACGTACGATACCGTTATTTCTTCTGGTGACAGATGTTTCCATTTCGCCGATAATTTCGCAATTAGGCGGCTGGCGTACGCTGCGTGACATTCGCCCTCCTTCGGCCGGCCGTTGTGGATGTTAACAAGCGATGCAGCAAGAGTTTCAGTGGATGCATAACGCGCAAGGAATAAGTCGCGGAAATGCTGCCACGTCATGCCTGCATGCGAAATCTGCGACAGCCACGATGACGCATTACCTTTCAGGGCTTTGCTCAGAGCTATAATAAGCGATGCACCCTCCAGTGGACGTTCGTCGAGGCAAATATCGATAGTATCGCACCAAGCACGTGGATCGGTATCTGGTAGCTCCGGATTAATTTCTGGCAGCATGATCTGAGGTGCCACTGTTGGTGTCCTGATGGCTTCGATCAGCTGCATCATGTTCTTCTGCTGCATCTCGAACATAGCACGCCAGTGGGAATCGAGTCCAGATCCCACTTCTGATGACGGCGTAAGCGATGGCTGAGCGATAGCGCCGTTGTCATTAGGGTTCGGTGGTACCAGGTTCATGATGAAATGTTAAAATAATAGTTTCGGTTTCGGTACACAAAAATCACAGTTTATTATTTAACACAAATTTACATTAAATAACACTAACAAATAATCTCCACAAAATGGGCAAACCGACAGTTTCGTTCTGAAGGAGTGACTTGGTTGGAGTTCCGAGCAAAAGTGATCTCGGCACAATCCCCACTCTACAAAACGACTCTGTCCACGTGCCGCCATTAAAACAACATCAAATCAGCAACTTGATTTTTTATTTTTATTTTTTTTATTTTATTTATTCGGGAAAATAACAGTTATACATTAAAATCTTACACTAAGTTATAAATATACAAGGTTTATAAATGTATAACCTACGACATTTTCCACAACATATTAAAAGTTATATCTAACAGTGCGCTATTCTAAGATTTAAAATCAAAAATACAGTTAAAAGTGAACTTACAAATAGACAGTCATGCAAACAACAGAGAGAGAGAGAGAGAGAGAGAGAGAGAAAGAGCAATTATTAAACTAACTATTATATTCTAGAATTATTTTGTTGGTAAGATTTCTAAATTTTTGAGCAGAGACAAAGAAGAAGTCGATGTCTACAAATAAAATGATGATGTTTAAAAGTTATCGCTTTCTCCGACATATATATATTAAGACATTCAGACACTCCTAATAAAAAATGTTAGACTCGTGCGTCTTTGTGTCACTCAGACAGTCGCGACATTTTTTGTCGTCAATTGAAAGTTTATATGTTACCGGTAGAAGAAGTAAACCTAGATTAACTTCTTCTAGCATAAAACATAACAAATATTTATCATAACTATACATTATATGTTTCAGTGGCCCCGGGCAGGTCTCCGGTTGTGTCTGACATAATCATCCGACATTACAGGTGGGTCATGCAACAATCTATATAATTACATTTTGATGACATTATTGCCTCACTCTTTTCATTGTCTTGGTCAAGTGGGCTAAAGTATCTCGTAATAGTCTAATTAGATAATTTGACAAATCTCAGTTGCAAATGTGGGTGATTCGTTGCTTCCTTGTTTGTAGTCTTATGCAATAAGTAAAATATTATCTTCATTTCTAAAACTGCATTGCGACATAGTTATTTTAACTGACCAAGTGCCCTGATAATCTTTAATCTCTCATTAATAATCTTTTTAATGCTAAATGTCAATTATCGTCTTCGTCTTCTAAATCTTGAATCCATAGACTACATTTTAATATTTGCAATATTTATATTGTTGATCGCATTCTATTATAATTGCAGATAGGAAGAACCGCACACCAATTGCATGACACAGTTTCAATTACAGTCCGAAAGTTTTTTAAGGAAATTCCTAATCCACTCATCGCATCGGTTGGAAAAATCATGTGCTCAACAAACTTAATAACGCCATTGTATATGTGAACCCCGCCAGTATTTAAGTATCTATCTGCATCTCATTTAATTTCAGGACAAATCTCACATCTCCATCATCTTACCGCATCGGCAACGTCAAGTCTTTGCTGACTGACCCTGAGTTTGACATCAAAAGACCTACAGTCATCTACGCTCACGGGTATGTGAAATTATCATAATTCTGAATATTTTCATTTTCATCCTACAGCTTCTTTAATGGCCATAGCTTCAGAACACGGCACCTTAAGCCCTGGATTCCACCAAAGCGGAGACATTCAAGTGTTGACCAATCACAGGCGAAACGAGAGACGCGATGTACATTTTAACCAATGATATTGGGCGATTCTTGCGCGTTCTTTCGCCACTCCGCTCGTCTCTGCTTTGGTAGTAACTTGGCCTAATAACTGATTGTGAAAGCGTGGTGCAAAAGCCGTGTAGTTCTTGAGAAAAGTTGATATATTTTTACCCTAAAGAATTATGGGACTAGAATAGTCGGGGTACTTGCTTACTCGCTACACGCTCGCCGAGTGCTGCTGATTCAAAGCCTTTTGACGTTGAATCGGCAGGACTTGAGTTCTACTAAAATATTTTTTCTTGCAGTTACGCAAACGTACATAATTCTTATTTCAAACTTCTAGCTACGTGGAACTGTTAACAGACGAGAGCATATCCACCGTGGTGTCCGCATACCTTCGCCGTGGAGGCTACAACGTGCTGCTGCTGGACTGGTCCAACATCGCCTTCGGGAACTACGTCATCATCGCTAAGATGTTGCCTGGGGTAAGAGAACCATTAGTGTTATACCTATACACGATGTAAGGGAAAATAAGTTCACAAAAGTGCAACCTACACGGTCAAAATGTATAGAAGAACCAAAAAAGGTTTTTTTTAACTTTCTGATGGACAATTTATTCCCCCATTGCGTGTCCCTTACACTCTGTATTAGGTGCCCGGCTTGCGAAGTACCTAATAGAGCAATCACTACAGTCTATACTCGTACGTGGTTTATGAGAATTCCAATTCTTTCCATGAGCTCATTGCCCGTGCCTCCTCGAACCAGCCCTCACGGTACGCGTCCAAGTCGCCTCGCCACCTCTTTCTGGGCTGGCCTCGGCGGCGCCCGTCCGTCTTCCGGCTCCCATCGAGTGGAGACTTGCACAGTGGTTATCGTGCATTAGATTGCATAACTTGTAAAAATAATATCAGATTAAGTAATTTCTTACTGTGCGATCCTACTTGCAAAATATTCACATAAAATCACATTTTTCCTAGCTACAGCAATTCAGAAAACGAACAGATTGAAAACCTAAAAATTTTGCAATGGAAATAATGTTGAAAAATGTGTCTTTCAGGCAGGCCAGAACGTAGGCAGGGCGCTACTGAAGTTGGTGAAGCGAGGTCTACCCGTGAAGACTCTGCATCTGGTCGGACACTCCATGGGCAGTCACCTCATGGCGTATGCTGCCAGGTATCTCAAGTCCAGAGGATTTACAGTGCCGAGGTAAGTATTTCAACAGTCCTCAAAAGTCTTTAACTAGATTACCCGAGGACTCAATACAGAAGAAGAGAGGAAAATGATAAATCTGGCAGCATTTGGAAGAAGTCATTCTCACGTTTGTGCACCAATATTGTCCGGGTCTTCCCAGCAAATTTGTACTTGCAAAGTAAAGATAACAATTCAGAAGATGACCGCATCAGCAAACCGCAGCTACTGAGTCGTTCAACCGCAACGACAGACGATTGAGCTGAAATTTTACATAAGTACATGTTTAGTTTGGATGACAATGCATGGTTAGCTAAGTGACGCCATTCTTAATCCAAAATGGCGGATTCCCAAGGATGGCGGAATTGTTATATTAATGCATTCGCATGATATGGATATCAAATGAAAGGGTTTGCTGAGTCGAATACGAGAAATAAAATGACGTCACTCTAAAGCGGGTTTTTTAGTTTTTTTTTAAACTATAATTATTTATTCCACTTTATCGACGCGGTTGCCTTTAAAATTATTGTTACTGAATCCAATTCATGATAGCAAGTTTACACAGTAACACTTGAGATTTTTACTGTCTATAGGTCACTTCGGTAATCACAGTAAATAAACAAAGATATTAAGTACCGTGTACCTACATGCATTGTAAGATGTCATTTGACTAATTAATTACATTCATACTGCGCTAAGCTAGCATTATATTATTGACTGTGACTTCAGCGATGCATCTGCTAATGACTTAAGACGGGTGTTAGGTACGATTAAAGAATGCTAATCAAGTTCTTATCTACATAGGTATGTTGGGCTTGGTTCAAGTTAAAAATCAGGGTTAGTCTTACTTACCTACTTACTGATTGACTTTAGAAATCAGCTTGATTTTGGTTCACCCTTATATTTTCTGACGGGGCTGAGCTAATTACCGTTTACTAAGCAAATTTTGGCTACCTGAGAAATTCTTATGGTAAAACCCAGTAACACTTGGGCTGGCCCGGGCATCGATCGAGCTTAGCTATTCACTATAGTTTACTTAGTACTAAACACAATATTTAAAACTGTGTTTGATCGTGAAATTATGTTTATTTTTAATCTTTTGGAGCTTAGTGACTCCATATTTTTGTCATATTTGCGCCTGTTAACAAACGTTAATCAAACGATTAACCAGCGAGTCATTTTATAATATTCTGTTGACAGTGATGCGGTCATTACTTTTCATCGCTTTTTTGACCTACCTGGGACTTCTACAAACATTTCAAAACCAGAATGTGGCAAATCGGTACAGCCGATCTCGAGTTATTGTGAGACTAACAAACGTCAATCCATTTATATACATATAACAATAAAACAAGATGACAATAAAACAAGTGAGAGAGGACTTTGCCCAGCACTGGCACAATATTGTAGGTTGACATTTTGTGCATCGTAGAACCCAAATAAATGAGGATTAGGGTAGAAAAGTAATGATGATGACATTGTGATATGAAATACCTTGTCCTTTATGTACCTGTCTTCCAGACTGACTGGCCTAGATCCAGCATACCCTGGCTTCTACCCGCCCCTAGCAGCACCCCCCATGACAGCATCAGACGCGAGCTTCGTGGATGTCATCCACACGGACGGAGGAGGGTATGGCACCCCCGCGGCGACGGGGCACGCCGACTTCTGGCCCAATGGGGGGCAAGCCAAGCAGCCTGGCTGTCTGAGCACTACTATACCGCTTACTAATGAAGGTAGGATCAGTAGAAAGGCCTTTTTGAAAGTGAAATACTCAAATAGTGTAGTCTCGAGTCGTAGGTTATATATCTAGACCTTATGACTTGAGACTTCCAACTGATTTCTGAATTTATTTGCGAGATAAGATCACACGGACAAGATCGATTATGAGGGATTGTTTCCAATATTTTCTTGAGTTTTAGTCCTAAACACCTATGGGTTAGTTTACCTTTTACTTGCTCATTCTTCATTTCTCAACAGCAATATCATCGATTTTCATGTTGTAAACATTTTACGAGGGTCTTCGAAGTCCCTTGTTAAATAAAACTTTCTAGCAATGTTACTATAATACCATATTATGTAAATTTTTAATTTAAAAACAAAAAACCATTTGCTTAAATTGTTTTATAATGCATCATGTAAATCCTCTCAAAAATCTTATCTTCTAACCTGCACACTAATCAATCGTTTTGAAAATACTATTGTCCTTATCACATAATCTCCTGTTCTTCCCCAGATTTCTGCAGCCACTGGCGTTCGTGGGCGTTCTGGTCGGAGTCCCTGACAGGAGACTCACTCCTGGCCCGCAGATGTCAGGACTACGACCAGTTCCTGAGAGGACAGTGCATGGAGGAGCCCGTCGTGTTCATGGGCATCAGAGCTACGCCTGAGTGAGTTTAGATTATGTTGCTTTGAAGTTTTGATCAGGCGCTGTAGGTTTTACGATTTGTTCAAGATGCTTTGATCCCGTTCTTGAAATGTGTTTCTCATCCTTGGTACTAAAGTATGAATCCGGTGACTCTCCGACCAGACAGGTGTTGTGGGTGGCTATTACCAGACGTTTGTTGTTGGATTTCTGTATACAAGGTGTAAACGGACCCTTCACGAAGCCGTTAACCAAGCATTCTGTACATCAAACTAAGTAACTCTACGCAAAAAATATTGCTGGAAAGCCAATTTTTTTGGGGTGATAAATCATTTGTCACGGTAGGACTCAATATAACGCATTGTGATGATGGATACCTGCATTGAAAAGTAAGAGGGTCGTGGAGGTATTTAAAATACAGTTATACTTAACATTAAAAACTTGTATTAAAAAGGTGGAACTTTGACCCTAATATCTCCGTAGTTATAAGGTTCCCAGGCATGGTCTAGAATAAAAAAATGATCGCAATGACTGTAAAAACAGGTGCTGTTTGGCTTCGTTAAGGTTAGTTTTACACCCATTATGTTAATCCGGAGGATAACTCTGATATCGTGTTAAACTTAAATGCAGCTTGTGAACTTAACGCTCTGTTATATTTTTTCCAGCTTACGTGGAAACTTCTACTTGAGGACTGGAGCGAAGTCACCATACGGACTTAACCTGAGAGGAGCTAGCTGATAACAACGATTAGAATACAGTTATTAATTGGCGTAGTTGGTCGGAAGGATGGATCATCTGTAGATACCCAAGAGCTATAGGAAGTCCTGAAAAAGGCAGCCTAAGTATTAGGAATAATAAAACTTAAAACTTGCATAGTTTTCGAATGCATTCTTGAAAACTATGCAGGTGTAACTGTAACTTAGAATGTAAGAGTTCTGTAAGATACCTAATTCTTAAATTACAGAAGATCGTAGACTCAATAATATTTAGTTACGTCTTTAGTTCTATGTCATATTATACGCGTATGCTCGTTGTCACTGTCTCTTTGTTCTAGTGGACGCAAGCGCGACTGCTGAGCATGGGGTCCTGGGTTCGACTCCCGGGTCGGGCAAAATTGATATTGGGTTTTTCCATCAGGAATTTCTCAGTAGCAGCCACGCAGTCTGGATTTGTGTCCGGTTGATGGTCATAGGCTCGCCCCCTATTAAATGGGACGTAAATAAGTCAATCTATTTAATTCGCGGTTTAATAGGCTTCTTTTGGGCTAGCTCGTTCCATCGTCAACTTCATCTCCTGAGAACATCAGGACAAGATTGACGTCAAGAGTAAGCCCATCTAATATTTAAAAAAAAAACATAGCTGGCGAAATGTGGGTGTACTACTAAGTGCACCTCTGCCTAACCCTTAGGAGATTAGAGGCGTGATGTTATGTAATACGCGTATGCTTACGATGCTCAACGCGCTCGTGGAGACCAACCCTGGATTAGACTTGTTTGCTGATGAATGGAAGACGATAATGTTAGAATGTTTGTGGTTCTGTGCGAAGACAGAGCAAAAGGATTACTTAATTCAGTATTAATGGCTGGTGCTGTAATAAATAAATATTGATAGTAATTATAAAATAAAGAAATCGCAATGTTTCAAAACTGTTTTATTAAAATATTCTATCATATTCGTTATCACAGAGAGAAGATTATGATCTAAAATAATAGAATGGCAACACAAAAAACCATTAAAATAAAAAAAGGTCAAACAATAAAAAAAAACCGCTAGCGCTAACAAAACTTCTAAAGCGTTATTGCGTTATTGTACTTCGTGTAGGTAGTAGCGCAACACGTTTTTATAATCACTATTCGAAGACTTTTTAAAGATATTGATAATCCATGCTTCATAAGTTTGAAAAATTATATAACGCAATGAAAGTTGTTTAATTGTCAAAATAAATGACGTTGCAATTGTATAGCTATTACGCAATTACCTTGCTGCAACCGACACGCCTTACAACAAATAAATTCATTAAGATTAAAACATTCAATGGAGCTACCACATCAATTCCATAAAACTAATTGGAACTTTTAATCTTCTATAATAATATTATCCATATTCTTATAAAATAAAATTACCTATCACTTAAATTAATTTCTTTATCCTTATCTCTAAATAAAACTAAAGTTTTTTTTTGTTCTAAATTACAATCAGCAAATCGTTATTTATAATTACGGAATGCTACATTAAAATATCACATTTAGTACTGTTTAGGTATCACAAATTGCAGTGTTCACATGTTTTAGTTGTACATAAATCTTTTGTCGCGTAGACTTAATAGGCTATTTGACTAATTTTGGAAAATCGTTTTAAATTATTCTTTGTTACATTCTAAGCATCCCGCATTAATATTTCCGGGAGATCTACTGTATTTAACAATAAAAATCAATGTTAAAGTTCAAATTTCCAAAACCGCGGCAAAAACGATGTTTCTATAATGGCGATGGTCACTTGACACTTGTGACGTCACACACAAGTAAACAAGTTTTGTAAACAAGATATATTATTAACTTTGCTCGGGCAGTGCAGCTGAAGAATTTCATCATTTTATTGGAAATAATGGTGTATAAATGGTGTGTAGTGCCACAATGTACGAAAGAGTATTTATTAACATAACCTAAAATGAGATTTTACAAAACTTCTGCATGATCACAAAAAAGTTTGTAAATAAATAATTCGTACGTGGTACTTACACTGCTGTTTTTACATTTTTAAGTTCTGCACTATAATAGTCAGCGTTATTCTTAAAGAAAAGTGCAACCATAAATGCGTCTATCATAGGTAGGTTACTGTTATCAGCTCGCACAAAATTTGACACCATTATGATATTAGAAACGACCCACTAACCAAGATTTATCAAAAATTATCACAAAACTAGCTGAAAGATAGAATATAGCACCTAGAAAACATACAACGCGAACTCTATTCAGTCGTGGAAGCCGTATTTACTTGCGTGTGACGTCACCAGAGTGCAACCAATCGCATGGCGTTCTATGGCGTTCTCGTCACAGATAAAATATCAAGAAATATTTTATTTGATTTTCGTGTAATTTGCAAAAAATATACATAATTTGGATTAAAATACAGTCAAATATGCTATAATACGCCATTACCTGGTAGGATGACCAAAATTTGTGGTATATTTTCAACGTTGTCAAATAGCCTATTGGAACTTAAGCCGCCATCTTGATTTTTCAGTATTTATAAGAAGAAAACATTTGTGAAGTTGTCTATGGGGACAACTTCACAAATGTTTTCTTCTTCTTCATCTTCTAAGGTCCTTGCAGCACTGTTTTAATCAACTTCTTCAGTCATATTATCACTACTCATTTCATAATCATAATATTTCACAATGATCTTACATTTACACCTCAATCAACAGTCCTAATATCTTCAATACTGTCAGGCAAACTCCTGCCTTTCGTCTCAGGCAATAATAGACATACCAAACCAGCTAGAATGGGTGATAGCCCAAAGATCAGTGTAGGTAACCATGGGATAGTCGTCGAAGTATTTGAGATGAACGGAGCTACCATGGACCCTATTCTCATAGCTGTAGAACAGGCTCCCATTCCCATATTTCTAATAACAGTGGGGTATAATTCTGAGGTGTAAATATAGATGGTAGAGGCGACGATAGCAGCACAGCTGACTCCCAAAGTGCCGAGCGTGAGAGTCAAAGCGAAGATCTTGGGCACGAAGTAGAGGGCAATCACGAAGGCACCTCCGAGGATGAAGAATACGGTGGTGGTGAGCCTCCTGCCCAGCTTCTTGATGAGCCAGATGGAGGCTAGGTTTGATGGTATCTGTAATTTGATAGAAGACTTTTTAGTCTCATCAACGATGGAAAACCCACACGGATGTCATATAAAACCGATTAATAAAGTAAAACATAAACGATGTCATTTGAATTCCTGATTGGATAGGTAATCTCTGCTAATTACTTTGAAATTAGTGGTAATTTATTCATCGGTCTAGCAAGACTGGAATAGCAATATTTGAGAGCCTGTTGAATTCTGCACATTGCGCTTAATATAATAATATTTATCATTAGCCTATAGTACCCTGTCGACTCCTCAACATGGGAACATTGAGCTATAGACCTTTTCAATCGAACGCTAATATTTATTAAAAGGTTCCTCACGACAGTCATGATTAAAATTGATCATCTGTCATTCTCATCCAGCTCTTACCAGCTATCTTGCATCTAAGATAATAGTTTTACCTAATCTAAGGGCGTCTTACCAAATTTCTAGATACTGTGCTACTTTTTAAAAATAACAGATTTGAAGAGACATTACCTGTATAGCTCCAGCCAAGGCCACACTAACGAAAGGATCCGGACTGGTTTGACTGATGTACTGATTGAATCCGAAGTAGGTGACCCCCGTGATGAGCCACATGACGCAGCAGCAGCCGGTCTTCAGCAGCAAAGACTTCTGGAACAGCGCTGTGTAGTTCAGCTTGGGCTCGTCGGCTTTCGCGCAGATCTCCTTCGATAGCTGTGTTAAGGTTTCTTCGATTTTTGCTGTTGGTAATTTGTTTCTGAATGGAGAGAGATTTTGGTTAGATTGTGATTGTGGCTTCTATTTTAAGTTTGTCACGCCAACATAATTTAAAAAAGCTGCAGCAGTTAAAGGTGGTGGGGAGATTTAAATTTACTGAAGTGTACGTGATAATTTACTTTGCTTCTCGTAATGTTTATTGTTATTTGAAGCAGGTTAGTGTATTATTTCTATTATAGTAAGGTTATTTTTAGAGTGGCTTATAAGAGAACCACACGGCGGTCCAAAACACTGATAACTGATGTTGCTCAAACCCCAGCTGTAATTCGTCAAGGCCACTTCTGCCGTTCATCCATTAATTGCGGGCTAAAATAGGTACTATACGGAGACCTGACAGCCAGAAGGCATCGCGGCTTACTTTAAGAAGATGATGAGACAAGCTGGACAAAATTAACCACCAGAGGTTCACATTAGCCCTGGTTCGAATGAACTGAAAGTCATGGGGAGACGCCTTTACCAAGCACTGGGATGATGCGGTCACGTTAGATCATTTGAATGTCTCCTAAAGCTAACTGCAGATGGCGCGACCTTAGCTAGGTCTTAATCCGACCAATGAGGTCAAGCTATTTTAAAATATAAAATGTCATTACCAGATTTTCAACCAATGATGATGCTTGGAACCAGCTATGCTGGCGCCATAAGTTTCACAGTTTCCATGCCCATTGTGTAAAGTGATTATTAAAAAATATAAACTTTTTTGCAGGTCGATTTTTTTTTTTGCAAAAAAGTTTTTACTTTGCCCTTTTTAGTTGTGGTATCTCACACAAATCCTTGTCAAGTATCAATTATACATTGTATCTAGAAGTTATTACCACATAAAAACAGAAAAAAATGCATATTATAGAGGTTAACTTATAAAGTACTGGAGAAAAGTTATTAAAACTAACATGGGACCACCGCGCAAGCTTCTGAGATGCTGGTCGAATACATAACCACCTCCTTTTTTAGAAGTCGTTTAAAAATAGTTGACTCACAATGAAAATTCAAGTTTCAATTAGTTATCGGTCATTGTGTTTTGGTACAAGATACGTAACAAAAAAAGCAAGTTGGCCTACTAACAGTAAAACCTGTAATAAAACTCGGTCAAAATATTTGCCCGAGACGTTTTATATCTGCCTACCTACTAGTTAATATTTCGCAAACAAGAGTAGTAAAGATGAATTACTATCTTATGTTAATTGAGCGTTTGCTCAACATTTGCTAAAAGAATCTAGGCCTAGTTATTTTTAATTTTGTTACTTATTAGGTAATGTTATATTTGTTACTGAAACTTGTTATGTATCTAATTAATTATGAGCTATTTTAACTAGTTTAATTTTACATTAATTAGTCATTCAGCTAGATATGAATATAGATTAAGAGTGACGTTATGTCATAAACATGAACACTGTTCGCTTCTTTGAAAGCAAGACAAATCTTTAAAGAATAAGGTACCTTTGTGTCAAAGCAGTGGGACAATATAGAGTTCTGAGTTCGATTCCCAGGTCGGGTAGTGTTATTGGATTCAATAGAACTTCTCTGTTGTAGACAATACTTTACTTACCCTTTGGGAGAATACATAATTGATGTAATGAATACACAAACACCACTCTTCTTGTAAACGCAAACCTCTCTTAAAGTCCTATGGCTGGTCTTAGAAACCCTAGTTTCAATAGTAGTACAAATAATTCTCGTGTAAAATCTACTCAATGACTTCGTGGGTCTAGTGGTCCCACTTCGGGCAAAGTGCTATTGGGCAGGAATTTCTCAGTAGCAGCCATGGATCCAAGGAGCTATGTTTGTAATTAAACCTACATTTACGAATAAATTTCATTTGTTTTGGTTTGGAGTCTGGATTCGTGCCCGGTTGACGTCCCTTATGAAACAAACGATGAAATGAGGGTTCTACTTGGGGCACTACAGGTGTGATGTTATAGGTACCAAATCTACTCACAACATGGCCGCCCTCGTCACGATTTCTGTGGCCTCCTTCACTCTGCCGACGCTGACGAGCCACCGCGGCGACTCCGTGATCACAAAGAAGTAGCCCAGGTAAATGAGGGGCGGGAGGCCCAGCGCCAGCAGATAGGTGTTCCAGCTCCTGAAGTAGTACGCGAACAGGGGGACTGTCATGTGACCTGGAAGGAGGAGATTTAAGGGTTGGTTCCGGTACCATATTGTTACTACTGGGTAGTGGAGGTCAGATAGTCGGTTGCTCCATGGTACTTGGTAGTTGGGGGACCCCCCACAGAGCATACGTCCACGTCGTGTCCCCTGGAAACAGCCCAGTTCTGACCACCGTAACGGAGTGGCAGACTGGGACTGGCCAAAGTGCTCTGTGATCTAGTAGCGAATTTTAATCTTTTTATTGCCTTGTTTCGACTACGATGCCTGGTACACCCTCGCGGGACGCCCGCGGGCGGTTTTTAAAATCAAAAGGCTCTTCTCAGAGCCAACCTAAAGGCCCTTCTCAGGGCCAACCCAAAGGCCCTTCTCAGGGCCAACCAAAAGGCCCTTCTCAGGGCCACCCCGACGCACCAGCGTCAGAGTCTAGCCGCGCGCCGTCTGCGGCTAGTTATTTCGGAGGGGCGGAGTCGTCGGACAACGACTCGCTTGTTGGTGCGTCGGACGCGAGTGGCTCGCGGTCGCGGAAGCGGGTCTTCCGAAGTTGTGGGTCCGAGAGTTCTTCGGCCTCGGGGTCCAAGCCGTTGTCGAAGGCTAAAAAGCCGACGACAACGGCCGCGGATACCCACGTCGTTGGGCTCGCGGACGCCCAGCGCCAGGTAGACCTGGCACGGAAGGTCCAGCTCCAGCAAGAGCTGGAGGAGCGGGTTGCCGCCAAAGAGAAGCGTGCGTACGTCGCCCGCGCCAAGTCCGGGTACGGTGCGTCCCGGGTTGTGTACGCGGACCACTCTTTGGCGGAACTGCAAAGGATGGCGGAGGAGGACGAGGAGGAGATTGTGGAGGTCGCCTCTAAGTCCTCCAACCTAAAGGGCACTTTTCAAAAGGCCCTGAAGTGTCGGGCCGCGAGCTTGCGCGGAGTCGTCGCTGAACTCGTTCAGCGGACGGCCTCCGACGAGACGCGGCAACTGCAGGCGAGAGTGGATCGCCTGCAGTCGGAGGTCAACCAGCTTCGTGAGAAGCTGGCTGAAGCCACGGCCCGGCCTCAACAGGCCGAGGTGAGCCCTGTGGCAGAGGACCCTGCCTCGGCCCAGCCACCACGGGCTAAGGCGAGCCCTGCAGTAGAGGGCCCCTCCTCCAACCTTGAGGATATCATCCGCAAGGTGATAATGGAGGAGAGGGCCTTCACGAGAGCCTGCCTGGCAGGCATCGAGGACCGGCTCCTGCCGGAAAAAAGCCTCCGGCCGCCGCTTGCGGCGGATAAGAGGCAAAGCCGGCCGGGGCCGTCCTCCTCCTCCCAGGTGGAAGACGTGGCCCTTCTCCCGTCGACCACTCCGTCCAACGAGTGGACGAAAGTGGGCCGGAGGGGGAAGGGTAAAGGGAAGAAGTCGGCAGCGGCCGTCCCTGCCGTCCCTGCCGTCCCCGCCACCCCCGCACCCAGCCAGTCGCAGACGACCGGCAAGGGCAAGGGCAAAGGGAAAGGGAGAGCTGGAAAAGGGCAGTTGGTCCCCCCTAAGACTGCAGCCGTCGTGGTGACGCTCACCGCGGAGGCTGCGGGGCGAGGGGAGACCTACGCCTCCATCTTGGTGCGGGCGCGCGGCAATGCCGATCCCACTCAGCTGGGGATCGGCAGTGTGTCGTGCCGGCGGACGCAGGCCGGGGCTCGAATCTTCGAGTTCCCGGGGGCCGAGGGGAGCGCCCGCGCTGACCTCTTTGCAGCCAAGCTGCAGGAGGTCATCGCGGACTCTGCCAAGGTGGCCCGGCCGGTCAAGTCGGCGGCCTTCGAAGTGACGGAGTTGGATGACTCCGTCACCAAGGAGGAGGTGGTGGCGGCGGTCGCAGCGGTAGGGGGCTGTGGGGCCGCGGCGGTCCAAGGCCGGGACATAAGGCCCGGCCGCGGCGGAATGGGCACCATCCGCCTCGAGTGCCCAGTCGCAGCTGCCAAAGCCGTCCTTGCGAAAGGACGGCTTCAAGTCGGATTCAGCTCGGCCGCAGTCCGGGCACTCGAGGACGAGCCTCTGCGGTGTTTCCGGTGCTTCGGCATCGGCCACACCCGGCCCCTGTGTCCGTCCAAGGTTGACAGGACGGACACATGCTACCGCTGCGGCAAGGAGGGTCACAAAGCCGCTTCCTGCCAGGCCGCCACGCCGCACTGCGCGGTGTGTGCCGCCAGTGGCCGCCGGGCAGGCCACGTCATGAAGGGGAGGAAGTGCAATCCCCCCCCTAAGCGTGGCAAAGCGCAGGCGCCGACCGGGCCTGCACCTGCTGCTGCCGCTAACACCGCCGTTCCTGCGGCGGCTGCGGAGGAGGTTGCGATGTCCGACTGATGGCCACGGTCGAACATCGCATCCTTCAGGCGAACATCAACCACTGCAGGACAGCCCAGGATCTGCTGATGCAGACCATGGCTGAGTGGTTGGTGGACTTGGCGGTGGTCGCCGAACCCTACTCGGTCCCTGGCCGTTGGCTGGGCGATCGGGACGGCTTGGTGGCGTTGGTGGCGCGGTCTTCCACAGACTCCCCTCCCCTCTCGCTCTTAGAGAGGGGACCGGGATACGTGGCCGCCGCGTGGGGAGAGATAGCGACGGTGGGGGTGTATTTCTCCCCAAACCGCCCTCTCTCGGACTTTGAGGATTTCCTCGAGATCCTCACTGCTGTCGTAGGGAGGGCGGCACCACGCCAGGTCGTGGTGTTGGGCGACCTAAACGCCAAGTCGGTGGCCTGGGGCAACCCGGTCGCCGGGTGCAACGTCCGGGGACGCGCCGTCGAGTTTTGGGCGGCCTCGTGCGGTGTGTCCCTCCTCAACAGGGGGGCGGTCCACACGTGTGTGCGGCAACAGGGCGGGTCGGTGGTGGACGTCTCGTTCGCCACCCCCGCGCTTGCCGCCCGCGTCGTGAACTGGCGGGTGGAGCTGGTGGAGACCTTGTCGGACCACCGTTATGTGCGGTTCGACATCTCCACACAGCGGGGAGGGGGGACGGCCCGCGCTGGGCAATCTCCCTTCCCACGGTGGGCGCTCACCCGCCTGGACCGGGAGGCAGCCAGGGAGGCCGCCTTCCTCCAGGACTGGCTGTCGCCTCCCCCTGTCGAGGAGGTCACGGACGTGGACGCCGCAGCGGTCAGGCTGCGGGGGTCCTTGACCGAGGTGTGCAACTCCAGCATGCCTCGGTCTCGCCGTCCGCCTCCCCGTCGCGCCGTGTACTGGTGGACGGAGGAGCTGGCGGGGCTCCGGGCCACCTGCGTGGCGGCCAGAAGGGCCTACGCGCGGAGCCGACGGCGCAGCGCCCAAAACCGAGTCCGGGCAGAGGAGGACCGCCTGTACGCCTCTTACCGAGAGGCTACGGTGGCCCTCAAGTCTGCGATGGGCGCTGCGCAAGACTCGGCGAGGGCCGAGATGCTGGAGGGTCTCGACAGAGATCCCTATGGGAGGCCATATAAGGCGGCGCGGAACCAGCTCCGCCCCTATGGTCCCCCACTGTCGGAGACCCTCGAGCCAGCGTTGCTGGATGGGGTGGTCCGGTCCCTGTTTCCGCGCAGGACCGACTTCACCCCTCCAGCGATGGATCCCCCGCAAGGGGCGGCTCCGCCGGAGGCAGAGGTGCCCCCGGTCACGGCGGCGGAATTCTACGCGGGGGTTCTGGGCCTCCGCGCGAAGAAGACCGCTCCCGGACCGGACGGCGTCCCCGCACGGGTGGTGGCGATCGCCGCCACCCAAATGGAGGACAGGTTTCGGGACCTCTTCAGCGCGTGTTTTACGGCTGGGAGGTTCCCGAAACCGTGGAAGGAGGGGCAGCTTTGCCTGCTCCGAAAGGAGGGTCGCCCGGTGAACTCCCCCTCGGCATACCGGCCCATCGTTCTGCTCGATGAGGTCGGTAAACTGTTCGAGGGGATCGTCGCCGGGAGGCTGGACAGCCACCTGCGGGGGGTAGGGCCGGATCTGTCGGACGCCCAATTCGGTTTCCGTCGTGGGCGTTCGACGATCGACGCGCTGGCCCTACTCAAGGGCCAGGTGAAGGAGGCGGTGGAGGCGGGGGACGGAGTGCTGGCGGTGTCATTCGACATTGCCAACGCCTTCAACTCCGTCCCCCACTCGACGATATTGGAGGCGCTCCGGTATCACGGAGTGCCCCAATACCTGCGGGACCTCCTGGCCGACTACTTGGAGGGCCGAGAGGTCCTCCTCGTGGACAAGTCGGCCACGGTGAGGCGGTACGGCGCAGAGTCCGGTGTTCCACAGGGATCGGTGCTAGGCCCCCCCTTGTGGAACATCGGGTTCAACTGGCTGCTGCGGGGTGCCCTCCTCCCGGGCACGAGTGTCATCTGCTACGCGGATGACACTCTGCTCACTGCCCGGGGGAGGAACTTTGCCGACGCGGCCATTCTGGCCTCGGCTGGCGGGTCCTTGGTGGCAGAAAGGATCCGCCGCCTGGGATTGAGGGTGGCGCTGCACAAAACGGAGGCCGTGTTCTTTCGCGGTCCCCGGCAGCGCTGCCCTGCCGACGCCCACATCGTCGTGGAGGGCGTCCGTATAGGGGTCCAGCCCCAGATGAAATATCTGGGGCTGGTGCTGGACGACAGGTGGCGCTTCGGCCCGCATTTCAGCGGGCTGTCGACGCGCCTGTTGAAAGCCGCGGACGCCCTCTCATGGCTTCTCCCAAACCTGGGGGGGCCTAAAGCAAAGTGCCGGCGCCTCTATGCCGGCATTTTGCGGAGCATGGCCCTTTACGGGGCTCCCATCTGGGCGGACTCCCTCCATAGGAGGGAGAACGCTACCGCCATCCGCAGGCCCCAGCGGGCTATTGCACAGCGGGTGGCGAGGGCCTACCGCTCAGTGGGCTTTTCGGCGGCGTGCGCTCTGGCCGGCACCCCTCCTTGGGAGCTCGAGGCGTGGGTGCTCGCCAGAGTGTACGAGTGGACGGCGCGCCGAAAGGCGCTTGGGGAGCGCCCCACGGGCGAAGAGCGGGAGGCGGTGCGGCGAGAGGCGAAGGACGCCATCGTCCTCCATTGGACGGAGGACCTCGCCAGCGCCGCCTTTGGCCGCCGGACGTTGGACGCGCTCGGTCCGGTCCTGAAGGGCTGGCTCGAGCGGTCCCACGGTTTCCTCTCTTTCCGTCTGGTGCAGGTGTTATCCGGACACGGCTGTTTCGGATCGCACCTGCACCGGATCGGGAGGGAGGAGACCCCGGAGTGCCACGACTGCGGCGCGGCGGAAGACACGGCGCAGCACACCCTCGAGGTGTGCCCGGCGTGGTCCGAGCTGCGCCGCGGTCTGACCGCGGTGGTCGGACCGGACCTCTCGCTTCCCGGCGTGGTCGACGCCATGCTGGGGAGTGAGCAGGCCTGGTCGGCGGTAGCCTCCTTTTGCGAGGACGTGATGTCGCAAAAGGAGGAGGCGGAGCGCGCGCGGGAGGACGACCCTCTCGCTGCGCCGCTCCGCAGACGAAGAAGGGGGAGAAGGCGTCGTGCCCTCCCTCCTCATGGTGACGGGCGGGCGACAGGCGCGGGGGTGCCTTCGCCCGCATTGCACCCGTCACCTTCGTCGGTCATTCCCGACCCCCCACACCCGTGAGGGTGTGAGGGGGTCCGCCTAGCAATCGTCGGCGGAGGACTGGAAGTAAAGGCTGTGCCGGTTTCCCAGTCCCCCGCCACTCTGACGAAGCGGGAATGCGCTGGGTCGTTTTAGTGGGTATACCGGGTCCGCCCGGGGAGTCCCACATACCCCTCCCGTCCCCCGACGGGTGGGCATGCGTAATGCATTTTTTCCCAGCGTAAAAAAAAAAAAAAAAAAAAAAAAAAAAAAAAAAAAAAAAAATGGTACTTGGTAGTCACACTGGTAGTCAGCCATATGGTTGGATTATAAAAATTACGCACACAATTACATAACGTCTAGCTTAAATTCCTCGAAAGGGTAGGCGGTAGAGATGTTCTATTATTACAGTAGCACACAGTAGGTACAACCACATTTTGCTAGTTTTTGTTTATTATTTATTACCTTATTGTCGGGATATTTCTGATGTTAAAATCCAACACCGGGCCCAACCTGTGCATCGATCCCATGTACAAGTGTTCAGTAGTTGCATTTGTGACCAAAAGTTAATAATAATAATAATAATGTGTTATTTTCATCGGGATATTTCTCAAATAGGCAATAGGCTCGCCCCCTATTAGATGGGACGTCAAACATAATTGGTGCAATGTGGGTGCACTATTATGTACACCTCCGCCTATCTCTTCGGGTATTACAGGCGTGAAGTTATGTACTTAGGCAGCCCCACACATTAAATATTCATCAGGAGAGTCATTAAGATTGATGAGCCTTCAGGCTGAACATGTGAAACAGGGTTTAATGACGCGATAATTGCAGCATCCACCTACAAAGTGATATCCGTAAACTAAGTCAAGCGAAGTGGTTGCAATATCCTTGGACCGTCCATTCATTATTACAAAATCTGCGCCGTATTTTTGCCATTAAAATAAATGCCATCAACCATATTAAGACAAGCTCTGTCACGTGTATGATACGGTTATATTTATATAATTCTAGTTTGTGATGTATAATTGGAAGATTAATGTCTTAAATAAACCGGTATTTTGATCTCATTAGAATAAGCAGATTACACCCGCGGTGCTATTTATGTTCGTCTAAAATTACCAAAAATCACAATCTATTATTCTATCAAGAGCCAGACAGACGCATCGTCGTAAAAATCCTGATCTTATAAATAATAATTTAATTTATTGGATCTAATGATTGGATTTATTTTAAAGCAGAAAATACTGCCTTGCTATACAGGCTGTTTTTAAAAGCGCAATACCTCTCACGTGGTGATTCAGACCATCAAACTGGGTCCACTTTACCTAAGGAACAAGTCGAATTAGAAAAAAAATTGACTCTTCTTACTAATTGTTTTGCGTTTGATACTGTCCGTACTAGTATTATCTATTTATGAATCAGTGAGTAATATATGTCTGTCTATTGCTTTACGCCTTACGCAGACCATGGTCTGGGTTAAGACATAGGATATTTTTTTTTATCTCAGTAGCATATCCGCCTTGGATAAGTTCCAACCTCCAGACACTACTGGCAAAATATTAAAGATTTCTTTCTTACCAATGATAAAAGGTATCTGGAACAGGCATCCAGTGACCTCTCGATACCGAGGGCCGACAGACTCCATCACGATCACGAATGACACCACCATGGTGCCCGAAGTAGCGACGCCGACCAGGAACCGGAGTATGGTGAACACCAGGTAGTTCGGAGAGAACGGCATGCCGAGCCCGAAGATTATAAGGGTCAGGATTGCGACTAGGAAGGTGTGCTTGCGGCCGTATCTGGAAGATTTGGGAAAAGAAGCATATATTAGTTGTTCCTTATAATGAGTGTTAAAAGATACTTAATGAAGCCGAAAGGCACCTGTTCCCCATCTTTGCCATAATTTTTTTGTTCTGGACCAAACCTGGGAACCGTTTAGTTAAGGAGATAATTGGAAGTCAAAGTACTAACTTTTTCGCAATTAAAACAATGTTATAACTTAAGTCTTTGATTTTTCACCCAAAAACGTCGTTATCCACCTAATAAAAAAAAAGTATAAGGTTTTTTAGCAACTGTTATCATATTCTTCTTTTCGTAAGTGACGGTAATCACGGAATCAGTGACGTCACTCATCAAAAGAGTATGTTGAGTAGCTATGCAGTTATGCCATTGTAATTAGGAACCAGGAGTACCTACACAAAGCACCCACACTCTAATATTTAAAATGCGAAAGTAACTCTGTCTGATGGCTGTAATTATTTAGCAACGAGCTATAAATAACCATTCTTAGCACGCAACCATCGTAGGTATACTATAAAGAGTTTTCAATAAATATATTGCAAAGAGAATTACTTATGCAATCTTTATAATTAATTTTTGCAAACTTACTGGTCCTTGACGATCAAGATTAAGCGCATCTTGTAAAAAAAACAAAGTTATCTGTCAGATGCAACATGACTTTAGTTATTAAAGCTTCACGATAACTGACAAATGCTTGCACTGGCTGGACAGGTCCACTCAAATCTGTGTGGTTCTTTCTTCAAAAGACCATCTCAGACACTCATCTGCATAGTCCTCATGTGAGTTTATCAAGATTATGTCTGGACCTTAAAAGAGACTATGACCTCTGAGTTTGTTTCGGCTGTTTCTTCTCAGAGTAGTCAGATACGAAACACCGGCCTCATCTAGTTTTAATAAAGAAGACGTGTAAAAGTGTTTGTAAAAACCTATTTGCAAAAAAACATCATTTATTTATTTATTTAAAATTAAATAAAAAATGTGACAGGCAATAAATGATAAAATATAAATTTTTCTTTTTGTGAATGACGTTAATCGCGGATTATGTGACGGCCAGTGCTTGTGAGGGCAAGACAGCCACATAAGGTTCAAAAATTTTAATTACGCAGTTGATTATTTACACAAATCTTAATAGCATTCTTAAATCAACTCACTGATGAGCATTGCACAGCCTACACAGGAGAGGATGGACTATTTTAACGCCAGACAGGAAGGAAGTCCCGCTGAAATCGTGGTCAATTTACAACAGAAAATTGTCAGGCTTGTAAAACCTTTGTGTTATTCATAGATGGCCCAGACATTACTTGTTGATAAACTGATAAGATGTCGCAAGATATTCTGATTAGTGCTATCTAGTATTTGAGATACACTTAAGGTACAAAATAGGTCAAAGAAATAACTTGTTGGTTAAAAATCTGCCATCTTTAAATTAGAAATGTAACAGAATATATCATCACGCCTGTCATCCCCGAAGGTTTAGGCAGAGACCTTGGTTTCGCTAGTTATTTTAAAGTCCCATGTAATAGGGGGCGCGCCTATTGCCATCAACCGGTCACAAATCTAAACTCCGTGGCTGCTACTAATAAATTCCTGGCATAAAAACCCAAAAACACTTTGCCCGACCTGGTAATTGAACCCAGGATCACTAGACCAACGAGCAGAAGAATATATTATACACATAAACCTTCCGGAAAAAATATCTAGATGAAAACCGTATCAAGATCTGTTTAGTTGAGTTTTGAAGTAAAACGCTATCACAGACAGACACAAAACAACTTTTATTTCAACCTAATATGTTTAGTTAAAAGTACCAACTTGCAAAAAACTGATTTAATTTCCAATTACCTGCCGCTCATGTTAAAATATTCAGCAAAAAATCAAAACATGAATTACTTCACGATATTTTAAGAACGCAAAAACCCTTGAACACAATCAACAGATTGAATCTGAGACGTAGCAGATTTTATATATTTTTTAATGTTTAATTAATTACTTAACCTTTCATTTACATACATACATAAACTCACGCCTATGTCTCATGGGGGCAGGCAGAAACTATAAAACACCACCCGCTACAATCTTTACATACTTCTATCGCCTCGTCCTACAAAGTAATTATGTATTCATATACTTATTATTATTATTTTGTGAGACTATTAATCACTTATACCATAATTTATCTCGCCACGCAATATGACTTTAATTTTATTTAATATTAAAATAACTTATAAAAAAACATACTTAAATAAATATCTATCTAGTAATAAAACGAGTTATTGGGCATTAAAGGTCTTACAAGTTGAACTAACCGCCGCCGCTCCGCTATTCTTTTCTGATTAAATTCGATGCGGAATCCAAGACAGCTAAATCGTTTCTCTGGGACTTCGTCGAGCTTCATTGTCTCGGCGCTTTTCTGGTGGTCGCCACTGTTGATTCTGGCTTTCAGGAGTTGCAATGGTTTGAGAATAGTGTGGCGGGCTTGTCCCAAAAAAATTAAGAAATAGCTGAACTAACTGATATATCAAACTAACTTCCAGCAATCTCCCATCTAAATTGGCTCTGCAATTAAGCCAAAAAACCACCGCTAGACAGAGAGACATACTACCTAATGTAAAATTATCCATTCATCATGTTTTAGAACGTTTTTTTTACATGACGCCAAAAAAAGAGTGTTGTTACTCATTTCGTAATTGAACGTTCCTCATTACACAATAACGTCGCTAGACTAGGCTGAAGCTAGATCGGTCTAGGTCTTTAACATTTAGATGCTGTGTAACCACAAGCTGTGTCTATTGCAAGCTAGTTACGTTTTTCAATTTCGAAACTGTAGATGTATGACCTTATACCGGCGGCTTCGCCCGCGTGGAGTTTGGGAATTGTCCATCGGGTCAAACTTCCTTTTTGCTATTCCAGGCTATAATCTATGTATCTATCTCTGTGCCTAATTTCATCTAGATCTGTTCAGCTGTTCTGGCGTGATTTATTAACAAACATCCATTCAACCAAACTTTAGCATTTTACAGCATTATGACATATAATTATAAAGTATCTGATATTTTTTACGGTTATGGACTTTAGGTATGTACATATTTTTTCGTGTTATTGCAGCCTTTTGGCGTGTGAAATCCCAGGTTAGAATCAGTCCTGTTTTTTGTTTTAATTGCAGTTTAAATTTCATATAAATTGTAGTCTATATTTTACTGCAAGCAGTGTTATTAATCATAATGATTCGATTTTTCTGCAAAATATACATAGTTCTTCAATTTATTTACCTGACTTTTGATTTTTGACCAACGCAATTGCATTGCTGAGCTTCGAATTTAAACATCAACCCCTTCCAATCAAGCCGGGGTTTCGTGTTGCATCCCTGGCACGATAACGGTTGATTTGCTACAGGGGGGTTACCATGATCTGTTAGTGCAGGAATATTTTAGGATTATTCCGAGAGATGGCGTTAGACAGCTGTCTCACTTCCCCACTCACATCAGGTCATTCAATTATGTACATTGCAAAGCAGCTGATTGCTGTGTCCTAAATATTGCAAAGTCTCTAACATGTTCACAATAAATGCCGTATAATTAATTATATTTGTGAACAGATAAAAAATATTGACCCCAATAATACCAACATATCATTTATCTTAATCTCATTTCAAAATTGAATACTGTATGAGCAAACATTTTGTAAGCGGATTTTTACATAACATACCATAATATACCAGCAGGTGTACCTAATAGTGCACCCATTTTTCGCCAGTTTTGTTTAAGTCCCATGTAATAGGGGGTGAGCCTATTGCCATCAACATGGCATAAATCCAGACTCCATGGCTGCTACTGAGAAATTCCTGACCCAATAACATCTATAGTAACTTAGAAGAAGTAAGATATTTTTAATGTTTCTGATACACAGGTGAGGAAATAAAGATTTAGCAAAAACAACCTTGAAAGCATATAAGTTGTAGATTTGAATCCTTAATAAGAGTATTTAATGGTAGAATTAGTATAATCATTTTAGTATTTCGCAAAGTTGTTGGTGTTATGTTTTTTGCAACTGACAGTACGCTCCCCGAGCGTTCATTAACGATTTGGGGTATTGAATTAAAGAAGTTAGGAAATACTAGTTAAGAAATCGCATGTTCCAATTGCACATAAATATACAACATGTAACATAATTAACGCACAACCTCTTATGGGGTAATTGTACTCATAATTATGAACAACTTTTACTATGGGACCAAACCAAAAATCGCGAAAAAAAAACAGCTGTTCCCTACATTTATGTTCGCTTAATTCGTCAAAATGTATGGAACAGCTGATTTTTTTTTCGCGATTTCAGGTTTGGTCCCATAGTAAAAGTTGTTCGTTATAATGAGTACAATGACCCCTTAAGAAGGTGTGCGTTAATTATGTTACATGTTGTATATTTTCATCAAGACAGACTATTCTGGATGAACAGCAAGGATAGAAGTCTGTTTATCAAGCTAGCAAGTGCGGGTTCCAGTTCAAATGCGTTTACAGTTTTTATTTAAAACGAAATTTTAGACACAACACGAATAGGTAATTTATTGCTGAAAAAGGCAAATAAAAACGAATAATATTAGCATCCAAGATTATCTAAATATTATATTAAATGGTAAATCATAATTGTACTCTAAAGCTTTCGAACCCGCATGTTAGTGCGTATGTAGTCTCAACCTCAAAGCCACAACGATCTAATTAAAATCATAATAAGTTGCACTCACCTGTCGGATAAAAATCCAAAAATCGTGCTGCCAATCAGGATCCCAACTTGTAGCATCATTTGGTTCAAGCTGGCAAGCCATCTTCTATCACAAATGAGGTCCCACTCCGACACTATGGTATTCTCAAACGGGCTTGTATCATACTCATAACTAATACAGTCTCTGTAACACGTAGAATTCTTAATCTCCTCCGTAGAGTTACCCAGACTAATACACCGAAATGTTAAGTTAGGTGTCAGGAATAAAATCGCCATTTGCACCCATCCTGAGCTCAATTTCACTAGCGACACTGCCCCAAAAATTAAGAACTGCCATTTTCCAAAATCCCCCAAGAGTTTCGCGAAAGTGTCCTCTTTTTTCGCACGATTTGTCACTTGGTTAGCTAATTTGATCACCATTTTGAATAACAATAAAGCTCTTTGTCTAATTCATGAGCACTTCTGGAATTTCTTCGATTGTCTTTTGTTATTTTATCGCACGATTTTTTTCACGTGAATTTTCGGTCGTCGGTTTTTTTTTCTAGTTTGGTTGAGACGTGCGTCCTCCTACGTGGTCTGCACCGTATTACCTGTTGGATAGCAATCGCTTATATTAGACACAGATTGATACGTTTAAAGTTTATTAATGTAACTGTAGTTTCTAGGATTAGTCGGTTTATGTGTTGACGATGTATTGTTTAAGGTGTTAGATTGGTAAATAGGGTTAGTTACATCTTAATGATGGGTAAACTAATTTATTTAATCTGTGAGGTGTTTAATTTGTTTGGTGGGATTTGGTTTATTTAGTCGACTTTTTTTAATTTAATAAAAGTTTCATAACCCTTCCCATTCGCTTTGCCGTAGTCGGACAAAAGGGGTACGTACGTAGGGGGCGGGGGGTTGTCATTGATAGTTTAGTGCTTTCAATTATAGATTTCGTGATAATTATTAATTCATTTGATGACAACCGCACCTGAAATGTAGTGTTGTAGTAGAAATACTGATCTTCTCGTAAATCAATCTTCATTTAAATACGCGTTTTAACTTCCATCCCAAAGAACGGGGAAATCCCAAGTTTGGCAGCAAACCAATATGGTCTGACAGCCTCGTCATCAGTCCTTAACTTACGAGCCACGGAATACGAGTTTGTCCGTATACCGGTTTTATAATACATGCTATACTTACTTGTACAGGAAATGCTACCTTAATTCTATTCTCCGAAGATAGATTGGATGTTAAAGTGGCTTAGTGGTATTAAATATGCTTTCTCTGAAACAGAACATCTAAGGTTTTGATTGCCTTCGCCTTCATTGGCTTTTTTAATGCACGCTACAAAGTGTACCATGCCGTTCAGTTTGGCTGGGTTCGGCATAGCATAAAATAATGTACATTCGATTTTGCCAACAGGCTTGTGCCGAATAAGACAGCCACATGATACTTGTAATGATTCTCGCCTGGAGAGGTTTTTTGAAGTAAATATGCAGATTTGAAATGTAATTTGACCATTTATATTTGATTTTCAGAAAAAAACACACTGAGGGATGCAGGAGGACAAATCTTATTCCAGAATAATAACAGCCCCTTTATATCTTACTGCCAGGCTACTACAGAGAAATTCAGGTGCCCTATACAGGGTGGGGGTGGAAGGGACACCGACGCGAAAACGGTAACCACGTATTCAGCGCATCATTCTGAGCCCCTCCATAGCAAAAACAACTGTTTCCTAACAAAATCGCAATACCTACACGGTACATATATGTATGGAACAGCAGATTTTTCTTAAAATTACCGTACGTTATTAATTATGAGGTACTGAATATGTGGAAATCTTTTTCCCGCCGGTGTCCCTTCCACCATGTGCACCGGGTGTCTTATTCGAAATAGGAAATGACATGAGTTGGTTTGTTGACCTACACAATAATTAGTAGAACAGTATACAATTTAGTAATCAAGTGCGATATCATTATCATGATAATCGTGTAATACTATCGTTCATTGTTCCACTGATACTATTAACTGATAAGTGTATACTAGTCGGCTTCTTTAGATACTGTACAAATACTCATTTTTACTAAGACTGTGAAACATAGTAACCGCTAATATTTTTATGTCCTCGAGAGTAAACGAGACATGAAACAGTGCAGTCTCCATCATCACCCGCCTAACTACAACAACTACATATGTTGGAATCGGCTTCCAGTCTAACTGGATGCAGCTGAAAACTAGTATTCTACATGGAGCGATCCGACTGCCTCCATAACCCAGAAAATACCTACATAAAGATCTCTATAGGTTTTCACGGTTTCTCACGGACCTCAAAGGCAGTCCTAGTTTTGTCAAATGAAAGTCATAATAAGCTAACTGTCGAAGCCTATTTCTAATAAAAATATGATATTTACATAGATACTGGTAGTCTATGTATACAAGGTGGATAAGACACCGACGCGAAAAAGGAAACCACATACTCAGTACATCAAAATAAAATAAAAATTTGCTGTTCCCAACAAGAGTTTAATACCTACACGGTCAAAATGTATGGAACGGCTGTTTTTTTTTATAACACGAAAAAATTCCGTGCGTGTGTTCCGGGGGTGTTCAGAATGATGTATTCGCGTGTTTGTCCCTTCCACTATGCCAAATATGTTCTGTATCCTTGACTAGTGCATAAAACTAGTATTATCTAAACTCTAGTTCATTATGTATTCTAATTATGTAGAAAATTGCTTTGCTCCACATTAGGAAAATTAACACAAATTCCTTGAGTTTCTCCTTATTCTGGCCAAGGGGTCTAAAATGGCCGCTTCATAATCATAAAAGGATAATAATATGAATTACGTTACAATTCGTAATATGACCACAAACTGACAATTCATAACATTAACTGCGTCGGTGAGCATTTTATGAATTTTAACGTGATTCATATGATTATCCGCTTATGATTCTGCTAAAACGGATATTTTAGGCCCCCAGGGCAACGTTTACCTACTATGTGTTGATAGAAGGCAAGAAATGTCCTCGAACCGAAAATTCAAAGACATGACTATGACATACATCCAAAGAGATTGTATCGGCACTACAAAAAGTACTACAGCAACATAGTACAAAAAGTACTAGAGCGCCATCTATGGTACAAATGAAGAACTAACATCAAAATTCTACATCGCGCTATTAAAGTTATCCGCGACATAAGGGCATTATAGAAAAACCCAATAACCACTGTCGGGCAGTAAGTAGCCCATCAGACATACCACCCGGAGGATACTCCTTTTTCTATGGATGAAGAACTGTACACCCTGTTCTTCATTACCATTATACCGGTGAACCCGACGTGGTGTGACACCATTGAAATAAAATAAGCGTGTAAATTGGAAATCGATATTTCTTTCCCAAACTATAACTCAAATTGGTCAATACATGGCTTAATCCTAGTATTTGTAAAGGTTGCAAATATTGTCCATAACATTAACGCAGCGCGATTATCTGCGCGCGGTGAGGTCACAGAATGTTTTATAGCAGAAAATTGTGCAAAACTTGTAATGAAATAAACGTAAAACTCTAATCATCGTACCTGCCTATCTGTTTATTAATTTATTTACAGGTTTAGCAATAGTTTTGATCTGGTTTAGCCGTGCCCGAGTTGACACTATCGAATCTCACAAGGCGAGCCTAGCCATAGATTTGAACTTGCGTTTCTGTCATGTCCGTTTAGCTCAATCGGATGTTGATTGTGTGTTTCTTCGATTTACATAGGCATAAGGAATACACTTCCTTACATAGTGTAACGTACATAACACAACGCCTGTAATTCCCTAAGGTTTAATGTAAAAATGTACAATTTATTATTAATTTTTTGTTTAGTTTACAATTTCATTAACCCGGCATAAGGTTTTCCTGCTTATGAGAAAGTCCTGATGGAAACTCAATAACACTTTACCCTGGGATTAGAACCCAGGACCCCTCATGCTTAGCTTAGACCAACGAGGAAGTCTAATATAGTATAATAGTGTAAGGATTTGATATAAGGGTGCAAAAAGATTCAGGTTTCAAGTACGCAACCTGAACTTTAGAAAGGGGTATTATATTACGAAGCAACTAGGTTGTAGAGATCAGATAGGCGGTCGCTTCATAAGGTAAGAAATACGAGTTTTCGGCTGCATCTCGTTAGACTGGAAGCCGACTCTAACGTTTGTAGTTGGAAAAAGGGCACGTCATGTGTTAAGAGTATTCTGAATGAAATCATGATAGCGCATGCATTTGAGGTCAATGCAACTTGCATCCTAACTGCTGACGTTAGAACCATCTCACGAATAGGCTGTTAACCATGCTTAGTGCTTACAGATGACTAAGTTTAAGCTCTATTACCTTGGTAATGTGACGATTATGCTAATCCTATTTCATTGCAAACTGTTGAATATTCTAGGAGGAAGAAGTAGGTACTAGGGCTTAAGTTTTAAGATGCTAAATCAATGCCAAGAATGCATTAACTCACTGTTACAATAATTTCATCTTTCGAGATCCTGGGATGAGGCCTTGGGTTCGATTCCTCGGTCGGGCAAAGATATTCTATTGGGAAATTCTATTAATTCTCAGTGTATTGGGTTTCTCCGTCAGGAATTTTTCAGTAGCAGCCACAGAGTCTGGATTTGTGACCTTGTAATTTTACATACAACTGGAGAAATGTGGGTTTACTAAATAAGGACATCTCTGCCTAACCCTTGGGGGATTACAGGCATCATGGTATGTTAGGTGTCACTCAATGTTGTTGTAAGCGGGCATTACAAATTGGGCATTCATTACTTAAGTCTTTATGATTCGGTACGATGGTGAATATGCCCATTTAGGATCAAACGTGGGTTAATCTCATTAATTCTCTGTTTATGGGAAGTAGCGAAATTACATAAGAATAAGTCAAATACCATAAGAAGCATGTATGGGGTCATTTGATCAAGGTAACCAAGACGTTACGGATATTGCAATTTTTGAATATGCTAATATACCTTTTGTGCGGATATGGCAAATCGAATTTGCTCATTTTTGTTTTGTTCCAATTGGCAACATTGTTCACTTTCTGTGTTGTGTCGTCTTTTTGGAAAATTGAATAGGTAGAGATGAGATATTTGTAAAACTAGTCTTATCTTAGAATTGTTTCATAATTCCGATAGTTTGCGGTTTGTTGACTGTCTCGTTGGTCTTAACTCAAAATAGTTGCAAGTGCATGCTATGATGAGGGTTCGATTCCCATGTCGTACACGAATTTCCTGTAGGATCCTGAAATCTGGCCTGGTTGGCGGCAATAGGCTCACCCTCTATTTACAGTATGGAACTAGTGAAGTTTGGGTTGAATGGATACAAAATGAATACAAAATCATACAAAGTAAGGATATTGCAATTTTTTTTATATGCTAATATCTTTTGTTTGTTCCGATTTGGCAACATTTTTTAGTCGTGGTAGTCGTTTTTGCAAATCAATGATGGAGAAGCTTTCGTAAAACTATTCTTCTCTATTCTTATATTGTATTGTTTCTCCAAACACCACTTTCGATCAGTGGCCGTGATGATGTGGCCCATGCCTTAATCTTGTGGAAAGAGATGGCGCTCGACATCATGTATAGCTCTGTCTCTTTCCCATACTGGAATAGAACTAAAACATTCCTGCATTAAGACGTCATGGTAGGGCCACAGTGCACGAATCGCATTCGCTCAAATTCAATCACATCTTTTATTACCTCGACCTCCATAACACCTGTCTAATGCATTAACAAAAATAACTTTGCCAACTATTTTATTAAGCTTGTACTTACATCAATTAAATCAAATAATAACATTTGATTGTAAAATCGACAGCTCAATCCCTTCGCAAGGTTCTTAACCATTCACTCAATAAAGCAATATTTTATCTTTTATTTCAAGTTCCATTGACTTAGCTAAGTGCATTAACTTAACTACATAGAAACAAAAGATAGGCCTTCACCTACAGAAGTTCCGAAAAAAGATGAGAGGTCATAGGCCTGTGTTTGACCTTCATGGATCATTGAGGCTAGAACAGTAATACCTTGACTATTGACTGTGGTGAATGTCAATTATAGAGGTAAGAAATTTTGTATACATGGTTTTTAAGTCGTTTTAATCCTCTTAAGGGGTCATTGTACTCATTATAACGAACAACTTTTACTATTGGCCAAACCTGAAATCGCGAAAGAAAACTCAGCTGTTCAGTACATTTTGACGAGTTAGGCGAATATAAAAGTACAATTCCTCAAGTATAATTTCACTGCGCCGTTCTGAGCGCAGATGGTCAGCGCAGTGAAAAACATAAATTGTACTTTTATTTAATTCATTAAAGAATTATAGTAGCTATTTAAAAAATTCGCTTTCTTATTATTGTAGTAGAGGAAACGAACTATTTTTAACAAGTAATGTTTATTTCAAACAACGGACGGATAACACACAATTTCAACGAGGAAACCTTGCAATTTCGCCACTAACATACCTATGTATGCACATACCAGGCCACTCAGAAAGTATTGCGATAAATAGTTTTTATATATGGGAGACTGGCCAGTTAGAATCTTTTTCGAAAATATGATTACTTGCAAGTAAAAATATGTGTGTTCCATTTTCAAAATTTCCCTCCACATTTTTTGCGAGCCAATTCAAAGTATCGTATCTTACTGAAAAATGGATCTGCGCCGGGAACATTTTAGAGCTATGATTTTTTACGATTTCAAGTGTCGCCTGAAACCGGATGAATCGTTCGATAGACTTCAAATGGCATTTATGGATGAAGGCCCCTCCAAGGCAACCGTGTATCGTTGGTATAACGAATTTAGGCGCGGTCGACCAACCTTGGGGGATGAAGAAAGAAGCGGTCGCCCTTTGACGGCTATTACGGAAGAAAACGTGCTAGCAGTGAAAAATGTAATCCAAGATAATAGGCGAATTACATAACAGGAGATTCAGCACATATTAAAGATTGGATCGGGAAGTGTTCACGAGATTCTACACGGGCATCTTCGCGTGAGGAGGATAGTATCGCGATGGGTGCCGCACTACCTCACCGACGCTCAGAACCAGGCCCGGGTGGAATGGTGCCGTGATATGCTGAACAAATTTGAAGCAGGCTCGTCTCGGCGTGTTTACGACATCGTAACAGGTGATGAGTCCTGGATTTATCAATACGATCCAGAAACCAAGCGCCAGTCGACAGTTTGGGTGTTTCAAAATGAACCAAAGCCTACCAAAGTGAAGCGATCTCGAAGCGGGGGGAAGATTTTGATCGCCAGCTTTTTTAATTTGACTGGCCACTTGGCCTCAATTCCCTTACGAGATCAAAGAAGCATCAACGCCAAATGGTATACTACCAAATGTTTACCAGAAGTTTTATCTGTTGTGAGCAACAAGCGACCAAACACAGGGCTCCGCGGACTACTGCTCCACCACGACAATGCGCCTGCACACACCGCGCTCAAAACGAGGGACTTCCTGGACAGTACACCAGTCAAACTCCTGGGTTACAGCCCTGATCTAGCACCGTGTGACTTCTTTTTATTTCCAAAAATAAAAAATCAGCTCAAGGGGATACAATTTTCGTCGCCGGAAGATGCGCTGGCTGCGTTCGAGCAGGCTGTAAACGAGGTGTCTGCGGCGGACTGGAAAAAGTGTTTTGAAAACTGGTTCAGACGCATGAATCTTTGTATAGAGGCTGGTGGAGAGTGCTTTGAAAAGATTTAATAAAAATATATGTACCTGTAGAAAAATTTTTTTTAGTGTCGCAAAACTTTCCGAGTGTCCCACGTATGTACGTAACATCATTCTGTTTTTACGGAAGGTTAGAGGTGACTTAATAACCTACACCTACATTTTACCATTCTTTGGTTTTGTTGATTTAAAGTGGTGGAGGTATTATTGAAGAATCTTAGTATCTACAACTTTTTACCGTTGAAACTATCAATCGGTGAATGTATAAGCTAATGAAATTAAAACCAGTTTCAAAAAGGATATTATACTATGTGAAATCGTGTCGAAATAAATGAAGTTTATTTTCCTCGCATCTAACATTTTATCAGGTAGGAAACGATTATTTCCTGTCAAAAAACTTCAACAGTCGCATCAATCAAGCCAAGATCTCGTAAACAAAACATTAATTATTATTAAAAACCTAGAAACTTGTCTTCTAAAACTTTCTCCTTGGATTTTGAAAGGTTGATATTACAACCGTGCAATTATATTTAGGCATTCTTTTAGGTTGGCTTAATGGTAGGTAAAAAGAGAACAGTTTTTTTTTTTTTTTAAATAAACGTTGCCCCACGCTAGGAATTTCTCCTGTATCGTGGATGCGTTTTACAAACATTTAAACTCACATACACAAACAGCCAGACCCGGAACAACTACCTGTAGGCCATACAAATATTTGTTCCGTGCGGGGATCGAACCCGCGACACGCAGCGCAGCAGTCAATCGCTCAGCCGCTGCGCCGACCGTGCCGCCAAATACAATAGAAATTACTTCTAATAACACTGGGCGCTGCTCACCTCGTCACAAGTATTAGTTTTTGCACTATTTCCTTATCTAAGTCTTCAAGGCGAGGTCAATGATAAATCTAATCTTCACTCAAACATTGCTACTTCCGAATTGTCACTGTAAATAATGTGACGAAACGGAAGATTGTTATGTAAATAGCTTGATGAACAACTTCATTGGTGGCACTTACAATGATGGCAGTGGACATGATACCCTTGGCCCGGGTGGTGGATTATGCCCCACTCTCTGTCTATGTCTAGGTCAGGATCTTAGGTCCTCAGAAAACGATCGACCTAGGTAGCTATTTGTTTGACAAAGTTTTTAATATTGAAGTACTACCTTAACCGAATGTTCACAGAGACACATAACACCAAGTCCGTAAGCTTCGAAGAGTAAACTCAAAGATAGATTTCACCAGTTATGTTTAAGTACCATGTAATTCAAATTCAAATATAATAGAGGACCTGTTGCCATAAATCGGGCACAACCGAGCTGCAACTAAGAAATTCCCAAGGGAAACCCCCAAATAACGTTTTGCCCGATCTAGGAATCGAACCTCTTGCTCAGCAGTAGTGTGCTACTATTAGACACCAGGCACTCGAGGCAAACGCAATAAGAAAGAGAGACTCAATTCTCTATTATGGTCAAGATATTATAAGCAATAATTAACGTTACCGAATTGAAGAGAACGGATTCTTACTGAAATGCGCTAATATAGTCATAGATGATAACTAATCACACTAAGTTATTGTCTAAATTAACTATAAACATGGCAAATAGCACTTAGAACTACCGAACAAATTGTTTCTTGTCTGTTGTTCAAGTTTTATTGACCGTAAACACTTAAATATTTAAGTATGGCTAGTATGGAAACTTATTTCTTGCATTGCAGTCAAATAAAATATTTTAATACACAGTTAGTTCTCATGCTTTTTGTGATAGACACGCACTAAAATGTATATTTTGCATGGGTTTTTGCAAGTTTTTAATATTTACTTAAGCAAATATTTAAGATTTATTCTTAAGTCTGCGGAGTTTCGCGCTAACTTGCTATGCTTATTTTTTGTTTAAAGATAAGTGTTTAACTTATCGAGTCTGGTCTAACCCATTCGTTCCCCCTGCTGAAAATCTCCCACCTGGACATGAGTTGCCATGGCTGTCCTGGAAGTCTTTAAATAGACTCCGGACCCAGTTTGGTCGCAACAAGGAAAACCTGCTTAGGTGGAGATTCATTAATGACTCTGCCCTGGACTGTAAATGTTGTTCTGTTCCACTTGTGTGGGCACTTAATATCGAGTCTTGCGTGTTCTGTTGTTTGTTCAGTAGAGGAACGCTACTGAAAGCTTCAAACTAGTGGCTTAGTTCTGGACACAATTTAGATTGCCATCCACTCTCCAAGAAGAAGATCGAGTCTGGCTACAAAGACTATGTGATGATAACATTAGTTCCTTCGAATTATTTAATTTCTTTAATCTTTTGTTTAAATCACAAAAGGTGCAAGTAATTCTGAATGCACTGTTGTCTGTGGTCTGCGGTCGCCTTAGGAAGCGTGATTATCTGAATACTATGTTTCTTTAGTTTCAAGGAAAATTGAAGAATCTACACGTGCTACCGATTATTGATATTGAACTAGGTACTTATTAATATTATCCACGAATGTTTTCTCACTGCAAGGCCAGGCCAGTTCTCATACCATATTAACATAACATCACGCCTGTAATCCCCGAAGGGTTAGGCAGAACTGTACCTAAAATGGCACACCCACATTTCGCCAGTAATGTTTAAGTCCCATGTAATAGGGGGCGAACCGATTGCCATTAACTGGGCACAAGTACAAACTCCGTGGAGCCGCTGCTACTGAGAAATTTCTGATTGAAAAACCCAATTACAATAAATTGACTCGACCCGGGAATCGAACCCACGATCTCACACTAGACCGACGGGGATAATTTAATGCTAAATGGAGTTTGTACCTAAAAAATTACTAATCGAATGACGGATACTTCAGCAAAGCGGGTGCAGATTTCCAAACAATGCGTGTAATTCTTTTGGATAGGCTGTGCTCGATGGGATTACCTTGGTAATAATTACGAATTTTCATTCAAGCTTTCATATCCTATTTTTTCCCTTTGGGAAATGAATTTTGTAGGTTTAGGCTGTATTCATGAATGAATTATTGATGATGGAATTATTTTGATTAACCTACTGCAGAAAACCACACGGAGATAAGAGTGGAAGGCTATGGGGGGGGGGGAGGCCTTTGTCCAAAACTGAGAGAGTATAAACTCCTTTGCGAAAAAAACGGGCACCTTACAGTTATAGTCCAAGTAAGTCCTGGAATCGGCGTTTTAGTCAATGTAAACAGAGCCGTGTTAAAATTGTAATTGTTATGGGTATAATGAAATTAAGACTACGAGTATTTTACTGGTATTTTAATTAAAAAAAGAAATGAAAAAATAAAAATTAATAACTAGTATGACCTCCCCTTGCAGCGATTACGGCATGTAATCGTCTTGGCATGCTTTCCACCAGGCTTTTGATGGTGTCCTGTGGAATGTGTTCCCACTCAGCCGAGATCACACGTTTAAGCTCCCTGATGTTTTGTGGAAGTGGTTGGACAGATCGTATTCGCCTTTTTATTTTATAAAAAACAAAAATTTTTGAATTTGGAATTAACTTTTTTCATACCCAGACTCTTTATTAAGTGCCAGTAACATAGTTTGGCTATTAAAAACTCTTTAGAACTAAATGATTACCACTAATGTAGAGAAATCCAAACAGCCCGTTTTTTTTGCGGTTATGCCGGCTATGAAAAAAAAAAACTAACTAGGTTCTGCCCGAGATTGCGTCCGCGTCGAAGAAAAATAAATAAGAAATATACCTTATGGCACTCGGTAGTGTAGCTTTACATCAGATAAAGAATTTCTGAAATAAGATGAGTAGTTTTGAAGATAATCTCCTATATCCAAACCTACAAACTTCACCTCTTTCTAATGTTATTAGTGTGGATAGTGTTGAAAACTGCGCCAAAATAATAATGTGAAACATAACATTCTTATGTTTTTTTTTTTAAGATAAAGATGCCGATGATAAACAGTTCTTTCATTACGAATTCTTCAAATCTTTCTAATATTTTACAAGGCTATTATTTTCAAGTTGTTCAGACATTACTTACAACACAAATATTTTTTTGAAGGTGATACGTTTTGTATATGAATATAATTATCTATTTCATTAACAGTAAAGTCTATGATGGACCGAGACTGAAGCGAACTGATTATTTGTTGTATGTTTTTAAAAGGCAGTTATATTTTCTTAATGTGGTACAAAGAATGGCATTAAACATGTTGTGTCAGGTCATTTACACTAACTAATAAAGAATACATGGGTTCACCGTTCATACCTAATATTAAGTAACAATAAGGTGCACCGAGTGTACCTAACCGTAATGTAAGGGACATTCACGTGTGCAAAACTGACCACGAATTCAGCACACATGAAGCTAACCACATAATTGTATTGTTTTGGTCGATAATAAAAAAAATGCTGGATAAGCTGTTTTTTTCAACCGTTGTAATTTTAACCGCTTTTTTTTAAAACGCGATACGCAATTTTACCTTACATCCTGTATATTAAAATAATTTGCTGTTACTATTTATCTTAGATTATAACAATTATTTTGTCAGTAGACTTGTATTGACATAATAAAATGGTAAATATAGCATTTACCCTTGAGGAAACATGTACCTACCTAACTACTTACAAGTATGTCCTAATAACTATTGAGACATGTTTATAACTAGTTTATATGCAAATCAACATTACTGTAATGTCGCTTTTACTTGCGGTCACCTACACGTGGGGGTTTTGACACGTGCAGAATTTATGAATCTATTTAATAAATTCTTCTGTAAACCGCTGATCCTAGGAGCACGAAATTATGCACAAATGTTCTTTATTTGACGAGGCTGAGAACTAAGGACAGATTTCAGAAAAATCATCATCTAACTTGGATACAAATTTTCGTCGACTATTTAATATGAGGATGAGAGTTTGTATGGACGTTCGCCTTTTTTGTCGACGATGAATTCCATGGACCCGATAGAAATTCATTAGGTATCTTCCTAACTTATGCCCCTAATGTGTAGAATGACGTAGTTGTGAACTTGAGACCTTTAACATCCTGAAAGTTACTTGAAATTATATATATATATTATGTCTCAACTCTCTCATTCGATTATACTCAGCTTATTGTTTTTACCAAAACACCATTCAAAAAAGCTAATCAAACCAAATCGATAGTCGTCGAAAGGTTGGAGGTAAAAAATTGGTTCAGTATAAAAAACTCATGGGTATGATATTGACTGGCAATGTCAAGGTTGCGAACCAATCATCTGCGATTAACGATATTTTTTTCTATACAAGCATTATGTATTATTTTTATTATTTTATAGCTTCTCTATAAATCAATGTTTAGAGTTCTGTACCCAAAGCCTTTACCCGAGCCTTTTCCCAAATATGTTGGGGTCGGCTTCCAGTCTAAACGGAAGCACTTCCACAACCCAGTTAGTACTGGGTAATACCATAGTAGTACCTATAATTAAAAATAAGACGGGCGACGCATCGGAAAAGGCAAACTATAGACCTATATCTCTGGCCACGACCCTAGGTAAGGTGCTGGATGGTGTGCTTAACAGACATTTAAGCCAACATGTCTCTTTGCATGACGCTCAGTTCGGATTCCGACCTGGGCTATCCACAGAATCTGCCGTACTGTGTCTTAAGCATACTGTCCAGTACTATACTGACAGAGGAACACCCGTATACGCCTGTTTCCTGGACCTGTCAAAAGCATTTGACATGGTGTCATACAATATTCTGTGGAGAAAGATGAGACTCGATACTAGGCTGCCTGTAGAGATCATCAATTTATTTAGATATTGGTATGACAACCAAAGCAATTTTGTCAGGTGGGCGGGCGAATGCTCGGATGAATATAGGATGGAGTGTGGAGTAAGGCAGGGGGGGTTAACCTCACCTACCCTATTTAATTTATATGTAAATGGACTGATTGAGGAGCTCAGCAGTGCTGGTGTCGGCTGTTCAGTGGATGGTGTTTTTACGAACAATATTAGTTATGCTGATGACATGGTACTGCTGGGCCCCTCTATCAGTTCCGTGAGGTCACTATTGACCATATGTGAACGATATGCAATGGCCCATGGGCTCAAGTACAATGTTCAGAAGAGCGAGCTGCTAGTTTTTAAGGCTGGGTCTAAAACCTACCCTGTTCCTCCGATCACACTAAGTGGAACCGTCCTACAGCAAGTGTCCAAATTTAAGTACTTGGGTCACTGGGTCAATGAGAAACTGAATGATGATATGGACATGGATAGGGAGCGCAGGGCATTGTCGGTAAGGGGTAACATGCTTTCTCGCAGGTTCGCGCGATGCTCACGTGACGTTAAAGTCACACTCTTCAAAAGTTATTGCCAAACGTTATACACGTGCAGCCTGTGGAGCAATTACACTAAGAAAGCCTGCAATGCTCTGCGCGTCCAGTATAACAACGCGTTCAGGGGTTTGTTGGGGCTCCCATGGAGGTGCAGTGCCTCCGGCATGTTCGCCGACCACAGCACGGACGGCTTCCAGGCGGTGCTTCGCAAAAGAACGGCCTCCCTGCGGTCTCGGGTTAAGGGCAGCACCAACACGCTTCTGAGCGTGGTGTCGGACAGAGTGGACAGCCAAATCCTGAGGCACTGGTCGCTCATGCATGTCCAAAATAATAATAATTTTAAATTCTACTAACATAGCTGTAAGTATCTACCTACTAACATAATATGGACTTGTATTATTTCATGTGTGCTAGTCTGAAATAAATATTTTCATTCATTCATTCATTCATTCATTCAATACGATACCCCTTGGTAAGACTCATAGTCAGACTTTCGGGCCTACTTAACGACTTTCAAAGATCTACAATTGACAGCTGAGACCAACGGCTTAACGTGCTTTCCGAGGCACGGAGGTAACTCGGTATACATAATGAGTGGTTACCCATCCACGGACTAACCTAGGCAAACGCGCCTTAACCTAAAGTTCGACCAGACTGGCTGTTATTTTTAAATAAAAACGGGATATAAAGGTAAAACCTTTAATAACCCGTAAACCTTTAATAATAACCGTTTATTATTAAAGATTTACGGGCTATTAAAGGTTTGACGAAGGACTGACGTTATTAACTTATTAGTACTGCTGGTCATCCGGCCGGTGAGATGGACAGGCAATATTATAAAACCTGGATGAGGCTGGCACAGAAACGTGGAGATTGGCGTAAGCAGAGAGGCTTTATACCCAGCAGTGGGGAGAGTCGAGCTATAGATGAAGATGTAAATGATGACCACTATTAACTTCCCATTTAAGATTATCCAATACCTACAGGTACATTTTTAGAAGCTTAATTTTGATAGAACTGTACTGCGCGATATTTAATACGAACTTTGTTTGAATAGACGGAACTTTTGATCGTGCGTCCGACTCATAATTATTTGGCCGGTGATATTGTATCGGATGGATGACGGTTCCCATAGTTTTTCAATCCGAGTTTTTAATCGGTGTGCGGTCGTGTGATTGTGAACGTGATTTCTTGATATATTTTTTGCCATTTTATGTAGCATGACTACTTCTTTGGTCTACTGGTTGCAAGCGCGTCTTGGGTTTGATTCCCAGGTTGAGCAAACTGTTATTGGGATTTTCTATGATTGGCTCGTTCCCTAACTAAATCCCATCATCTAAGTCCCATGACTTAGCTAGGTAACCTGAACCGGAGTGAACCTGAAATGGGGGGTGTATCAAACTACATAATATAAAACACAGTCGCTTCCCGCTGTCTGTCTGTCCCTATGTATGCTTAGATATTTAAAACTACGCAACGGATTTTGATGCGGTTTCTTTAATAGATAGAGTTATTCAAGAAAAAAATAAAATAAAAATAAAAACGTTTATTTCAATTACAAGAGGAAGATTTATATGTATAATACATGCATATTATAGTAGAGAAAACATTAGTATCTATATTGCACCCGTGCGAAGCCGGGGCGGGTCGCTAGTTATAAATAAGCCTTGCCTTGCCTTTAGAAGGTTACAGACATGAATTCGGTAAATTGACCCGAATTATTGTAAAAAACAGGTTTAGTACTCAGGTCAGTGATCCTCGACCCTCTTATGCTTTGTTTATAAAAACTGACCAATTGCATGAAATCAGAACCTTGAATTAATTTGCTGCATGTTTATTCATACATGTTGAATATGCACGCGAACACCATACGTTTATCATCACATTAGACACACGCAGTTCTACGTCATAGATACATTATCATAATCATTGGCCCAGCCTTTTCCCAAATATGTTGGGGTCGGCTTCAAGTCTAACCGGATGCAGCTGAATACCAATATTTTACATGGACCGACTGTCTATCTGTCTTCCACAACCCAGTTAGTATTGGGTAATAGGTACGTCATACATAATCAGCCTATATTGCCGACTGCTGGGATTAAGGGTCTGTGAAGGAAATGGAGCCGTGATCCACTATTAGAGGGATCCCGTGTCTGCGACACTACGTCACTTTACAAAAGCTGAAACATTTTCTACGGAAGTACCTCAGTACTGGTAAGAACGATTAGCTGCTATGAAAAATTGGTCGCAGACACAATAATTTCGCATGACACCTACCACTAATTACACTTGCTTTACCAAAGCCAACATTCTAAATAAACACTCGTGTTATGCATGCCTTAACATAATACTGAAATCATTAGAATTTAACTAAACTGGAGTTTGTGGCTTTGGCCGGAAGTCAAGTAAAGTAAAGTGTAAGCTAAGTTACGTTGTACTAAAGCGTGATTTTTTTTATATTACTTAAGGGATAGTCTGATGATTCACCTTCTCTACTGCCAGACACTTTGTGTGGTGGTAACCCCCCGCCAGACCAGACACCACTCTCACGGGATCTTGGTCCATATGCGATGGGGCCGCGTTTTAGATTATGTTGTTTTTCCTCAAGATGTTTTCCTTACCGTTGTGAGAGCGGCGGTGAAGTCATGAAATGAATCACACAAAGTAAAGTGTTTGCCTGGGTTCGAACCCACGGCCTGCTGCGTATATCAGGGCCACCGCCACCACCACCACTGGGTCACCACAGCTCTATCAGAAACTCGTAAATTAAAAAAAAATACCTTCACACCAACAAATTTAAATTTGTCCAATCATGAAAACATTTACTTTATCTTTTGTTATTTGTCGTATCAACTTATAAGAATTATTGTTTAACGACCATTTTAATTAAGATATCTACATATACTAATACCTAAACCAACTGGTTATTGATTATACGTCTTATTATTTAGGTCAATAGACACATCGCTGGCTGCATTAAATATTATGGACCATTACATAACACACATTTCGTAAAAGACACTGCATTTGTAATTTCATCCTTGCTTCTCCGATGTCCGAGAAAGCACTAGAATATTGTGTTACTTAGTAATAAGTAGATCATAAGTTAGTCTTACATAAATCGTAAGTTACTACTATTGATCGTAATCAATAAATTTGTCTTCCTGCATTTGGCGATGTGGTCGCTAAGCGACAAAGAAAACACAACACAAATAAAATAACATTTAAAATACTAACAATAATTATTGGTGTTAAATTGAACGAATAATTATTTTTAAATTGGACCACTGTTACATAAAGCCAGCTACATGCAGAAATTAATTATCAAGCAAATTGATTACCAACTCAAAATTTCTTTATTTTTAAATGACAACTGTCACACGCACATTGGCATAATCAAATTGTCAATTTGCTTATCAATTAAATTCCCCAACGTTACCTGCAATGCTGCGTATACCTGTAATAGGCATACATGTATACGAGTACCAGCACTTTTATATTATTTTTATTGTCTCCTAATTTCTTTTAGTATGTACTGAATAAATACATAAATAAATAAAGTACCTGACTCAAATCATCAGAAAAACACATCATATAACATGACACATGCACACGTTTCTTCTCAATTATCCTCACATAAACAAGTATTCGTAAAATAACACCTACCTTATGTTACTGTGAGCATTTTTCACAATAATAAAAACTCACTATATGTTAATGTTTTTTTTTAAATACTCGTAAGCACGACTACTTGTCAAAGTGACAGCCAAACTAATACTGAGAGGAAAATGAGTCAACGCGTCATCGCAACCAAGAAAATAAAATTTATGCAAAATAGCTGGGCTCTTTTTTGTTTGAGGTAGATTGTGAATTCTTACTCAGTTTGTAAGTAACGGGTTCCAAATTAGTGCTTGGAGGGAACTTAAAAAGGTTGCTTTCGAGTTGGTGTTGTACCACAAATTAAAAGTCACCATCATCAGCCTAGCCTTTTTCCCAACTATATAGAAAAAAAAAAAAAAATGACATTAAACATTGTACACGTCATATGCAATGGAATTCCCTGACTCCTGCGATAGTTAAAACTGTGTTGCAGGAGCCAGTGTCCTCCCCTAATAAAAAGAAACATTTGTTTTATGACAAAAAAAAAAGCAAACAAAAGAAAACTTCTACTTTGCTTTGAAAAAAATAAAATATAGGGAATATAGGGGTCGGCTTCCAGTCGCAACGGATGTAGCTGATATGCTAATATCAGTATTTTACATGGAAAGTCTAATTTTAAGTTATGAATCAAGAAATAGTATAAGTATACATAGATAATAATTACAATATTAACAAACAGTTAAAATCTGTTAATTTTGGAACCAAAACCTAAGCGCCTCGTTGGTCGAGTGGTCGAGTGGTCTAGTGGTCGTAAGCGCGACTGCTGAGTATGAAGTCTTGGGTTCGATTCCCAGGTCGAGCAAAGTGTTATTGAGTTTTTCCACTAGGGATTTGTCAGTAGCAGTCACGGAGTATGGATTAGTGCCCGGTTGATGGAAATAGGCTCGGCCCCTATTATACTATTAGGTTCAACTCTGCCTAACCCTTCGGGGGTTACTGGTGTGATTTCATTTTAGTTTAACGGATATTTTTTAATTTTATTAATATTGAATGTTTGTATGTATGAACATTGACGAAACAAAAGAATTATGTAAGCATTGCAGTAAGTCGCGTATTTTTGAGTCCCATCCCATGTAATAGGGGGCGAAACCTATTGCCATCAACCGAACACAAATACAAACTCGGTGGCTGCTACTTGGAAATTACTGATTTTAAAACACAATAACACTTTGTCCGACCCGGGAATCGAACCCAGTACCTTATGTTCAGCAGTCTGTACTCGATCGGGGCAGTCACTATCACGAAACTAACAACAAAGCTCAAACTAGTTCTACGGGTAATATGGGAACGATTTGCCTATGTATTTCTCAAATGTCCGATTCCCCACATGCTCCGCATCTGTGCTCCGCATCATACCGTAACATTGAACGTATCGCTGGCCGCGAGTAAGGCCGTGTACTGTGATGTGATCTTCCTGCACAGTACGTGATGAGAATGGCTTTCCTCAAACCGGTATAGATCGAGTTTGTATTATAACTAGTGTAGATACCTTTGTAAACACGTAGTAGTATAGAACTAGTCATTAGTTATAGTGACGGAAAATGAAGAGAGTATGCTCAGATAGTTTGGTCTTGTTAGAGGATCAATGAAAGGCAACTATCAAAAAATATTTACAAGGCAGATGTGAGCGGAACCTCCTGACCTTATTGAGCTTCTGCAGAAAGGTCAGGTGCGTAGTAGGTACTAGCAAACGTCGTATGTAGAGAGTGTCCAGGCGCATGGAAGTGGACGAGGCGAAAGGAGTATGTAAGGATCGTGACAGTTGAAATTCTGCAGTCTCTGCTACTACCATCTTTGGTAAATTAAACTCGTCAGCGAGTTACCCATGGGACACGACACGACGACGTCAGACTCAGTTTTAGGTTTTGGTTTGAGTAGCTTATTTAAATTGCCACTGTAGCAGGTGCTCAAGCTTCAAGTGTACTAAAGAATTTTACCACCCCATTCATAACTTTCCTTACACATGGGAATCAAACATAACTGGCAAAATGTTAGTGTACTTTTTATAGAGCACAGGTGCACCTCTGCCTTACCCTTGGGGGATAACCGGCGTGACGTGATGTTATGTTATCTATCATATTCGCAATCGTAATTCTGATTTTAGTGATATAACCAAAGCTCGGATTCTGTTACTATGACGGCGACATGTAGAAAAACTCATCATTTAAATACGTATACATTGTTTCGGTCTACCGTGTCTAAACTTACAAGTGATGACCGAAAAGTGAAATATTTTTGTGGCGATGGTCTTTAAAGTTATGTTAAAATAGCTAAGACTAACTTTTACCCTTGGCTTCGCTTGCCTGAAGAAAATTATCCGATGGGGACGTTCCAATGCAATAAAAAAGTATCTATCCTATAATATGCTCAACAGTCACCCTTGCGACCACCAGATAAACGGAACGAGGTACTGGAGAAAGAGTTTAAGTAGTTCTTTAATCAAATACATACTCAAATCAGAAATAGGGCGACAGTTTCAAGACGACAAATCTTCTCTATCTGCTAGCGCCCTCTGTACCAAGCGACATAAACTAATACATACGTAGTGTAGTTACTTGCCACTAGATGTCGGGACATGTATCATTTAACTTGTTTTAATTATTTAACATGTATTATTTTGTTTGTTACTTTTAGAAAGGTTTTTGTTTATAGGTAATTCCTCTCTTGCAATAACATAACATCACGGTTATTTTATCGTCGAAGGGTAATTCAGAGGTGTAGGTACAATGGTACCTGTAGTACCTGGCGAAATGTGATTTTTCAAGCCCCATGTGATTTAATTATAGGTATTTATAAAAAAAATAAAAATTATATAACATATCATAACGTCTGTAATCCCGGAAGGGTTAGGCAGAGGTGTACCTAATACCTAATAATTTAAGTCCCTAGTAATAGGGGCGCACCTATTAATCCAGACTCCGTGGTTGCTACTGAGGGGTTCCTGATGGAAAAACCCATTAACACTTTGACCAACCTAGGAATGGACTGAAGACCTCTTGCTCGGCAATTGCGCTTGCGACCACAAGACAAACAACGCAGTCAACGCGCATTGACCACGACCTAGGTTAGAATATAATAAGCTTTTTTATAGCGGTAGTACAATCCCGAGGGATCTTTTCCGACTTATATGCGGGCTACGAGGAAAAGCTAGTAACGTCTATGAACACAAGCTGCTGTTCTTAAAGACATCCCGGGTAACCCGGGACTGCTGTAGTAGTCGCAAGCGCTGCTGCTTATGGTTGCCAGGTCGGGCAAACAGTTATTAGGATTTTCCATCAGGAATTATTAGAGTCTCGATTTGTGCCTATTAACAAAACTGGCGAAATGTGTACCTACTAGGTAGGTACAGCGCTACCTTACTATTGAAGGATTACATAGATGTTAGTTATGTGATATTTTGTTCCGGGTCAGGAAGCTGACGAATAAATCCATACTTGGCCCTTACCCATACGTGTGTTTACAAAAACAAATGACGTAGAAAGATCGACATATAAGTAAGATCTCGGTAGCCCGACGCCCACTAGGAGTAAATGACACACTTTTCCTTCTTCAAAATACTATACATATAAATGCTATACTGCTGTAACTATACCACAGATAATATAATACTACGTACTATGCTTTGTAAATATTGTAATTGGTGTGTAAACGTTTGTTGGCGACCATACTGTCCATTGGCCTAATAGAAAAAAAATAATTTGGAGCTTCAAAATCTCCGTAACAAGGTTTCCACGCACACCTGAACCATAATCCAGCAGAAATAAGTAACGGAATGACGGGAAAAACACGTGCCTTTAGGCTTCTTTATTTTACACCCTTTGTTCGTTCGTTTCGCATTATTACGAAAACATGCGGAAAAGGGCCCTAGGCACTCTGTTAGGTGTCACTTAGTGTTGGTGAAAATGGGCGTTAGTCATTGGGTTAAAGGGTGTAGACGAAGCACGAAGTTTTTTCGATACCTCTCGGTGAGACTGGTTATCAGATTTCAGACGTTATAAATGCCAAAAAATGTTATAAATGCCTTAAAATATTACCTAAAACTAGTAAACACAGAGTTGTTGCTAGTGAGCCCCACGCTAGCCTGTATCTTGGGCTCGAAATCTACAAGCGACATCGGCGCCAACGTTTTTCTAAGACGACCCTCAATCGTAGAATATCAATTGAGTTTTTTTTACAAAAGTTAGTTTAGACATAATCAAAAGTTTATTGTGTTTAGTCATGACCTGCGCAGACGTCGAGAGCTGTTATGACATGCAAATGATAACGAGATTTAAAACTTAATCGTAACTGTCTAGTAATATAGGTATGCTTACCGCAGCATGGTTCTTTGAAGAATGACATTGTCAAGAGAGTGGAAAGTGGTGTTGCTAAACATTTGTTTGTGGAAATTGTACTGAAAGAACAAAATGGCGACATTACAGCCCGTTCACACATGGTCTCCGTTTTACTGGTCCGTTTTATCGGATACGATTTTTTTTCATCGATGGCGTATGGAGTTGTATGAGCGACTTCACATATAACACAGTATTCAGTATACAGTAAAAAATATCGGTCCGTAAAATATAGTACCAATACAACACGACAACGTCCATCCTGGTAGAGTAGCGGTGGTATACTGCGAATTTGCTTGTGAACATCGTATCCAGTGACGACGGATACGTTGAACGTTATACGATGCCTATGTGTGAAAAAGCATATTTTTTTGTCGTATCCGTTAAAACGGGTACCGTATATACGGAGACTATGTGTGAACGGGCTGTTATTTGTTACTATGGCCTGGTGGCCATATATTTCTATCTAATCAAATCCAGCGGTTTACAGTGTTGTATTTTCCTTTAGTGTGGTCACTAAAGGAAAATACAACACTGTAAACCGCTGGATTTGATTAGATAGAAATAACGCTGAAATCAAGATACAAAACATGATTAATTATTTAGAAGTTGTAAATAATAAGCTAGGTTTTTTGATGAGTTAAAGACTTATCGCTAAATACAAGAACTTTATTCTAGACATGCCAATATTGTTAGCGATAGCTGTAATTAGTTATGGTAGATCGGAGTCATAAGTGTTTTCAGTCGGCAAGAAGAAACTTAGTAAGCCGTCCTTATGGTAGCAATTTTACATGTTCTGTGCCAGGCCATTCCTCAAGCCCTGGATCGATCGCGCGGTGAAAACGCAACGTAAATACGTCGAGTTTTGAATCGAAAATACAATTATCCGATAGCATTTTAGTTAAATTGTTTGCATAAAGTACAATCAGTATCATCATCATCATAAATAGGAATACATTTTTAAAATTATGAAAATATTCCATGTGAAACGAGTATATTTAATTTTAAAATCGACGTATTTACGTTACTTTTACGTGATGCCAATAAAGTTTCTGGAATAATTTGATGCACAACAATGCAATGTAATCTTATTTTTTTTAAGCATATACATTGCACATGCATCCAGTGAGTTTGATCAGACATTAAATCAATTATTTATTTACTCAATCGGCCGTTTTTGTAACGTTTCGATTCAACTTGGATAAACAAACATAAATCTTTTCAGACTTTTACATCGGTACTTGGTATTTCCCTAAAACTTCATCGAACCGTCCGGGGAGATGTAAACAAAAATTTTGCAAAATCTTGGCAGTTTGTTGATGTATGTATATTCACTTACCATACCTACGTATTTACATAAACAAAGCAGCTCCGGACGAAATTCTTGGATGATGCATACTTTTTCAGGGAATCGAACCCGTGGCTGGGACTAAACATGACGCGAGTGGGTACTTTGGCCGCTGAAAGACTTGAACCGTCGTCGTCGTAAAAATAATTACTTTATTGCTTACGGAGGGACTTTACGTGCATGAAGGAAACAGAATCTTCCTGTCTAAGCTTCGTGCGTACGTTAAGTGTTTGCAGTTTGGATGCCAAGCGTTAAAGTCTAGGTTTGCTTCCCAGGACGGGCAAATTCGAACAAAAGTCGGGTGTTAAATTGCAATTTGCCAGTAGCGCTTTCTCAATAAGCAACTTCTTACTGAGACACAAACTTACTTACGTTTGGTTCTTTTAAAAAACATTTTAGTAAATGAATGAATAACTTTATGTTTCTTTTCATGCTAAGTTGAGATGAAAACCTCACCATAATCATGACAGCTGGGTCAATTATTGTTTACCTTTACGCGATACACATCGTGTTCACATAATACCGATCTACGTCAACCCACCACACCGCAGACCACTTCAGCCACACTTATCTGTCACTACCAGAGTGGTGCGTCCACGCGCCTGTCAACCCGTCAATAGAGTTGCCCAACGATTCTCGTTAGCCGATTATTATCGATACCGGCTGGTCCGGTTGTGATGAAACTGTCGATACTAACTCAAGGTCAATGTGAAGCTTTTGTTCCAATTATTTGAAGTCGTGTTTGGGTTGTGAAATGGTTTGTGGGTAGATCCTGGTCCGGTGATCAGTTTTATTTGACGACTGGACATATTTTACGTTTCACATTTTTTCGTAAAAATTCATTGGTATGTTCCTCCTTCGTCGTGTTGTGTTCTTCGTAATTGGGTTGTAGAGGTCAGAGGTACACTCGCTGTCTGTGAAAAACTGATATTCAGCTCTATGCGGTTAAACTTACAAACAGACCCAACATCGTAGAAAAAAGGATAGGCAGATGATGTAGCCATTATTGCACACAGGTACCCTATATCTTGGGTTAATTGAAGGTTACGTACTAAAACCCTATGTTCCTCCCGCTGTATTTGTTGTACCCTACTACCCGAACTGTTGGTGGTTCACTCCAAAAGGTTCAGGTTGTTTGCTCATTTGATGCTGGTCATTCAACATACCGCGTGTTGCTGATCCTTTTACGCATTGGTCTCAAATGGCGTTAGTAGTGTTGATATCTGAGGATTGCAACAGCATTCAAAATGTAATTACGTGCAAAAAGTTAATTGTCACACTAGGTATCTATTGTGTGTTTAGTTCGCGTCTTTTTCTAAAAGAAAGGCAGACACGATACTTTCAGTATCGGCGATCACCAATTTTTGGAGCTCACTACTGACATATTAAACGATCGCGTAGCAAGTCGCAAATAAGGATACAGTCGCTAAAGGTGCTCTTCCGATAACGATCACAACCACCAGGACCAACCGCACTAGCAACCATGGTGGCAACGTCGTCCGATCGCAGTGACAGACCACAGCAACACGCATCTTCAGTAATAGAGATCGCCTTATGGCACATGAGCACATTATGTTAAACCAATGGCTATAGTATTAGTTTACCAGCATTCATATCCTCGGTCCACGGAATTGAGAAATTTATCAGGAAAATCCTGGCTTCCACACTGATTGATTTTGATTTGCACTAATGTGCAGTGCTTCTCCGAGACTATTGATCCCGATCCCGACAATCCATCTTCCCAGAGACGGTGGGATGAGTCGCTCTGCAGAGCAGTTCTGGATTATTTACTGAACACGACTACTACTACGGTCACTGTCGGCGTTCCAGCTGTATTAGAACCCAATGGCTTGGCATGCGACGATGGCAAAAGACCGAATGGCGTGTCTTTGTTTCCATAGAAGACGGGTGGGACGCAACATGTGTCGATACTCTTGCACCATCCCATCTTGTGTTGTGCTCCTCGAGCGGCGTAAATATAGTGCCCTTGCGAAATGGAAACTTGAAATGAAGAGTGCAATTACCTATACACGCCAGAAGCAGGCAGCCAGGCAGCCAGGGGCAGAAGAGAAGTTTTGACATATCCTGTGTTGGGACTCCACATTCGCATTGTGTCCGAGGTGGGTGCATTAAACCCCATCTGGCCAGATTGGATCTGCAGCAGACAATGTCATTTCGATGATAGCATAGAAATCTGTAAAATGTCTCTTAAATACTTTTATTAAAAATAATTCGGAGTCGAATCATTAAGCATTTATTATGAATTATTGCACTCAGTCTGTTGATAATGGACTAAACCCACGTCTCAAAAAAAAAAAAAAAACCCATAAAATAACCTTATATCCACGTAGTTAACATAAAATATCAATATAAATGGAAACACTAACACATTCATTATAAATAACATAATACCTACCAATAACTCCGCGTTTAGTACGTTGCGTTTGGTTTTTTTTAAGTGAGACCGCTTTCCTTTTCATATACGTTTTGATGTTATTACACCATAGGCATAACGCAACATATAGGTACTATTATTTAACTATGACCATTTTAAACAAGGATTCACCATATTAGCCGGTCGCGTCAGCTACCCTTATTAGCAATGCATAGTGGGACACTTTCGTTGTTCAGATGACAAAGTGAAATTTTTCACTTCTGCTCGCATTTGCTCTTAGAAGCTTTGCGAAGTTGCACAGTTTGTGAGTGTTGTAAGGATTTTAGAAAGTAAGTATTAAAATTTTGGATTTTATATTTTATTATTTGTTTAGGGTTTAATGTTTTTTTTTTGTCGATGCTGTTAAAGTAATTAATTCACTGCTCTGAAATAATTACAGTGTAAATTTATTGACGAGCTTGCCGATAACTGTGCGGTTGTGATGTGAAAATACTGTCTCGGTTTCCTTTTATGTTTTACTGCAGCAAACAAATTATACTAATACCTAGATAATTAGCGTATAATAAAGAGCTCATGTACAGTCGGTACTTCAACATACTACGTGGATAAAATGGGGTTCGGCTTCAGACTTGACCTAACATAACATATAGTTGTTAGTCTATCTATATAGCCTATATAGATAGACTAACATTCGTTTTCTTTACTGACACTTCGGAATCTTTAATTTAAACAACAGAGAATCTATACATTTTCTATTGTCTGAATTGAAGGTTAGTATTATTTATAATACCCATAGCGCCTCACACTGTTACCGCAAATTCCTGAAAAATATAACTCAATTTCATGTTAGGTCACAGTGTTTCGTGTGGAACAAATGAAAACGATTAATTTACGGGTTTGGGATCCGTTCAATTAATTTTACTTCAGATCCTTGTTAAAAATAGTTTGATTTTGGGCTTTTTTGTCTAGGATACAGACATGTAGAGATTTAAAGGTTCGTTCGCAAATATTTGGTATGTAAAATAACCGGGCTTTTGCGGATGGCGGTTAAATGTTTCTATTATTTATTTAAATTGGCAACCATGTTTTTAAAAAAATTACAATTTATTTTTAAAAGATTTTAAAATCTGAAATAAAACAAAAGTTGAAAGCAGGTGGGGGCGCGGGGCCCATTCCATTATTATAATTTTATACTGAACGGGGCCTGCTTCCAACATGCGTTTTAATTAAAATATGCTGTTTTTTTGCTCTCAGTTTTTTCAGTCGGGTTTTCTAGTTTTTCAATTACATTTTTTTCTTCAGTCCCGGTTCTGCGCCACTTCTTGTCAATATTTTTCATTAATTGTTTTTTTTTTATTTCCTTCATGGTTTGCCTTTTTTGATTACGTGCCAAATCATTAGCCTACAGCAGTCCACTGCTGGACGTACGCCTCTTCAATCGCACGCCACTCAACTCGATTGTCGAGTACTCTTATCAGGTTGCCACCAGCCTGCGGAGATCGTCGCACCACTGAGCCTGGGGGCGCGTCCCATCTTACTCTTGCTGATTCGCGTTCTCCACTCAAGAACATACGTCTGCCCCAACGGCCATCGGTTCTACGGCTAATATGGCTGGCCAGCACCACTTCAGCTTACGTATTCTGTGAGCTATGTCGACCACCTTGTTTCTCTGTCGGAACACCTCGTTCCGGATTCGGGTCAAAAGCATCCCGCATATTCGTCCAGGTTTCCTTTTCCTGAGCCACCTCGAACCAGTCCTTGCGTTAAGTGTCTAAGTAGATCATTTTGCAGTGTTAAGGATAACGGACTTGTACCTTAGACGATTTTCTTAGCAGAAATTCCAAGCAATATAAAAGATATTAAACTTTTTTTTACCGATTTTGACAAAACGTAATCAGCGAAAGTGATTTTGAATTTAAACTAAGTATAAAACAACGTAACATTGCTAGCCAGGTTCTAAACGAGTTTTTCTTGACGAAGTCCTTGCAAATGACGCCTGAACATCATCCGATAGCAAATGGTCTGCAAGATGCTGATTTCCATAATATTTTTTCCGGCATTTTTGCGAAGTGAATGGTAACATTAAACTTATTGATAATGTTAAGCCATGTATTTTTCAAATAGAAGATGAGCTGCGTAACAATTTAATTATACAATTGAATTTTTGGTTATGTATAAAGTCTGCCCGGATAAATAGTGGCGCGTTTCGTAATCTTATGTCAGGCGCGGGTCCGCGAACACCAACGTTGTTGTCATCTTATTTCGGTTCATCCAAGTAAAAGGTTAAATATTTCTATTAGGTACGTTGAAATTTATTCTTGAGAAAATTCGTAGTTACATATTAATAACCGCTCGGATCTATCTTCAGGTAAAAGCCGCGCTTACCTAGGTTGGTCCGTCGATGAGTGACCGCATGTTAGGCCGTTGGTCCCGGGTGTCATTTGTAGATCTTTGACAGATGTTACAGGTGTACAGGATACAGTGGTCAGAAAGGCAGTCGCTCCATATAAAATACTTGTATTTAGCTGCATCCGGTTAGACTGTAAGCCGACCCAGCGTGGTTGGGAAAAGGTTAGACAGATGATGAAACCGTTTGAGCGTTACTATTAGAGCGGATAGACTTTACTGTTTATAGTACTTAGGTATTATTTTTCTCTGAGGAATATCTGATATAGAGGTGTATTCCTACTTTCTATCTTACACTTTACTCTATGAATCGATCCTTTATACTTTGATGTTACTAAAGGTAACTTTTTGTACCAACAAGTTGAACCTATACCACATGTGACATTAAATAACATAAATGTGCTATGGGAAATGAATTAACATTAGTAAAATTATAAATTTCAGATAAGAAAACATGAAAACATGTATACTGTGTGCTGTCATCATTGTTTTTCTAACAAACGACGCACGCGCAGACGAGAAGACCAATCAAAACAATTTGATCACAACCCACGACCCCGGGATGGCCACATCGTAAGTATCATTTTGTTTACTTGTATCAATTTATTTGCGTTCAATAATGACTATGATTGCCTCGTTGATCCTGTGGAAGCAAACGTACCTTTTGAGCATGTGGGTTTGATTCCCAGGTCGGGCATAGTGGTAATGGGAATTTCTTAGTAGCAGCCACAGAGTCTAGATTTGTGCCCAGTTTATTGCAATCAGCTCGCCCCTACAACATGACACTTAAATATAATGTGCGAAATGTGTGTGTACTATTACTTACACCACTGCCTAGCCCTTCGGGAATGCAGGCATTATGTTACGTTACGATAATAACCTTGTTTTCGACGATCAGATATTATTAAAATGAATCGAATTTACGATATGACAAAACTATCTGTATTACATTATATCACGATTTTAATGATGAATATGTAGATACTCATTTTCAAGATAAATTCAGCTAGGATTTCTAGCGTAAAGTTGTATTTAATCAACAGATTTTCTTTCTAAGATTAGATCACTATTTACGTAAATGTTTTATTATGTATTTGTTAACTTAAATATTATTATTTTCTAAATATTTTCAGAGAATCTCCAAATTTTCGCCGTCTTCCAGATGACCAATCCGATAACCAAGGTCACATCAGGTTTGAACATCAAACTCCTGAACGTCCAGTCAAATTCGAAGATGATACAAAGGAACATGGATATGATGATATTGACAAAGCAGACCCAGGTTCACTCCTTGCAGTCATATCATTTGATCATGACGAAAGTTTCCACAAAAATGATCGTATTTCAAATACAGGGACATACGATAGTGAATCCAACAATTCAGAAAATAAGATAAAATTCGAAGGCAACGATGATGAGCAAGAAAATTCTGATGATCAAGACAATAATGATGAAGAGAATGATACTCAAAATGGTGGAAGTCAAGTAGTATTTGAAGACGATGGTAAAACTGACGAAAATGGTTCTGATTATTCAGATGAATCTGAAATTGAAGCAGAAGCTAGTGACAAACCGATCAAATTCGAAAATCAGCATAGTGAAGCTAATTCTAACAATCGAGATTCAGATAGGAATACAGTTACTGAGCGGGTTGCTTTTAAAGATGATAGTATTCAGAGTCAACAACCTGACCAAAAGAAGAAAAGAAAACCAAAAAGAAAGCCTTTTGAAGCAAAACAAACAAATCCTGCACAAACGGCTCCGAACTCTCCCTATCCTGGTTTAGGTTACCCTGGTTATTCAGGAGTAAGCTACCCGGGTCCCGGTTACCCCGGTCCCGGTTACCCCGGTCCAGGAGACCCGACTGCAGGGTATCCAGGCTACCCAACGCCCGGTTTCCCAACCCCCGGATATTCTTATCCTAATTACCCCAGCCCATACCCAGGTATGGCATTCCCAACTTCTGCCTATCCAGGATACTCACCTTACCCAAATATGTACCCGCCTATGGGTCAAGGATATGGAGGATATCCAGCTCCAGGATATCAAATGCCTGGAGACCAAAGACCTCCGGCAAATCCAACTGCGTATCCAAGTCCTGGTCAGGGTGACCTAAGTGGACATACTGATACGAGGTATCCTAATCAAGACTATGGTGGGTCCCCATCTCCTGTTGCCCCACCTCCTACTGCTCCACAAAATGGCCAGCCAGGACACCCATATCCAGGGCCAGAATACCCATACTACCAGGGTTATCCAGTGCCTGGGTACCCTCCGCCTTATCCAAGCGATCCGAATGCACAACACCCTCCTCCAAATCAGGCGCAGTACAGACCTCCAGTATACCCAGGAGCTCATCAACCAGGTCATCAAAGTGGACCCCAAAGTAAGTACAACCTAACTATTTTTATTGTATGGTGAAGATGTTTCATTGCTTATGTGTCATGCATGACGGTTCCAATAGTTTACGTCGTTTCACTGAATGATGATGATGTTGGGATGAGTGTAAAATTTAATGTGTGTTTACGAGTGAATGCATAATAGGGTTGATAATATTAGTCCCCGTAAACATGAAAACTCAAGGACTTCCAACAGGATTGGCCTAAACTTCTCGGTAGCTTATGACAATCCAATTCATTTATTACTTCTCCGTCATCGTTATCGCCGTTACAATATCATTATGTATAGTTTCTCTGGTCTATCTCAATTTAAAATAATACTCACTAATCTAGCTCCATAAATTCCGATAGAATCGCACCAAAGCCTTTCGCACAATAACAATGCGTCCATTTGCTCACGCCTGGTGGGGTCGCGGTCAACTGGCGAACTCGATGAAACAATGCCCAGGTGAGAGGTGCAAACGGTCACCGGGTGACTAAGTCACTCAGCGAGTTTGGAGCTAAGATGTCGCTGATCGATAGTGTTATAAAAATCAGTCGTAGTAATAGAACTTGGGGTCTAGATAAAATGACGTTATATCAGTGGTAATAATGATCGGTCCTAAACAATATATTGTAAAACATTTTATAAAAATAACAGTGGAGTTTTCGTGATCCATTCTATTTCTTTGTAAAGACTGACGTTCAAAAGTTCCTTTTATTGGCCTTATTGAATTAATGGTTTGACTATGAAAAAGTCATAAATGTATTGAATTGACATAAGCTACGGAAAACTTTATGTCAATTCTGAAAAGCTGTGAAAGCATTTGCTCTTGTCTAAGCCCTCTAATAAGATTTCTTGATCGTTAATTAAAAATCGACAGTTGTTTTAGTCGTATACACAAAGTTCAAGGCTGATGGTCATCTACCAGCTATTATGTTCTTAGATGATTTAATGGTTAACAGACAAATTCAATATTCCTAATATTTTAAAATTAACATTTTGAAACTTCGGAAACCTAATGGTGAATTATTTTTGACTTTAAGATTAGAATTGCTAATCGATCCATTTAGAAAAATCTGTGACACACACAATCTCTAGCAGAACTTTTGTAAAGTCATCCCTAGCCTTTCCCCAACTATGTTGATCGGCCTCCAGCCTAACCAGATGCAGCTGAATACGAGTATTTTACATGGCGTGACTGTCTATCTGACCAACACAATCCAGTTATTAGGTACCCCTTAATAACACTGATTGCCAGACTTTCAGGCTACTGAGTACCAGAACTTTTCTACAGTATACGGCTGTTAATGGCACACCGAGTTTTTGTAGAGAGGGTTCATAGATCAACTGTTTAATGCGACGTCCATCGACGACTGTGATACCTCTACAATAGACTCTTTCTAAAACTCTAAGTAACATTTAACCGTCCGATGTAACATCTTGTTTATTCTTGTAATTGTTCTAAAGATGTATTTATTTCCCCTACCATTTCAGGACCATCCCGCCGTCCGAAGTCCTTAACCCAGCGAGCAGTATCAGCAGTAGCCGAAGCCTTGACTTCAATAGCGTTGTATGATGATCAGCAGTGTGTGCCAAGGATACTGTGTGAGGTAGCTGGAGGCAGTACAGCATCATCACCGACGCTGCTGAAGGCTTCTGCTAGTCTGCAGCCTTTACTTTCGTAAGCCTTCACGGAATTTCTTAGATATTATTTATTGTGTTTGGAAATCTCCTTCTTCGGAGTACTTATCTTGGCAACAGTTGAAATTGAGATATATTTCCGTATGTAATATTGTGGTACAAATTCGTCAATGAAAACAAATAGGAATCCTTTGTTTGGTTTGACTATGTGGTTGATATAATGTGTAGGTGTTGGACGCACAGTAAAATTATTGCTAAGAGTCTTGAGTTGCCTGTTTTATTACAAAATATTTATCTTGCACACAAGACGAACGAAATTCTAATAATAAGTTGCGCTCATAGTAAGTTTCTTAATTTTCCGTTTCTAGGCTTCTACAAGCATACAATGGAATAAGTACGTCTCCTCTCTTCCTTTTTGGTCACGCCACTGTCACGGGAATTACAGCAAAAGGAAACCCTTCGGCCTGCTACCGTGCCTACCCACAATGTCCCAGTGACCCCGAAAAGCTGATAAACTACCTCAACAATCACAACGGAGGCTTCTTCCGCTTCTTCGGGCAACCAGACACACCCCAGCAATCACATAACTTGGAGCAATTTTATAATTACTTGTCTGGCCAGAATGGTACACAACAGCAACCACAGCAAAACTATGGGTTTCCAAGACCGAATGGTTATGGTTTTCCAGCACAAAACCCCTATGCTCATCTTAACAATTATGGTCATAATTACTACAGTGAACGGATTGGATATAGAAACGCAAAAAATATCGACAGTGAGGTGGAAGCGAGGATACAAAATAAACCAGGAGTCAATGTTTTAGAAGCTGAAAGTGATTTAAATTCAGATGAAAGTCAAAATACAGCTTCGAAATGGTCGTTCCCAGATGAATTAAATAAAAAGGGTAACGGAAGAGATAAAGTTAAAATAAAGCAGCCAAAGAGACCACGGCAACCAGAGAGACAACAGCAACCAGATAGAGGAAGTAAAACTTTAAAATTCCCTGATGACAGATCAGATTACAGACGAGAAATTCAAAGGGTCAGAGATAATCCACGAAAAGAAAAACATATATTCTTTCCTGGAGAAAGTAATTTTCAAAAGTACACTAACTATAACTATCAAACCACAACTCCTGTGAATCCTGAAGAGTATTATTTTGACCATAAACACAATTTCTATGTTAAAAGGCCAAAAGCTTTGAAAACGGATGATGTGGTGTACGTTGTTAGAGGGAACGGTGATCCCAATCATCCTGAAGTTGTAAAAGTCAGGCCGGGACAGAGCATTTGAATGAAAACCAAAAAATAATATTTTACAAAAAATACAAAACATGCACAGGAAAAACATGGTGCATCTGAAAATCGGAGATTTAACTAAAATATTACTTTGCGTCTAATGCAAGACGTCATCTAATCAATAAGCTTACGTTTGTTTTAGTAATTCCTGCTAACTTTTTAAATTCTCGTTAGTAGGTATTTGCAACTGTTCTATTCGGAATTGATCTGTCATTATTATCTTTCGTTTTCAACGTTTCGATCTGTTTTTTGGTATGGTTCGAACAATTTGTCATTTTAATTATCTTGTAAAATCTATTTATTGCCTACCTAGATCAACAATGAGTTAACAATTATTAAGTAATTTTTTGTGAAATGTCAATACACTGTAAGAATATCATCAGGTAACTAATTTCAAATTTTATGTTAAGTGAAATAAGTTAATTAAATTATAATAATTTATTGAAACATATAATGCGTTTATGTCTACTTCCTTTTGACCCTCATCGATAGATTTCCTGAAACCTAAGAGAAGAGAAGTCCACGACCTGAAGAAGAGAATAGAACACCTGAATAAAACTCACCTTAGCGTACTGCCTTATGCTGAGTTAAACATTTAACCAGATTTCAGAATGAATCCGCTTTGGCTTACATATTTGTAGGTAATCGAATATTTAAAACAATGTGCTAAAGTGTTGGCTACTACATCTTTCTTCTGGATCTGCATACTGATTTATGCAGATAATAAATTGTCATATACAGACCCCATTTAAAATTCGCCTCCTTCATCCTTAAACAAAGGACTGCCACTGATATGATGAACTTGACTAATTAAACCCGAACTTATCAAACGAGGATCTTCGCCATCTCCAACAATACATACCCTTCTGCCCGTCCTAGATTAACAATTACATGACAATAAAAGTCCATACACAGCAATTAATGTAATGTCGGCCTTAACTTTATTTTTACACTGTCCGATCGTTCACCTTATGGCATGTCTTGCTACCATTTATATGATACGATACGATTATTTTATGATTTGATTGTTTTTCTTAAATGGCGTTGCGTGATAAATAACTATTATTTTTCTATTGTTATAGTTTTTTGGATTTATATTACCGCCTATTGAGTTGGTTTCATTGCGTCGACAATTGAGTGTCTCTTTTAGATGGCTGTCAATATAATCAATTTAATTTAATGTCAGGGCCTTTTCCAATAGAGTATGGGAAGACCAAAGAAACGATAGATGTACTGTGTGAAAAATGATATGGCTAGATAGGGGTGGCAACTGAGGTGAAGACTTAAAGCTAATGGAACAAGATATGCTGCGTGGACACCAAATAAATTGGCATAATGGCAGGAAAATGATGATGATTAGTGTATCGGTGTACTCATTTTGTAGAACCGACCTGTGACGTAGGGTTTGAGACTGTGTAGTGTGCTATCGGTGTAGATTATTTCTTGATTCAATTCTGAGTTCGTACAAAAGTGTTGTTGTTTAAACATTTTGACCATTCCATTAAAAGGATCAAGTTATGATGTCTTGGAGGGCACCGTGTTCATATTGTATGTCGGACGGGTCTATAACTCCCCATCTTGCTAATAAAGCTAGTTTGTACTGCTGGACTTGAGAGCAAAGACTTCCCTCAATTCCTTCCATCGGTCTATGTTCTGCGTCACATCTTGTTCGTGGTTTGCCGCAACTCCAGTCTCTCGGTTTCAGGCACACAATCATGTCTAGCTCAGTTCCATTTAAGTTTGGTAACTTTTTGAGCCACGTCAACGAACTAACAAATAATAAGTAGTAGCAAAGCTAAACTCATCAGCATGCAGTTAGTCAGTGAACACGCTTGCTGAACACGCGGAAGACTTTAATGAATGCGCAATTAGCGGATACAGGCAAGGTCGTCATTAAACTAGTCTAATGCCTATATTATTGCGTATTTAGGTCGGATGGCGGATTCTTAATTGTTGTGTAAAGGTGTGCGTGTACTTAGCAGTAAATAGAGCCTGCAGGTGGAGGTTTGTTAAGGTATAAGCGATGGGAAGATATATGAATTGAATGCAAGATTGAAAATTGTAATATGTTTAATGCAAATAAGTCTGGTGAAATAACTACGGCATTTAGATCATTTGCGACCAAAGGATTATTTGAAATTTATATATCAACGCTGGCAGTTTAGCCACCTGCATTGATGCTAAAACCTAAGCGTTTTCTTTGTAGAATTATAAGTTGTTGAGGGATTTTGAAATAAATTATGCGATTCATCCACAACATTAAAATACTAGGTTTAAATCATTCTAAAACTAATCCCCATTTTGGATCTAGACATTTTTCAGTTCTTCATGACTTCATTGCCGTCCGTGTAGAGGGTCTAGACAAGTGGCACTAGCTTTAAAAGCTTTTAGTATTTCTACGAAGACTTTCAACAAGACTTACATCAGCTTTTGGTTAGATGACATCAATTTAAAAAAAAAAGAGATTTTTCTTTCATTGATTCCGCGGATAGAGGGTCACTTTGTCTAGCAAAGCCCCCAAAACGAGTCATAGTTGTAAATTATTTAAGATACTATTGCTTATAGGTATAAAATTCACATTCATTCATGATCTTTGAAGGTCTTTACAGCAGGTCTGTTATGATGTTGATCTATCACTTAACCACATTCATTTCCGTGCTAGTAGTCCAACCAATAACAAGAATGAATGGGTCGCCAACCATAAATAAACAACTTGTCAATATTAGAATTACTAATTATGTGCAATTCAAATCCTGTTGAGTGCTGAGTGCTAGTCTAGGTATTATGAATGGATCTAGCGTCTGTGCCGTGGGGAACGGTAATTGGCGTGTTGGTAATTAGGTATCAGACACGTGAGAGACTTTGATTGGCATGTCTTCTTTTGTATAAAATACTAGCGACTCGTCCTTGCTTCACGAGGTTGCAATCCACTTATGTGGCGATACATCAAACCATCTAGAAATATCAATACCCATGGTGACGAACCCAATTTCATTAACACAGAAAATCTTTCATAATACATTCTCTAAATGATAAAAAAAAAACATGGTTTTGAAGAAATATGAAAAATAGACAGACAAAATAAAGGACTTTTTTTTAGTACAGAGATAAAGAAACTATCTAGTACCGCACCAGATCAAGATAAAGATGGGGCGGAACGACTTTGTCTTTATTCGAAAATGTACTTGCCATCATTTACGAGAACTGGAGTGCGTAGAAATGTGTAAAGGAGGCCTTTGGCCTGCTGTAGATTGAAAGAAGGCTTTGACGATGATGATACTTTTATTTAAAGAGCTAAACTAAGGTTAATTATAAGAAGGAATTTCTTTCTCTGAGTTGGATTTGGTCCCAGCTAGGTTCTCTTTTAAAAATAATTAATGACCACCAACGGGTGAATTCAGATTGCGTATATTATTATGACGATGTGCATTGTGTAAACTTAGCAATAGGTGGGTAACGAAAGTTTTAGGTCCGTTAGTGATAGTTTCTTAAGAATCTGTTTACTTTAAAAAATAACTTTAAAATAAATCACGTCGACGTGTCGTCCACGGCTTGAATGAGATATTCGAAAAGTCGTTCAATATAAACAGCCCCGCCCCTGTTATGTTCATGACATTATGCCGTTTTTGGGAAAAGCAAGAATTTTCTCGACTCCGGCAAAATGAACGCCTTGAACTTAATATTTTTTGTCCACGCCTGATATTTTTTTTATAGTCTTCCGTGTTTAAATTGTTAAGAATAAGGATATTTTCTTCTTTGTCCTAGCGTTTCTTGGTCTTTAGGTACAGTTCTCATGACCATTGATTCAATATTCCAGATTCTCGAGTATTTACGTGCTGAGAACGTTTATTCTTAAGGCTTAAATTATTTGGGACTTTATCTGCTTTTCGAGGATTATATTTTTTTTTTCCAATTTTCTGATTCTCCTAGAATAAGCAACACTTGCCGAAGTCGGTCCCCGGTGACAGTTGACAGACGTGTGTGGCGGGTACTGTGTTACCCAGTAACTGAAACGTGGTAGTCAGATAGGCAGTCCCTCCATGCAAAATACTTGTATTTAGCTGCATCCGGTTAGACTGGAAGCCGACCCCAATCGTCATTCTCCTGCTCTTATCTCAATTCGTTTGGGGTCGGCGTAGCATGTTTTCTACTTCTCTATTAAATTATACTCGCCATCTCATCAGACACCTCCTTTCTTGCCATATCATCCTTCACACAGTCCATCCATCGTTTCCTAGAAGTCAACCCCAATATAGTTGGGAAAAGGATAGGCAGATGATGATTTAAAATTTTAATTCGTATTAGGTAAAGCTTTCCCAAGTTACGTTAGATCAAGTAGAGTACACTTATACGTGATGCTGTTGTTGTCAAAAGATTGCATCATGAATATTCACGTACCAACAATATGTGCACTATGTGCAGCTACACCTACAGAGACACTTGAACATACACTTGAGTAGGGATGACTTATTGACTACGAATCGATCAATATAGATGGAAAGTTTTATTCTTAGCAATGAACTGCACTGAAGTATTCTCTTATATAAATCATGGTAGCTATTAATAGCAGATAAGTTCATTATCCAATAACCCTTAAAATCTAAATATAATTTACATAATTATTACATTAGTTTGAGAGGTTTATCCATCAGCTGTTTTTGATAGGCAGGTCAGCAATTTTTAGCTTAAAGATGTATGAGGAACAGATTGGCAAGTTCGTCATCATCAGTTGAGAAGTGAGGATTTTCCGACCAGACAGGTATCGTGTCTGGTGGACATCTGCCCGATGGTTGATGTCGAGTTTCGGTAATGTTAATAGTACCTATAATAACATTCTGCTTGCGCGACGAAGGAGTCCGAGTCTTCTTAACGTGTCAATGGCAATTTAAATTGATTCAGCTCAAAATTCGGTGAAGGGTTTGGCACTTTCATTAGCGTCCATCATTTCCTGTAATGTACAAATAACGGGCAGGACACGTTATCAAGTGACCCAACGTAGTTTTTATGCGGCGTTGTAGATGCCATCACAAGCTCTTTGCAAAATAAATGAGATTATGAGAAGTATCCGGATTAATAACTGTTCGATTACCATTAGTAATAAATAATATTCAATGAAGTCATCATATTAAATATTATAAATAACCTGAATTTGTCAAAGAGAGCTGCTTAATCATTAGTTGCATAACTAAAGTAATAGAAACATAAATGTCAAATAATTTCTAATCAATGATGATGAGTTCGTCATTGGGAAGTCAAATATCAAAGCAATTAAAGTGGTTCCTTTCGTTACTCTAATTATGTTTTGATTTATTTGATGTCAAATTGGAAGTTTTAATATTTAGAGTTCATAATTTGTGACGATCTTGTTTGCGGGGTGAACATGGCCAGAGATCGCATGATAAAGAGGTAGAAAGAAAAAGGGGATGCCTCTGCCTAGCAATGAGACGCTCAATAAAACTCAAAAAAAAAAATGTACAGACATCATCACTTACTTAGCCTTTTCCCAACTATGTTGGGGTCGGCTTTCAGTCTAACCGGATGCAGATGAATACCAGTATCTTACATGGAACGACTGCATCTGACCTCCACAATCCGGTTAGTTATGGGGTAATACGATACGCCTTGGTAAGACTGGTTGTCAGACATTCAGGCCACTGACTACATGTAACGACTGTCAAAGATCTACATAAGATAGCCGGGACCAACAGCTTAACGTGCTCTCCGAGGCATGGGGGAAACTCGGTATGCAATGGTTTAACCTAAAGATCACGAGAGCGGTTGTTATTGTTAAGCCATGAGCACCTCCAAAATTTTTACAGTCGTATTAATTTTATTTCTTTTGATATGAAGACCAGAGAGACGTTTACTACTGGACGATAGGCCTCTCCCAAGCGTCACCATATCGTGCAGCCCTGAGTTTTTCGCATCCAGCCGATTCCCACGTCTTCACCAGATTCATCGGTCCTTCGTGAGGGAGACATTCCAACATTATTGTGATATCAATTAATAATTAACTATTTCTGTCAGGTCTCTACAGTAGACATCTTATTTAAAATACTTAGCTGAGTCAGAAACAGTACACTCAATTAAGCTAATTGGGGACCTTGGATATTACTCTCTTCTTTTATTGTTTACCCAGAGAACATATTAAATGGACAAAAAATAATGGTACAGTTGATTTGCCGGTAAAACAGAAGTTTCCTGACAATAGTCACGCGCCGACCATGCTGGGCACACTTAAGTAAATTGTGTGCAATGCCAACTACAAGGCTGTACTATATAGCAAATATTGTTCTGCGGTTACACTTGCTTTTTATACAATTTGTGATGCATTATTATGTGGATTTGTAGCGTTTCTATTGGTCCTTTGATTCGCACTCTATTATTATGATATTGAAAATGTTAATCTCAGGAAATAACGTCAGTGTGTTTTTTTGTTGTTATATGTATAGTAAATCTAATGGGATTTCCTTAATTATTATGTAAGTAGAGAACGTAAATTAGTGGCCAAATACTGACTTGGGCAGGTAGGGTGCGTTTTACCAAGATTCATGAAAACTTTAAAAATTGTCTGAAAGTTTATGATGCAGGAAATCTTAGGCAGGCAATTAATGTTTGGTAAATATTAATAACCAAAAATATGCATTGTTCACTATTATAATAAAAAGTTCGTCCTTTTTTTCTCAAAATTACGTTTAGTACGTAAAGTTACGCCAAACAAAAATACTGAATTTTCCGAAAGCGTAACCACCCTAAATTTTTCCGGTCCATCATTGTCGCCTTGAAGGTTAGATTAACACATCCAAAGTAAATAAACAATTAAGCCAAGGCGGCCATAAATTGAAGATAAAAATCTTCGCGCCCGAGGAAAATTCTAAACAAAACAAACTTTACATTATGCAAGTACTCCACACCCTCGACAAAAGGACCAGTACCGCAACACCCGACTAGTTTGAAAATACTAGGCAAGGGAGTGAAGAGTTAAGTTCTAAGATGCAGTTGAAATTGGTGGTGTTTTAGTATTATCATTTGCAGTGAAAGTCGGCGGTCGAAGGACGCTTGACGCGGCGCCACCAGTGCGCTGGCGACGCTCGACTCGAGAGCACGCGTTTCATGTCAGACGAACTCTTACGCGTGTGTTGTGCTACGAAATTACGATACTGAATGGAATACGACCAAAAACAACTGATTTAAGTATGTCAGTCTTATTTTTGTTGTTGTCTTAAGTTGTTCCGGAAGTTGTTGTTGTCATGTGTTGTGGTTTGAATTTAACGGTCGCCGTCGCGAATTTGTTGTCGGTAATGTGGCTTCAAGGCGTGCATATATTAGGCTTTCGGCAAGTTAATGTTTACCTTGACGGCCTACTTTTGGCATAAGATTTCAAGGAACTAAATATGCATAATCTTGTAAATGAATATTTTTCAGGCGGCTCAACTCTACTTAGGTTGCTCAACCAACAAAACAAGACCCGAAAAGCGCGCGAATCACATAGTTTATCATTTGCCATTCGTATCAAGCTTTAATTAATTATCTAAGCACTTTTTGGGTTTATCAACCGATACCAATTATATTCTTCTTCAATCTTAACATGAATGATTTTGATCGATAGATTATCTTATTTCCCAAATTCTTAGATTTTTTCATAAAAGTATATTAGTCAACATACTTATTCTTTTATAAAATTTTATGTATCGTCTAATTCATCTATACGTTATTATGAAGGTAACAACAAAATAATTATTTTGTCTTTAAACTTTAATTACAGAAGTATTAAAAATAAAAAGCCCTTCCGTAGTTTTTGCTATAAAACAAACCATATTAAGTTGATGACTGTTGCTCTTGGTTTAAAGGAGCTAATAAAATACACTAAAGTCTTTATAGTAATAAATACCTTTGCCGTTTGCCATTAACTGAAGTTGATCATTAATTAACGTAACTCCTTAATAGATAAATATTAATTATAACAAGGCAAGTCAGTTGGTTGACATAATTAAAAGTCAGTAGGTACAAAAATACGGAAAACCCAAAAGTCTAAAAATGGAAGGAAATCAAAATCATACGATGAAATTATCTAAAGATTTCAATGTTCAATTAATTATAATAATTAAAGATATCAAACAGTTATTAGATACTGCTACTGATAGAAATCTTACATTTAAATTCAATAACAAATGCACTCTCGGTAACTACTCCACTATTATCTATGGTACCCAACTAAAATGAGCTGCAATTACAGCCATTACACATCAAAGAGAACTACTCTATGACTAGAGTCTACATTGTCTATGCACTCAGCAAACATAACATCAAAACGACGTGGGATTTTGGTCAAGGGCAAGCAATGAGGCCAATGGGTACAATAAGGGCAGAGACCATATTTCTAATGATCTGCTACAAGAATAGCAGCCTAATGTAAACGATATAGTAAAAAACAAGATTACTCAGCTTCTAACGTTTCTACTGCTAAGACGCAGACCCTGTGATAATCATTATCCACCACTTGGGCCCAGTGCGTGTGGTGATGTCCCAATGTCTCCAATTATATTGCAAATAGGGCATGCCGGTATCCTCATGGTATATTCCATCAGCTTTTTGAGAAAAATCGTAATGAACGAAGAGTTAGTGAAAAGATATAGGTAGTGGTAGTAATAATAAATCATCAAGATAATGCAGTGACAGATTAAACGGCAATGAAACCAACGCTACCTGTATTTTTTAATTTACTATAAGGACGTACTAAATGATTACTACCTGAAAAGACAAGGGCGCTAATTTATTTCGCAAAAGTTGATAAACATGTTAAATTGTAACGTAAAACACTTAATTGTATCAAATTATACATTTTCGTATATTGACCTTTGTCAAAGTAGTATAAAGTTAAGAAAAATAACCAAATTGTCATTAACAATAAATTAACGATTATGGTAAAACTGGATGGATGAATTAATTATAATGATTAGATTATTTCTCTAATCAATATTAAAATAATTATTGAAGCGAAGATTCAGGATCTGGATAGATTAAAATGTAATTGGATTGAAAAAAATATAATTTATAAAAAAAAGCTTTCTTTATAAAAGCAGTCAATCCTGTTGTTTAATCAAAAGCAAATTATTTCCCCTTCACAAGAATATTACGAACAGTGTCTAATTTCCTGATGCCATTATCTTCATCGTCATTAATAACTGCAGCTTCAATCAATCTTCTTTCTTTCTCTACAACCTTTCCATTAATAACCCTTTCTTTTCTGGAGTCATGTCTCCCGGCCCTATGCTAATCCCATCCTCCCTGTAATTTGCAATATTCTTTGTTAGACCTCCCACGTTCCTTCCGATAACTCGTTCCTTACTTTTGAAGCCCTTTTTTGTTCCAGAACAAGTTTTGTTATAATTATTTTTAGGCTGTTGTTATTTACGTCATCTTCAGATTTGAGCGTATTCAATGTCGGTGATTAGCGATGTGTGAGTGCTCTTTGATGTGGTCTAATTACCCGTATATGGAAGTTTTTTGATATTATAAATTATGTCTGTTGCAATAATTATTGTGTTACTATGAACTAGACGTAGGCACTTCATGGTTCCTAAATTGCATATAAATTCTAAAACAAATCGCAATATTGAAAAAGTAAAATTTTAATTCCTCAGGGTCTTACAATACGCCCCATTATTTTTTAACACAAACTGCTACTATATGTAGGTAGTAATGTAAGCAGAGATGATATTAATCATCGAGAAATAATATATTTTACAAAGTCAATGAGACATAGATTTGAAATTCTATATCTGTTAAGGCTTGAAAGTTACAAACAATGCTCATAATAACAGTCAACGGTTTTAATATAAATACCTTGACAAGAACTCTTAGCCAATAAGCTCCAGTAATTTTGTCACAAAAACCATTAAAACACAAACATTAAAAACTCTCTAAATACCAGTAATAGATTTATAACATTACAAGAGTGAGAAAGTAAAAATTAAAGATGTCAACTTTCTTTTACATAACAATAATATATCTGATAACACATTTAGAGACCTGTTAACCCTAAAACTGTATCCGATTTCTGTAAAAAACCAAGGTACTAATGAATTATTCATGGGCCCTTTGAGGTATCGGGAGCATCCGATGGTTAGATGAGAACTCGACTAAATTAAGATGCCTTTCTCTCAGGAGCAGTGACCAGCATTTGATTGCTTTTTCAAATTGGTTAGGTTGCTCTAAACAAGTTTTGTAACCGTGTTCCGAGATGTCACTGCCGAGGGTCACCTAGTCGACGTACTGTTCGTGTTTGATTTTGGTTGATTGTATTTATTTATCGACTTGGTCTTTTCCCTTTTGGGATTAGTGGATCTGTCTGCTGTACCCAATAAGAGAGGCGGCAATCAACTATTAAAGTAATAAGAAAACCGAATCGCTCAGCCCTCAAGCGACGTCAATTTTCATTTATCGACTAACTTTAAATTATTGTTTCTATATTAAGCAGGTTTTCCTGTTTTATTTTAATTTGTCTCTTACGTTGGTTCCTACGTGTCAGCGTGTAACAATCAGGTGTAACAGTCACATCACCAAAAAGTTCTCAAGTTTTATTAACATGTGATCGTTGTTCAATATAACCTAACTATTCAAAATATGATTTATATCGAAAGATATGACGAAATCGATTGCGTATTATCAAGCAGTATTTTTTCTAAGAAACTATAAATCGCGACTGCCAACCTATCGGCAGGATCATATTAAAATAATGATTTTATAGATCAATGCTCTACAATAATAAGTGTGGGTGTTAGTATAGTTCGTGATAAAATATGATAATCTAGATAACACAATCATAAATGTCATTACATATTCCTAAAGTGGTATAGCATGGAATTATTTAAATGATGCTTATCATACAGACCGAGTTAAAGCTATTCTAGATGGAGTTGTTACACGGGAAGTAAATAACACAGACAGAAATATAAATGTCGTTCAAATAGCAAAAGGATTCCAAGAATTTGGAGTGGGAAGATTAGTATTCAACATGAAGTGTGCTTTCAAGGTTAAGATTCGTGCGAATTAGGCGCAAGAAGACGATAGTAGCATCTTTAGTATAGAGAAATTCTCTAACCTTAAGAGTCTTACGAAATTAACACAAGACGGGTGATTATTAATTCTCTCATTGATTGTAGAAGGATTGTAAATCTTGCAAAATGGTAATAATTGCAGTCGTAAAATGCTTCGTCTGAACAAGTTCTTACATTGAATTTAGTAAGACGGGTAACTTAATAAGTTCCGTGGGTGGTGGATAAGCCAGTCCGATACTATTTCTGCACTATTGCTAATTATTTAAATCCGAGTTATTTCTGTACTGGCCAAAGTTCCAGACAAATATTCAGATAGAAATCTTTTGGTATCAACGACTTCCTACACCTTATCTAATATCTAGGCGAAAATAAGTTTACAAATATTGGTTCTTCGAAGTTTATCTATGTAGACGCGATTTTTGTTTGTAAACCACCATGATAGAAGTTGGTTTATATGATAACAGGTGGTTTACTACATAAATATTCAATACTTGATGGTTTAAAATTCATAAGGCTTGTAGTAAGTACCTATAATTTAGAGTATTGGTTAATATTAGTATTCATATTTTTTATTAGTTATCTATGCCAAATTCTCCAAGTCTATCAAATACATTCTCTGTAGCATTTTCTTAATGATGTCGTTGGCAGGAATACTTATTTGCTACTTCGAATACATAATCAATTTTGACAAAGCTTCTAACTTATTCAATAACGAATACACAACCACATGTTTGTCCATTCATAACACTGCTAGTTTTCTTGTCATGTGCGCTAAACATATTGTATTCATGAATAAAAATGCACTTTATACTCTAAGCGCCAGTAAACACATCTAGAGATTGTGTAGCAATTACATAATTACGCCTACAAGATAATGTTTTATCTTAAATATGTTAATATTACGCCCCGTATCTCGTGTTTTATCTAGTTTTCTACATCTTAATAATCCATTATTTACTTATTATCTGATATGTACTAGACCGGCCCACTTTGTATTGTTGCGTTGGGCTCTATTTTTATTTTGTTTGTTTCTTTATTACTCCACGTCTCTGTTAAGTGGCGAAATGTGGGTGTACTTTAGTTGCAACCCTTCGGGGCTTACAGACATGCTAAGTTGTTTCTTAGTTTCTCAATTTTGTACATATTTTATCATCTGGAAATTGACATTTTTCGCATGGCAAAGGCTTTAGTACTTACTTGGTCCTTTGGTCCGCTTCTTATATGTTTTGGTGGTGCTAAAAATATAAAGCCATTAAATTATATGCAAGTTCTAAGTCAGTATTGTAATCTAAATTAATAATGACAAATACACCATGTACCGAATATCTAATGAAGACCATTGAACCGTCAACATTCTAAAACTGCATCTAAACTAGAATATTCAGAGCAACAAACAGATTGTTGTTTTGAACGTACGCCTAGTTAAAATTCCAAACTGATTTAGAATACATGGAAAGCCGGAAAATGGCCGAAATTAAATAAAAGACAGACATTTCGGTCGCGAAGTCTCCGCCACTTCCTTGTCAGGAAATAGATCAAAGATAAAGTATTCAGCAAGAGATTAATTTTCACCATAATTCTACTTAATAACTTTGTAATAACTGCACCTATTTTACGTTCAGTTTCATAATACTGTGGCGCCATCTTACGGCACTTTATGGCGTGTTGTTACGTTTTAGTGCCTTTGATGTTCGTTAGTTTTTTTATGAGTTTCGGTAGCATTCCTTTTGGTATGTTTTTGTCGTTATTTTACTAGGCTGTGCCCAGTGATATGACATAAGCTGATTTGATTTATGGCGCCTCTTCTGCGTATATGACGGGCGCCCATGTGTTTAATTTAGTTTAGTTTAATAATGTTTAACATGGTTATGAATAAAAAAAGGTTTTGTTTGACTTCAACTGCCAGTCATTCGAGTTTTTTTTCTAAATTCAAACAATGGTTTGTTCTAAAAAAACGTTGTGTTTAATTTGCGAAGAAAAAAGGTTAACAGCGGCTTTTCTAACCATAGTGGACGATAAATAGCCGATTGGTATTTGAAACACATAAACTCTTTAAACTTTTAATGGTATGGGGACTAATTAATCCCCCTAATTCTGCCCACGTCACGGGTTCACCCAATTTCGCGGCATAACTGTTTCTATTTTAAAATGGCGGTCTGACACGAACTTCCTGGATTCAAGATGGCGACGATTCAACTGTCACACACAATTAACAACCGATTTTAATCTCTAGTCCGTTATCGTAGGACGCTGTTCGAATAAAAATGCTTTCGGAATGAAAATTTAAGTATAATTTAACTGTCTGGAGGAGTTAAAAATAAATTATGAAGGAATGGGTCGTAAGGGAAGTGGTATGATGAAATGCTTATTGCATTTGCAGTTTGGGTTTTTATAATTACTAGGTGTTTAATATGCTGTGGCATATATTTACATTTTTGATGATGTTATTGTATTTCGTTGAATAACATATGTATCCTTCCAAAATGATTGTTGGTTTAAAGCTTTCTGATAAGGTGCGTCCCAAAGTAAATACGTCAGGGAAAATAATTGTGTTATGCTATTTCATACAGCTGTCAAAGAATTCCAGTTGTGATTTGAAAATACAGGCTCATTAAATCAGTAGTCAACTAATCACTTTGCTTAATAATTGATTTTCGTGACTTCAGTGGTTAAATTTCAGAAGTTTTCAAAGTAATTAATGATAGTTTAATACAGTAGCTGGATAACTCTACCAATAGCTGTCGATGTTGCCATATACAGCGAGTCATTGTTTAGAAGATTTATTACTATTTGACAAATCCTACTTTAGTATGAAACACCCTATTTTCTGTGGGCCCAGCACGTCAACGTAAATATTATCGATTTTAAAATTAAATATATTAGTTTGGCCATAATTTTAGATAGGTAGAATACTCTTTTTTCTGTGCACCATAGCTGGTTTTGAGACCTAATTTATGTCTATGGGTGATGCTAATAAGGTGTTTATCATATAACAATGAAAATGCTATAGGATAGTTATAGGCATCAAATTCTTTCGAATTTACGTCTGTGACTTACTCCTTCCACTTCGCATAAACAGCCACCTAACAATTCTTTCAGTCAAGACAAAACATAACCGATGTTTTCAAGTGAAAACCCCTGAAACTTACAAACAATTCTGTTTCAAACCCTATTCTTCTTCAACATAAGGTTGACTTTCCATAATAATTTGGCTCCTTATGTCATTGGCATGAACAGCAGTGGTTGACACCTGATCTGAATGAATAATGCTGGTTTTGAATGATGGTTCGACGTATTGATGTAATAAAATGGAGGCATTGTTCTGAGTAGTCCGGGAGACCGACTGTGCTATGTTTGCTTCATGTTTATCGGAAAAGATTATTAATTTTCCAGGAACTGTAAATAGATATAAACGCCTTTATAACTGCATGATTTATGGGAACTTATAGCAAACTGAGACCTAGCTGATCTAGTGATTGCAAGCGCTACCCCTGAGCACGAGGTCGTGTTCTATTCCCAGGTCAAAAAGGTGTTTTATTGGGTTTCTCAGTTGCGGCCACAGAGTCTGGATTTGTGTCCTTTTTTATTTGTGTTCAGTTGATGGAGCTCATGTTTAACAGTCCCGCTTGTAAGCACTAGACCAACGTGGCAGTTATACTGTGTACAGTGAGTTATAGCAATTAGCTGTACCTTTGCATAAATGGTTGAGATTTTTTTGAATACGAATCGATAGAATTTTATAATTCTTTTATATTTTAATTACTTTGCTCAAATAAATAGAATCTAAAAGAGTTATAAAATTATACCTATAGTTCAAAATATTCATAGTTAAACATTTCATAATTATTATTATCACGCGTTGCACGATTTAAGTGTAAGTAGATCCAACAATTTTAAATTGCCGTGATTGTGAAATGGGTATTATAAAAATACCGACATTTGTGAACTTACTTAATCATAATCTCATTTCCGTTTCAGTTTAAATGAATGACCGGATGTTAAAAGTAACGCGTGTTCATATATTCAAAGTGTTCATCATAACACATTGCTGAATTCAATGGAAGTTGACTCACATTTCATAAACAATTTATTACATGCAAGTTTAACCAACACTGCAGTATTATTATACTACTATATCATTAATTCATTACTCTACTACATGGAACTGAAAAACATAACTGTCGAAATGTATTATTATTGTATTTATTTAAAATAATAAAAAATAATTAATTTCGACAGTCATGTTTTTCAGGACCACGTAATAGAGTGATGGTATTTATATAATTTGGATGTACTATTTACACGTCTGTATACTCGTCAGGGATTACAAGCGTCATATTATTTGTACTATACCATCACCGTCTGCTTCTTTAGACAGTTGTTTTTTCTCCCAAAACCAAATCATTTTTGAACAATAGTCCTTTGACTCAAGCTTAAATGGCCCAAAATTAGAAAATATTTAATAATCACAAAGCATAACACGTCACGCGTGTACTTTCACCGAAGCGTTTGGCAGTTATACTTGAAGAATGCCCAAATTTCGTCAGCTATGTTTTCTTCTCAAAAAAATTCTTGTAACTTATACATACAGTTTTCATCAGCGTACCTCAGAATTAATTTCAATTTATCAATTAGCAATAAGTTATTAAGACTACCACTAATTACTAGCAATAATCAAACTAATAACATCCGGTAAATTATTAAGAATTAGGTAACATTTTCAATCTTAATAATATAATATTAAAACATGTTACAAATGTTAAGGTCGCGGTCTCCTCGACTATTATTGTATAGTGGAAGTAACTTTAACAATGCTTTGTCAGACAATGTCAGCGTGTCGTTGATTGATGTTATGGCACCGACAGGCAGACAGGTTCTGTTATATTTTGATCTTTCCTGGTCGATTTTGAAATCGAATTGTCTTGGGGTTAGATCAGAGTCTGATGATTTGGGTTTTATGTTAGCAAAGAAGCTTTAGTAAGGTCTCTTGTTAGTAACTGGCTTAGATCATCATCTGCCTAACTTTTTCCCAACTATGTTGGGGTCGGCTCCCAGTCTAACTGGATGCTGCTGAATACCAGTGTTTTACATGGGGCGACTGCCTATCTGCCCTCAACAACCCAGTTATTACTGGATAATACGATACCCATTGGTGAGACTGGTTATCAGACTTTCGGGCCACTGACAACTGTATCAACTGTCAAAGATCTACAATTGACAGCAGGGACAAACGGCAAGCGCGGCTTAACGTAAAGATTAACCCGAGCGGCTGTTATTATTTAGCTACGAGCTACTCTGTAAACTGTTAATCATGATAATCACTTAATCAGATATTGGATTAGGAAGAACATATTTGCCCAAAAATAAACTCTACGTATTCCGAACTTTGATGATAATAATGCCAATTTCCCCTTCACACGTCCATACTAGATTTATATTCAGCAAAAATGTTCGCGACAGCTATGACACCTAATAAATCTTGAATCCACCAATCACGTATCCGGTCCAGCAACTAATAGAGTTATCAACCATAATGATAATGTTCCACTAATTCAATTTTATAATTAAGTAGATCTTCACGCCATTCGTCGAGTTAATTAATCACCGTTAGAAATCGGTGATAAAGTTTATGATCGATGTGGTGGTGATAAACTTGTTGACTTCACAGATGCGGCATGTTTCTGGTGAAGTTAAGCTTAGTGTTCACTTTGGTGTTTCAGGTTCCTGGTTTCTGGGCTAGAAAATTTCGATGAGATACTAACCCTTAATTATGACAAAAATTTAGCAGCATTGTTCCAACTAAACGACAATATAGTGATTCAATATTTCCACCAACGCGACGGTATTGTTATGCCATAGGATATTTGCACTGTTACTCAATGTGACCATTTTTTGGTCAATAAAGCACATGCTACAACCAAGATTTCAGCAGTGGGTACTCTCTCCAGACTCTGAAAACTTGTTTGTTTTTTCAAATAATTAACCAACCTTATAACTTGTTCTAAAGAACGTCCACTGACGTCTTTTCCTGCAGAACGCCACCTTCAACGATCCTTACATGCTCCTTTTGCTACATCTACGTCTGATCATTAATAACGATGCTTTCTTATTACCTTCCTAAAGACCATCTAGTGTGCCTACCTCCTTATTGTCAACATCCGTCACACACAACTTCTAAAAACATAATCAGCGACAGTGAAAGTGTAGCGTGACTTACTGACGCTACTTCAAATGAATCACTTTCTTCTTCACAATAGATTCCAAATTAACTACTTAATGAGGTTCTCAAAGAAGCCGGATCAGCTGTGTTGGCTGTTGTGGGAATAGGTGTTGGTTTGTAGAAGGAATTCCGTTGTCGATTTAACCATCTTTCTGTGTCTGTCAACAAAACTGACTGCGAAGGGTACGATGGACGTGTTTGATGCTTTAGTTAATTCATAATATAACAGAACATCGCGCCTGTAATCCCCGTAGGGTTACGCAGAGGTACCCACACATACATATTTGTGTATACACTCACATTTCGCCAGTTATGTTTTAAGTCCCATGTAATAGGGGGCGAGCCTATTATCATCAACCGGGCACCAATCCAGACTCAATGGCTGCTACTGAGAAATTCGTGATGGAAAAACCCAATAGCACGTTCGCCAAAACCGAGAATCCAACCCTGGAGCTCATGCTCAGCAATAGCACTTGCTCCCACTGGACCAACGAGGCAGTCAATTCAGTTAATTTAGTTCAACAAAAAAAAACCGACTTCCAAAAAAACACAAAAAAAAGTGGAAAATAACTTTACTTTCGGAAGTCGGTGACTATTGTTTGTTTCATTGACTTTTTTGCCACCGACTTCCGAAAGTAAAGTTATTTTCCACTTTTTTTAGTGTTTTTTTGGAAGTCGGTTTTTTTTTGCAAAAATGTTTTTTTTTTTACCCTTTTTAGTTATCGTATCACACACAAATCCTTGTCAAGTATCAATTTCGCAATTTCTTTTACTTGGATGACATTTTTTCCAGCTATTTTGATTTCAAAACCAAACTGCTGAACCGATTTTGATGAAATTTCTATGGGACCAATCGGGAAGTAGATCCATTCAGATAAAAGAAGAATTTTTCAAATCGGTTCATAAATGACGGAGATATGAGGTAACAAACACAAAAAAAAAAAAAAAAGACATACAACCGAATTGAGAACCTCCTCCTTTTTTTGAAGTCGGTTAAAAAGAGACTAGAGGGCCGAGTTTGCTTTTTCGAGGATTAGTCACGGCAACCATACCTACAAAGACAACTCATTACCATCCCCAAACATTTCGTAGTTTTAAATTGCACATACGAATGAAGCAGGTTCAAAAAGCCATGAATGCGCATTTTCGTGTGTCATACGATTTTTTTTTTATTGATTTATTTAAATTACATGGAGGACTTACAGCTAAAACACAGATCAAGGACAGTACAATAGTTTGACAGGACTCCACTTATAAAATACAGAGAAGAAAAAAAGTAGATTCTACGGACATTCACACCAAGTTACTAAATACTACAGCATAATTACTATGTTGCTCGCACTGCATAACAACCACCATAACAAAATTAACTACATGAAAAAGCTTCGACTAAAGCACTTCCTGGCTGACGACACACTAGTTTGGAATGGATCAATATCATACTGTTTACAAAGCTTGTTTAAATTTCTGCTTGCACGCACAATGTACGAATTCTGCCTATAATTACTCGTAGTTGAAGCAAATGGCACACACAACGGTGGATTGTATCGTTTAGACTTCAAGGGAATGTTGAAATAAAATTTTGACAAAATATCGCTCGCACAGTTTATGGTGTTGTTAAAAATTTTCAACAAACAACACGGTCAGAAATCTCGCGGCGGTTGAGTAAATATCAAAATAATGACTCCTATCAATTAGAAGATAACCAACACTATCAAAATCAACAATTACGGTGTCAATAATCGGCCATTCTGTATGAATTTCTTCAGGCATGGGCCCAAGTAGTACAGCTCCCAGTAAAAGAATTTATCCCGGGAAATACGATAGCACAACCAGCTATTTCTGATTTCAGGCAGCATTCCTATAGGTACATATTTTGATAAATTGCATGCCAGTGCTAATACAGACTTCTCATCGTCGATCAAGAGAGACAATCTTAACGCAAGTAATTGACACTTTAAGCACGTCTTAAGTAGACAAGACAAGGTATCGCGATAATAAGAGGTAACTACTACTGTAGAACATCATCTGGGCAAACTGCCAATGCCATTACTTATTTAAATAAAAGATAAAATCGAAAGGTGATGCCCTAAATCTGTAGTCTTACTTAATAATCTTCACATGAAAAGAATCATGATATGAGTTTGATGACTTTTCACCTCATCAGTCCATTTGCTCGTTAATCTGGTCGTAAACGCTACTGCTGAGCATGTCTTGGGTTCGATTCTCCGGTCGGACAAAGTGTTATTGGGGTTTTCATCAAGATTTTTTTAGTATTGCTACTGAAAAAATCTTCCCAGCGAATGAATCTGTGGACTGTGTCCAATTCTTGTCAATAGGCTCGCCCACTATTACATGGGACCTAAAAAACATAACTGGCAAAACAGTGAAGTGTGGGTACCTACACCTCTTACTAAGCCTTCACGAAATACATCCCTGTTGTTAATCAGTCATCACGATAATGATTCAATGAGATTGCCTTTACCAGACACACTTTGACCTAGGTATTTTCTTCGTGTCCGCGTTGATTGATCAGTCAATCCGATCGCGTACTCATTAACACATTAATGAGCATTTCCTTAATCAGTGACATCCGTGGCTAGTTAATGTGTTTAATTAAACACTAGTACATTGTCATGGTCTTTTCGTGAGGATAATAGTTCAATCAAGTTAGCTATGGCCATTTCTTTTTTATCATCTACAGTTAGTTCAGTTTATTGTTATTGCAGTTCATTATTTTTTTTTAGATTTGCCACTGTTATACCTATATCATTTAACGGCAATCTTATTTCGTTAAGTTTTTTTAAGTTTTCATCATTCAATGATTATAGATATGATAGATGGCGGTTTATCTAACCCACAGAAATCCCTTGCTCTATGCTAGGTATCTTCTTATGCTAGGTTTCCTTTAACACAGATTATTACGGCAACTCCATCTTTTTATCTCCTCAAACATAGCACCGCTTTCTCAACTCTACAAGTTCTTTCCTATGTATTTTTTTTTTTTGTATAACCATTTATAGCGAACCTTATCTTCTGCAAAAACTTTGTTACAAACAAAAGTTTTTTGACAATATTCTGACATCGACAAACCTAGAACATAACCCCGACTTTACCATTTCGTCCCTTTTAAAACATATCGCTAGTAATAAAACCGTATTCTTCCATGGAGCCGCTACATCATCACTTGCCACTTCCACCTCACCCTTCCTTGGCACACGGTCTATAATCGCATGTGGTGTACTAGGTGCTGTATATGGAGCTCGACCGTGAGTCGGCCTGTGACTAATCGGACGAGGTTCAGGCGACCTTACTGGCTCAGCTGGACCACTATTAAATAATTTTGTGCCCGATGCGAAGTAAATGTGGAGTTTTTGTTGTTTTGAATGAGGATCGAGTCCTTTTGTGTTTGGATATGACTCCTCATATACAAACAAAAGGACTCGACTATTGAGTTGATTGTCAATCACTTGAAAGAACAAATATTTAGGATAAACTAAAGAATAAACCACGATGTTGATGTTTTATCGTATATTAAATACATATAATTCATAATTATAATGCTTCTTCTATATTTCGTTAGTTTGGTAAATATATCAACGAAGGTTTACGAAAAAATCTGGTTGCATTCGCTAGACTAACATAATGTGGAAGCCTTGCAATTGGAATTGTGATGGGAGACAACCGCGAAACAGAATGACTTTACGTGTCCCCATACAAAGCTTTTCGTGAACTGATTGTATCATTAGGTAATCTTTCAAGTTTCCGGATACCTAGTTTTAGTCTCTTGTCAGTTCGTATTATTACTTGATTACCCCATTTATATTATTTGGTTTTTCATCGATAAATTCCGCTGAATTCGGTCAGACTGAAAGCCCAAGCCAACATAGTTGGGATAAAGCTAGGCAGCTGATGATGAATCGCAGATGTTATCAGCAACGTATTCTTCAAGATCCTTCAGCGCATGGTTGGCAAGGTGTCCCAGGTACGAACAATGCTGACGTCAGAAGGTACCCGCTCGTCATCGCGATGTATAAGCACCACAATACCTGCCGTGCGTTGAATAATACATACATACATTATCGAAATATTTCTATTGTATTGTTATCAATTGATTATGCATTATGTTCATATGCTGTATGTTTCAATGATGACTTATTGATTTCATGTTAACAAGTGCAACCGGAATTTAATCGTGATAGTTAGCTTGGTATTCGTTTTATTTGTCACATCGTCCAATAAGTTGATTTATTCCTAACGAGAATTCTAGTAATGGTTGATAGCTTTTGCAGAAAAGTTTTTTAAAATGTAATTTGTGTCAAAATCGCAGTGATTTTTATAAAGAAACAACGTTAACTTTAGGAAATTTTGTGAAACTGGACAGGATTAACTTTAGTTTACGATAAGCACTTTATTTTGAGTATCGTAAGTAAACTATGGGTAATCGTATAAATTTGTATCTCCGAGTAGATCCCACAAAATTAATAATATGTAGTTATACTTACCTATAACTAAAACATAGGTTCCGCAATCAATTGCTTATAATAACTTAATTTTTCATACATACATACATACCTACAACATGGAACCTTGAGTCACTATAACCAATACCCACAGCCAGTACGCCATGATCGATGTTACGATTGATACGCAACGTAATTGTCGTATGGCGTGCGTCTAATATGGCCTATCATACATTATACAGTGTATTGAAAATTAGCTTGACATGACAAACTAGATAAAACTTCTGGGTTTTGTAATAATAACAGTTAAATACCTATATAAAGCCAATTAAAAAAAAACAAACCATTATTTCAATAAGGTTGTTAAAAGGTTCTTTTGAAAGTCAGAATAAAACAAGGGAATTGATTTTACCTAGTTGCCTTAGTTGAATGAAGTCGTTTCTTGTAGAAGGTCTTTGCTAGTTCCGGGGACTATCGCTTGCATGGATTCCATGGACCACCAAACTGTGTAAGGTCAAGGAAATGTTGGTTCTATTGACGATGCGATTTTCAGCGGTAGCTATATCCTGTTTATAATTCGAAAATGACAATAAAAGCAGAGCTTTATAGTTTTACCCGACGAATAAATCACTAAAACTAAATTAAGTTCCCTTTTGTCGTCAAGAACTAATGACATTAATCATCTCAACCGTGAGCAAAGCCATGGGCAACACGTAACGAACGGGCGTTATAATAAAATATTGCCACGATCAAAAAATATCAACACTTTCCACTATTTTATTTGTCTTAGAAAAGTGTTCATTTATATGGTAATTTTTATGGTAAACATGCCATATTTATGGTGTTGGTTAACGAGAGGTCACGCTAACAAATTTAGGTATGTTTGTATGTTTGTCATGACTGTTTCTGGTAAGGAGGGCGCCAAATACCGCGTGTTTAAGTTGGTAGCCTGTTGAACTATATTTTCGTTTTCTTTTAAAGTACCTATCTGGGACATATTTTGGGCCTGGTTGTCAATATCTTACATCCGTATCTATAATCAAGTCAAAGTGTTTACTTGAGTAAATGTCATTTTTAAGATATGATCTTTATTATGTAGTTTAGTAATTGCTTAAAGTTACAACTGTTAAAAGTGAGAATTCTTAGCTTTGCTTTCTTTCTCGGTTCTTACTTCGTTTAAATTCTTGTCTAGTGCATAAAAAAAATGGACAAGTAATTACTTTAACTTGACTATAGATACGGGTATTAGAGGTGAAGGACTAGGATGTAGGCTTTTTGTCCGAGTTAGATAAATTTCGAATAGAATAGAATATACAGCGAGCTGAGCTTTGTAAATAAAAAAATATTGCTATAAGTGAAGCCCTAACGAAGTTCTTTAAGTATCTATTAAAATGTCGTAATTGATAATTTGATGGTACAAGGAAAAACAATAATCATTACCTGTGGGGTTGCCATGACGTCTTAGCGCAGGAATGTTTTAGTTATATTTCGAGAGGGAGAGAGAGATGGCGCTAGAGAGCTGTCTAGTTCCATCTCTCTCTCTCTCTCTCTGGCCACGTATCAGGCCACCTGGATTGATAGATCTGTGAGTGTTCAAGTTCTGCTTTCTTTAGCCAATCTGTAAATTGATGGCCATTTGCTCTTTACGACTTGTGGTAAACAGTAGACACACAGTATAAACATAGTGCTTAAAATACCTAGGCACCTTTAGCATTTAATTTAGTGCCTGCCTATTCCAACTTGCTTTTCTTGTAGGTATTTTCAATATCTAATTTTCAATTTAATTCATGCAAAAGTCAAATTGCTTTCCTGACCAAACGGATCATACCAATCCAATAGCACCCAATACTAAACAGCTAATCATAAAATAAAACATTATAATTTCAAATAACTCCGTCCATCCGCGGCGCCGATCTCGGAACCTGCCGCGGGCGACACTGCGACACTCACTGGCCAAGGTGACGCGTGGGCACGCCGCACCTACCACTACTTGTACCTACGAAACGGGCATCGCGCGTCGGGCGGCTGCGTCCACATACTTTCCGGTTACCGGCTTATATTTGATGGAAATGTTTCTTTTATTGTTTCGTCTTGTTAGCGGCCTAGCTTGGAATTAGGAAAGTAGTAACTTAAAATAACGTGGTACTTGTATTTAAGGTTCTTTTTTTCTCTTGTCGGTGTGAATTAGTCTTCGATTGCTATACCGGGATGAAAAGAGTTTGTTGGCGGGATTTAAGTATATTTATAGGTTCACCTGTAGAACCTTTGCCCATTCAGGTAACAGGGCCTATCCTGTCGACAGGGGATACAAATACATATATGCAGTTTCTACCCCTTAGTTCAGGGGCCGACACCGCATTGTTATAAAGCTTCAAACGCATTATATTTATTAGGTATTTTTATTTACCTAAATACAATTTTCAGTAATTACGTGTTCTGTTTCAATGAAGTTATTCCTATTTCCAGAAACTGATTATTTTGCTTCTAACTAATCATAGCATTCGGTATCTCACAGATCACTTTATTTTAGAAAAGTCTTCTTTGAATTCCTTAAGACTAGTTTCTATAGTTTCCATACCTATTAGCAAGAGAGTTTTAATTTGATCATCAAACAATCGTTGAATATAAATCTTTCAAAATTATTAGATAGATTGTATTTATGTAAATTGTTTACATAAATAATAGCGTGTATTATAAATTGTCTAATAAGGATAATAAATTAGAAATATGTCATAGTTAATATAAAATGATTTTCGATTAAAATAATGATGTTCTCCATTTTGCATGCAATATTATGCCCATCGCTTTTAAATAACTTTCGATAATTTATTAAAGATGTAGGTATGGGTATAATTTATTAATAGAATGTATTAACAAGGTTTTCCCTCGTAACAATAAAAAGAAACATAACAATGAATTTAAAGCGTGTTCAAATAAAATGAAATAAAAAAACATTTAATTTATTTGATTACTTTTATTTAAAACTGCGTTCGATGTAACCATTGTATAGTATGTGGTGATAGAAACTATGGGTAATATAAATACAATTAATAACAAAAATAAAACAACAAACAAATTTGTATTCAACCCACAAACCACAGACACAAAAGCATCTCAAAATAATTTTAACGAAGCACAAATTATCTGTGCATGCATTAACCGTAGATAAGTAATAAATATAAGGGCTAACTAACAGACTCTTTGGTGAGGCCGCTCCGAGAACTGAAGCTATTAATAGCAAGGATTTGATAAGAATCGACTTAGTCATTCCTTGTGGAATCGCGAGAGACTGGAAGGGTCGAGGGTTCGGAGGAACAAAGGATTTGTTTAAAGATGGGTTGGTGATTTTATTTTTGAGACAGACGGTAATGCAAATTAAAGTCAAAAAATCTTTGAATGCTACTGAAAAAAATTTTATGAAATAGGTTTGAAAGGAAGAAAATAACTGTTCGCTAAAAACGAAATTGCAACAAACAAACAATAACTCGGGAAATGTAGAATAGAAATCAAGAACTTCGTAAGGCTAATTTCCAGTCGTTGGTACCAAATACTTTTTGATCTTTATCTCAACTAATGGTAAGGGATGATATTGGACGATAATGCCTTAAAGTAACCGAATAATTTCAGAATGTCTGCCTCCAGTTCCCAATTTTAAGTAAAAATCTGACTGATCACATCAACATGAAAGCTGTCATTTCACAAGCAACTAACAAATAGTTTACTAACCTCTCACGCACTACAATGTATCAAAACAAACAGTTTAGTAACCCACTCACTACTCGGTCAAGTAACATTAGGCCTAGGTTTAAGTCTAACTAGGCAGTTCAAATAGTGCTAATCGTCTTTAATCTCTGGGTCAAGTGAGTACTTGAAAACAGGCCAACCGGTGTTGTGGCTTTAAGTATGGATGGTTTTATAGTTGTAAGAAATAATCTGTAAAAGGCTCCTTCATGAGTAACTCATGGGATAGATAAACATTGCTTTGTCGACTGTAGTGACAAAATATGTAAGTCCGTGTGTCACTATTCATTTATCCAGACAGCTAATGGTCACAGGTGTCATCCTTGTATTTCCGTTGCCTTCTCCAGCCAATCTCCCATAAAGGTTTTTACTATATCTTCTTCGTGTATCAGTACCTATTTAGCTCTACATGCTAAATACTTGTTTGATATTTAATTGCGGAGGTCAACTGGTAGTAAAGCTAATAAAAGCTTTCCGTGAGTTCAAATTAATTTGACAGTTAACGTCCATGGCAAAATGGCGACCAAGTAACTGACATTTTGAAGCATAAATTGGTCCTTTTGACGTCAAAGTATCAGAACCAAACGAGATGTCTAGGTTCACAAAGATTAATTTAAATGACATGTAGTATACCCGCCCCTGCTGCTAGCGGTTTGACAACTTGATAAAATATTGAGATATTTTTATCACTATACAGATAGAACTTTCGGAAAAAAATGCTTAAAATTATGCAAAAGTTATACAGTTCACAAGAAATAAGCGGTCACACATACAGTTATATTGTGTTATAATAATATCATGTTTGTAATAATATGTATGTATAGATACTAATTTTCCTTTTATTTGTTGCAGGTTTACAAAAACTTATGCCCAGTGACGTGTTCCGTTTGTACCGACCGGCGCGGTTGCGAAGATGCCGTGACTATTAACTAACTATAACGAATTGATTACTAATTAATATTAATAAGTGAGTGTTAGTGTGAGTGTTGTGATAAGTGTCCATGTGTATCGGATTTTACTGCATTGGTGAGTACAGCTTCATATCTAGTTTAAATGTAAGGATACTGCGATACTATTTTCTATTTAAACGGTCACACACATTATAAAGCCTGAAAACGGAATGCTTCTACTGTGATTTATCTAAGGCTTATGATTGAGTAAACCACTATAAAAAATGGAAGATGTCCAAAGCTGTCATCTTTGGACATCTTGGTTAGGTTCCCTAATTAGAGTGTTTCTCCTCTGTTTTTCTAAAAACTAAACGTAAACTATAACTTAAGATTTAGGGTATAAGCGTTTTAAGGTCCTTAGTAGAAAAAGAGGTTCCACAAGGCTCACCCCCGAACCCTTTCCTTTTCTTAGAAATGTAATGATTGTCGTTATTTGCTGTTACTTAGTTTCAACAGACAACTAAAGAAATAATAGAAATCAATGGAGGACTGCTTTACTTATGCGATAATTGCTTTAAGGAAAAACAAACGCATAATTTGATTAGGCCTACGACGCAAAATAAATACACTAATTTGTAATTTCGAAGTCGGAAAATCGATTAATAAAACCAATTTCACACATTAAAGTTCGAGTGTGAAAGTAGGACACATGTAGGTAGATAAAAGATGCACTTACTACTTGAAACTTACGTCGTTTCTAAACGTAATAACATCTTCAAACCTAACAACAATAACTTTGACCTGGCAGTGACTAGCCCTTCGAAGTGGCTGTAAGTATGTCAATAGAAACTGACTTAGGTAGCTACAAGTAGGTCATCCTAATGCTTATGACATACAGACATACGGCTGCACCGTGGGCGATATGGGTTTCTGTCATATTCCATATTTATGGAAGCTGTTGATGATTTTATTGGAAGATTTGTTTTTAATTCTTATTTTAGTTTGACAAGTTTAATGTGATGTTGTCAGATGGTATTTGAAATATTAATAAAAATGAAGAGTTTATAATGGGAATGATGAAGGTGGTGCTTTAAGATTGAATCGTCTAACTAATATTTATTAAAGAGCTGATGTTCAACATAGCATAGATAGCTACGAGTATAAGCAAATCTTTTTAACTTCATTCATTCGATTTACCTGTGTTTCGAAAAAAAAAAAATATCGCCCTGGTCCTATGGTGGATTGAGTTTGACAACGACTTGACTTTCCCGTCTCCCAACCATACAATTTCGTATCAGCATGGCTTGCATTGCCATTCTTGATTTAAACCTTCCTGCCTGTCCAAAACTAAAGACTCTTTTCTTTTATGTACATGACTTTAAATAATGAACCATTTTAAACAAAATACCACTCCCAAGTAAAAATCATATTTACTAAACATAAGCATTCTATGTCTACTATTATAATAATAACACATAAGTGACTGTCGCCTCTTCACATTCAATTACACGTCGCTCCGATTGATTGGCGTTGCACAATTGAAGCCGGTTAGCACGCTCATCGATTTGGGTGCTGGAAAGCATAAGCTTACAGCGGTGGTAGATGTTAATTTTCTTATAAAAGTGAGCAAAGTCACTAAGAATATTTTAAACGACTCTGATATTGGAAAATTGCAAAATAAATTTGTCAACTTTTATTCGCAACTACAGCCAGAGTCGTTGGAAACGTTGCTCAGTGTAAGATAGAGACGTGATCATTATTATGTAAGCCAATACACAGGGCTCAGTATTATTTGTAGATATCGGTCTTAGAACACGAAGTAACACACTCCTCAATTCGTCATTCATATCGGTACACAAATGTGTTTGGACTTTCGAAAATCTACAGTAATTTATAAGGATGTCAACTGTACTACAGCAACACTACAGTAAGTGAGTGAGTGAATAATAATTAAAACTACATCCTCTCCCTGACTGTCATTTGCTTAAAAAATATGTTTTACCGTATGTTTTTGTACCTACCTACAGCTGACAAATCAGAATCGCTTCCTGTGAAATCTTGCACCACACACATAACTCAAGTTAGTGTTAAACAAATTGGCAACAAATGAAGTAACGCTCAGTGTTATACTAATTGACTTATTGCTTTCTGACTGGCTGCACATACCTATAAGTAAATTGATACAGAATGCCCACTTTAATCAAAATGCAATAAAAATCTCTATCTTCTTTCTTTATCGTGTTGTTAGTGCCTAACCTGGTGTCAGAGTTTTTATGCCGCCCATGGACCTCTGGCTTGGCTTTTCATGCCGTCCAGAAATATCTCTCAAGTATGCTGGTCAAGTTTTCTCACGATGTTTTCTTTCAGTCGCATTTGATTTAAATGTTCTTCTGCATTGTTCCTTCTTCTATTGGCATCTCTCAACTATCAGGAGTCAGGCAGCATCAGAGATTGATTTGTTTATGTCGGTATCTTTTTTATGTTTGATCGGATCTTCTGTGTTTTGCTTTTATATCGTATCGTCGTATCTAGAGACAGTGACATTGGCGCCTCTCCCGTAATCATGATTGAGTAGCGCATATTAAACGTCATTAGGAAATAGTTACAATATTTTCTAACATCCTTGAATAAATCTGAATAATGCGTCCAGTAACATAATTTCATTATCAATAACGGAATATTTACCATATTTACTCAAAAAACATGGTAAATAACCCGTTTTCAGTGTTAATGATAGTGTTAGTGACCATGCCAGCTTAAAAACATATTATTTCATTGTTATTAATATCTGGTAAACATCATACCATATCATAAGGTAAACATTGTGTTTTCTTTTTATAGATTTCATACTGGTTTCAGCGACCTTTATTGACTTCCATGCTTTTTTATAGCGATGTAAATAACTTGTTGTCATTAAATTGGCAAGAGCCAAAGAAAATACCGTCTCTTCATTTATAAAAGTCGCCGTCAAACACGTTTTAGTGTTTAAGGAAGTATTTAACTTGAATATCAGCGGTCTCATCAGAGGGATAGACAAGAGACAAGTAGGTATCGCGTTCAATACGTTTCGAGAACCCAATTCATTTTTACCATTGAGTCCTGCAGTAAACCGTGATTGTTCACGCCAAAGAAAAGTCGTTTCCCAGCAATGATTTTTGCGTAGACCTACTTAGTTTCATATACAAAATTCTAGGTTGACAGCTTCGTGAAGGCAGATTGAAAGAAATGTTGTCTAGGCCCTCTGCAAACCTAAACGTTGTTGTTGTTGTTGTTTACTTTGTGTAAACAACAACAACAACGTAGCAACAACGTATTGTTGTTAGAGTAAAAACTTACAATCGTTTCTTCCAATTAAGTAAGCCCTTTAACGAGACTATCCGGAAGCTTATATCCATTACTGGTTAGGTACTCAAACAAAATTGAAAGTCATTTATTTATATTAGGCTGAAAATTTGCGCTTTTTGAAGGTCAAAATGCCCCCAGACACCCTCCCCCCCCGCCTTCACTACTTCTTAGGGTTTTATCTGAGAAACAGAAGTGGCAAAAGCAACTACCCAGCGACAAGTTTTGTCTTCTGAATACCATGAAAATTTTGCTTTCCAATTGTTTCCTCACTATCCCACAAAATATCGCCAGCCGGAATCTTCTCGTAACTTCATCTCAGATTATTTACTTCCTTAGTCAACTGCCTTCAGAACAACAAGGTACGAAGCCAGTAGGCAGCAACCTTCACCAGCGAACATCTGTTGACGGGAATGTTAAGGTGTCGTTTCGCAACTACTCCTTTATATGGAGAAACGGGTCATTGCTATTGGAACTCGACCTTAAACGCACGCAGTACTGGCGTGGTTATTTTACTTTGATTTCATATAATATCGTTATTAATTGTTTTAGTAGCTTTTCTCGCGGTGGTAACAGGTGTGACATTTTCTTTGGTGGTTTTCCTTGAATGGAAATTAATAAGGTTGTTTTTGTTAGTCTGGCAAACAGTGGTAATTTCCATATCTCCCGTCACCAGTGAAATAATAAAAGCAAAAATCATCGTTTCTTTCAACATTTTTATCTCTCGGAATAGTAACGAAAAGCCTCCATTAAAAAGCATCTTTTTCCGTGAAATGAAAACAAATAAAACAATAAATTTCAGTATAGATAATAATATGACTCAGGGGAGATGGAGTGTTGGAACAAACTCTCCAGTTACACATTTTTAGTTACAGTAGTTTACGCTAAAATTGTCAATATTTACTCAAAAACCAGCTGCTTAATACGGAACGGAAAAACAGAACTACATACGGTGACCACGAAAATAAGAGCCGTAAGCATTGCTTACAATGACGGCCTTGTCCAGAAATGAGTTATAATAATATGAGCAATAATAATAAGGTGAGTAATAATAATTGATGAGAACACTACGCGGGCGTCAGTTGAGGAACATATTGGTTTAAAGCGAATTTATCGGATGCTACGTCATTTATATGGCGCCTAAATGACGAATAAATGACGTATGGTGTATTTTGAAGGGGTTTTTAATGGTGTTGGCAGAATAGTAAGACTGGGATGTAGGTGTATACTTATAAAAGCTCGTAATACCAATTTTGGACCTTAAATGAGGAATGATGAGTTTGATGTTCGGAAGTGGGGTCGTATTTTGGCGTCTAGTTGATGACGAGTCACTAACTGTGTGTAATATTTGGCGTAGACTGGGTTCCAGGTTGTCCGATAGGACTGCTGCGGGTTGTTCGAGGCTGCGGGTTGTTCGAAAGAGATACCGCGGCCCCGGAACACAAAGGGCGATGAAGGAACATGGGTGGGTTTTAGTCAGTAAAAGTCTGACACTCCCTCCCGCTCAGCCCAGAGCGGGAGAAGTCATTTGATGATTTCCCATCCGGAAAAAAAAAGGTTGTCCGATAGGGTTAAAAAAGCTATAGTAAGAGCAACTTCTTCAAATGCAATTAGGTACAGTGTTTACGCCCACAGTAAAGAGGCATTGAAGTTCTACGTGTCCTATTGTTTGGTCATTACAAGAACTGATGGACGTTATTGAAAGCTTCAAACTCTTGGCCAAGTTCTCGCTAAGAAGAAGATAGGCTATTTAAAAGCTCATTTCTGTCTGATAAGTCGTGATTATAAAGTCACATGGAAGGAAATAACTTCTAAGAGTCGTCGTTTTCAAACCCGATAAAGAAACTCATATAATTAACTGTAAATATAAAGCCGCAGGGTGAAATAATAATCGTGGTGACCTGTCGTAGGAAGTTAGGTCAACAGGTGACCTTTTACCTTACTTACAGATGACCTTGACCTAAAACAGACCAATTGTAAGTTATTAAGGAAAACCCTGAAAGGTAAAATTAAGTTGAACGTAAAGTTGGCGCCAGTGGATGACGTATTCGTATTATCATGCTGTTCTGCGGTGTAGGACGAAGCGTAATTTGGGTCGATGGCTTGTTGTGCAGCTGGTGTAATAGGTGTTATGTCGTTTCTTGATTGAGGTAAGAATTGTTAGGTTATTTGTTTCAGATTTTGAAGAGTGAGGGTTTCTAAAATTAATTTGATTCGGCTGAGATTGTGTACAATTGGATGTTTCTTAAGATCTTTAAGACTCTAGCTCAAATTAAGTCTACTTTAATTTCCGACCATAAAGGGAGTGAGGCCGCGGCCAAAAAGCTAGTTTTAAATAAAAGATTTTTCAAGCTATAATAAAATTATGTCATGTCAGTTAGTGTATTATTGAATTTTGCAATTTCGACTCCATTTGTTGCGTTGAAAACCCAACTGGGCGCATTTATTTAGGTATTCATTTAGATATAGCCTAGTGTTAATCAAACATCTTCATAGTCATATTCATTCTATATTTTCTTTTCATTTTTGTTTGGTGTTTCCTCTTTATGTTTCTTGTTATAAATAAATTTCTGGTAGTTTTATAAATATAATTATTATTGAACGTCTACATTTTCTTGCTCCAATTTTCTGTTTACAATATCCCTACAAAATTCCAATGACATCATCTTAACTCGAAATCCAGACCCTCGGAGAGTTCCCGCAAGTATTACTGTGCGATCTATATTCAGAGCTGGCCAGTAAGCACTAAGTCACGTCTAAGCTATAAATAAACATTTTTGTGCCATCACTCAGTAACTTAGCTTCTTGGAAACAATAACTTGATACTGTCGAGTGTGGGACGTCGGGACTGACTCAGTAAGCTGTTCATTGACCATATGCTGTAGGTTTTTTCAAGTTTTATGAGCCTAGCCAATATTTAATAAGCATTCTTTTGAGATACTACGGAGGTAGTCTTTAATATCATCGTTACTCATTTATACAAGGTGTAATAAATATGCGGCTGACGTCTTCGCGAAGGATCCGTCCCTTCACGAAACCGTCAACCAAGCATTCTGTACATAAAACTAAGTAACCCTACATAAAAAATATTGCTGGGGACTTTTTTTTGGGGTAAAAATCTCGTTTTACTGTAAAACTCAATGTAACTCAATCAAAGTTGGAACTTTGACCTCCATTATTTTCGTAACTAGAAGGTTCCCAAAGAAGATATGGTCCAGAACAAAAAAAAAATCGCAATGACGGAGAGAACAAGTGCCATTCGGCTTCATTAAGGGTCTATTTAAACCCTTTATAGCACCCCATTCAAGGTATAAAGCAAAACGCGCAATACCTTTTAGGGTGGAGATTCAGACAGTGAAACTGGACTGGACATCCTCTAAGGAATTCTTAAAAAATACGTTTTTAGCGTTACATTCTGTATAGAATCGTTACGATGTTTTTCGTTTTTCTTTTCTTAATCCTGAACTAATCTTTTACTTGTACCTACCCTAATATTGAAAGGAATATATTTTTCTGTACTTTAAGGCCACGAGGATTTGGCTTGAGTACTCTGATTCCGGAGTGAAATGATGAACTGAAAATTCTCTATTTTTTGGTAGTAAAATATTTTGATTTTGAAGAAATAAATTGTGTTATTCTTAGGAATGAGTTTAGAGGATGAATGTGGATGGGTATAAGAGTAGAGGAAGACCAAAGAAATGAAGGATGGACTGTGTGAAGGTTGCCAGAATGGAAGTGTCTGATGAGATGACGAGTAATAGAGAAGTATGGAAGAAGAAAACATGCTGCGCCGACCCCAAATATATTGGGATAAGGACAGGAGAATGATGAAGCTGTGCTATTCTTGCTTAAAATAATATGCTTCATGCATGGTTATTTCGCATTGTGTTAACAAACGAATTAATTGCATTCTTCCTAATTTTAACTACTATGTACATATATTTTTCCTGTCATCTCTCACTAAAATGGTTGCATAAAACTTAATGATGTTTAAATAGTCATCGTATTTGGGCATGTATTTTCTTCTATAACTAGGGGAAAACTGGTCTTGACCACATTAGAACTGATTTATCGCCTGTGGATCCGACGTCTGGCACTTTGTGGGTATTTTTAGCTTTGGAAAAAATATTTATACATGGGCAGTATTAAGTATTAGAAAAAAATAAAACATCTCATGGGCCGAATTGGCCGATGTAAAGATGAGAAGGATTTTCGCAAACAGGATCTAGATGATTTGGCAAAGTATAGCACATACAAAAAGAGGGTTAATGTTCATTAATTGCTTTTTATGAAAGAAGATTACAAAAGTTTAAATTGTTACGGGTTTAGGGTTGAACCACATCTATCTGCATGGAATCGCATTGTTCCATGCTCCTATCCCTTTCTTTGGTTTAGAACCGTCATTTGCTAGAGGGAGAAACAGAGCGTTCCTCCGAGCGCATCATTTTGCTGCCGCGTGCTTATATCACTCTCGCTCCGTGCTGCTAGAAGTGGTTCAACCCTTAAATAGCGTATCTGAATATTCTAAATCCACAATATCGTTTAATTCGAAACACTTACAGTACTTTATAAAAATAAACTTTAGTCGTTCTAACAAGACAGTGCATAAAGCTCAATAACTGTTTATACATTTCTTTTATGATTATCTTGGAACTTCACACGAACCAAATAGGCGACCATCAATTTCAATACTTCAAAAACCAAATTTATTTTAATCCTGACCTACCCAAACATACTGTATTTCCTTTCCAGAGGATTAAAAAGGATTTAAAAGGTATTATAGTCAAGTTTATAAAAGAAGAGATTGAATCCATGGCGATGATAAATTGATCTCTATTTATTGTGAGAGGAATTACCGTCGTAAGTTAATGGTTTATAGTGTTTTGAAGTTTAGAGACGTTGAGTTAGGTCGTTTTATTGAAATATTTGAAGAGATTAAAGAATATTTTTGAAGGGATTTTCCATTGTGATTAGACATGGTGTGGTCTTATGCTTCATTTCTATGACTTTGTGTCCTGTTAATGTTAAACGTAGTAATGGTAGAAGCGATTGTCTCAAGGGTCAGGACTCTAATAGGTTATCGTGTATAGTTATTTTGACGTTATTAAAAAATATCTTAATTATGTTTACGAGCTGCTGTTCTCAGGAGAAGTATAATCGAATCAGTATTTTTCAATTGATTTCGAGCTTAAAAGGCCAGCGTGGCAAAATAGAATATATCAGATTCAAGTAAAACAGCATTTTTCTTATTTTTAAAGGGGCCAGAAATCATAAAAAACCGTGTTTATATGACGATTTGAGTTCAAGACAAGGTTTCTGCGCACATCACCATATTCGAATATTCATGAAGTATTTACCAGATCCATAAAAAAATATATGCAAAATAAATAATTATCGACAAGCTAAGCTTTTTATGATTATTTGGATCGATTCTCAAGACTTCTATTTAATTACGAAAGAGTTTTAACAGATTAAATAATCAACACATCTCCAGGTGTAATCAATTTGCATAAATACACACGTTTTAATTATTATACGAATATTAATTAATAAAAAAACGTGCCGTCGATATTCGCATACATTCCTCCGTTTATTTTCTTATGTAACAAATAACATATTTCTTTACATAACATCACGCCTGTACTTTCCGAAGACTTAGGCAGAGGTGTTCTTATGTTTTGATCACCTTTATTTCACCTGTTCTGTTTGAGTCTCATGTAAAAGGGGGCGAACCTATTGACATCAACCGGGCACAAATCTAGACTCCAGGCTGCTACAAAACTCCGTGTTACCCCATGTTCCGCGTGTTCCCTGTGTGCGTGCGTGTGTGTGTTCCCGAGGCCCTTGGCACAGGCAACTGAAGGAACACGGGTGGGTTTTAGTCAGTAAGAGTCTGACACGCCCTCCCGCTCCACCCATAGCGGGAGAGGTCACTTGATGATTTCCCAACCCAAAAAAAGGCTGCTACAAAAAAAGACTGATTTAAAAACCGAGCCCGACCTAGAAATCGGAACCAGGACTTCATGCTGCGCAGTAGTGCTTGGGCATTTGCTACCGCTAGATCAACGGTCACTAAAAATTATTTTATTGATTTTATAAGTCCATAAAATTGGCAAGACTCCACCACAGTTCTCTCAATTAAAATAATTTAATAGCCTACAGAATAATTTCGTAAAATGATACTTCCTTTTGCGGTCAAGAGAGTTTAATCACCTTTATGCTAATTTAGAATGAAGTTATATTTAAGTGAAGATTTTAATCTAGGAACAAGCTTTAACGTTTATGCTTAGTTCTGAAACTTTAAACTTAATATTCTGGGAACAATGTGAATTATTAAAACACTTTTAGAATGTTTTATTTAACGATGTTTTCTCGTTACTGTTGACTTGACGATAGTTCATACAATTTAATCTAAAAATTTTAGCGCTACCACCGTTGCTTGATTATTCGTTAAACATTGTGCTGATTTGAATTTGTTGTCAGTACCGAACACAATAACACAACAATGATTTGTATATTTGCAATGAACTGCGCCTGCTAATATTAGCTTTTCATTACTTTAATTTAATCCGATACATTATATATAGCTGCGATAAACATATGTATATAGCTGGCAGAATGTAACTTTTTCTTGGCAGTCATAAGACCGTACCTAGATGCCTGTTATCAACATTACCAGTTTCACCCTCCTTTAACTTTTACCTTGTCATTTGTGTTTGGATCAATAATTTCAAGATTGACTGTCACGCTACTGAAAAATCTTATCGTTTGCTACGTTATTCTTTTGGAGAGAACTCAAAGCTGCTGTTTTAAACGTACCATTGCCACCTGGCAGGTGAAACAAACACATTTTTAATCTGAAAACCACATTGTTTCTTATTTATTCTGTTCACGGTGTATTTTGGATTTGTTGTTGACGTCTGAATTTGATTCTCATTTAAATTAATTAAAAGAGGACATCGACACTTCTGGATCATTTTCGTTATTCTTGGATTAATGGACGTACGAAATAGTTGAATAATTATTGAGGTATAGCTGACGGGTGTTGTATGTGTAGGCTAGTGCTCAAGTGAGAAAGGCCGGCTGTGGGAATGTTACAGGCTGATTATGGGGTGATGTATTAATGATAAAATCGCACAGATAACTCTGATATCGCAATGTAGGATACGTCAGTTTAGTTCATATGTGGCGGTATAGATGTCGCCTAACAGTCAAATCCGATTTGATGTTGTTTTGCACCTAATCTTAGCGTCGTTCACGTCATGATATAATTATCGGTTTAGTCACATAAATTAGTCATACTCAATCGGTGTTTACATCTAAATCTAAGTCTTTATTAGAAATACTAAGAAACGATAGACATTGAGGTAATTTTTGGCTGAAAATAAACAGATTATGACTCAAATCTAACCTAGTTTAACAATTGGTAATAATTAATCCCACACTGATTTGTGTGACTCACAGTTTTTCCTCATTTTTAAAACAGTGGTGTACCCATAGCGCATTCTTTCTACTTATATTGTTCACAATTAACGCATCATGCAAACAAACAAAATGCGTAAAATTCCAAGGAATGCAGTCCTCAATTAACGCAACAAGCAATTAAAACAAATGAATGAGCATCGAACGCGGCGACAGCGACGGGAGCACGATCTAAATGCGCGTGCGCTTCGGGGAATGAGACGTGTCGAGTGACCGCGAGGTGTGAGGTATGCAGGCTTTGTCATCTGCTATGTTGGGGCTACCGATGGTACTGGCTTTTGTAGCGAGGCGGTTTTCCAATAAGAGTGGAGATATTACAAGCCTGGGGATTTTGATCTACGCTTATATTTACATTAATTTCCACCATATACACCAATTCTTAGATAGGTCACATTGACACTAATGAGAAAAACCTTGGCCGTGGTTGATCCCTGTTTTAATCTTCTTTAGTTAAGTAATTAACTAGTTATTTTATTTGTTTGCAACCTTACCAACTACAGCATCCGAAATACACCTTTCTTTTACAAACCGAAGCATTTTGAAGAAGATTCGGAAATGTTCCATATTGATTTTAATTATGGCAGTTAAAAAAGGATTTTTTGGAGCAATCAAGGAATGATACGTGTCGAGTAATTTGGGGTTACATGCACGTTATGACGTTGGATTGGGCATTTGGGGCTTTTGAATAAAGATGGTTTTGCTTAAGTCTGCTATGAGCTTTGGAGATGTTCAAAGGATTAGAGAGGAAGTTGAGTATGTTTGTGAGATTTCGTTGTTCAGTACAAAGTGTCAAAGATGGCCGAGGCTAAGTGGCGTTCTATGAACGATAACGATGGTGAAAAAGGTTATCCATAAGCAGAAAGTCATTATAGAACTACGATACGCTATGAAAGTGATTGCCGCTTGTCCTCATGGCTGCACTAAAACATCGATGAGCAAACGACTTTAGACTTGAGATCCATAAATCCAAGGAGCATTTCACTGATGAGTCTCTGATTATATAAGTTCTTGGTGCTAGAAATAGAATTGAACTGGATAAAATAGGTCAGTATTCAGCAAGAAGTATGCTTACTTTGTCTCCGCATACAATATTGTGGACCTAAATCACAGAGAATTATGACGTTGAGTAATATTCTGGTATTTAGGAACATTGCTCTGGATTTAGAAGCATGAATTTCTAACCACAAAGTCTTTGTATACATTTCAGCAAGACTAGCGGGTGAGACCTGGATGAGACTCGCATATACCAGGGAAACTTGGCACAAAGACCAGAAGTATATTATACTCAGCAGGGAGTGCAATAACTCAGTCTTACCAAGTAGTATCGTGCTACCCATTAACTGGGTTGTAGAGGTTGGATAGGCAGTCGCTCCATGTAAGAGCTGGTATCCAGCAGCATTTGCTTAGAATGAAAACTGAACCTGATATAGTTGGGAAAAGGCTAGGAGGTGGTCAGCGAGACCTGAACTCCTGAAAACGAGCGCTGCTGGTACCAAGAGTTCAATAATATCTGTTTATTACGAATAAAAAAACATGTATTTGACCTCTTTGGTCGATTGCAATCGTGACTATTGAACATGAGGTTTCGATTCCCGGGTCGGGCAAAGTGTTAATGGGTTTTTCCATCATAAATCTCTCAATAGCAGCCACGGAGTCTGGATTTGTGCCCGGTTCATGACAATAGGCTCGCCCCCTATTACATGGGACTTAAACATAACTGACAAAATGTGGGTGTACCTACTATTAGGTGCACCACTGCCTAACCCTTCGGGGTTTTCAGGCGTGATGTTATGTTGATATTATTTCGATCTTCAGTTATTTTCTACACTCATGACTTTATAAATAGTCAAACGTGTTTCACAGTCTTAACCATAGTGTCATCTCATCAAACCCTACCTTTTAAGAGCAATATCTTTAAAGGTGATTAATAAACAGCTAACCGCAGTGAACCGACAGCCTATTATTAACGTTACCGGGAATCGAACCAAGGACGCCCACGGAGACGTGTTGATGTACGAGCCTCATTAATTACTGAGCCATTGTGTGTGTGTGTCGTGTTCGGCTGTTTTAATTAAAAGGACTAAAAGAAGTAGGTGCGGTGTTAATTGTATCTGATGTTATTGTGCGAGAAGATGTTCTGAAGAAGTCTTACTGCCGCATTGGTCTTGTTAGTAGTAAGCGTGACTGATGAATTCAGTTTTTAATCAAGAATTTCTCATTGGCAGCCACGGAGTCTGGATTTGTGCCCGGTTGATGACAATAGGCTCACCCCTTACTATATGGAACTTATACATAGCTGGCGAAATGTGAGTACACCTACTATAACTCCTCAATTGTCCACCATCGAAGACAGAAATGTCCAATAACATTTGACTAGAAAATCATGTCTTCTATTTAGAACCACCACATAATCTTGCACAGAAATTAGCTCTCCCTGTCCTTAAAAACCATTTCATTAATTCATCACAATATTCTATATCCAAATAAAACACTACGAACATCAAATCCTACACTTTTTGATTACAATATCACAAGATGAGTTGATTACCTTCACCTCACCGACTTATCTGTAGGTAACGTGAATCATAAATAAATCGACAAAAAGTTTTATTGTACACAATAATAACTTGACAACATTGTATAAAAAACTTAACAATGCATGTACCTATCACTGTTACTATTAGCGTACACTCGTGTACAATGTGATATTGAATTCGGTAAAAAAGTTTATAAATTGTTTCATGTCATATTGAATAGGGAATAAAAAAAGTATAATTGTCAATTAGTTTTTAAATATTGATAATTTTATAAAAACTTAAAATGTTACCTACATGCTCTTGAAAAAAAGATGTTGATGTTTCTAGTGGCGGTATATTTACTTTACTTACTTTCATACAAGCCTAAAAGCTTGGCTTGTCCTTATATCCTACTACACTTGTGATGATGATGATGTTAGGGTTTCTGAACAGTCTGCTGGCCTTATGAGCTTGCCGTAGATCACTGTGTACACATTGTTTACTTACATGAAAGTTCGTCTATAGATTGTATGTGCAGTCGTGTTAAATGCTCTACTTTCAAGCGAAATGTCATGAAAAACTATGACACGTCGATCTCAAGGTTGATGAGGGAACAAAGAAGTACCCAGACGATGCCTGCGTTCACTCTTAAATTCAAATTTGCAAGTTCAACATTAGGCCTAACGTATCGGCAAACCACAACAAGAATCACACGCCGCTCATCCACACCTGTTCTAAATACCTTCAAAGCCACGACCACCCATCTTTTAACGGGCCGCGTGACAACTCGAAGAACAAAAGTAAGCAATAACCCGCGTTTTGTTCAGCATAAATTCCATAGTTTTATGACTGGTTGACGACTTAGGCGAATGAGTAGGTAAATGTCAGAGACCAAGCTTTAGGGTGCTTTAGGTTATTCTGCTGTAAGGATAAAACTTCGAAGACATGGTGTCATTATGTCATGCCATGTCATGTATATCATGGCTAGCAGTGGGATCAAGCCAAGGAATTATTTTTCACTTTACCTCTTTGAGTGCAACACTTGCTTGGAGTGCAATGCTTCTGATATTTAAAATGTCTAAGGGCGGTGGGGACTTGCAATAAGGTGGGTAATTTGAAAGCATAGACAAAGATAATCAACGCAGTAGTAGGTACTACTGCCAGAGTCAAAAGACGCTGGCCAGGTGACCAGCGTCTTTTGACTCTATTGCATGACTGTACGAAACTTAGTCTCCATTTTATTATCTACTCTATGTCAAAGCTCAAAGTCAACAACGGTAAACCTTTTGTGTGGACATTAGCACGCGTGTTACGAGCTTACTCACTGTTAAGTGTTAAAGTGGAATTCTGAGGACCTAGACTAGGGGAAATTGCTTTAAAAGCGTGTTATATGTGTTTTGCGATTTTCAACCAGGATTTGACCTAATAATTATCATAAAAAAATACATTTCACGGGTATCCGAACGTTATTAGGTTCGGAACATGTGAAAAAATAAAACAATTAGTAACGTCTTTCTTTACATAATATTTTAGTAATTAAATTATCATTTTGTAAGTCGAAATTTAAAAGATCAAATTATGAATCAGCCTCGATAATCGACTTTCAACAGAACTGACATAAAGTTTTCGGTAGCTTATGTCAATTCAATACATTCTGGACTTATCGTTCATCTTTTTCGCTGGTACAAGGTCACTTTGACTGGTTCTCTTCTCCAATAACACTTATTCTTCCCAGGTTAAAATTACATATGTATATCCTTACTGATATTTCGAGTACGAAAAAATATCGAAGTTTACTATGACGATTAGTTATTAGTCACAAAGATCCAAGGTAACATGCTTTGTTCTATAAATTGCTTTACACTAAACAATAACATGTAAACAAGACTTAAGAGTTCACGAAGACCTGTTTGTGGCGTTGTATATTGTATCACGTATTTTACATAAGATTGAGTCATGCCAATTACATAAACAATACTAATAGAACCATCTACTTCAATCTATCGTTTAAAATAATTAATAAGACAATGATTTTATCAGATGTTTCTGTAATAATAACGAATTAACTTAATAAGATATTACTTTGTTTTCCAAGCACCGTTACCTATAATCTACAACACTGTTGCAAATAACCATATACTTCAATCTAAACTACTTAAATAACATAATTTTCAATGCAAGGGAAACGTTCGTTTCATTTAAGTGTAATTTAAAAGATTGACGCTTGGTTGTAAGTTATTATTGAATGATAATTATCGTGGCGGGATCTAGACAAGTTTATTGAAGTATTTACGTATATTCCATGATTTTGTATTACAGTAAGGCTTGTCGTACATATGTATTATAACAGAGTTACCTCCTCATGTCATCAACATCATAGGCCTCCCCTTTTTTCTGACATATTAGAAGCCCGTAAATCTGACAACCAGTATTGCCAAGGGTCAGTGTGTGATCAAGTAACTGGGTTTTGGTTTTGAAATACTGGTATTTGGTTGCAACATAGAAATAGGCTAGGTAGATAGGACGAGTCTTGATAAAATATGTATATGCTATAGTTTCAATTTAAAATGGTGCCAATTGGAATACCATGCATGTCACTCTGCGTCGATCGCTGCCTAGCACGAAACCTTAGTGTCTACCTGTGCCAGGCAATCAGTCAGTAGTTAGACTAACAGGGGTGGTTTGCTGAATAAATAATATTGGGCAAACCACCATCAATTGCTATAGTTTTGATGTTTTGGGAAATTTTATGATGACTTAATTTTGAATGCTAGAAGCTAATGGCCCTTGTTAACTACATACTAATTAATTTCTACATCTTGAATACAGAAACATGTTTGCTTATTTGTTACTGCGGAATACGGCACAGAGCTTTTTATCTGGGAGCATGAAGTGCCCTCTCTCGAATACGAGTAATACCGCAGACGACAACGACGGCAGACGCAGACTATGACCGCTTAATGCAGGAACGTTTTAGTTATATTTCGAGAGTGAGAAAGAGATGACGTTAGACAGCTGTCTAGTGCTCTAAAAGAGGTCATAATAACCCCCAGGTAGCCCTTCTTAATTTGGTAGTATCTATGATCGCATTGATCTCTACCCTCAGCTAGCGCCAGGCATAAAATCACAGGATGGGCGATATTAGAGCATGCTTACTTTGTATACCGTCTAGGTAAACGAGACATAATATACCCACAGTTTTATTCAGGTCACCTATTTTCAACAATATAAAATAGGTGTTTCTCAAAACTCACGTTTTGCTGTTTATTCAGCTGTTGAACAATATTAGTTAAATTAACTAGGTCTGTTAATAAATACTGGAAGCGTCACTGGAATTTCCTGTTCTGTTGAAGTTTTTAAACAATCTTTATTTAGAAACACAAATAATTTCAGATGAGTCAGTCAATCGAGGAATTATAATTTAATTTAATTTGTAAAAGTCTGAATGTTTATGTTGATACTAGTTGATTACAAACTGTGGGAAAGTTTTAGATGATATCGGGAAAAATCTTTTTGAGATGATGATGGTTTTGCTGCTATTCCAAACTTTGTTGGATCGGCTTCCAGCCTATGCTTAAATGCCTAATGCCAGCTGGATACCAGTATTTTACATAAAACTATTGCCTATCTGACCTTTACAACCCATTTACTGGATAATATTATGATAGTTCTTGATTGACCAATTTTAATTTATCGTCAATAATTAGTGCTTGCCTTCTGCAGACGATTACAAATCTGTATCTTATACCTGTTTATGTACTTGAAACTGGCGTCAACAATAAGACCACATACCCTCATAAATTCCCCGCCTATTTGCCGACAAACGTATTAGAGGAAGCATTCGAAAAAACACAAAAAAGTGCGCGTGAGTGCAAGTGTCACGATCCCTGAATGAGCGGCGCGCGTTATATCGGGAAGGAAAAAAAATAAAAACGAACGCATTCGGCCACCTTCGCGCACCTTCGGCGGTGGTCGGGCGAGCTCGGGCGGGCTCGCGCACCTGTCGCGTGCGCCGGTATTCGGAAGCTTTTTTGTGCTCTTTTTGAATTTTGTTTACATTGTTGGCTGTATAAACGTAATTGATATAAGTGGTGTTTATAATAAAGTTAAGTTAGTATTATCAAATAAGGTTTTTCTGTATGATTCTTAAGTAAATTTTTTGTTTGTAGTTCCTTCTTGAATACATTACAAGTATTAAGAAACACTTAATATAATGCACATAATTATCTAAGAAAACAATAGCTTACAAGAAAGTCACATTACAAAACATAATTTCTCTTTTTCAACACTTCCATAAACAAAAAAAAATATTTTAAGCTTAAAGTGGCCAAGCAATGTTTTGATAGGTAGTATTTATCCTATTTATTCGGTTCCCATGGTAACGGGCCCATGAGAAAGGGCCCGCCATTACCCATCAGTGTCATTGAGATTTATGTGACATTTAGTGTCTTTCAATTGAATAATACTTTAAACAGCGGACATGGCTGCTACTGAGTGGAGACCAATTAGTTACGATACACGGTATTGCAATTTTTTGTTTACTTTTGTTGTGTTGGTTTGTAAAGTTTGTTTTTTCATGTTGAAAAGTTCAAGAGGCTATTTATTAGCAAAGAATACATAACAGTGCTATTAGTAGTGTGTATGTTGTTTGGATTAACTACAGTTTTTGTAATAGCTATGTTAAAGCAACATACATGTATAGGTATGAAAGCACTCGGTAACAACGTAAATTTTCATCAGTGATAGGATTCCTGAAATTGGTTCACCACTTCCCCTCTCCCTTCCCCTCCCCTCCTTTCCCCTATTCCCTTTTATTCTCATCTTTCAGGATAAAGCAAGAAAAATAAGATTATTTTTCTGCTATATTGAAAGTTGTGACACTGAAAAATATCTGTTTCTGACTAATGTCGGATGCATGCGTGTCGAAGACTCACTGTTTATTTTCGCTTCAGAGCATTTCTGTTGGTGACAAATTGACAAAGTAGGTTACTAAATGATTAACTCGTAGGATAACTAAAAGTTCTAACTACGTTATTTTTCAGTAATTTTCACGTCTGTTTGGAAATCAAGGAATCTTATCAGAAATGTTTTCGTAAAGTGAACCTGGATTTGTGCCTGTTGATAGCAATAGACTCGCCCCTCATTTGAAAAGGGAGTTTAGCTTAACTAGCGAAATCTGGGTATGTATACTTCACAAAGGTTCACCTCTGCCTAACCCTTCGAGAATTACACGCGTGATGTTTAACTACGCAACATGTACATATATGCTCATAATTAGAATTATGACACATACCTACATGTATGGGTAGACACTTCTTATCTCGAATCCTTGAAATCTAGGCCATACAAGCACAGAAAAACACCCGTTTTAATAAGAGCTAGTTTTGGTGAAAACACACGCAAAGATCACGAATGAGATGATAAGATCTCCCGGAACATGAGAACATGTAAATATGGCTGGTGGAACATGTTGAATTACTTGTGTTATGGCCACTGGACATGCTAGGTTTGGTGTCCATGTATGGGATGGGATTAATGTAAATTAGGATTGGCACACAGTGGGAGTTCTTTATTTTCGTTTTTTTTTTTGTATTTTGCTATTTTTGTTTTTGATAATTTTGAACTTGAAAAACCTTCTCAACTTAACATCAAGCCGGTTCCTCATAGGATTAGGCAGAGGTTTATGTTTGAGTCTCATGTAATACGGGCGAGCCGTTTTCCAGCAACCGGGCCAGTAATATAGACTCCAGGCTACTACTGAGGAATTCCTGATGGAAAAGCCCAGTAAAATTTTGCCCAAACTGAGAATTGAAAGTGGGATCTTATACTCAGTAGCAGCGCTAACGATCACTTAACCAAGGCACCTTCTATTTTGTTTTTAATCCTATCTGAAATGTTCTTTTTTAATATGTTAATTTATAAAATCAATAGAATATAATTATATGCAAATAAACCTTCTAAATGTCGACTTGTATGATTAAATACTACACAATGTACTGTCGATGTAATTCCAACTGACCGTAATCAATGGTACAATCTTCATCGATCATTTTATAGCGCAATCTATCTTAGTAATAAAACAACCTGCTGCTGAAGGTTGCTCACGATAGGCCTACGATTACATCAATATCATTATTGTTTTAATGAAGTTTGATTTATTATCTATTAACCGATGTAACACACAACGTAGTAGTCAATAAAGCCATCTAAAACTATAACAAGATTTTCAACAGTAAAAATATTAAGCTTGTTTCTGACTGAAATCTTAAAAGGACACACAAGAGAGTATTCGTGTAAACTCTAGTCCATCATCATAGTAGTTAAATATTTTCTCTTGGCATTTAGAAGAAAAATGGGTACCGCTTTTTATAATTAGAATCAAATTCTATTTCCTTGTACATTTTGACGTTTAAAAGAGCAGTTAAGTGGCCATATTCAAAAAATTGTTTTGCTTTGTGTGTGTTTTCGTTTTATTTTATTTTTTATGCACGTCATGTTTCAACAAAAAATAGTTTGTCTTTCTTTTCTTTATTCTTAATAGTTTGACTTCAGCCAAAAAAATCACGGGAATAACAATGAGACCCCACCTTATTTTTAATCACCAAAACAAAAACTTACCCAACATTTGCAGCCATGTCCGACCTTCGTAATTTTCGCACATATTCGCTACTTAACGTAACTTACTTCGAACTTAGTGCTTATTTATTTGACATTGGCATTTATTACCCTTTCTTCGTTTGCGAGACAGGCAAACATTTCGTAATCTGTCTAACACTAACATAACCTAATTCTCGGCAGTCGTTTAAGATAAGTTGACACGAGAAGATGTGCATTGTGCAGTGATTTTGTAGGTGTAATTATTTTGACTGTTTTCAAGGATTCCTTTGAAAATGTTTTTCTTCTTTGTTGCGAGTCAAGTGTTTTGTACGGGGGAAAGGTAAAGGTAAGGTCGTGTTTTTATTTATGTATATATTAAAAAAAAAACTGTTTATGTAAAATTGTTCTTAGAACGTACCATTTTACATAAACAGTTATAAAATATTATTTTTAAATTTAGCACAAAACATAAACTTATTTCGGGTATGGATTTAATTAATATGGTGGAAGGATTTTGCCCAACAGTAGGACAGATGATACAAAAAAAATGGATTTAATTTATAAAAGTGTTCGACGTTATCATTCTCCATCCCTTATCACAACTAATGCGAAGTCGGCGTAGCATATCTTCTTTTTCAGTTGTGTTATTCTGAAAATAAAATTTCTTAAGCTTCCCTATTTAAGTTGTTCCCTTAATCATTTTGGTTCTTATAATCTTCCCTCAAAATTTTGTATTGATCTTTAACGCTATTATGTTTCTCAATAAGAATGTGACCTTACAGCAACTCGTGACTATTTCAGCAGACTGTTACGCGACTGCAACTTTGATATCGGATACTTTTCTTATTTTACTCTACCTATCCTAAACACTGTTATGTAAAGTGTGCGAACATGAAAGTGTTTTTGTTTAAAAGCTTAACTTTCATGAAAGTGGGGACTTACGTTTTGTTAAACATAGGATTTCTGTTAATTTTTTTTGCATGTATTTTCTTATTTAAAATCTGAAACCTATATTTAGAATAGTCAGCTTACTTGTAGCATGCCCACTCCACTACTGGCTCACAGGTACCCTCTACGAGAAGGGAGTGGGCTGTTCACAATCCATCTTACAGGCTCTGTGCGTGTTGATAGTGGTCGCATATTAAAATGTTGTATTTTTTTTCTAAGAAAGACTGATTGTTCTAGCTTGATGTTGTCAGTACATAATAATATCTGTGCCAACGCCGATTAAAATTTATTAAAAAAAAAGCTCTAGGACACATTCAAAGAGTTATTTATAAATACCAAAAATAAATAGGTACGAAAAAATACTAAAACAAAACATTTTTTCAGGATTTTTAAATAAAAAGACTAACGAAATGAGACCCCCACTGTGTCCCTAACCTTAGCGCCGTCGCAAAATTTGGGCCAGATGTTATTACAAAATACGAGGTGAATGACATTCGGACGGGTCACTGTACATATATGTGCTATTTGAATCAAGTACCCACATCCTGTGGCTGAAATATATGTATATAAAATATTATATAGGTGGTGTAACTAGCACAGATCGCCGGTATAATCCGGTGTGGTCGCGGTTTTGGAAACTTATTTTGGTAGATTTCGTGGTTGAATTCCAAGAGGAGCACGTGCTAAATAATAACAGCCGCTTGGGTCGAACTTTAGGTTAAGCCTCGCTTGCCTAAGTTGGTCCGTAGATGGGTGACCACTCATTACATACCAAATTTCCTCCGTGTCTCGGAAAGCACGCTAAGCCGTTGGTCCCGGCTTTCATTTGTACGTCTTTGACAGTCGTTACAGGTAGTCAGTAGCCCGAAAGTCTGACAACCAGTGTTACCAAGGGGTATCGTATTACCCAGTACTAACTGGGTTGTTGAGGTCAGATAGGCAGTAGCTCAATGTAAAAAACTTGGTATTCAGCTGCATCCGGTTAGACTGAAAGCCGACCCCAACATAGTTAGAAAAAGGCTGGGCTAATGATGAGTGGTTGAAATTCAAGCTCGTTTCTAAGATGATGATTTTCGATTTCGCAAAGTGGTTTATTATTTTGAAAAGTTAAGCCTGTATGTCTTGTGGGAGATACGGAACGTGAGGTGCAGAAAGTACGACGGCTCTTGTCAAAAATGTCATTAAAATGAAAGATCTTCATTCGACAATGCATCTTCTCTTTCTTACTATTTTCTAGGATAGTTATTTTTTAACTGTTTACCTATGTTGCAAGCATGTCTATTTCATGGCATCAATGAAAGTTAAGCATCATTACATCATAAAAGGCGTGCCTACATTTTTTTTTTTCTAGATAAAAACAGAGCCAAACTAGATGTAAATCTAAATCAAAATTGGCATAATATGAGAAAAACGGTACATACTACCATGTACAACTCGCTAATATGGCGCCACCCACAATCTTCAATGGACTCTTATTGCCAAATATAAACTTTTAATAACTTGTTCTAATTAGACATTACGATCCTTGTATGACAAACTTTCTTTTAAACTTTTTTTTTAACTTTAATATTTGACTATAAGTAGGCCTACAATCGTACATGACTGGTCAACTGCGGGCTACTACGAGTATGTCAACCACTCTTCTACAGTCTATTATAAATATGATTCTCAAGACATTGTTATTAAGTTGTCAAAAAAACAACAAACGCATTGGAATAGCTATTTTAAGAATGAAAAGTATTCTTTCAGAGCCTACTCGAATTTATATCTACACAGCTTTGATTATATAATGTCTAGATAGAGCGTCGCCCTACAATCGTATCAAAGAAAACGAGTCAACATTTTCAAGTATGTGTGCGTGCAGGCGTCGTTTTACACTATGCGTCTATGTCTTTGTGTGCGTAAATAATGATACCAGCTACACAAAAAAAAAAAAAAAAAACATAAATCACATAAAAAAATAGACTTATTAAATAAGATAAGTTTTAGGTGTATGACACGATCTGCACTGATTGGCGGGCAAGCACTTGTGAACCAATAGTTGGTTGACACTTTTTGACACGTTTCCGCGCACTTGACGCTCCATCTAGACATTATATAATCAAAGCTACACAGTAACAACGTCCCTTAGTAGAAAGTTCAGTAACTACACGTAATATTCATCGTAATTATTGTCACAGAGACAGTTGCCTCTGAGTAAAGTTTCGATAATCTTTAGGGCACCATACCTAAAACTTCGAATTTGAATCATTGGTACGGACCAAATGAGTATTGGCTTGGCTCTATGTGTATTAAAAGACCAATCATAAAATAACTTAGATCCATAGATCCGTGATAGACCACACCTTCAAAACAAATCGACTGGAAGGTCGAACATATTGACTATTACAACATTATTATAACAACATTGATCGACTATGGCTATCTAAGCTATGTTCGCGAATTATTATCCAAACCTATAAACAAATATTTATATTTGGAGCGCAACACAAACATCTTCAAAACCCACGTGAAAGTAAGTTTAGGTTAGTTCATTTAAAATACTCAGTCTGGTATTTAGCTGCATCTTGGTTAGACTGGAACCCAAACATAGCAGGTAAAAGGCTAGGCAGATAATGACATAAAATTTAGTTTGCTCTACAACTTCAAACATCAAAGAACACAACACAACACAACACTGAAAATGGCATATTAACCATGTTTACTATTTGTTTTGAGTTCCCGATATTTTGGAGCTGTTGCAAGCACCATGATCACAGATAAACAATAACTTATAATAACAACTAACTAACAACAACTACGGATAACTTCAAAAATTTTCAATAGTACCTACTAGTTCCCCACCCACATTCTGAAATCACTTTTAATGTCATACGCATAAAGTTGATATTGGTTTAAGAGAAAATCACATAAATTGGAAATTATAGTTTGAACAGACTTTGATTTATTATCAAGAGGATTTATTACTTACATCTTTTATTGCCGTCATTTGGGTAATCCGGATGTTATCAGTGTCTTATCGAGTGAAATGGGTGCAGGTAGTTAGGCAGGTAACATGATTATGTGCATGTATGAACTGGTATACATAGTGCAGTGGCTTTCATATTATTATTATTTCCTTTATTTATTTCTCTTACTTACTAATTACATTTTTAAATATTCCTATAAAAAAAAAAAACATTTAAAAATATAAAAAATAGTAGCCCACCGGTATCGGGAACAGGGTCCAAGCTACCGGCGGTCAGGGCTCCAGAGAGAGGAACCTCCTAACAATACGAGCCGTGTCCAGGAGTACCGCTTTCTGAATCAAGCCCTTGATCCAGCCGCCTAACGAGAGCCTCCTCAGGTATTGGTCGAGGCTCTTGGCAATTAAGCCATGGGCTGAAACTACTATCGGCACAATGATCGCCGTGTCCACTTCCCACATGTCGACAACCTCGCGAGCCAAGTCAAGATACTTGATTTGTTTATCTTTCTCGGCTTTCACGAGGTTCCCGTCATGCGGGACCGTTATGTCAACAATCATTGCGCGCCGCTCTGATCGATCCACCACCACTATGTCAGGCTTGTTGGCCACAATAGTCCTGTCAGTGATGATGGATTGATCCCAGTACAGTGTGATATTGCCATTTTCGAGAACTGGGTCGGGCACATACCTATAGTACGGCACTTCCGATTCCACAAGGTTGTATTTTAGAGCAAGTTGCTGATGGATAATCCTGGCTACAAGGTTGTGTCTATGCAAGTACTCACCGTTAGCTAGACGAGAACACCCGGAGATAATGTGACGAATTGATTCGCCCGGACGGTGGCATGCCCGACATATGTCAACCGTGCCGTCCTTCACAATAAATCTGCGGTAGTTATTCGTCATCATAACTTCATCCATAATTGCACAGACAAAACCTTCGGTTTCTCCGAAGAGGTCGCCGGAACGTAGCCAGGCTACGGACGCTGATAGGTCTACATCGGGCCCATGAAGGGCCCGGAAAAAGCGTCCGTGGAGCTCCTTACTCTGCCATACCTCCCTGCGGTCGTTAGTGTCAAGTACTACAGGTTTGCGCCAGTTCTCTTTAGCCAAGGAGAGCGGGGTGAGGCCCTTGTCCACCGCGACCACATCCCGATGCATCCCCACGTCGGTTTCTAGGAAAAATTCCCTGAGACTGCATATCTCGCGATTGTGGAGAGTCTTAGCGTTTAAAAAGCCTCGACCTCCGCACCTCCGCGGGATATACAGTCTCATAACCGAAGATCGTGGGTGATGCATTCGATATGCCGTCAACAATGTACGGACCTTTCTATCCAGGGCGTCTAGTTCTGTTTGTGTCCATTTGAGTATGCCAAAAGAGTACATCAAAACCGGCATGACCCAACCGTTGAAGGCACGCACCTTGTTCCCGCCTGATAAAAGACTATTAAATACTTTTCTCAGGCGGCCAAAGAAGCGCTCCCTCAACGATTGCTTCATGTCAGCTACATTGATGCCCAGCGCTTCCGACATACCCAAATACTTGTAGGTTTCGGTTGCTGAAAGGGATCTAAGATTTATGGAATCCGAGAGTTGGGTTCCCACAGATTCCACAATCTCCCCTCGTTTTACATGCATGACCGCACATTTGTCCACACCAAATTCCATCCTGATGGCACTACTGAAAGTTTCAGTTACCTTCAGTAGTTCCATCAGTTGCAAATCGTTGGGGGCAAAGAGTTTCAGGTCGTCCATGTAAAGGAGGTGAGATATAACCTGACCACCTCTCCTCAACCGATAACCTAGACCTGAATCCTCCAGCAGCGTGCTAAGAGGATTCAAGGCTAAGCAGAACCAAAGTGGACTCAAACTATCGCCCTGAAATATACCTCGCTCAATCCTTATCGGCTCGCTATTCCTCTGGATTTGCCGACATCCTGGATAGCGAAGGACTGTCCTCCATTGCCCCATACACGACATCAGGAAGGTGCGCAGAGTTGCATCAACTTTATACAACTCTAGCACCCTCATGAGCCATGTATGTGGCACCGAGTCATAGGCCTTCTTATAGTCTATCCAACATGTTGACAGATCCTTTCGGGAACGGCGAACCTGTTGGCTAATGGCCATATCAATGAGGAGTAGCTCCTTAGTACCACGGGACCCGTTCCTACATCCATTTTGAGAAGCGGACATGATAGAATTTTCATTAACGTGTTCGCTAATTTTAGCTCTCAAGATGGATGTAAGAACTTTATAGACTGTTGGAAGACAGGTAATCGGTCTATAATTTTTGGGTTCCGCAGTACTACCCGATTTATGGAGCAGGTGGGTTATACCTGTTGTCAGGAACTCGGGCAGCGACCCTGATTCTAAGGCTGACTGGAACAGGGAAGCCAGGCGAGCGTGCGATCTTTGGAACCATTTGATCCAAAAGTTGTGCAGCCCGTCCGGCCCTGGGGATTTCCAGTTTGGTAACGGACGGACTGCACGAACTACGTCTTGGGGGCTGATAGAGATTGCCCCCATTTCTGATACTGGATCACACGCATGCTCAACCTCCCGAGTCCATTCACCCTCGGTATGGCTGACAGGCACCGACCAGATGCTGCGCCAGAACGAAGTCATGACGTCATCATCCGGCAGGCGCGTGTCAGCCACACCTTGGTCCGGTCGCTCCCAAGCCCTATAAACCCACCTTTCATCTCTTTGGAATGTGCGATTCTGAGTGTATCGTTCCACCCGTCGCTTATACCTACGAATACGGTTCGCCCATGCATACACTTTCTGCTTCAGGAAGTCGATGCGCTCTGTGACACGGGAGATGTAGTCTCGAGGATTAATATCAGTCCCCGAGAACGCCCGTCTCACAAAGCGCATCACTCTAGGGCGCGTATTGCCCTCCCTGAAGGAGATTAGTTTGCCGATGAGTGCTCTGGCCCCATCAATACGTCGCTCAATCCTGTACTGCCATGCTGGTACGGCTGGCTTAGGTCGTGTAGCTCTGTCATCAAAAAATTTGACATGAGCTACACGACATGCCGCTACAGCCGCACAATACAGGATTGAGTGAGCATCAGTGAGGTCTTCGCAGTTATCAAAATAGTTTGACAACTGCGAATCCAGAACAGCCACCAGCGCCCTATTTTTGTTATGCATGGGCAAACGCGGTATGCGCGGTCTAAGGTCGGGCGACATGAACCGATATTCTCGAATCGCACCCTCCAAAGCACACCTCATTTCCTCACTGCACTGGGTACTTACATTAATAGCCATGTCATCACTCAAGTCGTCAGCGCGATCCGGTATTGTGGTAGACTGTGGTGGTACCACAGCCTGCACCGACGGGGTAATGACATGGCTACTCTGCATTTCAGTCCGCAGGCGATCAAGTACGGTGTCATCCAACATACGATTACGCTGGATGACTCGCACCTGATCCGACAGTCGTTGCGCCGAAACGTTGACAGCTGGCTCAAGCACCTGAAACAGAGAGAGCATCCGAACACGGTACGCGGTCAGGTTGTTTCCTCCCTCTGTAGCCCCATAGTATGAGCGCATGACGTTTTCATTGATGGTCTGCGTCCATCGCATGCGCTGCACACTTCCGCCGGGAGCTGGGACCCTATCAGAGGCCGGTGGGCCTCGAGGTCCTAAACCGTCCGGCGGCCGGCGTCCTCCCCGTCGACGAGCAGGTGGTGGCGTCGTGGGCGGAGAGAAATACTCGTCGCTCGAGCTCGACGCAACTGCCACGGCCGGTGTCACAGCACTCACGGTGAGGCTGGGTTCCGGCGGCGGCGAGGCGGAGCTGAGCGACGGGTCCGGAGGCGGTAGGCGTGTGCGACGTGCTGCTGCCCTCGTCAACATTTTCAATTCATTTAGGTTTATTGTATTTTTGATTTTTCATGACTTGACAGCTAGCTAGCTGTCAAAGCCAATTCGGTCGTATATTTTCATGTTAAAATAAATATTATATTGCATTTTCTGGTTTTCTTGATGTTTTCGGGATGTAATTATTCAATTTGGATATTGTGTGAAATTCCGAATGGCTTGAGATTTGATTTTGTATATTTAAATTAATAAAATTGTAAGGTCAGAATTAAACACGTACTGTTGACGTTGGTGTTGCCACGTATTATGCGCGCATATTATGGGGCTACTGAGGGAGGAAGCAACTTGACTGCGTACCGTGGTCGGATGCTCTCTCTGTTTCAGGTGCTTGAGCCAGCTGTCATTATTATTCTCTTTATTCATTTTTTCTTCTTATAGTTACATTTTTAAATATTTCTTACAAAAAAAAAAAAACATTTAAAAATATAAAAATAGTAGCCCACCGGTATCGGGAACAGGGTCCAAGCTACCGGCGGTCAGGGCTCCAGAGAGAGGAACCTCCTAACAATACGAGCCGTGTCCAGGAGTACCGCTTTCTGAATCAAGCCCTTGATCCAGCTGCCTAACGAGAGCCTCCTCAGGTATTGGTCGAGGCTCTTGGCAATTAAGCCATTGGCTGAAACAACTATCGGCACAATGATCGCCGAGTCCACTTCCCACATGTCGACAACCTCGCGAGCCAAGTCAAGATACTTGATTTGCTTATCTTTCTCGGCTTTCACGAGGTTCCCGTCATGCGGGACCGTTATGTCAACAATCATTGCGCGCCGCTCTGATCGATCCACCACCACTATATCAGGTTTGTTGGCCACAATAGTCCTGTCAGTGATGATGGATTGATCCCAGTACAGTGTGATATTGCCATTTTCGAGAACTGGGTCGGGCACATACCTATAGTACGGCACTTCCGATTCCACAAGGATGTATTTTAGAGCAAGTTGCTGATGGATAATCCTGGCTACAAGGTTGTGTCTATGTAAGTACTCTCCGTTAGCTAGACGAGAACACCCGGAGATAATGTGACGAATTGATTCGCCCGGACGGTGGCATGCCCGACATATGTCAACCGTGCCGTCCTTCACAATAAATCTCCGGTAGTTATTCGTCATCATAACTTCATCCATAATTGCACAGACAAAACCTTCATTTTCTCCGAAGAGATCGCCGGAACGTAGCCAGGCTACGGACGCTGATAGGTCTACATCGGGCCCATGAAGGGCCTGGAAAAAGCGTCCGTGGAGCTCCTTACTCTGCCATACCTCCCTGCGGTCGTTAGTGTCAAGTACTACAGGTTTGCGCCAGTTCTCTTTAGCCAAGGAGAGCGGGGTGAGGCCCTTGTCCACCGCGACCACATCCCGATGCATCCCAACGTCGGTTTCTAGGAAAAAATCCCTGAGACTGCATATCTCGCGATTGTGGAGAGTCTTAGCGTTTAAAAAGCCTCGACCTCCGCACCTCCGCGGGATATACAGTCTCATAACCGAAGATCGTGGGTGATGCATTCGATATGCCGTCAACAATGTACGGACCTTCCTATCCAGGGCATCCAGTTCTGTTTGTGTCCATTTCAGTATGCCGAAAGAGTACATCAAAACTGGCATGACCCAACCGTTGAAGGCACGCACCTTATTTCCGCCTGATAAAAGACTATTAAATACTTTTCTCAGGCGGCCAAAGAAGCGTTCCTTCAACGATTGCTTCATGTCAGCTACATTGATGCCCAGTGCTTCCGACATACCCAAATACTTGTAGGTTTCGGTTGCTGAAAGGGATCTAAGATTTATGGAATCCGAGAGTTGGGTTCCCACAGATTCCACAATCTCCCCTCGCTTTACATGCATGACCGCACATTTGTCCACACCAAATTCCATCCTGATGGCGCTACTGAAAGTTTCAGTTACCTTCAGTAGCTCCATCAGTTGCAAATCGTTGGGGGCAAAGAGTTTCAGGTCGTCCATGTAAAGGAGGTGAGATATAATCTGACCACCTCTCCTCAACCGATAGCCTAGACCTGAATCCTCCAGCAGCGTGCTAAGAGGATTCAAGGCTAAGCAGAACCAAAGTGGACTCAAACTATCGCCCTGAAATATACCTCGCTCTATCCTTATCGGCTCGCTATTCCTCTGGATTTGCCGACATCCTGGATAGCGAAGGACTGTCCTCCATTGCCCCATACACGACATCAGGAAGGAGCGCAGAGTTGCATCAACTTTATACAACTCTAGCACCCTCATGAGCCATGTATGTGGCACCGAGTCATAGGCCTTCTTATAGTCTATCCAACATGTCGACAGATCTCTCCGGGAACGGCGAACTTGTTGACTTATGGCCATATCAATGAGGAGCAGCTCCTTAGTACCGCGGGACCCATTCCTACATCCATTTTGAGAAGCGGACATGATAGAATTGTCGTCAATGTGATTGCTAATTTTAGCTCTCAAAATGGATGTAAGAACTTTATAGACTGTTGGTAGACAGGTAATCGGTCTATAATTTTTGGGTTCCGCAGTACTACCCGATTTATGGAGCAGGTGGGTTATACCTGTTGTCAGGAACTCGGGCAGCGACCCTGACTCTAAGGCTGACTGAAACAGGGAAGCCAGGCGAGCGTGCGATCTTTGGAACCATTTGATCCAAAAGTTGTGCAGTCCGTCCGGTCCTGGGGATTTCCAGTTTGGTAACGGACGGACTGCACGAGCTACGTCTTGGGGGCTGATAGAGATTGCCCCCATTTCTGGTACTGGATCGCACGCATGCTCGACCTCCCGAGTCCATTCACCCTCGGTGTGGCTGACAGGCACCGACCAGATGCTGCGCCAGAACGAAGTCATGACGTCATCATCCGGCAGGCGCGTGTCAGTCACACCTTGGTCCGGTCGCTCCCAAGCCCTATAAACCCACCTTTCATCTCTTTGGAATGTGCGATTCTGAGTGTATCGTTCCACTCGCCGCTTATACCTACGAATACGGCTTGCCCATGCATACACTTTCTGCTTCAGAAAGTCAATGCGCTCCGTGACACGGGAGATGTAGTCTCGAGGACTAATATCAGTCCCCGAGAACGCCCGCCTCACAAAGCGCATCACTCTAGGGCGCGTATTGCCCTCCCTGAAGCAGATTAGTTTGCCAATGAGTGCTCTGGCCCCACCAATACGTCGCTCAATCCTGTACTGCCATGCTGGTACGGCTGGCTTAGGTCGTGTAGCTCTGTCATCAAAAAATTTGACATGAGCTACACGACATGCCGCTACAGCCGCACAATACAGGATTGAGTGAGCATCAGTGAGGTCTTCGCAGTTATCAAAATAGTTTGACAACTGCGAATCCAGAACAGCCACCAGCGCCCTATTTTTGTTATGCATGGGCAAACGCGGTATGCGCGGTCTAAGTTCGGGCGACATGAACCGATATTCCCGAATCGCACCCTCCAAAGCACTCCTCATTTCCTCACTGCACTGGGTACTTACATTAATAGCCATGTCATCACTCAAGTTGTCAGCGCGATCCGGTATTGTGGTAGACTGTGGTGGTACCACAGCCTGCACCGACGGGGTAATGACATGGCTACTCTGCATTTCAGTCCGCAGGCGATCAAGTACGGTGTCATCCAACATACGATTACGTTGGATGACTCGCACCTGATCCGACAGTCGTTGCGCCGAAACGTTGACAGCTGGCTCAAGCACCTGAAACAGAGAGAGCATCCGAACACGGTAAGCGGTCAGGTTGTTTCCTCCCTCTGTAGCCCCATAGTATGAGCGCATGACGTTTTCATTGATGGTCTGCGTCCATCGCATGCGCTGCACACTTCCGCCGGGAGCTGGGACCCTATCAGAGGCCGGTAGGCCTCGAGGTCCTAAACCGTCCGGCGGCCGGCGTCCTCCCCGTCGACGAGCAGGTGGTGGCGTCGTGGGCGGAGAAAATGAAAATGAAAATGAAAAATGTTTTATTTGTTTTACAAGTAAACTTAACAGCTAGTGATTGGAGCCTCCTTTTAAGCAAAAAAGCCTGTGTTAGGAGACTCCGCTCTTCCAAAACTTAAAATATTAACATAAAATTACTTGTTTTACGTGTTATAAAAACAGGCGATTTAAAATATAAAGAGAAAATTAAAACTAGACAAAAAGCATGCAAATGTGTGAGTGAGAGTAGGGGTGTGTGAATGTGAATGAGGGTGTGTGAATGTGACTATGACTATGAAGGTGTGTGAATGTGAAAATGGAGGTGTGTGAGTGTGAATACTAAGGTGTGTTACTGTGAGTATAAAGGTGTGTAAATGTGAATTTGAATGTAGAATGTTAGCATCTGTGTGTGTGAAAGTTAAGTGATAGTGTGAGGGTTTGTTAAATTTAATGTAAAAGACAGAGTGAGTGTAAGTGGCAATGAATGAATCAGACTGTATACGTACAAATACGAATGATGAGAGCATTAAGTGTAAGGTTTTATTTATTCCAGTAGCTTCTCCGTGTCGTCATAAGTGAGTGGTTTTATCCAATTAGTTACTATTTTTTTACAGTCAGTTAATTGTTTATTGTATATGTAGATCGCTTTGTTTACTCGATTGTAAAGCTGAGCTGAGCGTTTCTCGTATTGAATACGGGCGAGCTTGGTTTTAGTTTTAGGAAGTTCAACTATTATATCTTTTCTTCTTTTCAAGGTTAAGCTGGGATCAAAATTAAGTGTTTTATGTTTCCTGAGAATAGTTTTAATTATATATAGTTTGCGAACAGAGTGTAAATTACTTATTTGATAAAGACTTTGTGTAGGGTACCTTAGGTTTTTGAAGTACATTAGTTTTATAAGAGCCCGTTGTCCCCGCTCAAGGTCTATGAATTTAGTCTTAGCCGCTCCACCCCAAATGGGGATGCAATATACTAAGACAGACTGGACTAAAGCTATGTATATTTCATTAAGTAGATTTCTGGGTTTATTTGTGTTGGCGGTTATTTTATTTGGCACGATATGCCTTAAATTTTTGAAAATCCAACTCAGTTTTCTAATTCTGTTGGTAACTTGTTCAAGATGGGAGTACCAAGATAATCCTTGGTCAACAACAATACCAAGATATTTGGTTTGAGAAACTTTGACTAATGTTGGACAGAGGCAGTTAATTGAATACTCACACTCGTGTACCTTTATAATAAAGTCGGGGTTTGGTTGTGTCCTTTGTGATATGCTAAAACAAATGTAATTTGTTTTAGCTGTGTTAAGTGTAAGTAAGTTATTTGAGAGCCATTTAGCAATTTGAGTCATACCAGCTTCAGCACTTCTAGCAACATCGTCCCAAGACTTCCCAGAAAAGACTACTGCAGTATCGTCAGCGTAGGAAAAAACTCTAGCGTTATTTATTTTAAGGTTGCAGAGGTCATTAATATAAAGTAGGAATAATGTAGGGCCTAGCACACTTCCCTGAGGCACACCGAAAGTGACTTTTGCATCGTTACTAACGTGTTCTCCTACCTTAACTCTTTGTTTCCGGTTCGAGAGGTAGTCGGTAAACATTTTAAGTGGAATTCCTCTTATACCTGATGCTTCTAATTTGTTTATGAGGATAGGAACAGAGACGGTGTCAAACGCTTTTTTTAGGTCCAGAAAAACCGTCAGACATTTGTTACCACTATCCAGATTTCCAGCCACTAGGGAGCTAAGAGCAGTAACTGCATCCTCGGTTGATAATCCCGGCCTGAATCCAAATTGCGAGCTGCTTAAGATGTTAAATTTGAGTAGAAATTTTAAGAGCCTCCTGTTTATAAGCTTTTCAATAATTTTCGATATGGCTGGCAAGATGGATATAGGTCTGTAATTGTTGACATCGTCTCTGTCCCCACCCTTGTGAACAGGAGTGATTGTAGATTGCTTAAGTGGTGCAGGGAAGCTGCCCTTTGCAAAGCAAAGATTGGCCAAGTGGGTTATTATGGGAACAATATCTTGTCTAATATGTTTTAAAAATCTTGTGGACACGTTGTCCCAGCCGGGTGCACTGTCAGACTTTAGGCTCATCAAAACCCCATCGACTTCTTCGGTATCCGTATCCAAAAGAACAAACGAGTTTGTCTGTGTAGACAGTGTTTCAGAATTAAAAGAATTTAAGTTGTGTGCTGAAGGTCGAACTTTTTGGGCTAGCTCTTTGCCAATATTTGCAAAGTAGTCATTAATGAAATTAACAGACTCAGTAGAATTTGATCTCATTTGTAATAATTCAGTGTTATGACTTTTTGTATTATTTGTGTAAGTTAAGGTTTTAATGTTTTGCCACAATAATTTATTATTTGTTACAGAATTAGCTAGTAGGTCTCTTTCAAATTTTCTTTTTAACTTTTTTATTAGGTTATTACAGTAGTTGCGATATCGACGGTAAGTTATTTTTAGGATATTATCAAAAGGGTCGATACGTGCTTTTTTTTGGAGTTTGTTGCGATTCCTAATGCACCTTAGTAAACCGGCAGTTATCCATGGCTTAACAATACGCTTGCTGTTAGGAATGGCTTTAGTAACAGTGCTTTGATTAATAGAATCAGTTAGTTTATATATAAGTAGGTCAGTCAAATGGTCCGGGTCACTACAAAACAGTAGGTCTGCTATTTTATTTTCTCTAATGTGGTTTAAGGCTTGTTCAAAATCAATAGATGTTTTAGTTTTACTGGTAATTACTTTAGTTTTTAGCTTAGATAAAGATAGAAAGGTAGTGAAGTGGTCGGTGATGGAAGTGTGTAATATAGCAATAGAAGCAGATATTTTCTTTTTATTTATTTTGATCATAAAATGGTCTAAACAGCTGGATTCACGTGTAGGTAAAGTATGTCCAGGTAGAATTCCGTATAGTGATAACATATTTAAATAGTTAACCCTATTTCTGTATTCATGCTGCGGCTCAGTGTCTTTGGATTTGAGATTTATGTTAATATCCCCCGCGATAATGATACTTTTACGAGAAGTTAAAGTATTGAGGTGAGTACTTAGAGAATCTACAAACATATCCGTGTTTGGGTTGGATGGGGATCGGTACACGCCTAGAATAATATTATTAAGTACTTCCAACTGTAGACATGAAGCATGAGTCAGGTTTATTTCTTTAACTTTAGGTTTTAAGTGTTTTTTTTTGGAGAGAAGTACTCGTCGCTCGAGCTCGACGCAACTGCCACGGCCGGTGTCACAGCATTCACGATGAGGCTGGGTTCCGGCGGCGGCGAGGCGGAGCTGAGCGTCGGGTCCGGAGGCGGTAGGCGTGCGCGACGTGCTGCTGCCCTCGTCAACATTGTCTTTAATTCATAGTGATTTTATTTTATTTGTAGTTTTCATGACATGACATTAACTGTCAAAGCCAATTCGTTCGAATGTTTTGATGATAAAATAAATATAATATAGCATTTTGTGGTTTTCTGGATGTTTTCTTGATGGACTGTTTCGATTTCGATATTATGTGAAATTCCGAATGGCTTGAGATTTAATTTTGTTTATTTAAATTGATAAAATTGTTATATCAGAATTAAACACGTACTGTTGACGTTGGTGTTGCCACGTTTATATTATTAATTATTCATTATTATTATTATAAGCCTGTGTTGTCCCACTGCAGGGCAAAGGCCTCCCTTCCCTTCTTCCACTTTTCGCGATTTAGTGCGATTGTAGGCCAATCCTTTGAGAAGGAGTCCAACTCATCCCGCCATCTTCTTCTGGGCCTGCCGCGTTGTCGTTTCCTGCTGTTTGGCTTTCATAATCTTTTGAAAATTGGACATTCTAGATCTAAAGAGCCTTAGCTGAATCCACAGAAACACTCATTGGAGAACCGTTTTATTCTCAATAATTATCGACTCTTCAAACGACCGGAGGGCTGGCACATCAGAGAATTGGCAGCCTTGCCATCCAAAGTGGCCATGTTGTAAGCCTTTTGTGGACTTTTCCTATTTAAAGCGATGAATTACTGATGCCCAATGAGCTGTAAGCTTCTTTTTGTTTCTTTTTCATAATACTCGTACCTACATTTTTCTATTATTTTAAGACTTTACATCCCAAATCGCACGATTTGTACTTTTAACTCTGATGTGGCAAGACCACAAAGCCCTTCAAATCCTTGCCATCAATTTGTGTAGATGTAATTACCCTTTCAAACAAACTTCCCACGTCTTATCAGGCCAAACAATATAGATCAGCAACAAATTAAAACCTTAAAAAAGACAATCTTACATAAACACACACTTAAAAAACAAAAATGTCGCAAAATTGCCCGTTTCAAAATTAAGGCCACTTCGAACGCATGCTTAATCAATTTGACTCATGCATTCCACTCGGTGGGTACCGCGGTGTACTGGCTTTTAGTTAAACATCTATTGTTGTATAGATTAGGTGGCAGAAGAGACAGAAGTTAAAGGGATTATCGCCAGAAGGTAAGGGGGAATAACGGTCCTGTGATACTTTCTGGGAGTCTTCAAGTTTCCAATCTCGAAAGGTATACATTTCACATAGGTACATGTAGTAGTATCTTATAGACGTTATTCTTCGCTTTGCTTTTATCGCAAGGTCATAGAAGCTAGAATTCATTATCATCTTCCTGCCTTTGTCCCATATTCCATTCTCCCCTGTCAACCGTCACGCTATCATTTACTACAAGAAACTAGAAATAACCTACGAAAAACATATCGTAGGAAAGTGAATATAAAACCAATTTGCTTGGTACGGCAAGAATTAAAAGTACAGCTAAAAGCGCGATGCGATCTCTGTAACGGGAACAGGATAATAAGCTTCTCTTTGGAAGTTAGAAAATTGATGGTAAGTTCATCCAGAGACAATATACATCTCATGTTCTCACAAAACATTAAGAAGTTCGAAGCCTTATAGACGTTAGTTTAACCACTTTTTACTGAGGTAGAATAAGGTGAGATGAGGTGTTTTTCCTACCCCTCCGCTAGTATTTTCTGATTAATCTCGTTGAGGTATCCAAGTCAGTTAAATTGTTTCTCTGGAACTTCGTCGAGCTTCATTGTCTCGGCGCTTTTCTGGTGGTTGCCACTGTTGATTCTGGCTTTCAGGAGTTGCAGTGGTTTGGGAATAGTGTGGCGGGCTTGTCTTGAGGTAGAATATAAAGCTTGAATGCAGTTACTTCATAAAAAAATAATGATTTATAAACCATCTGGTAATAGATGCAAAATTGCACAAAAATGTGTCAAGAGTATGCACTAGCTGTCAAATATCTCGAAAATGTGACAAATCTTTCGGAAATGTGTCAATTTGTGAGCAATCGTGATGTGTTGAATTTGGTGTGTCATGTTTGTCTTTTTGTTGTTTAAATTTTTGGTATGTTGTAGTTTCATGATGCAATGTCATTATCGTAATGCATCATTGTACACATTCTACATCCTATGCTGCCAGTTATTAATTTCCTTAACATCTAACCGCAGGATATGAAAGCAAAACAAAAACTAGCAGATACACTATGTAATATTTATCGAGCTAGTTAGGAAATTAACATTATAAAAACAGACAAGCCACTTGACACTTCACATTGCAAACATTGATTGGCCAATTCTTCTTAGGCACAGTCCATAAAACACCTCAATTCCGTAACATTGAAAGTAGGTAAGTATAGAAGTTTTATAGGTGTAAGTGTAAGTGAACGACCCTTAAGCCAGCGTTTAGAAACGTTACGTAGAATGTGCTTTGACTTAGTTTTGTTGTAATTATTACAGTTATAAAATTGTTTACAGTGTCAGGAATAAGTACGTGCTAATTAGCGTTTATAGATCCCAGTCACAGTAACATTTACACTCTTCAAAAAAACCTATAATCGACACCTAAATCCTATCAATTCTATTTATTTCAAACCAAGTGTCCCATCTGTTCCATGCCCTGTTCGGACTCTAATTTTAGTCGAGTTAATACGTATGAGTAACTGCTATCATTCGGTATGACGAATTGTATTGAGACTCGTAATGCAAGTGGACTTTATTTTGGACTAGTCGAGTAGCTGAGCGAGTAAGCGTTCGGTTAATAATCTTGTCATGAATTTATGGGAATAAGATGGGTTTATTGAGCGTGTTTGGAATAGGGCGGTGGAATAAAGGCGGTTAAGTTAGAGAGAATTTTTATTGTTTTAAAATTTTGTTGAGTGGCGAGACAAAAAGCCATAAGTTTTTGTAGTGCTCTTTGGTAGCTCTTTTACCGGCTTACCGCGCTTAATTTATGGTTGGGTTACAGGTTTATTCTTAGCTATTGTGATATTGGGTTTTTCCTATTGTATCATCATTATCCAGCCCTTACCCCGATTTAATTGGGGTCCGCGCAGCGTGTCTTCTTCTTCCATACTTCTCTATTACTTGTACTTACAAAATTACTTGGGGATAATTTTATACCCCAGAAAAAAATGCTCTTTAAGGTTTAAAAATAATACCTTTCAAGATATTGTACAACAACACAAAGTAGATAACGTATTTATTAAGTACCTAAGTAATGGTGCATTTGCTTCATAAACGTTGCTAAGTGATGCTCGTGTGATACGATCAGATCTTGATGCCAGACTATAGATTAGTCACCGTGGCTGGTTTATGCATTAGTGTCTGCAAATGTTATTTATTATTTATATGTTTTATGTAGTACCTAGTAACTAACTCATCTTGTTATGTATTAGATTATAAACTAATAACATCACACTTGGATATCATCGAAGGGTGGAAGAGAGGTGTCTAGTTCACCCACTAGGTATTCGCAAGTTATGTTTAAGCCCCGTCTAATAGGGGGTGAGCTGATTGCCATCAACCGGGCACAAATACAGACTCTGGGCTGTTAAGTACTGAGATATTTTTGCTGACAAATACACTTCGCCATACCAGGGAGGGAATCAAACCCAAGGCCTCATGTTCTGCTGAGCAAAGCGCTAGTAGCATGTTTGTAACTAAGTTAACTAACTCGTACACATCCATAATAATTAGTTTGTTTATTCAAAAGATAATTACCCAGCAATCAAAGCGTAACTAACCTCAAACCAACAACTTAACGAACCATACGTATGCGCAATCACGTAAATTTTCTCAACATTCACAAAAAAAAAACTAAATCATACTAGGCCAAGGTTCGTCAAAAGGACGAATACACGTAAACTGCGCGCGCGCAACTGTCTCATCTTCGCATAACCACGTCAATGCATGCGTCGGGCATTGAACCCGCGATGCGCGCGAGTTGACCGACTAACTATATTTGTATTTGGTCCATAGTGCCACTGTAATGGGTATGGTTACGATTAAGTGTGTCTGATTAAACTTTTAATCGGTAAGTTTCGATCTGAAGATGGTATGAAGTATGAATTGTTTTTGTTATGTTATGGTTGGCATAAGGGTTAGCTGGTGTTGTAGGGTTAACGTCATCAATTGTTATATAATTCATTTATATATGTTTTAGATTCATCAGATGATCTCATAACCCTTTAACTGAATGTCTAAACGTTGATCAGTAAATGGTTATGTGATCATCTTCAATTAGATTCTTTTTACTATTGGCACGCAATGACATTGATTAAACTGTTTTGTTAAAACTAACAGTCATGAAAGCGAACTGACTTTATTCACAGATAGATAGAACCGCGTTCCCTGCGTTCCATAACTCAGGTTGCGGATGTCGGAGAAAAAACAGCCAAGCTAAAGTGGGTGTGCGCTGGCCACGTAGCGCGAATGCACCCGGAGAGGTGGGCGAAGATCGTCACTCACTGGACGCCTGATGGTGGAAATCGCCGTCGAGGTAGACCGCGGCGAAGGTGGTCTGACGATCTGATCATGTTTGCGGGGCGGACATGGCTGGATATCGCACAAGACAGATAGGTTTGGAAGGAGAAAGGGGAGTCTTTTACCCAGCAGTGGGACACATGAGAGGCTACCAAAACAAAAAAGGTAGAAAATGCAGAGTTCTGTAAAAAAAGCCAATATGCTCCTCCTTTAACATTAACTCACGATCCTTAGCTACGTACTCCTTTTTCTTTGTCCACGTTCAAGTTGTTTAAATGCACAGAAAAAAACACTAGAAGATTATGCTTAAAACGTCACTTATCAGAAACAAAAAACGCTTCATTTTTACATGTTTTTGATAAAATTATATTAATTAACGCAATACCGCAATCAAATTGCCTAATGCGACACGTAGTCCAATCACTAATTTTATCACTATGCACTATCCCGCCCTAAGGCAGGTTTATATTGAACCTACTGAAAAATAAAATAATAATTAGGAATGTCAACTGAAAGCCTGACTCACACTTACATGACATTTCTATTATTAAAAGCCTTATCGATGTTGATAAGATTGATTCATGGATTGCTCATAAACCAAGTTCTCACGTACGCCAAGGTACCGAAGACGGAACTTTTGATTTTGGACTTTAGTCTCTCCATCATTATCTGCGTAGCCTTTTTCAATACCAGTATTTTATATGGATCGACTGCTTATCTGACAAGTGCTTGGTTATTTGGCGTACATTGGTACCCCGCCGGTAATTTAATTTACTGGGGTACATTTTGGCACCAAGCTAAACTTAAAACAGCGGAGATTTGCATATGTTATCGTGTATATGTATACGGGGTGGAAGGGACACCGACGAGAAATTCTAAGCCACGTACTCAGTACATCATTCTGAACCCCCCCACATAGAAATGTTTCGTCGGTTATTAAACTTAAAAATTTGTTGTTCCATACATTTTGACCGTGTACGTATTGCACTTTTGTAGGAAACATTTTAGGTTTAGAATGATGTACTGGGTATATGGTTTCCGTTTTCGCGTCGGTGTCCCTTCTACCCCGTATAGCTGATGGTGCGAAAGGAAAGAGTAACCTTAGGAAGCCCTAATGTTATATAGATAAAGTGACAAATAAATGATTCTGATTCTGACGCTGTATCAGCGTTACCGTTGGCAGAAAAATCTAAATAGTGTTGAATTGACATACGCTACTAAAAAGCTTATGTTAATCCTCTTGAAAGCTGCTGTAGAAATACGACACGCTTTGGTAGCTTATGTCACTTCTCCCAATGTTTATCTTCTCCCAATTTCAATCTTTGTGTCAGGAAGGAACGATAGATTTTGAGGCTCTGCCAACTCAACTTATTTTTTATTCATGGATGAAGAATCGAGAACTCCCTGCCCACAATACTATTATTTAATCATTTGATATATCCACGTGGTTACTACATACGCTACGTAAATATGATAGAAATTATTATGTAATTTATGAGCGCTGGATTTTCCCATGATAACCTAACTATCTGTCTTATCAAAGGAAAACAAAATTCTTTCATAATCCCTTTTTGATTGATATATCGTTAATACGTGAATTTGTGACTTTGCAGCTATTCATTTACAATCGTTTATCTACATACTAAGTATATGACCGATAGAAAAATGTAACATTTGATAAAAACAATAGCGATTGGGAAAATTGATAGATAATAGATATTCATAAATATATTATATTTTTCCTTTTACGTCTTAAGTACCTAATCACCATCTATTAACTGTATTGTTTACTAGCGACCCGCCCCGGCTTCGCACGGGAGCATGTATTATACAATCATATAAACCTACCTCTTGAATCACTCTATCTATTAAAAAAAAACCGCATCAAAATAGGGACAGACAGAGGGAAGCGACTTCGTTTTATACTATGTAGTGATGAACTAGCGAACTAGATTTTTGTGATAAACCACACTATACTAACTTTTTATATCCGATACTTTTGTATCCCGGTAGTACGAACCCTTGGGTTAATAATTTATGAGCACCACGCGGGCAAAGACATGGGCAAAAGCTTGTATTTTGTACACCACGACCTCAATTTTGGACTAATAGTTATTTATATTAATGTGTGGGTGAATCGAGTAAATAAATACGAACCGTGTCTTGATCAACAAAAATCCCCAAAGCCTTACAAAATCCGCAACAAATGGCGTCACAATCTGCAGTACGCATTGAAAAATATATAATTAGCTAAAAAAACAATAATCAATTTCAAAATCACAATAATATCAGTGAAACAGCCTGGGAAGGTCGTTCGTTATCATATTATCATTAATCTACTATCAGACGCCCGCGTCATAACAGATAGGACTTAATTTATACGTGTTTATTACCTATTCATTATCTTTCGGCTGAAAAACTTCAGTATAGTGCCGCGACTTGAAAGAAACATACATGATCTGCAAAAGTACAAGACATTCAGATAATTCTTGCAGTTCAGAACATTTATAAAAGTACAGTGCATTCAGTTAATTTGTGCAGCTCGAAAGTTTAGCGGTACAATGTGATTATAAATTATTTATTTAGATAAAATGAAGAAAAGTTTAGTTTAAGTGAAGAAAAAAAACTGTGATTCAGTGGGTTTTTATTTGTGCCAGTGATAGTGATGTGATTAAATATTATTTCCTTGTTGAAATATTATTGTAGTCAGATAACAATGTGTTGCAAAAAAGTGTGTAATATTGATGGAGGCAGGTCTGGCAGGATAATGAGTCTGAAGCAGAGATCACGGTAACAGTTTATTTGAGAAGGATTTCTTTTTATGTAATTCATTGGAGTGACCACGCATATAGACGGACAGAAAAGGCTGTATGTCTGTACACTAATCGTCTTTTTGCTAATCAAATCATTTTTAAGCAATAAGCTTTAACTATTTCGGCTCAGGTAGCCTACCATGAGGTCTCAAAGCAGTAATGTTTTAGTATTACTCCTATGTGGGAAAGAGATGGCGCTAGACATCCTGTATAGCTCTGTCTCTTTCCCACCCTGGAATGATGGCGGCCTATTCCGCATCGAGAAGTGCAGTCATGATGAATTGAGTTTGAATAGGACATTGTTATAGTTGAAAGTAGAGCTGTGGACGATGATGGTAATGGATAACAAAAATAAGCAAAATGAGAGATGATGTTTCTCTAAAAGAGCGTGGCTTTAGCAGTAAAGCAATGTCGTTTTGGGATGAAAATGGTGCTCACATACATATTTATGGTAAGTACTTATTATTTATTTTAAGTTGAGACTAGCAACAACGCGACTTCATCGACACTGTTTTCCTCCAAATAAACTTGAAGACATATTATAATTATGTTTATTTAACTTAAACGAACAAACCGCACGTGGTAATTAATAAATAATAATAATAATAAAAGTGTTTATTTCTCACCACAAGCCAAAAATATACAAACAATATTTACACACAAGCAGTAGCCAACGATTTTTGGTTGTGGATCGCTGGTGCCTGTGGTAGGTAGTAACACCTGTAATACAGGTCACCAGGTCCCCTACAGTTTAAAGTTACACACATTTTATAGCTTACATCTGGTATCTCAGCAGATAACAAAATTTAAAACAACTAGTGAGCTTAAATATAAGAAGACACAAGAGAGTATTGTAGTAATATAAATACGGTTAAAAAAAATAAAAAATTAAAATATGTTGAGAGGTTTTTATGAATGTAGGTCTGTGTGTGTGCGTGTGTGTGTGTGTGTGTGTGTGTGTGTGTGTGTGCGTGCTTGTGTGTGTGTATGTGTGTATTGTGTGCGTGTGTGTGTGTGTGTGCGCGCGTGTGTGTTGGAGAGAGTGTTAGTGGATGAATCTGATTAGACTAATACGTTAAAAAGAGCTTCTGTGGCAGTATACGTTTGGTTTTTTAGCCAGGCATGTAAAGTGATTTTAAAATTATGTTTGTTCAATGGGTGTAGCGAAAGAATTTGGTTTAATTTATTGTATAGATAGGGTCCAAGGAAAACAAAAAATCTTCGACTAAAAGAAGTTTAAAGAGGAGTAGCTAAGGCCACTATACGGTTACGGCGATTTGTTTGCTGTGAATAATTGGAAATAGAGTGTTGCTTAATAGCAGTGGTCAGTACAAACAACTGCCTAACCGTAAGGACTTGACAGTATTCATAGAGCTTGACGGTGGGATAAAGTCTTGGCTTGAAACAGCACACCTTAAGAACCGCTCTCTGCGCACGTTCAATCTGAATAAAGTGTGATTTAGCTGCCCCGCCCCAGGAAGAGATACAATAGGCCAAAATTGATTGACACAGTGCCTGATATGTCATTTTCATGACAACAGTATCAGCTGAATTTCGTAGTTGTTTAAAAATGTACATTAGCTTGCGCACTCTATTTGATAGGTGTATTATGTACTCTTTGAACGTAAGGTTGCAGTCAATCACTATGCCAAGATACCTTATCGAGGTAACTCGTTCAATGTTATAGCGATCATGGGTTCCACTGCTGTCGCTACTACCATTTGATAGTGTCAACTGGGCAGTAACGTTTAGTGAGCTTGTAACTGGCATATTGGTATTTCGAATCGAAAAATTTATTATTTTAGTTTTCGATATGTTAAGGGTAAGCAAATTGTTCTTAATCCATTCACTGACTGTATCGAAACCCTTCTGAGCAAGGCGATATGCCTCTTCCCAGTTGTCCGACGCAAATACAAGTGCTGTATCGTCCGCATAGGAAAATATTGTACCGCTTTCTAGGCCGAGGCAACACAGATCATTCATGTAAATTAAAAATAAAGTGGGGCCAAGAATACTGCCCTGTGGGACACCAAAAGCTATATTTAGATCAGAGCTGGAGTAAGTTCCTATTTTGGCACTCTGTGTTCTATTTGTGAGATAGCTCCGAAACAGGGATAGCTGGGTACCTCGTATACCCAGGCATTCGAGCTTAGATATTAAGATGGGAATCGAGACCGTATCGAATGCCTTCGCGAGATCCAGGAACAATGCAACACATTTCTTACCGTTGTCAAGTTTCTGAGCTATGTGATTAACCAGTTTGTGGACAGCATCAGCAGTGGATAGATTTTTTCGAAAGCCAAATTGGTTAATCGACAAAAGATTACGTGCCTCTAAATATGCAACCAGCCTTGTATTTATGGTCTTTTCCAGTATCTTAGACATCGCAGGCAGAACTGATATGGGCCTATAGTTTTCGACACAATCACGATCTCCAGATTTAAAAATAGGGTGAAGAATTGCCTTTTTGAACCAGTTAGGGAAGACACCAGAGTCAAGGCACAGGTTGCAAACATGTGTCAGCGGAGGCACAATAACGTTTCTATGTCGTTTTAGAAAACTAGAAGAAATACCGTCCCAGCCAACCGCACATCCACTCTTGAGTGATAGAATCAAGCGTTCCACCTCTTGCTCATTTGTCTTAAGCAGTACAAAAGACTCTTTCTGGGGATCGGGTAGAGAAATAGATTGAGGGTCTCTATGTATTTTATCAGCTAGACGTCTCCCTACATTTGCGAAATAATCATTAATTTGATTAATAGCGTCCTGCTTATCGTGATTATTCGTTATGAGATCATGAGCTGAAGACTTCAGTTTTCCCAAGTTTGATACACTTTTAATAACACGCCATAGCTGCTTAGAATTTCTACCTGCTTTTTCAAATTCTAGTCTCTCGTAATCTCTTTTTGCTTTTCGTAGCAGATTTGTGCAAAAATTACGATACCTTCTGTAGGACACCACGAGGACTTCATTTGTTGGATCTGTTCTAAGCTTTTTGTACAAATTGTCTCTGTGGCGCATACATTTAAGTAGTCCTTGAGTAATCCAGGGTTTAATCGGCCTGCGTCTACGTGAAGTTGAAAGAGTTTTAGTGTTCTTAGATATAGCTAGGAGAAGTGGTTCTATTAAATATTGAGTAGCCAGATTGGGATCTTTTGTTGCATAGACGGCATCAAAACTTATGTTGCTAATGTCATTTGCAAGCTCATCCTCATTTACTTTTGTGATGTGGCGTGAGTTTAGAACTTTGATTCTATTTGGTGCCAAGGAGAGTAAAACTGCAAAGTGATCTGTGACAGTGGATTCTATCACCATGACTGTGCTAGAGAAAGAAGTCTTTATATTGGCGTGATCAAGACATGTAGATCCATGTGTTTTCAACGCATGTCCCGGGAAAAGTCCATGGTGACCTAGTAGATCCAGATAGTCAAGTGAGTATGCATCTTTATTATTGCGGGAAATGTCAATATTTATGTCTCCCATAATTACGATGTTTCTAATCGATTTGAGCTCAGAGAGAACCCTGTCCATTGATTCTAAAAATTTTGAGGGATCTTTAAATGCATAGGGCCTGTACACGGCAATTATGGCTATATCCGATCCAACCGTGAGTGTCAAGCAGTTCAATCAACAATTAACTAGACCAGCTGTATCTACCGGAACTCTAGAATTACTCACAATAACACCAATATACAACATATTCTCAACTATGTATTGTTCAATACTTCTGTAACATCGTATAGTTTATTTAGAGAAACATCTTTTATTCCCTTAAACAATATCAATAACAGTAAAGCCAGGAAGGTTTCAAGACATGGAGATCGTGACTTGTATATAAACAAGTTAGAAACATCATTACATAATGAATAACTATTAAAAACATAACTTGATCCTTTATTCAAACCCAACTGTTAGCTCCGAGAGGTCTTTGTACACTGGTTGCTCCACCAGCATAACGTGACCTGTCCAACGAATGAGTTTGTTTGAAAATTATAACAATACAAAGTTCTACGTTAAATGGTTATATAGTTAACGTGTTTTAAGTTATGTGCATAGTTAATATCAACAATAGTTTGTTAGGATGTCGGTACAGTGAATGGGGACGCTAAGCGAGGCGAATAATAAAGCTTTAAAGCTGAAAGGTGTTTGAAATAGGTTTAATGCTTGTGACTGGGTAATTTGTCTAGGCCTCTCCTTATAAGGGAAATAAAGGCCTCAATGATGCCGGCACTTAGATTTTATAAGTGCAGTTCAAGATCTAAAATTTTATTCGTAAAGCTTTGACAGTCGTAAAGGTGGCCCAGAAGTCTGACAACTTGTCTTACTAAGGGATATTGTATTACTCAAAGAAAGGGTCGTGAAGGTCAGCTAGGCCGTCACTCCATGTTAACTAATAGCATGCGGTTAGACTGGAATCCGTCTCCAAAATATTAGGGAAAGGCTAAGCAGATGAGCTTAAGACCCATAAATCTATTTACTTAGTTATAACATAACGTAATTTCACGGCTGTAATCCCAGAGGTATCAGGTAGAGGTGTACCCAATAGGACACTCTTTTTTCGCCAGTTATGTTTAAGTCCAAAGTTATGTTTATGGGCACAAAACCAGACTCCGTGGTTGCTACTGAGAAATTCCTGATGAAAAAACTCAATAACAATTTGCCCGACTCGAGAATCGAACCCAGGGCGTCATTCTCAGCAGACGCGATTGCGGCCGCTAGACCAACTAGACAGTCAACCTAGTTACCGTTAACTAGATAATTGGGCAATATGAAGTTTACTAAAAACATAGTGACGTACAACTTCTAGCTTTAATACACCCTGACATTCGTTAAATGAAAGCTCATAATGTTACACTTATTAATATAAGTTTGTGGTTAACAAATCAATACTACTTTGAAGTACGCTGTCAAATTAATTCTGACAAGTCTTAATAGAAGTAAAAAACTTGACATCCTTCCGTCTAACAGCCTTGCTTGTTAATCCAAGTATGAATGAAACTTTTACAACACACGTACCGACACTTTTCATCGTCTAATAATGACATATAATTATAACCGATCTTCTTTTAAGTAGGGTTACCATAAAGACCTGACGAAAGCTCATCGACAGACAATACACAATCGTAATCCTGGGTCTAGAACTTTATAATTACAATTGCAGAAAAGATCCTTACGTTATGACGAAGGTGACCACTAAGGAAGGATGATTGAAAACTTTCCTATAAAGGGGTTAAATAACGGTTGAAAGTTGGTCTAGAAGTGTATGGGAAAGAAGTGTAGTGGATGGGAAATTCATCGTACACACCCGTGTGTTACTTTGAAAAAAGCCCCTTATGTCGAGAAGTCCGGACATTGCCGGAAAAGGGTTGTGCGGTGGCGGCGCGGCGCGGCTGACCAAATAGCCGCACGTATCCAGACAAATTTCAACCTTGTCATTTGTCCAGACTTTTAGACATGATGGTAACCCTACTCCCAACCCTACAATTTGAACACCATATTCATAAACCCATTATTTTTTATCTCAGCATCGCATCAAAAGTCACAAGTGTAGCTTTCGGTGCTGTATAAGGCGCGAACAATCACTGTCAGTGTGTGAGTGCCTTTATAGTGGACGTATAAGGGATGGTGTTGCCCAATGGAAAGTTGAGGTTTTTTTCAAGGCCATGTTATGGGGAACGCTGCCACTTTTGTTTGGTGTTGGTTATGGTTAAAAGTGAAGGTTATATGAAGCACAAAAAGAATATTGTCTCGAAATCATTTTGTAAAAGGGTATACCTTAATGAGATGCGATCGTGATCTACCTACAGGCTAAAATATTATGAATCAAAATCAAGAGTTCCTCCGAGTGCCGAGTGGTAAACTGACAACCCCACAATGACTTAAAATGGTTACATATTTCTTAAATCGTTCATCATCTTTAATTATGTGTAGTGGGCGCGGCCTGTTTTCTTCTCCCATAGTACTCTATTAGTCGCCATCTCAATAGTCCTTGCTCTCAGAAAATTCATCTCAATCACATCCTTGCGTTCATCTCAGAAAATCGCTCACGATGTCCAGAAATCTAATTCTTCATCTTCGAATAAAGCCCAGAAGTTATTGTTACTAAAATTAACAGCAAGATCCCATATGCTGTAACATCACATGTAACGCATACATTTCAACCTCAGAAACAAACACGTAACGAAAGAGATACCACAAAACAACAAAACACACAAAACTGAGGCGGACGCAGGCGCAGCGAATCGACAATTTTCTCAAAGAATTCGTCTTACTCGCAATACCGTTTACATAATTACTACGTTCATATTACTAAACCTTGTCTAATGCCACGGAAAATATTAACGGATGGAGTGCTACATACGCTTACTTCTCTGACTGTGTAGGATTGGTAAGCAATTCGACGGCAAGATTAGCGCAGTAGCTGAGCGATTGGCTGTTACGCTGTGTGTACGTTATCAATCCCCGCACGGAACAAATATATGACTTACATGTAGTTGTTCCGGGTCGGGCTGATGTGTATGTGAGTTAAATGTTTGTAAATGCACCCACGAAACAGGAGAAATTACTAAGTTGAGGCAATATATTAAAAAAACGCCTTAAAAAAAAATATAACATTGAGATATTTTTCAACTCATCATGTATTGCATGTTGCTTTAGAAGATTTTATTTTCATGATTACCTTGCAATAATAAAACCCCAATCTATATATAGTATGATTAGGTTAATTGCACATAGGGTAGCAACACGCCTTTAAAGCTTGAAAAACCGTACAACCGTATTTTGCTATTTTCACATAATTATTTGCAAATAGTATAATGTGCATTGCCCACCTATATTTCACCATTCCATGTACTCTCTACTCCATGCTAAACATTAACACTTGCAAATTCTCACGCTGCGGTGCGCGGGAGTGTATTTCTGTATATTTTGAAGACGTTGTAGTGGGCCTAATGTCACTATACCTAATGTCAGTTAGTGAAAGTATATGTTTAGAATCATTTCGATGGACGTGAGATGATATTTACTTGACGTTAAGTGATTTTGAAGGAGGATTTTTTCTATTTTGAAAGGTGTTACATGGTACTTCAACATTATGTTGTGGGTGGTGTTAAGTTGCGCAGATTACAGTCGAGTTGATTTTATTTGAAAGGATTATGTTTAAGAGAAAACAGCTGTTAAAGTGGCATTGTATTCCAAATTCGCAACATTTCATTGATATTTCTCACTTATCTACTATTACGTTGCGATTGAGAAGTAGTTGGTCCTCTGGCTGGTCAAATGGGATAAGACCTCACTACTCTTCTTCCACCTTCTCTTTGCCGTATGTACGGATGTGTTTAAAATCTTGTAATTTAAACATAACTGGCGAATTGTGGGTGTACTATTAGGTACACCTCTGCCTAAACCTTCGGGGATTACAGGCGTGATGTTATATTATGTTATGTATGCATGTCTGATTGCCTCGTACCGAAACTACATGCTTAATAGTTTCACTCGCCACTAGTCTTTCAAGGTCTAAGTTGAGATTGAGAAACGTTACTTAGCACGTTGTTTATTCATCAATCTTGCCACTGCTCCACAACTATCATATCATATCGTAGAGACGGGAACATATCTGAGCCAAAGAACTTACATATCTACCTACTAAGTAACGTTTCTTTAATCTTAGGCCAAGATATGATTAAAATGATGGCTCAAACTTATACGGAAGGCATCACATGTCAACGTAGCTAGGTTTCTCTAGGCACGTGAACAAACACTAAGGCCAGCGGGTCTTAAGACAACACAGCTCACTTTCACAAACCCCCTGTATAAACAGACATCATGCTGTATGAGTGACTGTCTCCATAGTCTAGTGGGGGTAAGTGCGATTGCTGAGCATTCGGTCTTAAGTTCGATTTCGTGATAACGGATAGTTTCTATCATGGTATTTTAAAAGCCTCAGATTTTTTGATAGCTCCATGTAAAGGAATGAATAGGAAGAATTAATGGAGAATGGGCAGATATTCAGCTGCATTCGACTAGACTAGAAGCCGACCTGCTAGGCCAGTGATGTTGACGAGTAATCGGAAACTGGTTTAAAATGTAAAATAAGAGAAGACAGGGATTGTGATTAAAACAAATTGGTCTATCTAGTTGCTCATCCTCGTAATTAAATCCTTAATCACCGATTTATGGGTTTAAGGGCCATACAAACAATTTAACGGTAAATACTTCAATACGGAAATAAACCCAGATAACCTTTTAATAATCAGATCATTGTCAACTACACACATGAACTATGATTCTGAATAATGCCCCGAAGCAAACAACTAAACAAGAGTTTAAAATAAAACACGATTCCGATTAATTACTGTCACATGTAATTAAATGATTTAAGTCAAGTGTTTAATGGTTCTAACCGCGGTGGTCTTGACCTACAATAAGAATTGTAAATAAATAATTTGTTTCTTGATAAACTGCTGTGATGTTTGGTTGAAGATGTGATCAAATAAGTACAAAAATATTTTTTACAATTTTTTTCAGAGGCAACACCACTTGCGTCTTTAATTCTTTCCTTAAGTATCCTGGCTGATTTGCCATGATAATCTGCAGCCGTCAGTTTCCATTACTTTGGAAATTTGTAGACGTACACATTATCCAAGTTAGCACATAACCAGTTCAGTATTTCGGATAATTGTAAATTGCAATCAAAACCATCTTCTTTTTTACTTAGTTTTATATGAGAAATGAAATGATCTTTAATTTATCGGAGTCACGTGTCTTAACGACTGCACAACCATTTATTTAAACAAATCATAACCCCTGTCAGTCGCATCAGAACAGCCAGAGACACTAACACAAACGAACCGCTTTAAAACAAAAAACGCCGACAATTTTTTCCACCGAAATCGATTCCACCATAGCCTCCCAAAAAAATATAAAGAAACCAAACTGACAGATAGGCAAAAGAGGTACCTATTAATGACGTCATAAGCTCGTATTTGGTTTATCACCGACCACAATCAGCGCGGTGATAAAAGGAAGTGTCGGCACAATCGTATTGATTACCATTGACTGTTGATGGTCGCAGGAAGTATTGACGCATGTCAGAGTGTGGTCACACCCAGCAAGGATGTCCGTGCGTGGTACAGTTCGAATGATTAGATGGATATGCAGGAAGCAGGGAAAGTGGTCGAAAGATCTCGTTAAGAGGTTTGGTCAATTTTGTGGCTTAGCGTATCTATACTGTGATATTCGGATGATCTGATTGAATTAGTCCATACTAGATAAATGATATCGGATTGTAATCAATCAACATCATAATACAGCAGTTATGATGCTTTACTCTATTTCAAGCTAGTTCTTATCTATGTATTTCCATACAGGAAAAAAATATAAATATTTCATGCCGTCATTACTAAATCATTACAAAACTGATGTCACATTGTCATAGTGTCATCGACCGCCGTAACTTTCCTTTTAATCAAAATTCATCGAACGAACTCTGAAACCCTAAGTAATCCTAATAAGTCAATTATAAATTCGTTTCCCACTTTCACCAACCCTAGGTTACATAAAGGCGTGTCCAGAGGAGTGATTTAAAAACGCATTACATTTGGACGCGCGATGCGTATAGTACTCAGATCACGGCGACGCGACGCGACGCTTCGATGGTCATTGTTAGAGGCGGCACTGCCGACACATTTCATACAAATGTGTCTACTTCTATTTGCACTGTGACGCAATGGTGTTAAGAAACTGATGGCTTTGAATGCAGTCTGTAAAGGGACAATTCTAAAGCCGGTTGTACATCGCCAACCGCGGCGGCAAATTCGCCTTAGCGAAACGACTGATTTCTACGTAACATAATGTTACTTTCGTTGATTACATTGGCGCCTGTTGCTGTTTTCATTTTCATAGAGTAAAATAGAAGTAAGTCTGTCATCATTGGCTTTAGCGCTACAGGGGGGTTACTATGGCCTCTTAATGCAGGATTTTTTTTAGTTCCGTTTCGAGATAACTAAAACATTCCTGCATTAAAAGGTAATAGTAGGGCTTCTGTTTTCGATTTTAATTGCCTATGGTATTACAGCTTGACAGCAGTTGTAAAGTAAACGCATTTTCAGAGCCACGAATTTTATTAGTACCGCCGCCGCCGCCGCGCCGTCTCTAGACGGTGCGGTGATTCTGTGCTCTATGGCATGGTGCAAGTATAATAGAAATGTGGCACGCCCTTGCATTGTCTTGCTTTCTATGCTATTAGTCATAGGTAAGTGACAGGGCTCGCTACTGAACGCTACTTTAAAATGGAATACGCTATAGTTCCTTACTGATAAACTAACAGGCATTGGAGTTTTTAACCGTGAATAATTTTGCTACTGTTTTTTTTAAACAATGAAAAGCGAGGGCATCGTACCAGGGTAACAAAGGGCTAACAATTAATTATGGAAAAATAAAAATAAAATAATTGGATTGTCATTACTTCATAAGCTACCGAAAAGATATTGCCTTTTGAAAATCGAAACCGTTGGAATGCGATCGCTATTTGTTTTGGCCCTCAAGTATATTCTTTTTTTTTAAATATAATTAACTTTTGCGATAATGTAGCAGAATAAAACACGTTTGTTTGTGTATTAATACAAGGTACTTTAGACTTTGATAATTTGATTAATGATAATGTGAGCTATTTTTAGCAATTAATATTGATAAAAGAACATGATGATTAATTATTATCTAAAATTATCAATGTCTTGATATAAATATATTTTTACGCAGCACAATTTCATTTCTTGACTTGTTGATACATAGTTACAGTAATTTGATTGGTCCTTTCTGCCTCAATAACAACTAGTCATGTTTAAATAACGTAGGCGCAGGCGTAGTAGTTTATAGAATCGTAATCTATGTTTTGGAAAGGAGTCGTCGAATCACGAATGAAAGAGTCGTCGATAATGAGGAGTATAAACTCCTAGACATAATATTAAGAAGAAGAAATGGATTTTATTACAAAATAAATTAATGTACTTACTCGACAAATCTTTGAAATAATTTAGGAAACTGTGATGATCTGCGAACTCATTGTGTCATCCATAGTTTCTTGCTTGGCAATAGGGGCGCCCCCTATTACATGGGACTTAAACATAATCAGCGCAAAGTGATGGTACTATAGCCACACTTCTGCCTAACCCTTAAGCAAATACAGGCGTGATATTATGTTAATTTCTTGTCACCTTCTCCTTTAAGACACTTCTGTTGTTTGCAATAAGATTTCTAACTTACAACGATTAAAACAAACAGTTGAAACGATTGCCAAAACGATACCAAACATTACACTTATCCTTCACCCAAAACTTAAGTGAGTCATCGACGAAAGTATTTATTTACAGATGACAAATACTACATAAAACTTCACTTATCTGTATGTACAATACAATACATAAAACTTTCCTATATTAAGAACTATTATCTTCTATCGAGGAACCTGAATCGGCCCATTCATTGGGTGCCAAAAGCGACGCGAGTGCGTGTGCGCAGTTTTGCGTACTACATAAATTAGTGGTGGCCATTGTTATTGGGGACTAATGTGATGTTGTGACTTTGCTTGTTTAGGTGCTAGGTCGGGTTTATGGCTTATTTATTGGCGTCGTGTAGATTAGCCACGGGACATGTTGCTTTAAGAGACCATCGCTAGCGTTTTGGGGACTCCTTTCAAGAATTCTAAATAAGTTTCATCCAAGATATTTTTCTTGTGAGGTAGTCAGAAATGTCTACTATCTGTGTTACCTGAGAGATGTTTATTTTGAATTGTAGTATTTAATACTCCGTTATTTTAAGTTCCTGCTCTTTCTAATTTTAGTTCTACGTAGAGGTTGGGTTGGTCTTCTCTCTCCACTTTGCCCAGTATGAACTCATTGCGTCTCGTGTACTCATGGCACAAACCTATGAGCAAGAATCCCTCTGTTTTGTTGACGCGAATCTATTCTAGTCTATTATTTAAATCTATTCTTTCAAAGTCCTGAATCTAGAACGTTCAACTTCCGCTCACAGCTACGATTTTCGAAATCTCAAACAGACAGATAGAAACACCTGACTTTCATTACACAATAACTGAAGTACATATGTACTACATATGTTTTATGTATGTTATTGCGTCTGTCAGTCTGTCTGCGTTTGGGCTGCTGTTAATTGTGTGCTAATCACATTTGTTTTATGTATCATTGCGGGGGAGGTGACGGAGGTCGGGTTGTATCAATGAATTATTAGCGTTAGCAAAAATTAAAGTTATTTGCACCAAGGCATGCTGACAATTCTTGCCAATATAGCTATCTTTCATAAATAAGAAGCTGAAAACAGTTCGGTAGGGGTGCTCTGATAGTCTAGTGGTGTGACCGTCGGACTTCCAAGTCATAGGTCTCAAGTTCGAACCTAAGACACACACCTCTGATTTTTCTGATTCATGTGCGTGCATGTATAATTATCACTTGCTTCGGTGTAGGAAAACATCGTGAGGAAACCAGAATGCTTGAGAGATATTTATCGACGGCATGTAAAGCCAAATCAGAGACCCATGGGCGGCATAAAAACTGTGACACCAGGTTAGGCACTAACCACAGGATGAATTCTCAAATGGTTTTGTTGTGAACAAAGGATCACAGATACAGACTGACTAGTAACCTGCTTTTGATGTCCTTTCTTAAACCAGCTTTGGCCACATTGAGGTGAATCCAATCACAAGATACGGGACTAACGCAAGGATGGTGACAACCTAATCTTAAAAATAAAATCGACTCACACAGTCGCGTTCTGCATCCACCACAGGATTCGCCTTAGTGTGCTTGGAGCTTAATGGTATCTCTCAGGCCACTTACACTTGATAGTTTACCAATTTGCTCGTCATTACAGATCAAAAACAAAGTTCAAAGTTTTAATGTGTCTGTAATAGTTGTTACTTGCCCAGTCTAACTCCTCGATTCTATCAAGTAGCTCTATTACTAACCATTTACAAATTATTTTGTCAAGTATTTGCTTACTTTTACTACCATTTAAGTACCTAACGTAACTTAAATCGCTAAGTAACATACAAGAGTACTTGAAACTAAGTGACACTCGCAACTATACTCGTATACTTGTGCTTACCCAACGAAACAGTAAGTTTACTCAAGTTAACTATGTTTGATGTAACTCACTGTGCTAACAGGAAGCTAAGCGTAATATAATAACGCTTTGTGACAAGTTATATGTGAGTTTGTAGTGTATAAGCAGGGATGTAGTACTATGATATCCGGTCGATATGGCACTGGAATATTGATATTTGAATATAGATTTTTGAAAAATCGATGGATTCAAAACTTACACTGTCACTTATGTGACATGACCCGATATGAGTCATCCCGCAATCATGGCGTCGAAATATCGGGAGCTCACAATCACGGAAGATATCCCGTAAATGACAGTGTAAGTTTAGTTATAAACCATTGAAAGCTTAAAACAGTGTTCGAATGATTTATTTCTAGTTTTCATCAAAATCGGCCCCGAGACTCCTTTGAGTATTTTTCGCTATGTTCTTCATATTATAGTTTCAGATGTGGCCATCCAGGCCTACTTGAAATACACCATGTATAAGAGTTCACGATACTTGTAATATTGATTTACTAGACAGTGGTTCCAATGCTAAATATAGCCTGCTCCCTCTCTCTTCATCATAAACCTCAGGGGGACATTGCAATTACGGCCTCGTTTGGCCACTGATTTGATGATTGCAGTTCGTTTCTGCATGGGCCATCTTCCGGATAGCATCAACTATCTGTCTTACGTCAGGCATAAACTGGGGCGGTGTCTTCGTGACCTTACGGTGATATGAGTAAATATTGTAAACTAGTATAGGATATCACAACGAAAATATGACTATGGTAAAGGTTAATCATCCTGCACTTTGCAGGGAAAATACTCTGGATTTTTCATGCTGATAGGTATCAGCTGTTAGCTGTTTAGAGACTCAAGAAGGTTCTTGAATCTCTAAACAGCTTTTATTGTGAGATGTATTATCATAAATCGTTACCTACATATTTCTACGATGTTCCCCTTTATTGTCAGAGTTTTTATTTCGCCCATGGGCTTCCCATGCTGTGCAGAAATGTCTATCAGGCATGCCGATTTTCTCACGAATTCGAAAAATCAGAGGTGCGTGTCTTTATTCTAATTATTCAGGCATTTTGATTCGGGAGATACAGCCAAACCTGAATGGTCAACAACTACTTTAAAAACTCTAACCCATTCTAAAAGCTATTTATACCCAACAAATTCAAACTCAAATATAAAATTGCTTATTAATTACCTTCTCAACCTTGACACTCCGTACAGTGGCGATATCTATGTCATAAGCAAGAGATCATCAGATCTATGTAAATGAGATGAAGCACAAAGACGCCGCCTACGAGAGAAATCTGTGAGTGACCTACTGGGTCACTAAGAGAAGTTTTACGCGATTCGGAGTAGCATGTAAAGGGCGTGTGTATGTTGGCATGGATGAATTTGCATAATAGATGAGTTAAAGTTTGATACGCCCTATAGACTCACGCGAGAAGGCTCGCCGAGACTTGTTCTCAATGAGAACGAGATGGCGAGAAACCAATCTCATTCACGCTTCTCGGGTGTTCTCGGGGGTTCTCGGCGTGAGTCTGTAGGGCCCTTGATGGTTTTTGGATTTAATCCAGTACATCGTACGGGTGGATCTTCAAAGCAATGTTTGTCGAGGTCAGTCTGTGAAAGGCGGATCTTCTATTACATCCCGAGTACCCTCCGTTCTCCAAAAAGCACGTTTGGTTCCAGTTGATCTTTGCCAGTCGATAGTCCGAAAGTCTGACAACCAGTCTTACCAAGGAGTTGGCCAGTAACCGTGTTGTGGGGATAAGATAGGCAGACGATACATGTAAAATCGATTAACGCATTGGACGTGCCTAACATACTTCACCAAAGCGAGTAATCATTAATTATTCAAGTTTCTGTATTACTCAACTAATAAGTGGCAGTTAAAGATGCCATTATCTTAATTTACAACCTTATCAAGTACCTACTTACCGTATAGTAGAAAGTATAGATATAAGCCAGTACCTACATAAAGAAAAGTAGGGTCTAATGTTCCAATACCATGGAAGCCACCTTATCTTCCTCTATTACCCCATACAGATTCCTCACCTGCATCGTCCTCATTACGAGACGGTATATTCCCATCACATCATGGGATTCCTGCCGTATTACGCCACGGGAGGTCGATGAACTGTCCCCTTGGTTTTGTTACGTTATCTAATAAGGTGCAAGGAACATTGTTAGGACGGGAACTACGACGTTCATGGGACTTTATGTATTGAAAACTGATGAAAGTAAAAAAGGACGCATACATGTTTTATTGAGAATATTAGCTATGGCTCTACTGTTGTCTATTATGTGTGTGGTACAGGTATTTTGTATGGTGACTGTTAAGAAAGTATTTTACTTTCAGTTATTAGCTGTTTATTCCATCAAAAAGAATATGATAGAATGATCGACATACAAATAAAAGTTCGGTTCGATAGCTTCTTTCTTAGCACTGTAGGTACCTTTATTTTTTTCTTACTCAGGGCTTCATTGTTGGCTAAGTTTAGGGTCAATCATCATGACAAACAGAGGAAGAATGAGGAATTGTCTCTAATCGAGTATTAAAGACTGAAGTCATGAGTTTGATTTGCCCGTGCGTATTATTGAATTAAGGCCAATTTATGGCCATCAGGCTCAGATCGATTCCAAAAGAAGGGTTGTTTTCACCGAGATTGAAATACAGTTTTTTTTTACAGTTTTTTTTAAGCGAAACCATATAGGTACTTTGTTTACATAATATTGGAGCAAAACGGGAAAAAGGTATTACATAATTTCGAATTGACACCCTCGCATAGCCAAAGTGTGGTATCAATTTTATATTTTATTTATTTACACCGTTTCCACTAAATATCACTCTACCACCGTGTTACACAATAGTTTTACTCATCACAACTCGACAAAAGATAACGTTTACAAACATACAAACTACAATATATTTATAATTCTATTTATTTTCTGAAACACGTTACTTCCACACGTGCTACTAAGGGTCTCTTGAACGGTGACAATAAGATTTAGTCATGGCAATTGAAATCTTCACGGCCTGCACTTAAATGCACTTATCCTACATAAGTGCATTGATGTGCGTAGCGCAGAAGTTTCGAAATACCCAAGATTTGGTGTCTGGTACTAAATTCGTAATTTTTAGGTCAGTAACCTAGTATTTACAAATAGTTTTTAACCGACTTCAAAAAAAGGAGGAGGTTCTCAATTCGGTTGTATGTTTTTTTTTTGTTACCTCATATCTCCGTCATTTATGAACCGATTTGAAAAATTCTTCTTTTATCTGAATGGGTTTACTTCCCGATTGATCCCATAGAAATTTCATCAAAATCGGTTCAGCAGTTTGGTTTTGAAATCAAAATAACTGGAAAAAATGTCATCCAAGTAAAAGAAACTGCGAAATTGATACTTGACAAGGATTTTTGTATGATACGATAACTAAAAAGGGTAAAATAAAAACTTTTTTGCAAAAAAAAAAACCGACTTCCAAAAAAACACTAAAAAAGTGGAAAATAACTTTACTTTCGGAAGTCGGTGGCAAAAAAGTCAATGAAACAAACAATAGTCACCGACTTCCGAAAGTAAAGTTATTTTCCACTTTTTTAGTGTTTTTTTGGAAGTCGGTTTTTTTTTGCAAAAAAGTTTTTTATAGTACAAGCAGAGATCAGAGGTAGACCAGAGGTCAACTCAAATTTTGGGTATTTACATTTGCTAGTATGTTGTTTTATTTACATTATTACTTACAGGATATCTTCCGTGATTATCAATTATTATGAGCTTCTGATCCCGCTCAGTCATCCCGAGATCATGGCGCTTGCAACAGCGTCGAAATATCGGGAGCTCGAGTCGAATCTCGAATTGATCAGTTTGTCTTATTGTCCTCTCTATTTTTGGCCTACACGAAGCGATTAGTAAGCTCTATAAGTAATATCGAAACTGACACCCCACAGTAATTCTTTTAAAGTACGGTCAATAATTATGCTAATTCAAAAAACTGATTGCTCAACAAATAATACTTCAGACTAACCTCAAAGATTAAGCAAAGAAATTCGCCAAGTTCTAATGATTTCTGTAGGTTCCAGAAATGAACGAATTCATAATTTTGACAGTGTGTGTTTCAATGTCATTACCACTCTCGAAACATTTCACAAGCATCTGTTTTAAAATTCTACAGCGAAACCTCCGAAAATACTTCAAAAACTCATTATTTAACTTCAAACACGATAATTTTGGTCGTATTTGCACACGATATGCAAAATATAAAGTGATGCAGCCTTCGAGACGACAAACGGAGGTCAGAGTGGTGTTCCGTGTTCTAACCTCAAATTGTGTTAAATGTATTTGATATATTTGACAAATATTATAATACTTGGTTTTGTCGTTTTAGTAGCTTCCGGTGGTTTTAGAGCAAATATTAACCCCCCGTTTAAAGGCAAACGAGCTTTCTGCACTTTTGACTTGACTCGCTAATTAAGCAGAAAAAGCATAATTTACAGATATATTTTTTAGATATATAAACCAGTTTTTTATTACGAAATAAAAAAAAAATTGGCGATTTGTATACGCGTCATAGAGACCGTACATTATGATTAAAGTTAGATTCCTACTTTGCTTATATCTCGAGAAAAACCTCTATGGCAGATGGACGAAACAGTGACATTATAAATTGATCGAAACAGTGACATTATAAATTGATTGTGTTTGATGTACCGATTTAGATTTAATTTCATTTCATTTCACTTTGTTACCATTTTAATTTAATCGGTATTTATTTTATTTTAATTTACTTGATTTGCTCTTCTTGGGCTTTTATCTAATTTTATTTGATTTATTTATTATGTTTTATATTAATTTGTGTGTGGCAATGGGTGTTATTTACCTGAGAGTAAATGAATAATTATTATTATAAGACTCCGTTTGTACTTGTACTAGGTCGGAACATTGTAAAATAGGCATCACTATCCGACTCAAGAATTGAACCTCTTAAAGTTCGGTAGCTGCATTTACTGCGACTAAAACACTCACGTGCATTCATAGATAGTTAACTGCAATATTGTCAACTCACGCGACCTTATCTCATAGATAATACTATTTAATGACAGCGTCTTAAGCCTCCCACACACAGGTGCAGTGCGTCACGCGACGTTAAAATCTCCGTAGAACAAATTGTATGAAAACGCGTGCGCGTGTTCACACTGGCGCGTCACGACGCTTTGCGTTTCAGATAATTTAATAACTTTTCGATAGCGCCGCGCGCGACGCGGCGTGAAGCGCGGCGCTCGGCGCCGAAAAACAAAAATACTCGTAGAACATTTTGTATGAAAACGCCGGCGTGTGTTCACACAGCGCGCGTCACGCCGAGGCGTCACGCGCGCTGTGTGAACACACGCAGGCGTTTTCATACAAAATGTTCTACGAGTATTTTTGTTTTTCGGCGCCGAGCGTGGCGCGCGTCTCACCGCGTTCTCGATAGGATCGAGTATCGAAAAATCCTAACCTAACCTAACCTATCCCTTTTCTCCAGGTGGAAATCCTTAATGAATGTCCTCCGCCTTGGGGAGAGCGGAGCGTGTTAACTAAAATCACCCCGATGTTCAATCCCACACTTGCATCGGGGGGCAGCGGTATCCTGATGTGACTTCCGATGCCTGGAACTGGTGCTGACCCATTTGACAAGCGGGTGTCTGCTGCGGGGTGGGTGAACGCTCATCTCAACCTTACCTAACAGCTCGATCCATTCCGATCTCAGTATTTGAGACTGGCAACAAGTTCACAAGACGCGTGCGTGCACCTGTGTGTCGGGTAGATCAAAGGGCCGGAATTGCGTGACGCTTTGCCGCTGGCAGCTGCGGCAAATGCTAGGCGGCTGCATTGGCATGTTGGTAACATTTTTTTTCCCCGATCTTGGGGAAAAAAATTCGTTCTTAGGGAATTCGTAATGGTTAAAAAGAGAATCAAGAGACACTTTACGGCCAAATTTGCAATTGCATAATTTAACTTGCGTATATTATAATCTGGCTCTGGGCACAGCCAGGCTTCCGGGCCATTTCCCCGTATCATGTTTTTCGAGTGCACGTATTCTCTGTGTCTGAGGTCCAAATGATGGGTTCTTCATTAGATGACAACGCCGTTTTGTTGTTAGCAATAGCCATTGAGGGAGATAGAGCGCAGGTAAGTCATAAAATTAAATTACATACATAATAACATCACTGAAAATTTGTTAGAATTTGGCAATCCTTAAAGGTAATTCGATTCCTGGAGTTATATGGAACAATAGTAAAAGTGAGAAGAAAGAAAGAAAACGAACAAGCGCCGCTTTTTAGGGTTCTATGGCCTAATGGCAAAACCGAAACCCTTTTAATTAAACAAAAGTGAGATTTGGTATATTTTCTGCTCCAACCGCAGATATAACTTGGTTTTAATAGTTTGTTCTAGAAATAATACGAAATACGATCAATATTCTTAACTGTCTCGAAAAGGGAGGAGATGAATAAATAAATATATGTTAGATTTTATTAGTGTGTATGTTCAGCGATAATTCTCAATTGCGCCGGTCGATTTCAATAATCCTATTTAATTAGAAAGGGGGTATCTTAGAGCCAACCCTAAGATAACCCCTTTCTAATTAAAATGCGTGTTTAATCAACTTCGCCTATGCTGGTGATTTTTTTATACCAATGTTGATGGTCAATAAGCCAATAACAAGAATTGGTGTAGGAAACGGTAGAGTACTCTTCTGAGGTAGTCCCATTTAAGTTTGGTGAAGGTTCAATGAAAATCTTCGGAGATAGATAACAGAACTCAATAAATGACGTCAAATGTGCCGTGATTGTTGCAACCACTTCTATATGTATAGTTTATATAATTTCATTATATTACATCACGCCTGTATATTCTGAAGGAGTACGCAGAAGTGTGAAAAAAAAGTTGTTTGCGGTGACATATTCAATACTATGCGTGCATAAATATTCATCCCGTCTACGGAACCTTTCACTGTAGGTATGTGGTACGCACCTAGCCGATTTTTTGACTTATTACCTATCTGCCATTTGTCATTCGATGACCAGACTTGTCAACTGTAAAATAAGCATGGAACTAATAAGTACTAAACAAATACATATTTAAGGGAACTCGATTCTATTACGATGATACTACTCACTCGATATCCATCCATACGAGTCCGCGTGATGGATTCGTTCATCTAATTTAAGAGATCTTTTTTTTCTATTGCGTTCGCTCACATAAATACATTTTTGTCGTATTATTTATTAAATATACTATTTATAATTATCCTTAAACAGGGTTAAAAAAGGTTAACTGTCAAACTGAGATCTCAATACAAATGACTTATTACCTATCTGCCATTTGTCATTCGATGACCAGACTTGTCAAATGTAAAATAAGCATGGAACTAATAAGTACTAAACAAATACATATTTTTAGCACTTCAGAACGCAAAAATACGACTTCAACGCGAAAGTGTTTCGGCCATATTATTTACGTTTTTTTTTTATTTCGTGGCCATGCAGTTCTTATATGAGTTTCTTGAATTCATAGGTTGTAAGTTGCTACCAACGAATTCCATTTCGCAAGAAATATTTATTTTAATATTTAGTATTTGAATGTTAATTTAATCCCGTTACGGTTTATATTATGCTAGTTGCTATCAATATGATTTCCGATTACTATATTTTTTTTTGTTACTGGCAATTGCAAGACAAGGACACACTCCACCCGCGAAGCTATCTCGCTCTGAAGTATTTTCCCCTCTTTGAATGAATTAAAGTAAAACGAACTCTTATGTGTTTGAAATAAAGTTTATCTTAAAACGGTTTTTCATATCAAAATTTTGTTTGTACTCATTCCAGTTAGTATATAAGTTCCTTGGACCAGAGTTATCAACTGATAAAATAATCACGGAACTATTAAGTACTAAGAAAAGAATTTAAAGGAACTCGATTCGCAACCATTATTTTTTTCTCACAGAAATCGCCAAGTGCAGCAGCATTTTACAATCTATGAAACGAGAAAAGAAACTTTATTGTATTAACAAAATAATCGATTTATTACTTAGTTATCGAGGTATAATAGAAAATGATCGGTAAGATCTAAAAATGTGTAGGTATGAATCCATGTAACACTGGTCAGTTTCCCTCACTCGTCACTTGCGTCAACTCGACAGTTGCCATAATTTGTCAGTTTCTTCGATTCGACAGTTTTATTCAATTCGTCAGTCGAAATACAATTGGTAAAAATTGCACACACGTCTGCTAATTCAATATGTATTGAGATCTGTTTGACAGTTAACCTTTTTTAACCTTGTTTAAGGATAATTATAAATAGTATATTTATTATATAATAAGATAAAAATGTATTTATGTGAGCGAAAGCAATAGAAAAAAAAGATCTCTTAAATTAGATGAACGAATCCATCACGCGGACTCGTATGGATGGATATCGAGTGAGTAGTATCATCGTAATAGAATCGAGTTCCCTTAAATATGTATTTGTTTAGTACTTATTAGTTCCATACTTATTTTACAGTTGACAAGTCTGGTCATCGAATGACAAATGGCAGATAGGTAATAAGTCAAAAAATCGGCTAGGTGCGTACCACATACCTACAGTGAAAGGTTCCGTAGACGGGATGAATATTTATGCACGCATAGTATTGAATATGTCACCGCAAACAACTTTTTTTTCACACTTCTGCGTACTCCTTCAGAATATACAGGCGTGATGTAATATAATGAAATTATATAAACTATACATATAGAAGTGGTTGCAACAATCACGGCACATTTGACGTCATTTATTGAGTTCTGTTATCTATCTCCGAAGATTTTCATTGGACCTTCACCAAACTTAAATGGGACTGCCTCAGAAGAGTACTCTACCGTTTCCTACACCAATTCTTGTTATTGGCTTATTGACCATCAACATTGGTATCAAAAAATCACCAGCATAGGCGAAGTTGATTAAACACGCATTTTAATTAGAAAGGGGTTATCTTAGGGTTGGCTCTAAGATACCCCCTTTCTAATTAAATAGGATTATTGAAATCGACCGGCGCAATTGAGAATTATCGCTGAACATACACACTAATAAAATCTAACATATATTTATTTATTCATGTCCTCCCTTTTCGAGACAGTTAAGAATATTGATCGTATTTCGTATTATTTCTAGAACAAACTATTAAAACCAAGTTATATCTGCGGTTGGAGCAGAAAATATACCAAATCTCACTTTTGTTTAATTAAAAGGGTTTCGGTTTTTCCATTAGGCCATAGAACCCTAAAAAGCGGCGCTTGTTCGTTTTCTTTCTTTCTTCTCACTTTTACTATTGTTCCATATAACTCCAGGAATCGAATTACCTTTAGGGATTGCCAAATTCTAACAAATTTTCAGGGATGTTATTATGTAATTTAATTTTATGACTTACCTGCGTTCTATCTCCCTCAATGGCTATTGCTAACAACAAAACGGCGTTGTCATCTAATGAAGAACCCATCATTTGGACCTCAGACACAGAGAATACGTGCGCTCGAAAAACATGATACGGGGAAATGGCCCGGAAGCCTGGCTGTGCCCAGAGCCAGATTATATTATACGCAAGTTAAATTATGCAATTGCAAATTTGGCCGTAAAGTGTCTCTTGATTCTCTTTTTAACCATTACGAATTCCCTAAGAACGAATTTTTTTCCCCAAGATCGGGAAAAAAAAATGTTACCAACATGCCAATGCAGCCGCCTAGCATTTGCCGCAGCTGCCAGCGGCAAAGCGTCACGCAGTTCCGGCCCTTTGATCTACCCGACACACAGGTGCACGCACGCGTCTTGTGAACTTGTTGCCAGTCTCAAATACTGAGATCGGAATGGATCGAGCTGTTAGGTAAGGTTGAGATGAGCGTTCACCCACCCCGCAGCAGACACCCGCTTGTCAAATGGGTCAGCACCAGTTCCGGGCATCGGAAGTCACATCAGGATACCGCTGCCCCCCGATGCAAGTGTGGGACTGAACATCGGGGTGATTTTAGTTAACACGCTCCGCTCTCCCCAAGGCGGAGGACATTAATTAAGGATTTCCACCTGGAGAAAAGGGATAGGTTAGGTTAGGTTAGGATTTTTCGATACTCGATCCTATCGAGAACGCGGTGAGACGCGCGCCGCGCTCGGCGCCAAAAAACAAAAATACTCGTAGAACATTTTGTATGAAAACGCCTGCGTGTGTTCACACAGCGCGCGTGACGCCTCGGCGTGACGCGGCGTGAAGCGTGGCGTCATCGCGTTTTTTCTCGATAGGATCGAGAAATTCTAACCTAACCTAACCTATCCCTTTTCTCCAGGTGGAAATCCTTAATGAATGTCCTCCGCCTTGGTGAGAGCGGAGCGTGTTAACTAAAATCACCCCGATGTTCAGTCCCACACATGTATCGGGGGGCAGCGGTATCCTGATGTGACCTCCGATGCCCCGAACTGGTGCTGACCCATTTGACAAGCGGGCGTCTGCTACGGCCCGTCTTAGATACGGGCCGTAAAGCGCGTACGGAAATTAGGACCGTTTTGCGCGGTACATTTTTCGTAGCCGAAACCTTTCGACCCCGTTTTTTATTTATTTCCTTGTATAAATTATCACAATTTCTATTGTATTACCTTGCTATTTACATATATTACCTCATTAAATAATAATATTACACAAAACTAGACAGAATAAAATTATCCTAGAACATTATGTTCGAAAATCTGAGGTGGCTGAATTTTTATTTTACAATTTTCATCATATTTCCTAAATTAATTAACTTATTGACATGAATCCTTTTGTATTGTTGTTTTTAAATGTAAACCTATTGTTTGACACTACTTTCATTAAAATATCTGCACTAATTAAAATTCTCATTTTCAAGTTACGTAATTATATGAGACAAATTTTCTAACTTAATTTTTTGATCATTCGATTTGAGCATTCGCCGCCGCCGCCAGCGGCAGAGCTTTACGTGGTTCCGACCCTTTGATCTAGCCGCAACACAGTTGCACGCACGCGTCTTGTGAACTTGTTGCCAGTCTCAAATACTGAGATCGGAATGGATCGAGCTGTTAGGTTAGGTTGAGATGAGCGTTCACCCAACCCGCAGCAGACACCTGCTTGTCAAATGGGTCAGCACCAGTTCCAGGCATCGGAAGTCACATCAGGATAGCGCTGCCCCCCGATGCAAGTGTGGGATTGAACATCGGGGTGATTTTAGTTAACACGCTCCGCTCTCCCCAATGCGGAGGACATTAATTAAGGATTTCCACCTGGAGAAAAGGGATAGGTTAGGTTAGGTTAGGATTTCTCGATCCTATCGAGAAAAAACGCGATGACGCCGCGCTTCACGCCGCGTCACGCCGAGGCGTCACGCGCGCTGTGTGAACACACGCCGGCGTTTTCATACAAAATGTTCTACGAGTATTTTGTTTCTTGACGCCGAGCGCGGCGCGCGCCACGCCGCGCCTGTGTGTGAGGCTTTGCGTTGCGGCGTCACCGCTATGCCGCAAAGCGCGACAAAACGCGTCTGTGTGAACGAGGCTTAAGCGCTTAAATTACCATGACAGTCTTTTGTAGGAAATCGTTTAACATCAATTAATTCATAAAAGGGAACGGAATAACTTGACATTTCGTTCACTCACTCTTTCATTCGTTCAATAATTGAGTTATTGAGTCTATTTCAGTCTTTTAATTTACTCATTCACTAAAGGAGGGGTGGAAGATTTAAGTGGAAATGTATGACCAAATTATAATGTCGGATTGGCAAAAAACAAATATCTCAAATAACATAATGTCTCAATCATTATAAGGTAACTATTTAAACTTCTGTGCAGAACTATACTATCTGGATCTCTTATTTTTCGAGGGTAATAGTCTTGAGCCTTTTAACCCGGCTAAGGGAGGGTAATGTGTTTATCAGTCTATATACAAGGTGTAGTTTTGCATCCTCGTCAAAATTCAGGAGGTTTTCATAGAAGATGTAAATAATCAATATAAATTACGATACCTGGTCAGTAATGATAAACGTTGCTTTTTGTGTTGTTTTAATTCGAAACTATTTCAGAATGAAGCCCTTTTCAAAAGAGGTGAATCACCCGTTTATCGAATAAACGTCTGCGTTTGTTTGTGTGTGTGAAAGCGCGGTTATAGGGCTCGTATTAGACGGGCAGCGTTTTAATGCGGGTGGTGTACATTTACCGATATCCGATATTAAGAAAAAAAAAATAAAAAAAAATTACCTACCCATTTTATTATTGATTCGGGTCGAGAATACTTACCTCCTTGAATTTGACGAGGATGCACAACTACACCTTGTACGTATATTTATTCCTTTGTGGCGAATTTTGATGATTCTGAAGTCAATGATTTGTCTTAATCATGTGAGTGTCACTGTACATATCAAAAGTGACCCTGCATGACAAAAATACAAAAGTGCCTTTAAATAATTTTATTGAAATAAACAAATGAATCATTTTGCCCCTCAGCTCGTGGGCCAAAATAATCACGATGTGGAGCCCTGACACAGCCAGAAGGCGACGCGGTAGACCTCACAGGAGATGGCGGGACGAGCTGAACCAGAACCAACGACCAGTGGTCCACATTAACCCTGGATCGAAAGATTTTGAAGTCATGGGGAGAGGCCTTTGCCCAAGAGTGAGATGACACAGTAACAGTAAATAAATTAATGAGTTTAGGTTTTCAAGAACAACATATTTAAATAAATAATTAAATAAGCACAACTACATATTATATTCCCGTCGTCACTAACAAATAAATTGTAGTCAGTGAGCCGTGCCACCGTCCCTGCAGCTTGAAGTATCAACCCTAGCTAGCTTAATGCAGCTGCTCTGGAATTAAAACTAACTATTATAAATGAACTCGCTCTCTAGGGGCACAAATTGTTCTAAGATTTCGTATTTTATTAAGTAAAAGTTCGTGGTCGCTCTGAGGTTTAGTTGAGTGGTTCAAGTTTGTATGGATGGATGTTTGTTGCTCTTTCATACAAAAACTACTACACTATTCAGGCATTCCAGGTAAATCCCAAATATATGAAGAATGAAAGAGTAACCATGGATTTTCTTGCCAGTTCTTGTCCATAGGAAACGACCAACCCGAACCGCGCACCTTTGCTCGATGTTTTATAATAAGTTTATAATGTAGGTCTTTGTGAAATGAAATATTTTGATTTTGATTGTGATTGCATAATATGGCCATAGCAAAGACATTCAAATATTTACGAGCTATAGACGGGTCAAGACGAAGAAAATCGTAATCCAAAAACTTGTTACTACTTAGTAACAAATCGTTCTGTCTAGTGTCATACGCCCGCTTGTCAGGTAGCATTCGTGTGTCAAAATCGAAAATGTTCGGGAGAAAATATTCCTAATGTCTGCTCTACGTATTAGTCTTTTAAATCTCTTTGCCAGACGGCTGGAATGTCACTTGTTTCAAATCTTTGGGAGGGTGGGGTCGTTTCTTCCCAGTGTCCTTTGGGACACATATAGTTTATAACCTGGATATAATATTATATGTGTTAACTTAAAATACTTTTATACCGGTAGTACGATCCCGGGGGGCAATTTCCGGACTCCACTTGGATGTAGTCTCGGGCATAAGTTCGTCTGATATAATATCATTTGTTATTTAATATATATTTTTAAACGACTTCAAAAAAAGGAGGAGGTTCTCAATTCGGTTTGTTACTTCATATCTCCGTCATTTATGAACCGATTTGAAATTTTCTTCTTTTATCGGAATGGATCTACTTCCCGATTGGTCCCATAGACATTTCATCAAAACCGGTTCAGCAATTTGGTTTTAAATCAAAATATCTGGAAAAAATATGTCATCCAAGTAAAAGAAATTGCGAAATTGATACTTTCGGAAAGCGGTGCCAAAAAAGTCAATGAAACAAACAATAGTCACCGACTTCCGAAAATAAAGTTATTTTCCACTTTTTTGTGTTTTTGTTTTTGGAAGTCGGCTATTTTTTTGTTTCAATGTCATGTTAAGTATAGTTATCACTGACTTTTTTGGGTTTAAACAAAACCAAATGAATGAATGAAATGGGAAACATGGCGTGTGCTACTACGCTATAGTGCCTAATGCATTGTTTTTGTGGTCTAAAACCATCTTCGCATTATTGCCTTTCTAATGAATCCGGCACATCATCAGTTGGATGGTTTCAAAGTCTATAACGGACATAGGTAGAAGCATTTTTTGTATTTTATATTTATAGATAGACTAGCTGTGCCCGCGGCTTCGCTCACGTGACCGCGAGTTCTTTTGGCATTGTCAGCGAACAATACACAAGAACGTGAAGTCGTGGTCGTTCCTAACATCCTCTACAAATAGTTATTATACTAATAAACTGATTTACTGTTAATTTAAACTAAAACCAGTTAGTATATCTTTGTTTTAAGTATTTAAGGAACTCGTAATCATATATAGATAGATGTTTAAAAGAAAAAGCTAGAATATGAATTACAGATGTCCTTACCAAAATAAACTTACTTATAATCATAAGCCATTTTTTGCTTTGTTGCTAGTTCCAACAGTTCCAAGATAGAACTACTGATGTTTTTTTAACTCGAAACTTCAATCTCGCCATTAATAAACAAAGACAACAAATTAACCGAGGAAATGAACAAATAAGCCACGAGGCCGAATGAATGATCGAATCAAAAACCGAAGCTGACTGAACAAATCACCGGAAGAGTGAATGAATGAATGAGCTGATCGGCGGAGTGTGAAGGCTGTGTAAAGGTATAAATCGGTTTCTAAAGCAAGTGGCCTTCGATTTCCGAACGGAAGATTCCTCATTCCGTTTTCGAGAGTCGGCGGAGATCTGCTAAGGAGTTTTATGCCTTACTGTATTTATATTTTTATGTGTTAATGGCTGGATATTGCAAATCACAGTTTAATTACTAGTGATTCTGTCTAGGAGTTATTTACAGACTCCAGAGGGCCTCTTGGGTGCCTAGAAGTCACATTCCATCAGAAACTAGGATGATGGGATTGTCGAAAATGTCTGGGATTGACAGGCCAATCTTAGTAGCGGAGGTCGTGGCTAAATAATAACTGTTGCTCGGATCGATCGGTTTAGGTTAAGCCGTGCTTACCTAGGTTGGCCCGTATATGGGTGACCACCCATTACATACCGAGTTTCCTCCGTGAATTTAAGCATTTGGTCCCGGCTGTTATTTGTAGATCTTTGACAGTCGTTACAGGTAGTCAGTGGCACGTAAGTCTGACAACCAGTTGTACCAATGGGTATCGTATTAACCAGTACTAACTCAGTTGTGGAGGGCAGAGAGGCAGTCGCTCCATGTAAAATACTGGTATCTAGCTGTATCCGGTTAGACTGGAAGCCGACCTCAACATAGTTGGAAAAAGGCTGATGATGTAGCCAATCTCAATGTCAATCCTATCCACTGGGATACTCGTAGTAGAATGTGGATCCGTTGTCTTTAAATACTAAAATTAATGTATGTGTGTGTTGTGTTAATGTGTGTTGTTGTGTTGTATGTATGTGTGTGTGTATTAAAAAATATTAAAAGGCAAACAAATTCCAATTAAAACTCTTATTTTTCGTTAGAAAGATATCAACAATTATGTAAAAATCCATCTCCGGAAACGTGAACGAATAACTGACCGAAATTAATCATTGAATGACTGAATGCACAAGTAATCATCATGCAAAATACCACTTACCATAAAAATATGTACGAATTGTAAGTGAGTTTTTTGTTGTAACAGGCGAACGGATTAGGCTGAATTTGCACATAGACAGACCATGAATTCACAAGGAATGGTCTCCTTCTTCTTCATCGTGTGGTTAGTGCCTAACCTGGTGTCAGTTTTTTTTATACCGCCCACGGGCCTCTGACTTGGCTTTACATGCCATCGAGAAATATCTCTTTGGCATGCTGGTTTCTTTAC